>JAJJWW010019512.1:0-742450 GCA_023531295.1 Papaver armeniacum
GCAAATTAATGACAAGTATGCTAACGATACTATTATATCCCCCTGGAAGCAGATATGGAGACTTGACACTACACCAGCTATCAAACTCTTCATCTGGAAATGTGCACATGGAATTCTTCCAACCAATGCTAAGTCTACTAGTATCTTGAACTACATTGATCCCATCTGCTCCATTTGCAAAAACTCTTCTGAAGACATCACCCATGTTCTCCTAGCCTGTCCAGCTGCCTCTGAAGTTTGGATTAAGCTTTTTGGGGAAAATCACCAACTATTCACTGCATATAGATCTTTCCATGATTGGTTCAATAACTGGTTTACTTCTAACAAGTCGACAGTCAGTTGGAATGCTACCATTTGCTGGTTCATCTGGAAGGCTAGATGTGATCAAGTTTTCAGGAATATAAGCCCTTCGCTCAAGCCTACTTCCTGAAAAATCACCCAACATCTATGCAATTTTTCTAGAGTGAATCATAACCCATGACATATTTTAAACAATCTCTACTACCAGAGAGACACCAGTGTTCAGAATCCAAGCTCCATCGGCCTGAACAAAAACTCTGTAGGAAAATTTGGAATCACTATTAGCATTCACATTTTAGAAGTCAAAAATAATATGGCTAATAGTGATTTACCATCCTATACTAACTTTGCGTTTATGGCAATGTCTTCCACGGGTCTATGCATGGGAGCACGAAACCTCAAATACATTACAAATTGAATCAGCAGAGCAGGAAGAACAAGTAGAGGAGCTCAACTTGCACTGAACTGGGGGAAGGAAATGCGCCAGAATAATATTGATTATGCAGCGGAGGAAGAAGGAATTCTACAAATGATCCAGTCTCTTTATCAACTACAAGTTGAGGAAAGATTTCAAGGACATAGCAATCAAAGCACTGACAGAAACATTGAACCAATTGATTTTGTTATAGGCAGACTAATCAAGCTGGCACCATAACAAAACATTATTGCAGCCAACTTAGCTAGGCTTTCTAGCCACTCTCTCTTTTTTCAAAACTTTAACTGGAAAGGACCTAATCCCCAGTCTCTTTGGAATGCCTTACAGTATCCTACAAACCATACTATTATTATGGATAACTGTAATAATGCCACTCTTATTTTGAAGGATCAACCTGATGCTAGACTTAGCTCAGGCGATCCCACTGCTGTAACCATGAGTAGACAGATTTGTTGAGCTCTCTTGCTCTTTTTTCTATTAAAAAAAAATCCTTCCAATTTAAGGTATCGTGCTTACTACTGGGAGAGTTAAAAATGTCAGTAAGCCAAAGATGAAAGTCAGTGAAATTTAAATTTTAAAGCGGGAACATTATCTAAATACTCCTACTATGAGGCCCCTTGAAATATACCCTTATCAACTTTACAAATACCCCTAAGCCTAATACATTACTAAAATACCCTCTTTTATATAGTGAATATACAAAACCACCACAACCACTATTCAAAAAAAAAATATATATATATTTTTAATGCCCACACCACTGTCCACCGCCAACCACCACCACCAACCACCACCACCGACCACCACCACCACCACCACCACCACCACCCAGCCACCACCACAACAAACAACCACCACCAACTGACCAACACCACCAGACCACCACCACCGACCACCACCACCACCGACCACCACCATCGCCACCACTGTCCACCACCACCACCAAACCACCGCCGCCGCTAACGAACACCACCACTGTCCACTACCACCGCCGCCGCCAACCACCACCACCATGTGGAGTCAACTTGCTGAAGTTGTGTCCATAGCGGAGGAAACTAGCTCAAGTTGTCTTCAACAGTAAAGGCAACTAGCACAAAGTTGTCTTCAAAAAGTGAAATCAACTAGCCTAAGTTGTCTCCATATATGGAGGCAACTAAGACAAGTTGTCTCCAAAAAAATAAAAATTATACACAAATAAGTGAACCTAGTGTGAATCGAACACACATCATCGACATATAGTCGGTTGTGCTACCATTGCACCACAGTTCGTCACCCCATCGGTGTTCAACCAACAATTCAAACGGCCCACCATACAACACCGCACCATCCATCTCTGCTACTGCAACTCCAAACACCATTGAGCAACACCACACCATCCATAACATGAGCCAATAAGCTCGCAGTCACTTCCATGCCCCCTGCTCAAACACCATCGGCCAACATACAAGCAAAGAATAACTTCTTGTTCGCTTTCAATACCCGGATTTATATTGAGTTCCTTCTCAACTTCCTAAGCATTCATCTACTCTCTTGACTTTAAAGCATAAGCACTAAAGAAGACAACCATTATCGGCAACTCAACACAACATTGTGTTACCATTGCACCACAAATTCGTCACAAATACTCTAAGATATATGTATAAGATAATTTCGGATGAATAAATGGACCCAAAAACATAACCAAGTTGCCTCCAATCTGGAATCAACTAGCTCAAGTTGCCTCCAATCTGGAATCAACTAGCTCAAGTTGCCTCCAAAAGTGAAAGCAACTTGGTCAAGTTGTCTCCACATATGGAAGCAACTAACTCAAGTTGCCTCAATCTGGAATCAAATTGTCCCCAAAATCTAGCTCAACAAACCTGCACACCCATTAAAAGCATCATCAGAATAAAATTGGCAACAAGGTTGCCTCTCGAGCCATTGTCGTTGCATTTCATTTCGACTCGACCCGGCCCAACAACTTGAAGCACAAATACAAACTCCTCATAAAGCACCATTCTCTGCCAGTGCCTTTCTCAAATCCACCAACTATTCTTTCTCCATCTCTGAAATTGAACACATCTGCTCATTTACAAGCTGCACCTTTAAGAATCTCAACTCTAACACATCGAATTATCCTCCTTTCTTGTTCTCAACCTTACCCAACCGCACTGTCTCCGCTTCTTTGTTGGCGCAACATCTACTGTACAACACAAAAGACGACACTGCAATTGCAATTGCAAACAAGGCGACCACCTAACCGAGTTGCACTTGAACACAATTTGCATTCCCTTGAGCATCAGCGACAATTTATGATTCTCTCCATTGACAGCAACAGCAAGACACCTTCTGCATCATCTTAGCGCAAACTGCAATCAACCATTACAACCACCACTACCTTAGTCACCTGCAATTGCTTCATAACTATCTCAAGCCTTCTCAAAAATACTGCGGACTCATCTCCAGTTTGCACTGTATTACAACAACACATCACATCCATGTGCCTTCACTTAAAGCATCACTGTCTCATTTCAAATTGACTTCTTTGATTCTTCTGTCAAGAATTGAATCTACAATAAACCCATTCAGCAATAATGAGCAAAAGCGGCAACAACATATTACTTCCATTGGTTTCCCTTGATACTCGGCTCCATCTCTTCCTATTTCGATTCACAAATTTGCCCCAATTTGGATCACGACTCCATAATTTAGCAATCGACGAGTCCAACACCTAATCGAGTTGTACCCATCTCTAATTTATCATGATTCATAATAACTTCAATCTTATTATGTCATGAAAGAAGAACTCTCATCTCATTAACAATAGCACCAATCCAGGACAACAAACACGAAACAATAATTACGGATCCAGAAAATATGTGTTAAGATGATGGGTAGAAGAAAACACGCAAATCATCGAATTCAAAAATTACGAAATCAAAATCTCCTCTCGATTCTTCATAAACTCCTTCTTCTAATCATTAGCAAAGAACTTCATCGATCTTCTCCTTCATTCTTTTGCAAATTGATGGCGGCCACCTTCATCTCCCAGATTTCTTGAGTTCCATCTCCCTTCCGACTGCAACATCAACTCAAACCCTAATATCAACAAAATCATCTTCCATTTCATCTTTGATTGATAAACAATGACTTCAATTGCACAATTTCACCCTTCTAATCTCTATTCGATATGTCTTGACCATATAACCCTTTATCCCTCTCAGATTGGATCTACTCATTTAATTTGTTCTTGATACCCTTTCAAAATTCCGCTCGATCTACTTACGGTGGTGGTAGGTGCGATGCAAATTTTTCTGAGTGGCGATGACGGCGATGGAGATGATGGTGGTGTTGGTGGCGTTGGTTGTGGTGGCGACGGAGGTGAGAGTGGCGATTTTTACGGAGTGAAAAATGAAGAAGAAGTTGAAGTATAAGGTGTAAGGGTTAAAAATGGAATTATGTGAATTATTTTTCTATTCATAATTTCAATTATGCCATCAGGGGTATTTGTAAAGACCCATAAGGGTGTTTGTGCATGACCCATGGATAGTAGGGGCATAAATAACATTCCCACTTTTAAAGCTTGCCAAACCTGGACCACTAAGGTCAGTATACCATTTGTTTTCCCAGTTACCTTTATTTCTTTTACAAAGTACATTATTCCCGATTTAATACCATTTTCTTTCTTTTAGAAATTTTTATTTGCCGTAACACTATCAGGATACAATTTTCCAAATCCGATACTGGTTTTTCTTCTTTACCATAGGACTTGACATTCACATTCTACTTCACACGCTGATTTTCTCACTGGACTAAATACACAGACGGTACCGATTTACGAATTTTTTATTCTTGTTTTGTTAGTTATGAGCCATAGATTTCAACTTCAACAGATACGCAGAATCTGCATAGACATCGAGAAAAAACAAACACAATGAGATATCCTTTTCTCCCATTCTAAAGCTGGACAAAATTTGCCGTCTTTTATGTTCAATTACAGCTTCAAGTTGGGTCTGTACGCAGAGATCTCTGTTCTTTGCAGCTAAAATGGGGCAATTTTGATGTTTTAGCCCCCACAGACACCAAGTTGTGGAAGATCTGTCCCAGAGCCCTTTAATGACTGTTAATTAACAGAATCACGTGCCCTCCCATATAGCTGTTGTGACCTGTGTTAATCCCAATGAGGAAACTTTTTGGACCCCATTTTGGCACCCGAATCCAACTAATATATTTGGTCGGATGATTGTGTTGCCCCACCATTTTCACATTTGGCACACCATGCCTTCTGTTTTTCTTTGGTTTGTTTAAACCAAAAGAGATCACACTCTCGGGGAGAATCCAGTCCCACTCCTAACCATCCCAAATACAAAAAAGAAATAAAATTGAAGAGCCGCTGTACCAAGTTAATTCTTTTCCAAATAAAATAGGTCAAATTAAAAAAGTGAAAGTATTTTTTTTCGAGAAATGGAAGGAGTACTAGTAATTGAGGGAGGTTATCATTTCCGTTATTTCCAGAAAATGATCAGCCTTTATATGACTATTTTATTTTTTATTTTTGTTGCTGATCGGTTAGTGCAGCCTCATGGTCATATCCAACTGAGTAATCCGAGTTCGGTTGATAGTGAAAATTTTGATCTACAATACAAGTTAGTCGTAAAGAAAAAAAAAAAAAAAAATACACTACCCAATATTTACCAAGTTATACACACCACTACCAAATAAGATACTGTGTATAAAAAGAAAAGAAAAATCAATGTTTTAAGGGGCTCCATGTAGCGTTTCCTGGCGCAATAGAATTCCCGCAAAATAGAACGAAAATAACTTTTGATACGGTATAGATTTAGGCTTAGTTTGGGTGCTTGACTTTTGTAGAAAGACTTTCTCTTTTGTGCGTTCTTTGTCTTTGTCTTTGTGAGGAAAAAGCGGTTTGATGTTTGGTAAAATATTAACTAAAAGTTAAAGCCGATTAAAAAAAAACAGTCAAAATGTGTTTGGTAAATTATCAGATTCAACCATTGTTGTTGTATCAAATGACAATAAAAGAGATATATCTTTAAAAATAGTTTTATTCGATTTTATTGGCTTTAAAAATAATTATTTTTTTACTATTCAATATAAATATATATATAATATTAAATTTACTAATTGTTACTATTATTATGATTTTTAAAAAAAATTTATTTTACATAACCACTTTTTAATATATATATATATATATAATTTTCAAACAAAAAATCATACTAAAATTAATTAAATAATTATTTAATATTTGTCTATATTTTTATTATTGATAAATGAAATGGTAAATGAAATAGTTTGAAAATAAAAATAATAATATTTAAAGACTAAAATATAAGAAATAAAAAAATTGATTGTATATAATTTAAGGGTAACTTTTATCATTTTTAAAATAAAATAGGGACAAAAAAAAGATAAATCATACATTAAATTTAGGTTTTTAAGAAAGCTTATCTTTTGTAGCTTTTAAACTCTCTCCTCAGACTTTTTGAAAATTGAGGAAGTTGGGAAGTCTTTGGGTAAAAAGCACTTTGATTTTTTTACCAAACACCAATTTCAAAAATTATTGACATATATAGGTTTTGAAAGTGCTTTTGGAAAAATAAAGCATTACCAAACCCGATTAGGCTTAGTTTGGTAATCTTTGTGGCTTTTGTAAAAGTCTTTTTGTCTTTGTCTTTGTCTTTGCTATTTGTGTAAAAAAAGCGAGTTAGGTGTTTGGAAAACTAGATACTAAAAGTTAAAGCTGATTAAAAAAATGATCAAATTGTGTTTGGTAAAATATAGGTTAACTTATTGTAGTTGTAACAAATGACAAAAACAGACATAATCTTTCAATATAGTTTTATTCTATTTTATGGGATTTAAATATATTAGATATTTATATATATTTTGAGTAACTATTTTTTATTATTGATATAACTTGGGATAAAAAAACTTTATACTAAAATCAAATATTTACTAAAATTATACTATTTTTTATTTTATAATTATTTTGGTTCTTATTTATTTTATTTTATAATTAAAATGGTATATAACCAAATATTTGAAAGTGAAAATAATAATCTTTGAAGAAAGTGACATAGTTTAAAATAACAACCTTTAAAGAATATTATGGAGAATAAGAAATTAATTATCAAATATTTAAGGGCAATTTTGGTCATTTATATACTATAATAGGGATATAAAAGAAAAATCATGCATTAAAATAAGGTGGGACCAAAGCTTATGCTTTTAGAGCTTTTATAAGCTCCTCTCCCCCGGCTTTTAAAAATTGGGGTATTTTGGAAGTGCTTTTGGTTAAAAGCACTTTGAAAATATTTTACCAAACGCTAATATGAAAAATAATTACTATAATATTTTTTGAAAGTGCTTTTTGAAAAATAAAAGCATTACCAAACTCAGCCTTAGTTTGTTCATTGTCAGTCTCGGATGCACAGCACATTTGGTGTGGAGTGTGGACCATAAATTGAAAATGTCCCATAATGTGAGAAGATCTCTGGAGAATCACACTATTGAATGCAGAGAGAGAGAGACAGACAACTATAAAAAAGAGAGAGAATCAGACAACTCACAGTGTTTGGTGGCCTTCGTAGTAGTTTGTTCGTAGTGCCGGCGTATGCACAGCCACTTGCAACGTCAACATCCAAGTGAACCAGGACAATAATACTAATTTTAAGATTCTTTGAAATTCAAAAACTAAGAGTCCAATATCATAAACCTCATATTTCTCTATTGCTGATAGTAGGACTTGTATCAAGTCAGCACAAACAAAATGCACTCTCACTCCAAAAGCCTTCTTCTTCGGCAATGCCACAGATGATAAAAAAATTAGATCTCTAAACGGATTAATGTATGAGAGTGATCCGTATTAGGCTTTCAAACTTTTAGGCGACAATTGGAAGCTCGCCACATTCATTGATAGTCACTTTCTTTTTAGGACGATCACCTCTGTCGCACTCTGAGGCCTCAATCATCTTTACAATGTCCATCCCCTCCAACACTTGCCCAAACACCACATGCCTCTGATCCAACCACGGAGTCTGCATGCATCCATGCAAACAACCAAATTTTAACATTATTGTCATTTCACGTAAATCTTTAATTTAGTAAAGAACTCGTACTCACTATGTGCAAATGTTCTCCCTTCAACAAGTAAAGGGGTAACGATATGGGGTGGTGGAAACTTTTGCTTCCTCGGACGATTCATATGTCCTTAGCTACTTGTGCCTACATGTTATAGTTGGTTTTGACGTTTTGAACTATCCAATCAATGGATACTTCCTCCAAAAATGAATCTACCACATTCAATAAAGAATACGTTTTGTCTCCCTTGTTACTTCTACAGCAGGTAGTAATAACGGGAAATAGGTTGTTTCTTTCCAAGTGCTGGTCAGGTCCCTCAAACAAGTGAATCGAGTCATCCGAAGGTCTGGAAAACCATCAGTTTTCACCATCATGTGCAATGACTTATTTCCTTTCAGCATTCTAAAGCCATGTCTTAAATGGTCTATCATGAACTGAGGATGTATATATCAATGTTGCCATAAGTTATTTTATCATATGCACTGACCTGTTTCCTTTCAGCATTCAAAAGCCATGTCCCAAGTAGTTTATCATGAACTCAGGATCCATAACGTATTGGTGGCACAACCTAGGTAAGAGGAAAATATCCAAAAGACGTGGTGGACGCTGGCTAGCTGTTATATACAGTGTACTAAATAACAGCTACAGATAGACACTTCCTACGCAGCTAATAGAGTGCTACCAGGAGGATGACATGTTAACGAACCTTGCCTTCAAACAGAGAGCACTAACACTGTATAACCCAAGATTAAAAATGCCTAACCATTTGACATCTATTAAGCTAACAGACATAGCTATCTGACTGGGGACAACTGACAAGGTTCTTAAAAGTAGTTTTATCGGGAATCATAAAATAATGTGACCATTTCAGTTATCAAATCAAGTTGCTAATACTTTGGAGTGGAAACTTCTACAAAAAAAATGGAGCAATTACTATAGACATTAAAACGACAAGAAATGACAGGATTCAATGAGATAAGCGTTGGTTATTACCTTGACAGTGCAAATGAAAAACTGGCTTCCGTTAGTGTTGGGTCCTGCATTTGCCATACTAACAACTCCTGGTCCAACATGAGCCACTGCAAATATGGGCAACTATAAAAATGAACAATAGGAAACAAATAAGGTGCAGTCTGCTATGCAAAATATATTGTTTATTCAGCTCTAAATGATTAACATCCCATATGTTTGAGAAAACAAATTCACATTTAGTACCAACGACAGAAGGTCTGAGTCAAACTTACATTTGAAGTTCTCATCCTTAAATGTACGACCATAGATGCTTTTACCTCCAGTTCCCTGCAATTACTTAGCACATGAAGGAATTAGAATCCAATAGAGGGCTTGTCGTGCAGATTATGATAAACTTTAAAACGCCAAAGGGATTACATTTACTGACTTGTACCGACCAAAGATAAAAGATGATAACTTCCATCGGCCTGTTAGTTTTTTCCGTTAACCTAATCTATACAGACACACATAATATTGTGCAACACAGTTCCTTCTAAAGTGGGTGAGTTGCATATATAAGCATATCAGTCCTGTTTTCATTTTCATACAAAACCTAGCAAATAACTAACAGTTTTCAGCTAATACAAGTACAATGTGAAAGATCAAATCTGTAAGATTATAAACACAAAGAATTCATCTTTCACCTGTGTTCTAGCAACAGGTTGTATGATATCAATTAAGATCAAACTACATGTTACGCGCCTATCTCTTCATTAATTCTTGAATAGTTTGTGTTTTTGGACTCAAACAGCAATTATCAGACAACTAACAAAACCAATATAAACTACAAAACCAATATAAACTATTCAATTATGAAATCTCCTTTGTTTAAGCAATTATCAGACAACTTACAAAACCAATATAAACTACACCATGCTACACAAGAATACTGGTTAGCACATCAAGAGTTTAAGAGGGTGAATATATACATTTCCCTTATCAAAATCTCCTCCTTGAATCATGAAATCTTTAATAACACGGTGGAATGCTGAACCCTTGTACCCAAAACCCTTCTCTCCTGTTACGACACAATATAGTCAAAAATCCAATTCACAAACAAAAATAAACAGTTTGGAGAACTCATTTCATTCAAACACTTAAACACTCCTACCAAGAAGCACAAATATTATACAAACAGACGAACCACAAAAGTAATGGTTAAACAACAAGCTGAACCTGTGCAAAGAGCCCGAAAGTTCTCTACAGTTTGCGGGACATCATCACCAAACAAACCAATGACAACCCTGCCGACATCCTTACCAACAGGATTACCAATTCCTATATCAAAATATACTTTGTGTGTAACTTTTGATTGCAATGCCACTTCCTGAAAATTCCACGGTAGACAATGAATTACAAAAGGGGATATAACATAAATTGTGTAGGTCAGGCTTGGTAGTTATACCTCCCACCAAAAGCATCATTTAATACAGAAAAAAAAAAATGAAAACCGTAGACATTGAATTGTTCAAATTCACGAAACTATAATTTGCGAAGATGAAAACACAAACCTGAGAAGAAGCACGTGTAACAAAACCATTTCTTCTCTGAATAGAAGGAAATGAAGATGAAGATGAAGATGTAAGGCGCAATACGGAACCAGAGAAACTAGACGAAGAAGATAATCTTCTTAATCGGAGAGAATTACAAGAACTAGGGTTTATAAACTTGGGCTTGTCGGTAACATTTGCAAAGCTAATTTTCATCTGCAAAAAGAAACAGAGAAAAATGAATTCTGTTATTAGTGAAAACTTGATGAAAATTCAAGGTAAATATGGAAGGCAATCTACAGGGATAAATTTACCAGGGGAGCAAGTGAAGTCGCCATTGTTGAGAAACTGGGGGGATTGTAGAGCGAGGTTTTCCACTAAATGATATAGTGATACCGACAATTACATGTTTTACCCTCTAACTTATTCTAAGTTAAGAACCGTTTTTTTGGGCACTACTCCATTTTGTAGGGGGCTACTCAGAGCAATTCGTATGGCAATGTTCAAATGCATTTGTTTGTTGAGCCATGTGGATGGTCAAATGCGATTCTCCACTATGGAAAACCAGTGAGCGACCGAACAGTAAACGCGCGACATGTATAATGACGCGGGCGATCACCATCCAAGCGATGGCGTTGTGGATGATGGCGCCGCCAATGACGATGACTGAACGCTATAGCGTTTGGCATAAAATCGCCAACGGCAACGGCGGAGTTTCAACGGCTATCGGAGCAGCTACTTCCCACTTCTATGAATAGGCTCGAATTTGATTTCACAAATGCACAACAATCTTTCATCCGATCAATCTTTTCTTAATTCGATTACTCACGAATTTCCAATCATGAATTCTGATTCTTACGAGGAGGATATGGAGATGGATGACATGTTGTATGAAGAAGATGAAGAAATGTGTCTGAGTTTTTGAACCAAATGGATGAAGATGCAGATCAAGATAGAAAAAGACGAAATTTGATTCTGCAATTACAAACCGGGATCATACCAAAGCCTTTAGAGCCAAATGAAGTTGCAACTAGAAGATGGACATGGCGGTATAGACATTTTTACCACGAAAAGCTGATGCATGATTATTTTAATCATATTTGTGTCTATTAGATGAGGATTTTCAGTTGTCGATTCCGCATGGGTCGCAACTTGAAGCAAAGGATTATTGCCGAGCTTTGTCAGGTACAACCTTTGTTTAATTATCAGTATGATGCACGACATGTACGAGGCTTTAGTCCCGAACAAAAGGTCACAGCGGCCCTCCGTATACTATGTTACGGGGTACCAGCGGATTCCACGGACGATTACATTCGTATTGGGAAAACAACCGCCTTTAGGTATCTCAAACTGTTTTGCGAAACAATAGTCGAGCATTTTGGTCCAACCTTTTAAAGAAAGCCTACTCAGGAAGATGTTCAAAGAATAACTGCAGAAAACACCGAGAGGGGTTTTCCAGGAATGCTAGGTAGTCTTGACTGCATGCACTGGACGTGGCATGCGTGTCCGGTAGAATGGGCAGGCCAATATAAGGGCATATTTGTTACCAGTTTCTAAACAAATTTTTTTAAAAATCTTACCGTAAAAAGATTTTTTTTCTTGACTGCAACCATTAATATTATCTATTGTATATAATACATAATTTCTGCAAAGTGACTAGTCTTCATCTATTGTATACTTCGGACCACGAATTCTTGTGCTCTTTTGCTGTGATTGTTGTGGTATTTGTTGTGGTTTTTGTTGTTGTGACGATGGCATATTTGTGAAACTGAATTGATATGAGTAGTTTTATTTGAAAAGAAAAAGAAAAATTAGAGATGGTATGGAAATTATGTAATGTTGAGGAAGGTGTGAGTAAAAGTCTCAAGTCGAAACGAATTTATAGGGAAAGGGTGGCAGGATGGGAATACCTGGTGGCGCTCATACTATGAACTCGGCGACATCATCCAAATCGTTGGCGCCAAGTTCAAAGACGCGCGTTTTCATGGAAAATGCCGGCGTCACCTGTGATGTCGCCCGAGTTATTGGTCATGGCGCGCGTTCTTGCACCAGACGCGCGCCTACTGGAATGTCTCAGTGTTCAAATGGACAGATTTGTTCATTTGAACATCCATTTTCTTGGTTTGTTCATCCCATAGTGGGATCAAAATGAACAAACTCTAGGTTTGTTCATTCCATAGGAATTGCTCTAAATAGGAACATCTAACATCTACCCTACATTTTTAAGGGGTGTCCTAAAGATTAGGGAAGACTAGTCTGCCCTCACCCTAATTAAGATTATAACTAATCCTAATAACTCACTAATTTAACCCACTAATTCAAATCCTAAATAAAGATGCGCGGTTGGGGATACGTATATTAAGGGATATTTTGACTTTGGGTCACCAAAAAGTGACCAAAGTTGTGTTTGGTCACCACAAAATTTTAATTAGAGTTTTTGGGTCACATGACCTTCATTGACCGTCTTAGCCGTTATAAAAATCGTTAAACCTGGAAATGACTAAATAAAACTCCAATCTGCATTTATTTACTAACCGTACCATTGTCTTATGTTAACTAAATATAAATAAATTTTCCCCAAATTGGAAAATTTAATCTTCTATTTCTCTTCTTCTTCCACACTCATACTGTGTCAATTTCAAATCTAATCAAAACCCAACTCCCCAAAACTACCAGAACTTCGAAAACCTAGTTAATCTCCTCGATTGATTAGCGCAGAACAACAACATCCACAATACATCTCCTTTCATTGGTTTCTCGGTGATCCTCAGCTTGAATCATTACTCATATTGCATGTTCTAGCTTTGTTTTAATCATCGAAAATATCTCTCAGCTGAACTCACTAATCGCTGGAACACATCTACAGCTACGACAAGATTTGGAGAGGATCCTTTCTTCGTAATTTTTACAAGCAATTGATGTGTAAGCAGCAAAGGTTTAATAATTCTAATCACAATGCTTTCAAATCAGAATCAATAATTGAAATAATTTAAGAACCCTAAACATATTTTTATTTTGAATTTTGATTCTTGAAACAATCAACTAAATTTGATCTGTGTGAATGTTTGACTAAGATTGTTGTGCAAGAGAAGAAATTCCTGAATTTGAAGGGAAACATATACTAGACTTATTTACAACAGTGATGAGATTGAAGGAGGGGAAGATATTTCGGTTTCCCGAGTAAACACGCCTGAATGAGTTTCCTGTACCGGAAGGCAAGCATATGTGATTGCCTGTACTTGATTGGATTCATTAAGAATCAAGGTATAACTGACTATCTTTGAAGAATTGTGTACTATAAAGATGTTGTTTCGGTTGATGGTTCGGTTCTATATCCTACGTATTAGGTTGATTTTATTCTCTTAAGGAAAAAAAAATTGGATGGCTTTCGAGTTATGCGCTTAACTGTAAATAACATTGTTAAGTAAATAACTCTTGTAAAAGGAGAAGATAGAGAATGAGACACAAAGTAGAGGAGATTAAGAAGGGAGAAATTGTATTCATTAGTATTATAGACAAACATATAGAGCCTCTATTTATAGGGATAGACACAAGGGCATCCCATTAATAAACGAGATTTACCATAGATATTCTTAACATAATTACACGTTTATAACACTCCCCCTGATGACATTGTGTCTAAGCTAATTGCCTCGTTAAAAACCTTGCCAGGAAACTCAAAGGGAAAAAACCTGATCGAAGGGAAAAGAGTACAATTGTGACAAAACTTAGAACAGAATTGGACATGCATATGTTGCCTCGTTAAAACCTTGACAAGGAAAACTCAGTGGGACAAAACCTTGACGAAGGAAAAAGAGTACAATGTGATAGTCCAGCAATATACCTTTTAATATGATGCTCCCCCTGATAAGTACTTCAGTTAAGTCTTGGCTTGCAAATCTTCGAGTTGAGATTTCCCAATTTCGATAAACGAATATCTTGAATGCTGGAGATAGCAATGCTTTCGTGAGAAATTTTCCAGCTGATGAAGTCTTCTTTTGTGTTAGTCTTCTAATGGTAATGTTCTCGAGTCTTCACGCTTCTTAAATACATCGAGGACTTGCTTCTTGGATTGCTAGCTTCTCGGAGATGATTTGCAAAAGTTGTTGATGTACTTTCTTCAACAAAGTGCCAATACGCAGTTATAGTACCAAAGGTGAGCGAAGTTTGTGATCATACATTATATGGATCAGAATGATATCCAAATTCATAGGAGATGGTTATGTTGATTTGGTCTAACAAAATGACCTAGTTAATGGTGGGAATCCACCAAATAACCAAAATCCATACAACTCCCCCTTGGATGACCACCATGTTGAATTTAACTGCCTCACTACAACCTTTCCAGTAAAAACCCAATGGGAAAAAAATTGGATGAAGGAAAAAGAGCACAAATATCAACATTTTGAAACAAAATTGAACGTCAGTGAGATGTTGCCTCGTTAAAACCTTGTCAGGAAATACCACGTGGGACAAAACCTGAAACAAAGGAAAAAGAGTACAACTTTTGATGATTTATGGTGCTAACTCAACTATATGAGTATTACAGAAAACGAGCATCAAAAATCATAACTTTAGTCTACCTCAAAGACGAGTTTAAGCTAGCATAATTCTAGCTATGATTTAAGAAAGAAAAATAATAGAATTTATCTTTGCAAAAGCGTGGATTTTAGTGTTTTTAAGGACTCCTCAAGAGACTGAATAGTGATATCATCGGCTAATTAATCCAATTTTTGGTTTTGTACCAAATTTTTAAAAACACAAAGGATTGTTAAACCTGACGTAAGCGAGTCAGTTGGCTGTCTGAATATAACTTTAATACACCAAGGATTACAAATTCGATAATGTTCTCCAACCACATCTTGTGTGAAGGTTACACGAGTCCTTCAAGACTACCACGCAAATACATTATATAAGAAGAACAAAGTGTTAATGAACCAATCCTAGGGTTTGAACATATAACCCAAATCGCCCTTAAAACGATTTATTTCTCTTAATACGCAATATGACTAACATCATCCTGTAATTTTCAGGCTTGGCAATTTTAAGGTGTTAAGTCTAGCTAGCATCCTTATATTGCGTCAATTGAGAAATTATAATAATCCAATATAATTTGAATTACGTGCTAACCAATCACACAGTCGATATTCCTCTGCATAGGGGTTCAAGACCACCATTTATTTTTAGTAGCTACTTTAAATGAATATTCGACACTTATTAGTTTATACAATATCACACAATTTCTAGTGTATGCATACTTTAAAAAATTCAATATTATTGGTACCAGCGCCCGCAGGCATTATAATTTCCCCATCTTCCATTGGGGAGATATGAACTATAGGAATGTGGATCATGTTTTGATAGACTCAATTGGAGTTTTATTTGTATCCGCTTCTAAAATGCTACTTGTTGCTATATGTGACTGGATTTGCCTTTCAACAGGCAAATGCTTATATAAAAGAAAAATGAGATATTTCACACCAGTCATATAATGACAGCCTTTACCAATTTGATCTTGATGGGAGAGAAATTGATATAACCTTTAAATTAATTAACACAATATTTTTGATAGTGTGTAGTCTCCCCTGATTATGGCGGGAAATATTTTAATCTCATATACGAAAACAAATTTCGTAAAGTATTATCCGATTAATTCGAGGACATATGCTTATAATAATTTCTGGATGTTAACAATACCAGTAGGACTATATGACTTCAGTGGCCATAAGAAATTGTCCTAAAAATTGTAGTCTTCTTGACATACAAATTTGACATCAACCATGGATTCGTTGGTTAGAGCAAGAAATACATAAATCTCCAATGACCTATAAGGCCGACGAGATATTCATTCACCTAAGAATGAAATGATAGACACTTTATTTCATTTAAAGAAAGTAATATCAAGATCAATATAGTCACTACAAGGACTAATCAATGACTTAGGCTAACAAGCCGAGTGCGCACCCATTGATCTTTTGTGTCCTATTGTATTTCAACATCAAGTTGAATGGTCTTAATTTAGGAGATTAGATTAGGAAGAAGAAAAATTTGCTCAATATCCGTTAGGAATACAACAATTGGTGTTTGCAATTGTAAATACGTAATAACCAATCTCATCCTTTTAGGATCCATAGAGAAATCTAATTCCAGTTGGTTTAAATGATTCTTTTGAGAAAAATAAAGAAATCATTATCGTATTCTTTGTAGACAAAAATCTACTTTTTGGTTGATGAATATTTCTTTGAAAGAATATAAATCAATAACCAAAACTGGCTAAATGTTCTTAAATAGCCAATTTTTACATCTATAGAAAAGAGATGGGAAAAAACCAATATCAATTGGTTTGTACAATTAATAATATTGTACCGACGAATAAAGGATATTGTCTTGTTCATCACCGCATATGGAAGATTCATCTTACTTCTGACTGATGGTTTCTTGTAAATAAATGAAAACCAAAGATGAAATCACATGATCTAAATCCAACGGATAAAGATACCAAATTTAATTGGCCATAGGTTTTTCAACCATGCATATGATTCATTACCGTAAAGGTAGTCAGATTACGACAACACCAACGTTTGGTGATTACAATTTCATTCGGGTAATAGAAACGTAAACCATCATTTGATGGATTTTATTTTTCTTTCTCTATGTAAAAAGATTAGAGAAGAAAGGAGATCAAATTTGCTCGGTAAAATCGATCACCCACACCCCATAATTATTAACGAATATTTTTAGGATTAATCTAAAAGATTTTAGTTGCACCCAAAAAAAAAATAGCCATCCAAAAGAGAAGGCATTATTGTCCATAATATAGTCATTTGCCTAAAATAAAACAAAATAAATTAAGTAATTAAGAAGACAGCGTAAGATTCAAAGACAAAAAATAAAGAAAACAAACTCTGTGTAACAAAGAGCGACGCGTTGTATAGGCAGATAGCGACCTTCTATCAGTTTAGTTCTTATGGTCCCGTCGAGATAACAGGAGTCTGTAGCCCGAATATACAAGCGTATGTTCACCCTTTCACGGGTAGTCAACTATGTGCTCTCTCTGGTCGCCATGTAAGAGACCATAATAGTTAAATCAACCGGAAAAAAAAATCCAGTTAAACATAGTTAAGATATATTTAACAAATCAAATAAGAAAAATTAGAAAAAAACTAAAATCAAACCAAACGAAAAGGTTTAGTATAGATGAGTTAATCTTCTATGTTTTTGTTTCTTAATAGTGACTCCAAAGCTCATCGTAGAGCGTGCTGATAACGTCTTGTAAAAGGAGAAGATAGAGAATGAGACACAATGTAGGGGAGATTAAGAAGGGAGAAATTGTATTCATTAGTATATTATAGACAAACATATAGAGCCTCTATTTATAGGGCTAGACACAGGGGCATCCCATTAATAAACGAGATTTACCCTAGATATTCTTAACATAATTACACGTTTATAACAATAACCAAATATTCCAACATATAATTAATTTCTGTAACGGTCAACGAAAGTTTTGTGACCCAAACTCTAATTAAAATTCTCTGGTGACCCAAACACAACTCTGGTCACTTTTTTGTGACCCAAAGTCAAAATATCCCTTATATTAATTGGGGGATATAAATTACTTTCCCCAACCAATAGTGTTCTCTAAGGGGTGTTTTTTGGGGGAAAATATTCTAAAATACCCTTCCCTCAAAATAAAAATCAAAAAAATTAAAATCAAGATTTTTGTTAGAGGGAGTGCAAAAGTGGATCTGAGGAGAGCAAATATCGTATCCGACTCGGTAACTCATGCCTAGTCGATATATTTTTCTTGCTCGGACCAAACAACCCTTGCAAAGTACACCCACGGCAAAAAAAATTTAAAAACTCCATCACTGAATCCCACCGGCGACAATCCTAAAAACAGTGTATCACCCCCACCATGAATAGGTTTATGAACATATACGAAGAGGTTTGATTGATTGTGCCCCTAGAAGGCTACGATAGAGGTTTCCTTTATATGAACATATTCGAAGAGGTTTGATTGATTATATTCCCCTAGGATCCCACCGGCGACAACCCTAAAAACAGCGTATCACCACCACCATGAATAGGTTTTGATTTATTATATGCCCCTAGAAGGCTACGATAGAGGTTCGATCGATTATATGCCCCTAGAAGGCAACGAAAGAGGTTTGATTGATTATATTAGGTTTGAATGTTGTACAGTTGTGACTTGTGAGGTCTTTCTACTTCTGGTTTGTTGTTTTTTATTAGGTTGAGATACAAATCTATCTTATGGGTTTGTTGGTTCTTTTAGTTAATATATTTGCTTGATTTTGAAAATCTGTTTTTCTCATCGAACTAGACAGTTATGGTTTCTTCATTCAGGAACGGGAAGGTCATCACAAAATTTTTGGGTTGTCGGTGGTGGAGGAGATGTGGTCGAGCTTTAAAAATGGGGGAGCGCATTAGGTGATTTTAGTATGGGATAATTTGGTCTAACTTAAAATAATTTGTTGACCAGGTCCCGGTTAGTGAGTCAAGTACGATTTACGCTCTCCTCGAATCCATTTTTGCTTTCCCTTTAACAAAAATCAAAATCAAAAAACAAAATCATATCCCCATTTCCATCTTCTTGCCGGCATTCTCGTTAGGATTAGGGCTTTGAAACCTAAATATTCTCCACTTTGAAAACAATTTTTTCTTTTTTTACATTCGGAAGTGATGAAGACCATGCCGGAAGTGATGGAGACCATGCCGGTAGTGATGAATACCATGTCGGAAATAAAAAAAATTTACATCGCCGGAAGTGATGAATACCATGCCGAAAAATGGTGCCGGCATGCTTGGTAACTGACATTCAATGCCGTAACTAAATGCCGGCATGCTCGATAGAAATCTATCAATGCCGATAGTCAAGTGAAAAAAAAATTCAATTTTCTGGATACTTTACATCATGTGCCGGCAAAGAAATTTAAGCAACATACTATGCCGTTAGTAGTACCGGCATGCTCGAGAATTAACGGACTGTGCCGACAGTGGAATGATTAAAACCAGTCACAGATGGACGACCGACAACAACGCCGGCACACTGTGTTGGTTGAATATTCCCTGGTACGTGAAAATATGGTGCGCCAGTATTGATATAACTATGAATACCATGCCGATTTAGGTTGTTCCGGCATGGTATTCATAGTTATATCAATGCCGACATGATGTTTTGCAGGTGCATCCATGGTGAATCCAAAGTTACATCTGGAAAAGATTCAACATAAAATACATATTTGTTGCTAACGTGAAGACTCAGAGAGATCTCTTTGGTCACTATGGTCACTCATCTCAACCAAAATTTTTGAACCCAACATTCATGCTTCTAATCTCTCCAAAATGATAAAGATTTATAGAAATCATTTTCAAACTAATCCATTAACATAACTTATTATTATTACCACTAAACCTGATTATTGAGGGTTAGATTAGGAATTAGTAAAAATACATGGATATGGGTTTACTATTTAAATCTCGTTTTTGTCTTTTTCATATATCCCCAATTAATATAAGTATCCCCAATTGCGCGTTCTAAATAAACCCAACTGATTTCAGTTTAAAAAAAAAAAAAAAAAAAAATCCTTCCTCTTCATCATCTTCTTCTTCTTTTCTTCTTCGTAGACATCGTCGTTAATCGTCGATCCGAAAAAATTTCATCGTCGATTAATCAATCGTTTTTAAACAATGCGTACCAAGCAAACTCCAAGACTTCCAGGATCAAGCCCGGGACTCGCACATATAACGAATCTCCCAAATCAATTTCAAATTGATAAACAACTTGAAGCAAAGTTGAGAGACCAAATCAAGCTCCAACAGGAAAAAAGAAGTACAATTCGAGTAAAATGCAAATCCGCGGGTAATTTCCTTCATACCCATTCCTTTTAATTATTTTTTTGTTGAAGAAATCGATTAGAAATCATCAAAACTCATTGAAAATGGTAGTTACAGTAAACATTTCGGCTAGGAGATTTTTGGTCAAACCCTAGATTTGGTAACAGAATTTCTAGAAATAAGAACACTTCGGTGAAGTAGGCTAATATCTGGTAACCGAACTACACAGTTCGGTGAGCTCGCAAAAAAACTTTCATAACCGAACTCATTGTTTCAAAGGAAAAACTGAGTTCGGTTTTGTCGATAAATTCTTTTGGTAACCGAACTTTCGTAATATGTAGTTTGGTTATCTCGCAATTTTTATCAGGTAACCGAACTTTAGTCTAGTAATAACTAAATATTGGTTCGATTACCTCGCAATTTATACCAGGTAACCGAACTTTTGTATGTTGACTCTAAATGTTGTGTTAACTTCATTCTTTAGTTCTATTTTATTTGATAACACAATATTATATTCTGTTTAGCTAATACTTTGGTTTTCGTTCATTAGGAACAAAGGAAAAAGATCTATCCACACCTAGATGAGGATTTGAAAACTCCCACCCCTCGTGGTAGAATACATTTAGATTTCCGAAACCGTGGTGCTAAAAATGCTAAACATGGAGGGGGGTCGTTACCGGAAGTCAACCAAGAGAATGTTCGTAATGTAATCCAAGATGTCAATGAAGAGGTGATGGATAACAATATTGATCATGTTGTTGAAGAAGAAAAAGATGATGAAAAAGAGCAAGGAAATCAAGAGGATGAAGAGTAAGAAGAGGAAGAGGCAGAACAACAAGGACAAGGCAAAAAAGAAGAAGAAGAGAAAGAGTCCAAATAAGAAGAAGGACAAGAGAAATAGGATGAAGAGGATGACTCTGAAGAAGAGGAACAGGCTGAAGAACAAGAAATTGTTCCTGTTAAAGAGAAGAAGAAGCTGAGGCCGCTTGGTCCTAGATATTCACATTCCTTCTCATAATTTGTGTTTGTCACCCAAGAGCCCAACTGATGGTACTCCAAATGACGGAGGGGAAATATTGTTTGGCTACAAACACTCATGGGTTGCTAAGATCTATGCGACAATGGTATTCTTAACAAACTAAACAAGTTTTTTTTTTTTTTTGGACATTTGTTTCGTTGAGTATTAATAGTGTGATGTTCTTTTTGTAGGATCATAATGATGCAGTTCGTCTTATTCGTCGTCAAAAGGCGTCCACATGGGATCTTAAATATGAGTGTGAAGAGTTTGTTGCGAAGGTGAATGAATGTGTGTTATGGAATGGCATTAATTACGCACATGAGGAATTTGACGTGTTGGCGTATCTGCATTTCTTGAGAGACATTATCCGGAGACAGCTACCATACATCTTCCATGCGAGATGGAAATTACTCCCTATGATTGCATGAGAATCACCGGCATACCAGTGGAAGTTAAATGTCTTCGAGAAGGCTACAACCCCTCGATGCGTTATGAATCTCTTGATGCATTGGCTCTAAAGTGTATAGGATGGGATGCAAGAAAGACCCGATGTGACTTTAGACGTTATGTGAATGAGACTGAAATTGGCGATGAGTATAATCCTCACGAAGAAAATGGAGCCTTGAAGAAGATGTTGAAGAAATTGAAGTAGGTAAAGTTGAAGGAAGCATTTGAAGGGACAAACAGAAGGTAAAGAAGGGAAAGTTGGTGATGGATGAGGAGACGCTTAAGCACCATGTCACTACTTATTGGTTATATCAGCTAGGAACTGTTATTTTTCCCGACACTTCTGGAAATAAGGTGGATGCACATTATCTACAGCTTTTGGAGGACCTCAATGAGGTCAACGAATACTCTTGGGCCACTGGGTTGGTTGCATTTCTTCAAACAGAGCTGAACAAAGGGTTGAGGATCAAGACAACTCAAATTGGAGGCTACTTAACTCTTGTTCATGTGACCTTCTACATTATTAATTAACAAATTATTCGAAAAGATTTTATGCTTCCAATTCAATTTTCATCTATGTGGCTAATATTTTCGTTTTTTCGCATAGGTTTGGATCTACGACCACTTCCCTTCTTTGGGATTGGCTAAAGAGAAGAAACCTTATCCATATGGAGATCTTACAGCAGTAAAGTGGGTGTTCTTGGATGCAAAAAAGAAGTCTAAAGAAGAGAAGTTGACTTTGTTGAGGGAGAAATTGGATAATCTTACGGTGAACGATGTGGTATTTCACACATACGTCGTACCCGATGATATAGATATAAATGAAGTTGAGGTGCGGGATTTCTCTTTGGCCTCGGGTTACTATGGACCAATTTGGTATACTAACGGCTACTCAATGTATAATCCACGGAGAATACTACGACAACTTTCTTGTGTCCAAAAGGTACCCGACGTGGAGAATGAAAATTTCAATTTGATGGTTCAAGGAACAAAGAACACCGATAACTATTTTGTCCCAAAACACGATCCAACTCCTACGGTAGGATATTGGAATGAACTTAATAAGCACTACTTACCTTTAGGTGATTGTGTACCTTTAGATGAAGATGTAAATGCATGTGAAGAAGATTATATGGAGTGGTATGAAGGTATTAGTCATCCAATTGTGACAAATAGACAACAACAAGCTCGTGCTGATAAGGCGAAGACGAAGGCATAGGAGAGGGAGTCTAAGAGAGCTCAGAAGGATATGTCTATTTGTGGAGAAGAAGCAAAAAAGTTATGGGATAATGTGGTAATAAAATGTCTTCTCTTTATACTTTTGGGTTGTTGCAAAGTATTGAAAATATATTTACTTGTGCTTAAAACTGGAATCAGGTGAAGAATGGTACGAAATTGTTGAAGAAATAGATGACTAAAATCCGTAGTGGAGACTCGATGTCGACCTTTACGGCCAGTGGGAGGGTCTTATAACTAAAAGGATGGTGGAGCCAAGTCGGTCTAAGCAATTAAAGAGGGTTCGAAAACAAGGAGAAGGTTCAAGTCGCGCCGTTCATACCACGGTAGAGGAAACCAGTGGAGGAGATGAAACCCCAACTGATGAGGAAGTTTAACCTAACACTCGTGGTAAACAAGGGAGTAAAAGGGTTCGTCGTAGTGGTCGTCAGTGATTTCGTATGGTTGTAGTTTCAAAAAAAATCTTAGTTATGGATTTCTTATAGTTTAATTTCGTATGTTTGTGTGTTTTAAACAATTAGTTAAGGAGTTTCGTAGTTTGGTATGTATAACACTTTTATATTTCTTTTAATTGGGTTTGTGTTTGAATTTTATGTTTGTTTTATAAGTAGAGTCCAACAACTCTTCAATCAACAGGCTACAGGGTGTATCTCGGCTAGCTAAATTTTTTTTCAGAGAACCGAACTTAAATTTCGGCAACCTGTGACAAAATACAGGTCACCGAACTATGTTTTCGGTGACCTTCTAAACCTTACCAGGTAGCCGAAGTTTGGTTTCGGTTACCTGTAAAATTTAATAGGTTACCGAACAAGGATTTCGGTTACCTCGCAACATTTTCGTAGGTTGCCGAACTTTGGTCTGTAGACTGAAGTCTAAGGCCTTCTTCAATTTGAGGTTAGAGATTAGTTCGGTTACCTCCTCAAATCACCAAAGAACCGAACTCCAAAGTTCTGTTTGCTCGCAACATTTAAAGAGGTTGCCGAACTACTCTCTGTAGACTCAAATTTTGCTTTGTCCACAAGTTGAAAAACTCATTCTCTTGATGCGAAATCACAAAACTGCACTCTTAAGTTTGTTTTAGAGTGGTTTGTGTATCATTTATATGTTTATTTTGGGTTTGTGGCTTCAAAGCATAGTTCGGTTACCTTATAATATTACCTGGTAACCGAACTAGGTAGTTTGGTTAGCTGGCTATATTTTAAGAGGTTGCCGAACTACTCTTTGTAGACTCAAATTTTGCTTTGTCCACGAGTTGAAAAAACTCATTTTCTTGATGCAGAAATCACAAAACTGCACTCTTAAGTTTTTTTTAGAGTGGTTTGTGTATCATTTATATGTTTAGCTTGGGTTTGTGGCTTCAAAGCATAGTTCGGTTACCTCACAATTTTACCTGGTAATCGAACTCAGTAGTTCGGTTATCTGGCTATATTTTATGAGGTTTCCGAACTACTCTCTGTAGACTCAAATTTTGCTTTGTCCGCAAGTTGAAAAACTCATTCTCTTGATGCAGAAATGTTTAAGTTCTGAGAATGGGTAACTGTAGACCGCAATAAAAAAGATCAGAATTGAAATCTAAGATGTTTGGTAACTGAAAGTAAAGATAATGAGTTCTTCGAGGGACTCAATCCTCCAACAACACAATTGTTTAATAAAATTTCATTGATAATTTATTCCTCTTACTCCTGGACTTATATAGCCCAAATATAACAATAACTCCGACATTCAGGTGCACTACTGACACGCTCCTAACGAATTGAAAACATGACTGACAAATTCAAACAACTACTAACAACATGACTTATTCAAACTGCAGCTAAGAAAATAACAAATTCATACCCATATCTTGACTATAACAGCTCCCTTCTCCTTAAGAAAAACCATTGTCCTCAAAGGTTATGTCAGGGTATTGTACCTTCAAAGTCTCTTATTCTTCCCATGTAGCTTCACTTGGTGACAGTCCTTTCCAATGAATAAGGACCTCTTGTTTTTTCTTCCTTACACGTCGATCCAGAATCGCCTGAGGTGTGGGAATAATCATTTCATCATCAACATTGGTGATGGGTAATTCAGGTTGCACACTAATATTCTTACCAATCTTCTTCTTGAGGAGAGATACATGAAAAACGGAATGAATTCGCGAGCTTTCCAGGAGGTCAAGTCTGTAAGCAACAACACCAATGCGTTCTAAAACCTTGAAAGGATCGTAGTATCTTGCTGACAGTTTCGCACTCTTCCCCAATACCACGGATACTTGCCTATATGGATGTAATTTCAGATAAACCATGTCACCTACAGAAAATTCTCTCTTTGTGTGCTTTGAATCATACACTTTCTTCATTCTTGCTTGAGCTTCTTTAATATTTTCTATAACTTCCCTGACTATGGAGTCCCTAGCCAACAGTTCTTGCTCCACAGACTCTAGCTTAGTAGTTCGAGGAATATACGTCAAGAGAGAAGGAGGTTGGCAACCATAAACCACCTCAAATTGTGTGCAACCAATTGTAGTATGTCAACTTGTGTTATAACAATATTCTACCCAAGTTAACCACTTTGCCAACTGTTTAGGTTGAGAATTGGTAAAACAGCGTAAATACATTTCAACTGTGCGATTAACTACCTCACTTTGTCCGTCCATCTGCGAATGATAGTCTGAGCTGAAGTTGAATGCAGTACCATTCAACTGAAATAATTCTCTCCAGAAAGCACTTGTAAAGTTTGGATCTCTATCACAGACAATTGAACGTGGCATTCCATGCAAACGAAATATATTTTCGAAGAAAATTCTAGCTATCCCAATAACTGTGTATGGATGGGAAATGGCAGTAAAATGCGCATACTTTGACAACCTATCAACAACGACAAAAATAGTTTTCTTACCGCTTGATGCTGGAAACCCATCTATGAAGTCCATAGATATGTCCTCCCATATTTTACAAGGAATAAGCAGAGGTTGGAGAAGTTTGGCAGGTGCAAGTTGCTCCGTTTTATGACGCTGACAAGTATCACAGTTCTTTATGAAGCCTTTGATCCTTATCCTAATTCCCGTCCAATAAAAATTTGAACGAATTCTCTGAAAAGTCTTGACAAAACCTTCATGGGTGCTGCCATGAAATTGGTCTACTATATCCATAATGAGCGGTGAGTTTTCAGCTAAATAAATTATATCCTTAAAGAATAAAACACCATCCACTACTTTCCAAGGACCTATTGCTTCACCTTCTTGAACTAGCTGAACAAGTCTTTTAAGGGAAGGATCTGACCTGGTTTCATCTTTCACAACCTCAATCCAGTTAGGTGACGGAAGGGATATGGCATAACTTGCTCCGTCATCAAGTTGACTCCTCCGAGAAAGTGCGACAATGTTTTCTTTCCCCTTTTTGTATACAATGGAAAAATCATACCCCATTAACTTGTAAAGCCACTTCTGTTGAGCTGGTGTAGTAATCTTTTGGGGCCAGAGATGCTTTAAGCCTTGATGATCAGTCATTACAGTGAAATGTCTTCCCAATAGATAAGGCCGCCACTTTTGAACTGCCAACACCAAAGAAAGAATCTCTTTTTCATATGTCGACAACAACAATTCTGACCTTGTAAAGCATGGTTGTAGAAAGCTATTAGTTTGTTCTGCCTCAAAACAGCTCCAACTCCCGCACCTGAAGCGTCACATTCCACAGTGAACCCTTTTGAAAAGTCTGGAAGTGCAAGAACTGGTGCACATGTCATAGCCTCCTTGAGTTTCTGAAATGCCTCTTCAGCTAGCAAACTCCATTGAAACGAATCTTTCTTAAGCATATTCGTAAATGCAGCTGCAATTTTATCATAATTCTGGATAAATTTACGGTAATAACCGGTTAAACCCAAGAATCCTTGTAATGCTTTAAGTGATTCCGGCTTCGGCCATTGTTGCATTGCTTCAATTTTTTCTGGGTCCATTGCTACACCTGCACTTGATATTACATGACTTAGGTACTTGACTTCCCTTTACGTAAAGTCACATTTCTCATATTTGACATACAGTTGGTGAGATTGTAATATAGAAAATACAATTTCTAAATGATCCAAATGTTCATACCATGACCTACTGTATATTAAGATGTCATCGAAAAAGACCAAAATAAACTTTCTTAATTGAGCTTTGAATACCTCATTCATAAGTGCTTGGAATGTTGAAGGTGCATTTGTCAGACCGAAAGGCATCACCAAGAACTCGTAGTGCCCATGATGAGTTCTAAACGCCGCCTTTTCAACGTCACTAGGATGCATCCTCACTTGATGATAACCGTAACGCAAATCCAACTTCGTAAAAAACTGAGCGCCATTTAATTCATCCAAAATCTCGTCAATCACCGGTATAGAAAATTTATCTTTAACTGTGATCTGATTTAGAGCCCTATAGTCGACACACATCCACCAAGAACCATCATGCTTCTTAACTAAGATCACTGGTGATGAGTACAGACTATTACTCAAACGTATAACCCCAGTAGACATCATTTCATCAGCCAACTTCTCTATCTAAGCTTTTTGGAAATATGGGTAACAATACGACTTGATAGAGACAGGTATTTGTCCGTGGTACAATGGAATCTTATGATCTTGTTCACGTTTAAGAGGAAGTCCTTGAGGTTGAGCTAGCACCCTGTGAAATTTAGCAAGAATCCCCTGTACTTGTGCATTAGGACGATGCAAAGAATTAGTTGGTGCAGCTGTTAACGAATATAATTGCAAAAATAGGCCTTCCTTCTTCTTCCTTGCAGCATGTTGGATTTTTCACATTATTAACCACCACATTTTCCGGTGCTGGTAACCCTTTCAAAATTACCTCATTTCCATCCACATTGATTCGCATATGCAGTTTAGAAAAATCACATACGATAGGTCCTAGTGTACTCAGCCATTGAGTTCCCAAGACAGCATCAAAACCCTCTAGAGGTAAAACATAAAAATCAACTAGCATAGGAAATCCTTGTAAGCTTAATCGGGTTTGGAAACACTTACCAGAACTGATTAGCTTCTCACCTAATACCACCATCACTTCCAATCGACCACTGGAAACAGGATGCAATCCCGTCTTTTGCGCTACCCTTTCACTTAAAAAATTGTGAGTACTTCCAGAATCTATGAGTACTGTGATAGCCTTATTAAAGATACTTCCTTGCACTCGCATGGTCTGAGGTGCTCGAGTTCCAACAATTACGTGCAAAGAAATTTCAGGCGTTTCATCACTTTGGTCGACAACATCATCAGCTTCGATTTCCATTTCAATATCATCATCACTATCTTCAATACAAGATTGAATCATGAATAATTTCTTGCAGCCGTGACCAGGCCAAAATTTATCATTACACCTGAAACAAAGTCCTTGTCTTCTTTGCTGATTAAGCTCATCGGTAGTCATTCTCTTCACAGGGGTGCTGACTGAATTTTGGGTGTTCAATGTAGTATTTTTGGCAGTGGAATGACGAGGCACTTGACTGATTTTTGAAGAACTAGGTGTGTGTTTCTTATGTGATTCATCTCTAGCCTCATAGAGACGTGCTAGACCAATGGCGGATACGAGGGTAGTGGGTTTGTTTGCTTGCACATCAATACGAATATTAGGAAACAAACCACTAGTAAACATACTGACCTGCTGACTTTGTGGTATTGGCCCTGCCTTAGCCAACAATTTTTCAAACTTGATACGGAAATCCTGAACGGTGGTGGTCTGGCTTAGCTTTGACAACTCCCCGAAGAAATCCATGTACTGATTTGGACCAAATCTAGCATACAAGTTCTCCTTATACTCATCCCAAGAAATATAGATCATCTCTTGTGTCAATAGCTGGTACCACAACTGTGCATCTCTTTCGAGGTGGAAACCCGCCAAAGGAACTTGATCTACTAGTGGAGTTTCATGAAGTTTGAACCATTGCTCCGCCTTACAAATATATATAGTTGGATCTTCTCCAATCACAAAACGAGAAAATCTAATTTTACTCGTGCAGGTCTAAGAGCTTCAGAAACAAAAGTTTGAGGAATTTTACCTCCAGCATTTGGTCGAGCACCTGATGTGCGTTCTGCATTTGTAGAACATTCAGCCTTCTGATTAGTCTGTAGTTCCATAAAATTTTGAAACTGCTCAATCAACACATTCAACTTATTTGAAATTGAGTTTTGCCCTTGCTCCATAAAAGTTTTGAATGGTATCTCATGCTCCTTTGATGATTTCTTTGCTATATCACCCGGAGACATGCCTGGCTCTGATTATACCAAATGTTAAAGTTCTGAGAATGGGTAACTGTAGACTGCAATAAAAAAGATCAGTGAACTGAAATCTAAGAAGTTTGGTAACTGAAAGTAAAGATAACGAGTTTTTCGAGGGACTCAATCCTCCAACAACACAACTGTGTTTAATAAAATTTCATTGATAATTTATTCCTCCTACTCCTGGACTTATATAGCCCAAATATAATAATAACTCCGCACATTTAGGTGCACTACTGACACGCTCCTAACGAATTTAAAACATGACTGACAAATTCAAACAACTACTAACAACATGACTTATTCAAGCATGACTAAGAAAATAACAAATTCATACCCATATCTTGAATGTAACAAGAAATCACAAAACTACACTCTTAAGTTTGTTTTAGAGTAGTCTGTGTATCATTTATATGTTAAGTTTGGGTTTGAGGCTTCAAAGAAAAGTTCGGTTACCTCATAATTTCAACTGGTAACCGAACGTTGGAGTTCGGTTTGGTCGCAAAAAATTTTTTGGTAACCGAACTATTAAATTTGAAATTACAATGCTCTTTATCTGACACAAATATCGAGTAACGACTATTTTTTTTGAAAATATAGCCGTTATACACCTCCATGGTATATATATCTATCTCATAGTTAACATTTTGTTTCAAAATCTCCTAGAAATGGCAGTTTCTAGTCCTAAATTTACTCTAGAGGAAGTTCTTTCTCTTTGCAGAAACTACATACTGTATAATCCAAAGAGGGGCGAAAAACGAAGAATGAATGGTATTATGAGTCAAAGTTATTGGGGGAAAATTCATGAGAAATTCTGCTCCGACACAACAAACCCTCATAACCGTGACCATGTAGTTCGATTTGGAAAGATTAGAGATAGATTTGTGGAATTTATGGCTTTATTTCGGATTGTAAGGCGGTATCGACTTAGGGGTGAAACATTCGAGGATATCATTTCAACATCAAAAAATGAATGACGAAGATGGAAAAGAAAGAATTTCAAATATGAAGATCGTTTTCGCATCCTTAAAGACTTTTTCGTAGCGTGTTTCGGATATTAAATGTTATGTAAACCATGTTTTTTAATCTTTTAATTGAGTTTTAGTAACTTTGTAAGGCGTATGTAGAAGTTTTCGTTTGCTTTTACATAGTTTGGTAACGTCCTCTAATTTAAGTTCGTAACCGAACTTCTATCTCTAAACTCCAATTTAGAAGTTGAAAAATATTCAAAAATTTCATTTCCTTAAATCCAAAAGAAACATACATCTAATATAGAGTAGAATTGAAAGAACTGAAATAACAAAGCTTACTACATTCAAATTTCCTTAGAAACACTTATTCATATAATTTAAATGAAAAGGTGCTTTCTTCCAAGATGCGTGATAGGTGTAGAATACACCGTATTTACTATCTAGTAGTTTATGCTTTCTTTGCTATTTTTCTTGTAAATTATGTATTTTACGCTTGTTTTGAGTTTTGTAGCTACTTTGGAGTCGCACGGAGGAAAAGAAGAAGAAATCACCCAATTTGAGCCAAAAGGGCAAAAAGGTCATTTTACAGGCGATTGATATACGGAGCCCAGTCCAGGTTAAGGGGTAACTATTGGAGGAATACTAAACGCAGTCCAGATGAGGTTAAGGGGCTGCCATCAGGTTAGCCCTTATCAAAGGGGCCAGACACTGAATAACCAACCTTACTCTTATACCCTAAAATCAACTCATCCCTCTCATTCATAAATCTCACCTGAAATTAAGAAGAAGAAAAGAAATAAAAACAGCGGCTGCGCTGTTGTCTCAGAGAGATCGAAGTAAGGATTAGAAACCAAGAGAGGAGGTTGAATTTGAGAGAAAATCGATGATGATTTAAGGTTTCACTGAATCGAGAGACAAGGCAGGAGTTGGTCTCTGATGTTGAGAATGGGTTGAGTTGGTTGCTGTCGTTAATGGAGTAGATCGAGAAAATTGAATTCAAGCTAGGGTTTTCCGTTTTCTGGTGGTGCTGTGAGGTGGATATGGTGGCGATTTGAAGAGATGAAGAGCAGAATTCGAGGATGTATCCGTTGCTGCTGTTAATTCCAGATCGAAGAAGATGGTGCTGGTAATGGAGAAATTAGAGAGAGAAGAAAGCAGTGGCTGCTGCTATTGAGATCGAGAAGCAGGGAAGAAAATGGGTTTGATTAGAAACCTCAGAGAGCAGATGGGTTCGATTGAAGATTTGATGTGAGTTGAAGAAGCAGTCTTTGTTGTTATATGGGTCTCTGCTAAATCGATGGATTCAAGAGGAAGAATTGACAGAGGAAGTGAATTGGAGTTGCACCGAGAGATCGGTTTAGATTTACAATCGATAGAACAAGTTTGAGGGGGTTGGTCTCTGCAAACTGATAGAACAAGGTGATCTTGATGTTGATTGAGAAATTTGGGTTGCTCTACGAAATGGGTTGAGTAATCGAGATTGAATGGGTTTTTGATGGAGACGATTGGCTTGAGAGATTGATTGGATGCCGGGTAACCAAGGTTTGCTAGTTCTCAGTAAAATCGGTTGAATGAAGACTCGAGAAAGAAACAACTTGAAGAAATTGGAACCGCTGGCACAATACGGGAACATTGGAGTGAATGTGCATAATTAGATGTATGTTAGGATTTCTTAACGGGGAGAAGATTGAAAAGTGAGGCCTGAATGTGGCCGTAAATGTCCTGTAATTAGCCGAAACTAGGCCAAATCATCCCTCCGCGAGTCAACTCTGAGGCGGCGATGGCCGATCCGAGCGATTAGATGAGCCGATCCAGTATGATGACTCGAGGCGATTAAGACGACTCGGCTGAGTCGAAGCTAAGTCGAAGTCGACTCTCCTTCCCCTTGACCTTTGACTAAGCTTGTTGGTGACGGTTGACCCGTTTGACCGTTAGTCCTAACGGAGGACTGACGGAATATTCCATCGCATATTCTCCCGACGGACGAGAAATTTTCGGGTGGCGGCGGCGACTATTCCTACGAATTAAGCCACAATCCCGATTTCCGTGAGCAAAAAAAATCCAAATTTTCTATGGACTTCTCTCATGGGTGTGAAGACTTGGGCTAGGAATTGGATGGAGAATTGGACTCAAATTTGGAAAGAGAAGGTGGAAGAGTTGAGAAAAGCTTGGATTTGGAAATTGAATTACAAAAGGAAAAGGATTCTATTCCTTAGAAGATTTGGAGAATATTGAAGCCTATAAATAGAGAAGTTTTCTACAACTTCTACACATCTCTACGCACACAATTCTTTTCTTTTCTTATTCTTTGTGTGAACTCTTTTAACATGAGTAGTTAATTTTATTGATTGAGGATGAATTCCTAGTTCTTAACATATGATTTAAGTTTTTGTTTTCAAATTCTATCTTGAAGTTTTTCACATAATTATCGCTTTTTGTTTTTACTAATAGGAGTGATCTTAAAGACATTCATGATTGATTGATAGATTGTTTGGGTGGCCAACTAAATTGATTTGTTAATTCGATCTAAAGCTAGTGAAAGTTGGGGATAAGTAATCGTTTCTTGACTCTTTACATAAGTAGCAAACACGAGACCTTGCGGAGGGATTCCGTGGAGCAATTGTGTGTAGAAACAACGTTAGCAAGTAGACCTTGAGCTAAGAGTCTAACTACTAATATCAACCTAAGAAATTCACAAAACCTAATGCATGAGCCAAGTTACATCTAGGTTGAGCTAATTCTAGGTGGCTTGGTGATTAGAATCCAGTAGTCGAGAACTTAGTGTCCTAGGTGATACAAGGGATTTAGGGGTTTAGCACTCGAGCTAGCTGCTTTACCTACGGTTGGTGATAATTTGTGACTAATAACAAGTAGAAAAGAACATAACTTGATTCATTGTTCCCAACGAAGAAGGATTCCTTGATCTTGTCTCTCTTATTGCTTTATCTTTTAATTGTTTTGTTTATTTTCTTTTTGCTTTTTACACCCCCCTTTTCGTGATAATTTTTACAACTAGAATCTCGTGCTCCTCGTGGGATCGACCTTGACTACCCTATATTACTTGTTAATTAGGTAGTAAAGTATTAATTAATTTGATTGCACCTACGACACGCATCAATGCGATAGGGATCGGAATGCAAAAACCTTTTGCCATACTTGGTTTCATATCCGCGGAGAGCCGCACACCACTGCAACAAATGAATTAATTATAAGTTAGCATCATTCAAAAAAAAATAACAAAAATAATTATTGTCCTATGGATACTTGGTTTCATATACGTACTCTTTCGGTACCCCCTACACCGGGATAATGGTCAACTATGGCTTTAATCTCATCTTTAACATCCACACATTCCTTAAATACCTCCTCGAATCTACTCTTCACGATTTGTTGTGTCCTCCTATGGATATTTCCGTCCAACGTCTCAAAAATCCTATATATACGGTTCCACCAAGCATCGGATGTTTGATCCATGTTAAGGTACATATCTTGGCTATTGTCGTGGTTAAGAAAATTATAGCACTCTTTATCTAATCGTGCTTCGTAATAGTAATACACGATCTAACAATAGCGACATCTTCATCATTATTAAACGGAGGATCCATTTTTGGTGTTTGAAAGAGATGGATGAATGAGAATAAAGATATGGTGAATGAGAATAAAAAAGATGACAGAATAACTTGAAAGGGATAGGTGAGTGAGATATGGATTTTGAAAGGGACATGTTTCCTTTTATAGAAATAGGTGAGAGAGATGATAAAGACCCAACAACTACTTTAAAAAAAAATAGCCGTTGAGTGAGTAATAACGGGGTAGAAATCAAAATTAGCCATTGGGTAAATGTCAAAATTAGCAATTAATGATGATAGGGCTTTGAACCAAAAGTTCGGCAACATATCAAATTTAAAAAAGGCAACCGAAAACATTAAGTTCGGTTACCTGGTATTTTTTTTCCAGGTAGCCGAATTGTACTGTGTAACCTTAAGCTTTGGTTTGGCATATAAAAACTTTAGTTCGGCACTCTGTGAAATTTGGCCAGGTTGCCGAATACTAGGTTCAGTTACGTCGTAGAATTCGCAGGTAGCCAAACTCTGTGTTCGGCAATCTCTGTGAACCTACTTTGTAACCGAACTTATACACGTGAACTCAAAATTATCTTAAAATTAACTCAATAAATAATACCACACTTCCAAAAACATAATATTTGATTCAGAAGCATACTTAGTACCATTAAGAACAATTTGACCTTTAAAAAACATAGTATTTGTCATTTAATCCTCCTCAAGAACAATTTGACCTTTATGTACAATTTCGTCTGACTTCTTCAAAGCTTTCCACATCTCCATGTTATGCTCATACATAATACACCAACCCAACATTATTTCGGGGTTAAATGCAGGATAATAAGAGGTTCCGGATATGTGAGGCAATGGACAATCAGGTTCTAACCGGAGACCTATAAAGTGGTTGTTGTTAATCGATGCAATCACACATCTCCTTCATTTGAGTTGCTCGACACATACGGTTGTTGTTGGGGTGAATGTGAAACTAGCATATTTTGAGAAATAATGAACCACACAATTGAATGGCTCGGCGATTAAGTGTCCACATATCGGCATACTCATCCAATAATCCGTTATGATCGGATGGCTCCCATGAAGACAATGTTGATACCTAAAAAATTGCTCATTGAGACTACCCTCCCCATCGCACAATATTATCTTGTAAAAGTCGGATTCTCCTTTAGTTTTGACAACAACCTTTGCCTTACATGAGTGATTGCACACCCACTATATCGCTTGGCACTTTCGGTGAAAGGCCCTAGTTGTTGTATGACAACATGAAAACCACAATTACCATCCGAAGGAACGTCGTCGGTGGATATAACATATTCTCTAATGTATTGAGGTGTCTCATTCAAATAGTCTTTATTTGGAGCCTTAAGCTTCATGTCTAGGGAAGATAGTTGGATGGGGCACATTGGAGCCTTAAGCTTCACGTCTCCGGAAGATGGTTGGCTTGGTGGTGATGGACACATCAGACCTTTTTTCTTCAAATCTTGCTCACTTGTTTCTCATTTGTCCTCAATACTCCTACCCCGTTTCTTTTCTTGCTCCAAGTACTTTGCCGCGGTATACTCATGGGCCGAAGGATCTCTAGTATTTGCGGTTTGCTCATTTTTCTTCTTACCTAACACCTTTGCATATTCTCTTATTGGATTTTTAGTTTCTTTTTTTTGCTTGGCCTACTGTTAGAGCACTGCTCGGTCGAACTCGCAAGCGTTGCTATCTCAAGCTTGTTTGTCAAGTTTAGTTGCCAAAACTATAAGTCTTGATTTCTAGTCTACTTATAGCTAAGTCTCGAATTAGGATAGAATGTGTAGTTGAGCTTTAGACTTCACGGCGTTCATCGATTGAAGACGAAGAACTACTAAGGGGAGCTTGTGGAACTTCATCAACAAAAGGTATGTGGAGACTTGAACTCATCTATCACTCAAAAGTCTATTTCTACTCTATCTCCTATTTGAGACAAAAGTCATATAGCTATATAGACTTTAATCTATACGCATTTGATATTTCGAGTTGAGTTCAACTCGCTTACATATTTCTCGAAATATCTGTTGGTAAGCTTTCGCTTTAACCAAGTTCATCTTATATTCTTGACGAAAGTCAAAAGATGATCATGTGAAAATCTCCTGGTAACATCTTATATGATTTGTGTGGGACAGTCATTTGGTGTAAACTCGGAATGTTTTGTATTGATCATTTGATCACTTGAAAATTGCTTTGAAGCTAATAGTTTGTGTGAGACAACTATTGTCGTCTTTTAAGAATGTTTCAATGATTAAAATAGGAGTTTAGAACAATTAACCAATGATTGGATATAGCATAGTATGCGTACTTGTATGCTAACTGTTGCAGGTTATTCCAAGTCCGGGAATCTAGTGTGCATACCCGTATGCATACTGATTCAACAATTGAAGTCCGGGAACTATAGTATGCGTACCCGTTTGCATAATATCTTCAACTGAGTTCGGTTGTGAATGACAGTATGCGTACACGTTTGCATACTGGCGAACACATGCCAAGTACGGAACTCTAAGTATGCGTACCCGTTTGCATACTTGAGTGGTTAAGTTATAAAATTAGCTAAGTCATGAACAAATACATTTATATAATAAGGAATGCAATCTTTTGCAAACCGTGGCTATATTGTTCATGAATTGTTTCGAGTGAATCAAAACCCATTTTGGTTCAATTGTGTCTTGTATACTTCTATGAGAATATAAACAATTGAACAACTCTATAACTAGTTTCATTTGAGTCATTTGAACTAGTTGTGTTAAGATGAACAAGGTTGATATGAAAGTGTTCATATGGCTAACTTCGGTTAGATATAGGTACGGTTACCCATATCTAAATGAAGGTACGTTTCATTTGTGTATAACAAGCCAAGACAATCTAACCGTTGAAAGATATTAGCTTGAATCTAATCAGGTTTTCATCTAACGGTGAATATTGATTGCTTTGTCCCAAAGCTATCAAACCCTGATTTGAAGACTATATAAGGGAGAACTCTAGCAACTAGGAAACCTAATCCTCACACCTCCTGTGTGATACTAGTTGCGACTAGAGTCGATTCTCCTTCAACCTAGGTTTTTCCTAAAACCATTATAGGTTAACGACTTAAATACTTCATTGGGATTGTGAAGCCAGATCCAACTATTTGTTCTGATCTTACTTTGTTCTATCGTATTGAGTACTATCTTCTCTAAGATTTGCTCGAGATTTAATCTCCGATAGGTAAGATAAAAAGTAGTCACAAATATCTCCGTCTCATCGTTTGTGATTCCACAATAACTTTTTTCACTACCATATGATTAAGTTATTGTGAGGTGATTGATATTACTTAGCTGTTCTTCGGGAATATAAGTCCGGTGTATCAATTGGTTCCTGTTTACTTTGATTTATCAAAAGACGGAACAAAACTCGTAGGTATTTCTGTGGGAGACAGATTTTATCTATTCAATAGACTTTTTTTTGTGAGACAAATTTGTTTATCAAGTCTTCGACTTTGGGTCGTAGCAACTCTTAGTTGTGGGTGAGATCAGCTAAGGGAATCAAGTGCGCAGAATTCGACGTGGTTCTAGAGGCGTAAGGAACGCGACTATAACTTGATCAGTGTGAGATTGGTTAGGGCTCAACTACAATCCAGTCTGAAGTTAACTTGTAGTATGCTAGTGGCTGTAGCGGATTAATACAATGTGGTGTTCAAATCTTGACTAGGTCCTGGGGTTTTTTTGCATTTTCGGTTTCCTCGTTAAGAAAATTTCCGGTGTCTATGTTATTTCTTTTCCGCTTTTTATATTTGTTTATATAATTGAAATATCACAGGTTGTGCGTAAGTTCAATCAATTTATGAATCCGGCCTTTTGGTTGTTGATTGAATTGATTGACACTTGGATATTGGTTTTTGATACCGTCCAAGTTGTTTCTTATATTAATCAGGCTCACGGATTTCTATTTGTTTGATTTGATGATTACATTAAGAAACAGAGATATAACTCTTGGATATACTTTTCCTTTATTGAGTCTAACTGTCTAGTTGATTCTCTTGAAAGTATATTGGAGTTAGTCCATACAGATTGCCTAAACGAAATATTGGGTGTGGTTGTTAGACCCCCGCTTATTCAATTGGTATCAGAGCAGGCAAACACATTTAAGACCTCATAAGTCTGTGTTTGTAGCAATCTGACTCTATGGACATAAGTGTTATCTCTGAAAAACACATTACCAGAAACAAAAGTTCTGTTTCTATGGATTATATTAAAGAGAAAAATGTTTATTTCTCACAAATAGATGAACATCCTGTTCCCATGAGACATGCAAGTATTGGCATGTGTTACCCTGATTTTCTTACTGACGAGTCTGACTCTGAAGTTGTGAGGGAAGAAGCCAAAGAAAGTGCAATGATTCTAAATCGTGTTAGAATCTAGGCAGCTGAAATCAATAGGCTGAAACACAAAGTCAATAAGATCATTGATATGGTAAATGATCGTGACTCCAAATTAAAGGCTCTTTGCGAGGAGAAACTCAAAGAAGATGCCTTGGAAAATGAACGTTTGTTGAGTAAAATTTCTATTCAAGGATGTCCAGTAGAGTCCACCATACCAATCATTTCTGATCAACTGTGAATTCAGTTCCATAAGCTAAATCGCAATCCCTTCCTATTGGTAAAGGTGTGCTTGTATCTTCCTCTAATCAAGGAAACACCACACCTCATGGAAGGAAGGAATCTCCCAACGATCTTGTTAATCCTACTCACTCTAATAACTCTTGTGATCTGAGGTGTCTCTTTTGTCATTCAAAAGGACATGTTCAACGGGTATGCAATTTGAGGAAGAATGAAAATTATTTTGGTCGTCTTCAACACACCTTAGATTTAATACTCAAAGGTGTAAATGACATTCGGATATCTAAAACAATTGTTTTTAGTACTTACCCTATGAACTTTTCTAGGAAAGTCAGTTCAAATTTCTCATCTAACGTTCGAACGCCGAATATTAATATTAACACAAATCGGCCAAGGAGTGTTCATCAAGGCCCTCCTCAACCTAAAGTGGAGAATGATGTTCAAGAAGTGAGAAAATTTCCAAAATGGAAACTACAATAGAGATATGAAAGTCAACCTAAATCTGATAATTGAGGGATACAATGATATTATCAACAGGCTGACGAATTCCTCCAGACAAACTTCTTCAGGTAAGGATTCAAACATAGTCTTGTATTTTGATGACAATAAGTTTTATGATAACTTTTCACATCAAAAAGGGTCATTTTCTAGAATTAGAAGGAAAAAAAGACTTAACCGTGAACACCATTCATTTAATGAGCTTAGGGCTCATACCTGTGCTAATTAATCACAAGGATTGAAATCTTACTCATGAAAAATCCTGTTGAGTAAGATAGTTTTATAAACAGGTATGTCTGTTGGCAAAATATTCTCTATTTGTTTGAGCTACTCTCTTATTGGTTGTTAGCTAAACCTTTGTCCACAGGCATTGTTGCATAAGTCTTTTATTTTCAAAAATATTAGGTTTATTTGTTTTTGGTTTTGAAATTATTCTTGGTCGAATAATGCTACTCTTATGCTCTAAATTTTCCTCTTGTGAGAATATAAAATTTATTGAGCTAAGATTTGTGAAAATATTCACTCAGCAATATTTTGCATTGCAAACAGTTTTCTTGGTTTGCCTTTTCAGTTGTCTTAATGGCTTTCTTTTATGGGTCAAGGTTGTGTTCGTACGGGTACCCGCGTTACTTTTCACGACTGTCTTTAGAAACCCTATAATCTTATTCCCTGAGAAACCATTTAAATACCAAACCTATTAAGTTGAGTACGCGTACTCCAGGTTATTTTCTGCCAAGAATGGCGTCACCTCCTGGCACTTGTGATTTTTCAAAAGGTTTTCTTGATAAGGGTTTTGGTTTCGAGTCCAAAGGGAAGAAAAAAAGAACCCTTGTGGAAGTTGACAATATCTCTTCTCAATCTCCTGATAATTATTCAGACATTGAGGACGATGATGTGATTTCCTCTTAAGTGGTTCTCGATTTTATTAGATACTTTGAGGAAGCAAAACTGCAGCTCATTGATACCATGAAAGGTCTTGATGTGTTACGAACTGAGTTGAAAAAGGTTAACTCTGACCTTGTTCTCATGAAGACACATGTTCAGGATCTTCTCAATGAGACTACCTTATCCGAAGAAGCGGTTGATGTTGTCAATCACAAGCTCAAAGGTCTTGAAACCCGTGAAGCTTCATATCGTGAACTTTGATTTTAGCTTGTGATCGGTTTTTGTTTTTAGGTGTTTTTTTTTTTTTTTTGTCTAGGAAACTTCTTATGAGAATTTATTCTTGTGTTTTAAGAAGGATAACTAGGGTTTGGAATAGCAATTATTGTGAGTACACATAGCTATTGCCAACGATTTTCATCTTCAATATTTTTTAGATTTATTTAAATTCTAAAGTTTATTTGGAAGATGATTTTGCAGTATTAATCTTTATTGGTTTTATATATTGCAAAAATTGTTATGGGATATGTGTGTTTACGTCTGTGAACTATGATTGTCCCATATATGCTCAAAAGTTAAGTCTATTATATGTCTTTATGCAAATATTGATGGAAAATAGAATGAACTTTTGAAGTCAAAGATTAAGTCTATCTTATCATTATGAAAATATTGATGAAAAATAGAATGAATCTTTGAATATTCTGCAGTATTGATCTTTCCCTGATCCACTTCTATGTAAAAGTAATGTACGGCTCCGTAAGTTCTCTTATGTTGAGCATTTCCGATTAAATTAATCATGGGTTCTCTTGTGGTTAATTTAATTGAGTTTTCTGGATACAAATTCATGTTTCATGTATTTTTTTAATGTCCGAATAAATCCTTCTTTTCTTGTAAAAGTAAGGTCGCTCTTGTTGTTCCTTTGGGAATGACATTTTATGTGGGAGAGTTCTTAATTGAACTTGTGCTTAATTGCCAAATCTTTGTGGGGAGTGCGGCTGTGGAATATTATAGGAGTTATCTTGTATCTTTATAAACTCCTTTATGAATACACTAAGTTTCGACTATGTGAAATCATCGAAACAAAGTTGATATGTTCTCTTTTAGTCATGAAGTATCTCTATGAGAATTTCATTATGATCCCGCTAGTTTTCATACCTTTGCCAATTTATATTGACAAAAAGGGGGAGAATTATTGTGTAGTTCACACTACAAATACATATGGTTTACGGATCATTATGTAAGGGGGAGTGGTTTTCATTGTGAGATAAAGTATTGACTGAGGGGGAGTGGTACATATCACCATAGTATTATTGTCAAAGTTGTGATACAATTGAACTTTGATGTTGTGTAATAATACTATGACATTGTATAACAATACGAAAACATCTTGTTTATATATATATTGTTATAGCTACGGATCTTCAACAACTATGATGTTGAGTTGAACACGTTCAGAATTACTGGAGTACTTGGAAGTGACTAAGATTTCGAGTAATGTTGAAGAACCAAGGAAATCAAGCTTTTGGATGCGAAGCTATAAAGTTTATTTATTTTGTAATCCATATGTATTGATAGTTTTGTCACTAAAATTGACAAAGGGGGAGATTGTTAGAGCACTTCTCAGTCGAACTCACAAGCATTGCTATCTCAAGCTTGTTTGTTAAGTTTAGTTTCCAAAACTATAAGTCTTGATTTCTAGTCTACTTATAACTAAGTCTCGGATTAGGATAGAATGTGTAGTTAAGCTTTACACTTCACGGCATTCATCGATTGAAGACAAAGAACTACTAAGGGGAGCTTGTGGAACTTCATCAATAAAAGGTATGTGGAGACTTGAACTCATCTATCACTCAAAAGTCTATTTCTACTCAATCTCCTATTTGAGACAAAAGTCATATAGCTATATAGACTTTAATCTATACGCATTTGATATTTCGAGTTGAGTTCAACTCGCTTACATATTTCTCGAAATATCTGTTGGTAAGCTTTCGCTTTAACCAAGTTCATCTTATATTCTTGACGAAAGTCAAAAGATGATCATGTGAAAATCTCCTGGTAACATCTTATATGATTTGTGTGGGACAGTCATTTGGTGTAAACTCGGAATTTTTCGTATTGATCATTTGATCACTTGAAAATTGCTTTGAAGCTAATAGTTTGTGTGAGACAGCTATTGTCGTCTTTTAAGAATGTTTCAATGATTAAAATGGGAGTTTAGAACAATTAACCAATGATTGGATATAGCATAGTATGCGTACTTGTATGCTAACTGTTGCAGGTTATTCCAAGTCCGGGAATCTAGTGTGCATACCCGTATGCGTACTGATTCAACAATTGAAGTCCGGGAACTATAGTATGTGTACACATTTGCATAATATCTTCAACTGAGTTCGGTTGTGAACGACAGTATGCGTACACGTTTGCATACTGGCGAACACATGCCAAGTTCGGAACTCTAAGTATGCGTACCCGTTTGCATACTTGAGTGGTTAAGTTATAAAATTAGCTAAGTCATGAACAAATACATTTATATAATAAGGAATGCAATCTTTTGCAAACCGTGGCTATAATGTTCATGAATTGTTTCGAGTGAATCAAAACCCATTTTGGTTCAATTGTGTCTTGTATACTTCTATGAGAATATAAACAATTGAACAACTCTATAACTAGTTTCATTTGAGTCATTTGAACTAGTTGTGTTAAGATGAACAAGGTTGACATGAAAGTGTTCATATGGCTAACTTCGGTTAGATATAGGTACGGTTACCCATATCTAAATGAAGGTACGTTTCATTTGTGTATAACAAGCCAAGACAATCTAACCGTTGAAAGATATTGGCTTGAATCTAATCAGGTTTTCATCTAACGGTGAATAATGATTGCTTTGTCCCAAAGCTATCAAACCCTGATTTGAAGACTATATAAGGGAGAACTCTAGCAACTGGGAAACCTAATCCTCACACCTCCTGTGTGATACTAGTTGCGACTAGAGTCGATTCTCCTTCAACCTAGGTTTTTCCTAAAACCATTATAGGTTAACGACTTAAAGACTTCATTGGGATTGTGAAGCCAGACCCAACTATTTTATCTGTAGTTGCGTGTTCTGATCTTACTTTGTTCTATCGTATTGAGTACTATCTTCTCTAAGATTTGCTCGAGATTTAATCTCCGATAGGTAAGATAAAAAGTAGTCACAAACATCTTCGTCTCATCGTTTGTGATTCCACGATAACTTGTTTCACTACCATATGATTAAGTTATTGTGAGGTGATTGATATTACTTGGTTGTTCTTCGAGAATATAAGTCTGGTGTATCAATTGGTTCCTGTTCACCTTGATTTATCAAAAGACGGAACAAAACTCGTAGGTATTTATGTGGGAGACATATTTACCTATTCAATAGACTTTTCTGTGTGAGACAGATTTGTTTATCAAGTCTTCGACTTTGGGTCGTAGCAAATCTTATTTGTGGATGAGATCAGCTAAGGGAATCAAGTGCGCATAATCCGGCGTAGTTCTTGAGGCGTAAGGAATGCGAATGTACCTTAATCAATGTGAGATTGGTTAGGGCTCAAATACATTCCAGTCCGAAGTTAACTTGTAGTAGGCTAGTATCTGTAGCGGCTTAATACAGTGTGGTGTTCAAATATGGACTAGGTCCCGGGTTTTTCTGCATTTGTGGTTTCCTCGTTAACAAAATTTCTGGTGTCTGTGTTATTTCTTTTCCACATTATATTTGTTTATATAATTGAAATATCACATGTTGTGCGTAAGTTCAATCAATTTGTGAATCCGACCTTTTGGTTTTTGATTGAATTGATGACACTTGGATATTGGTTTTTGATACCGTCCAAGTTGTTTCTTATATTAATCAGGCTCACGGATTTCTATCTGTTTGATTTGCTGATTACATTAAAAAACAGAAATATGACTCTTGGATATAGTTTTCCTTGATTTAATCTGACTGTCTAGTTGATTCTCTTGAAAGTATATTGGAGTTAGTCCATACCGAATGCCTAAACGAAATATTGGGTATGGTTTTTAGACTCCCACTTTTTCACCTACCTTTGCGTTTGCCTTTTTCCGGTTCATGAACATTATCCGAAGTTTGTGGATATATGATTGTCCTCATGCCATCCCAAAAGATTTGTTTTCGGAGTTTGTTCATGCCTCGATACATCTCTATTGCGGTTATCCCCATTTCGTCATCACCAAACTCTTCTCCGGCTTCTTCTCCCTTTGGAGGACGGATGAAACTTAGATGCTTCCAAAATGGATCAATGTCGCTTAAATGGATTACGCCATGCTCGTATTTGATTATCATATGGCGAAAAGGGTGTCCCATAGACTTCTTCACGTTACAAACACACACCTCATCCCGCTTGGTTTCCCACTTATCAATCAACTCGACTTCTATAATAAACAACTTCATACATTGCCGAGATACGTTGTAATGGATTCCCTTGAACAATTGGTGATTGACATATTCTCCGGTCATTTTGAATATATGGCCTTTTTGGAACTTCTCTTTAATTCTATCAAAGTCGCGCTTGAAGTAATTTTCCATAGCATTCCACACAGTTACGAAATTATCAACACATCCAACCAGTAGTGAGCATACTCTGCCAAACTCGTCGCTTGATTTCCCAAGTGTTTATATTGGTTGGTATAGGCATAAACAAACCTCTCTCTGCGCGGTTTCAACCATTGCCGAAGAACATACAATACAATATCGGGGTAATCGGGAGTATCCTAATGGTTGATAAACTCCACAAGATTTAGATGATAATCTTCCTCGGTAAGAGACCAACACAATGACTCCCATTCACCGTTCAAACCAACCCATTTAGTGTAATTTAGTTCGAATTGTTTATCAACTTCCTCTTTTTCATCCGCCGGTTCATCTTGAGGTAGCTTCTTAATCTCATCATATCCTTTTTTCTTGGGTGGAAAAATTATTGGCTTGCACCTATTCATCAAATTACACCATATATGGAACGTACAAAGCATATTATGGGCTAATGGGAACACTTCCTCTATTGCATTCATCAATGCGACTTCATTGTCGGTCACTATAACCCCGGGAATATCATCACCTCGGAAGATTGCCTTAACTTGTTTTAGTGACCAAATGTAACTATGTTCTTGCACGTCCCTTAAGAAACAAAACGTTACGGTAAACGGTGACTTCGTCGAAGTACGCCCAACAATATTCAACAATGGCATCTCGTACTTGTTTGTCTTATAAGTGCAATCCATTATTAGAAGTTCATGAAAGCACTGAGCCAATTGAACACTCGTCGGATGCGCAATGAAGAGTTGTGTTATCTCTCCGTCTGAATCCACGTCCTTTTGAACCGTGTAGTCTTTCTCTTTGGCAAAAAAATAAAATAAAAATTGTTGCATCACTTGTATATCTCTCCATTCCTTCTTTCTAATTGTCTAAATTGCATTGTAAATGGTGGAAAATGATGAGTGGTTATCCTTGTTATCCTCCTTTAGTATTTGGAGCATTTGAAGGGTGAAATACCCATTGTCCTCATTTTAGGTACCTTGTCCATCTCATGAGGAGTTAGCTTTGCCTCCATGAAATGTCCTTCAAGATGCTCCGGACGAGGGTGGTTATGACGACCTTCCATAACCCTGTAGAGAACCCATCCATTAAAATATTTGTTGTAATGAAATGATAGCTTGAATGGGCATTTAGTCTTCTTTGAGAAAGTTTTGTTCTTCCTATTTGTCTTTCCTTTATAAACATAACCTTTCCTCTTGTGGGTTTTCTCGGGATCACCACTTTCCTCACAAACCATTTCAAAGCGAGTTCGGCTTCCTTTCCTATTCAAAACTAATACGCACATGTCTTTTTGTGCATGTTGTCTAGCACAACTCTTTGCCTCTACCGGATCTTTGAATACCAAGTCATTCATCTAGTGATGGGATGTGTCATCGTGAAAAATATCAACAGGGGAAGGTTGATTTTTTATTGGTATTGGATCACATGCAACCTACGATAAATAGCAGAACGTAAATACCAACCACAAAGAAGAGACACTTACATGTTCTTCGATGTAAACAATCTTATCGACCTTGCCGAACAAAAAGTTCGGTTATCTAATCTCTAGAAAATTATGTGATCATGCCGAACTTGTTCTTTGGAAGTTCGACATCGAAATTAGTACACTCGACTAAACCGAACTCTAAAGTTCGGTTTACTATTCTATAAAAGTAATTTGCGATCTTGCCAAACTTTAAGTTCGGCAAGAAAAATAGTAAACTCGACTAAACCGAACTATTAACTGTATACTCTATAAAAATAGTTCGGCTACGTTTTCTGGAAAAAGATAATAGAACTCTCAAAAACCTCCATTAAAATAGAGTTCGGTTACCTGCATCTGCTGAAATAAGTAACCGAATTGCACATACAGAAAAGTTCGGCAACGTTTCTGCAGGATAGGTAACCGAACTAATATGACCTAGCCGAAATTTGTTCCTGAAATTTTCAGTTTGGCTATTTTTTTTTTGTACAATTCAAGCTACATTAACTAAATTTGAGCCATACCTGAGTACCCATAACTTGTTGTGGATGATAAAATCCATTATTTGGGTCGTTAGCTTTAGTTTGGGGAAAAAAACATTCATCATCTAACAAATAACTCATACCCGGATCGTTAGAAGTATTGACAAATACACTAGGAGATGAAGGAGGTTTTGATTCTGAGGAGGAGGTATCATCACAAGAATCACTCATATCATATTTACAAAACTCAAAATAAGATTTTTTGGGTTCACCCCTCTTTTTCTTCATCTCTTCTTCTTCTTCTCAATAATTCTGATTCTAACAAAACTATCCAATTAATAACTCACTAATCACTAATTAATCATTACAATAACACTAACTAATTTAATTATCAAGGTTTTTTTTGGTATTAACAAAAAACTAGGATAAGGGGTGACTCAAATTTACTTCAAATATCTACCCAAAAAAAGAAATAGTAGCCCTCCTCCAAAATGGAGTAGTACATTTCAAAAAACGGTTCTAAGTTAATTACGAGTTTTTGTTAGTGATAATCAATAGGCCCAAGCCCCAAAAGTTAACGGAGCCCATAATTGTGAAAGACCTTAAGTGAATTAGCATTGTCCATATTGGCCCAGTTTTCGCCTCATCCGCATCCAATCAATATACGTCGGATTTCACGTTTAACATCCGCATCCAATCCGGTATCTAATGAATACATGGATAGACAGGTCGGATGATCCGATGAATTTTTTCTGCCATCAATATTTAACATATATAAAGACAAAATTAAGAAAACTGACTTATATTACGATCACTATGAATTTTAATATTAACTCAAATACGCACAACCATACTTACGTCTTCGTTACTCCCCTTCATCAAAAATTAGCAATGAAAATTTTGTCTAATATAATATAATACTGTTGTATTTTAACTAAGTAAATAAAATAAGCATACTGAAGAAGAATAATTATTGACTAATTAAACTGTTGTGGATATCCAACGGATTTTTAACCCCACATCCGCATACAACCCAAATCCGCATACAACCCAAAACATATTGGATTTGAAATAATGCACATCCCTCCGATTTGTTAGTGTATGGATTGGGTGCTGTTGATGATGGGTTTTTGCTAAAGGTGAAAATTTACAATTTATTTGTACACGGATTGAACACTATTGACGGCGGATTTTTGCTAAAGGTGAAAATTGTAAATTTATTTGTGCCCTATATCATAAATATAAAATTCATGAAATTATTTTTGATCCCGTATCATAAATATATATATCAAAATATAAAATTCATGAATTTATTTATGATTATCAGCAATATATAGTTTGTTATTCCGTGTACGTTACGCAAAAAATTAAGAATATAGACTTTCCTGATAATAATAAGTGTTTATCCCTAGGATCTCAAATATATAAAGTTGTTTGTTATAACTTCACTCAACTAAACTCAATATTCCATATACATACAAATATTTAATGTATGACTCAGTATTTTATATTTGTATCGTATGACTCAGTTCCGTTTATGTATAAATTTTTCAGAATATTGCCGGTACTTGTTGCAGTACTCCCCAAATATTCTCTAGTTCGTATGAATGAATATTAAGCTTCTATATGGATTTATCATTAGTATAGAGCATTTTAAACTCGTTCTAGTGCAATATTCCACATCTAAATATTCAGATTTTATTTAATATTTATAATATATTGAGTAGTATTGATTTATTATTGTACTCACAATACATGTGTGATCTTATTATGTGCATAAAACTATTGACACGAGACTTTGAAGATGCAATATACTTGCACATTTATTCAGGAAATTTATGCCAACCTTGAGAAAATGCACATGGCGAGTTGTACATCATAGTTAAAACACATGCACAAAGACAAAACATCTCATCCAAATTAGTCTACCCCCTTGCCAACCAATTTCTCATGCACGAGCAAGACTTGCCACTCGCCAAGCCCAAGAACTAGCTCTCACGGCTGACCGAGATTATTCCCAGCACCGGACAAGCAATCTTCCTATGTTCGGCTAAATTTCCTCCCGTAGATGGATAAACTTCTCTTTCATGAACGAAAGCCCAATCCCGGGTCCCCATGGCCGTCTAAGTATGCCCCACGACTAGTCAAGCTTGTCCCCGTGCTGGTCTGTGCCTAAAAAAGTTAACGACAAGTCTAACTAAAGGTCTATATGGTTCCTTCTTAACTAAGTCAAGCCGAGCCGAAGGAAAGTGTTGTTTTGGTGGAGACCCAAACATGTTTAGAAGTTATTGAGAAAGTGGGCACCTCGCCACAAATCCAACCTATATAGTGACTATTAAAGAGAAGAATGGTACTTTTCATGCCACAAGGGATCTAGAAGGAAGACCAAATCGAGCTACGTATATAAAATATGAAAATTATTTAGAAAAACCCCATATATTCATTGTTCCATTAGTTTTGTCCACCGATGAGGATAGCAATTGTGGTTTTCACGTTGCGATGAAATAAATTGGACACTTAAGCAGGAGGTTACCGAGAATATCACTCAATGATAATATTTAATAAATAATATGGCTTCCCAACTATTCAAGGACAAGGAATTATATAATTGAAATACTGAGAGAAGAAGATAGATAAGCTAAAGAACAAGAATTAAAAGATTGATACACTCGTGTAAAATTCTAAAAGGGATTGAACATAATCGGAGCCAAGTATTGGATGCTAATGCCGAAATGTAGGTATTTTCTAGTGGACGTTTTGAATTGCGTTGTACATTATTTTGTCCTCCTTTCTTGAGAGTGAGTGTTACGTTTGCGCCCACTAGGATGGTTTGTGAAGAGCCGGTAAAGGATAGAAGAGTCGTTATTCTGAGACCCACGGCTTCTGGTCGTACAAAAATAAAACGCTTTATCAGTGACCCCATTAGAGACTGTTAAAAAAGGTCATTTAACTCGTATGTATGACCTATCCTGGAAGTCGCGGAACTTCTGTCTTCCACTAGTGTAAGTAGGTGGTTAGAACACTTCCCAACAAATCATTGCAAGGATTTGGTAAAAAAATACGAGCCCAACATGAAGCGTAGCGATCGTGTCACAAGATCAAATCTGTTCGTGAACTGTCGAAACAGTTTGTGAACTAAAAATAAAATAGGTAAAAACGATTTACTGGTTTTAGAGTAAAAAGGGAGAGTACGTCGTGGAGTATGCGGATCCTCGATTAACCAAATCGTCTATAATCGCTAACATATGTACTACACAGGAATACTTGAGTTCGAGAAATCAATCTGTAAGACTCCGGCCTAAACCAAAAAAATGGTCCCGTTCCAGGGTCAATTCGGTCACAAAGAGGGATGATGGTCGATTTGTAGGAAGGAAGATGAGAATGTGTGAGATCAATAATAGTAATTGATGGTTTGTGGATATGTTGAATTCTATGTGTTAGATTGAGAAAAAGATTTATGCGTGATTGATAATGATAGACTGTTGTAAATTGAATTAGTCTGAGTTCGGTTAAGTTCCAGTTGTCCTCAAATCATAGGTTGATGAACCTATTTATTGCAGAAGTGGTTAACACGTTGATCTCCAGTAAGGTAACGGTTGAAGAGGAGTGGAAGAGTGGAGAAGTGGGAAATCGTGATTTAACCAGTTCTGCATTGCGTGGGAGACTTGGTTGATTGTCCATCCACTACTTCACTTACTCCTTGAACTGCCAACACGACTTACTCACATTTCTCATCATGGATGTACTATTACATCACACGTGTTGTAGGCCGCCAGACAAAAATCCTAGTAAATATCCCCCATGTGACATGGTTGATATCTCATGTGAACTATGCAAGGCAGACATGTATTTAGTTGGTCAATTATTGACTTGGCTAGACCGTGAGTCTTAACTTTGATGAGCCGAGCATAATTGTCGATGACGAATGTGACATGCTCTGTGACTCATCATTATGATGAATTAAGAATAAGACGTCTGCAATGATGCCTAGACGTCGAGTCTGATGAATTGTGACATATTATCCTGCCAGCTGAGGCAGCAATGATACTAGAATGATTTAGATTGATGAACGACGGTCTAATGAGAATGCTGGATCGATTATGGACCAACATGCATTCTGATATGTCAAGCATTTGACAAGAAGGCAGATATTGTTAAGTTATTATAGAATACTCATCCTCGATCCACCATGGCATGAGTAGTCGAATGACAAAGTAGAGATATTAAAATATTGACAGAAATTGGATGATCGACCATGTGGATGGTCGTCCAATGAAATATTGGATGGTCGACCAATGAAATGTTGCTTCTTGGACAATCGAGCAACAAAAATGTTGGTAGCAAAACCGATTTAATTAAAATATTGATAACTGGATCAATATCAAAATTATTGATGCTCAGATTTGATCAGAATCATCAAACTCTAATTTTAGAAAGCCTTGGATACAAGAGATGGAGTACCGTCCTATATAGATTAAGAGACCAACCAACCAATGGGTACGAGGACCGTCCATCAGTGGTGGAGAGACCGGCTAGGCGGTGTATGGAAGATTGTCTAATCGGTGTAAATATGACTCACCAAAATATGGAGGATTAACCAAGTGGAGGATTAGTCAAAATATGGATTAAGGAATGGTGGGACCGGCTGACCATGGTGGCCAAGTGGATCGACCGGCTATGGTGACGCACGGTTCACCATGTCGACGATCGTCCACTCCTGGAAATTTTTGGTATTTTTCAATGGTCATTCGAGCATTATTTCGTATTTTCGGAAGAGTTTGATCTTGACCAAGACTCTGAATTTTTCTTCAATGATCAAGTAGGATTTTTTCTTAAACGTCCAATATTTGGAAATATTAAAATAATAATATTTTAATATGTGGCGTAAAGACCTAATGGTCGTGGGACCACTTGCTTAGTTAACCATATAATAAACTGAGCAATATTTGACAAAGATATGGAAAATAAAGAGTTTGCTTGAAGGAGGAAGTCAAGGTTTAAGGAAATAAAATAAAGGGATATTCTGACTTTGGGTCACAAAAAAGTGACCAGAGTTGCGTTTGGGTCACCTAGAAATTTTAATTAGAGTTTGGGTCACAAGACTGTTGCTGACCGCGTTGACAGTTACGTAACCTAGTTAAAATACTGAAATGACCAATATCCTTATTATGTTTGACTTATTTACTAACATTGCCATGTGCCCCCATTAGCCTCCAACTTCAAAGGCTGAGATAAATTTGAAAAGATTTGTTTTTTTAGGGTTTGTAAAATCTAATCCTTTCTCTCCTGCAACTCCAGCTTCACTCCCTCTCTCGTTCGTTACCTCCATGTCTAGTACAAATCCTAATTACACATTTACAACAACCAAAACTATGGATCAATTCACTGTTGACTTAAGCCGATAATCTTTGGATATAAGAAGAAAAAAAAAATCTAAAAATTCTTTCAAGCTCTTCTATATTGGGTTATCAGAATTTTTTTTTGCTCAGTTTTGGGTTATCAGAATCAAAAAATTGGTTTTGGTTTGTAGATGTACATACGTCTAATTACACGAAGGTGGTGGTAGCGGTGTTATGCGATTGAAGTTAAGGGTTTAAATTCGATGTTGTTTCAATAGCAGTAGAAGGGGATTTTAATGGTGGTGCGGGATGATGGAATTAAATAACTTGGCGGTGATGTAAAGAGTTCTATATGTACGTGACTGATAATCTTTTAATTTGGTGGTAGTGCTAGTTTTTGTGAATTTTCAATTTTGCAGATCAAGTATGGAAGGAAATTTATTTTGGTGGTGGTTCATCATTTGGATTTGATTTCTCTATTGATTTTAATGTTCATTGAACATGCTTGAATTGGTGTGGATATATTTGTATTGGGTTGAGATTACTTTCAGTGATTGGTGTGAGCTTTTGAAGATTGAGTTGTGAATTTCTTATTTTGATGTTTCTCTATAACTATCCATTTGTTTTATGAAAATAATTCATTTCTTAATGAAAATAAGATCGAGCGATAAAGATTGAGATGAATTTCTTTTTCTTCTCTATGTTCCTTTTTTTTTTTTTTTTTTTTTTTTTCTTTTCTTTCTGTTGATCAGTATCTATGGTGTTAACATATATCTGCTCATCTTTACTGGCTGAGGAGAAGCAGAGGAGATGCTTTGAAAATGTAGACGACGGAGCTTACTATACATGTGCGGTTAACAACAATAACAACGTTAAGTAAATAAAAATTTATTTTAAAATATAAATTATTTCCTAACAGTCAAGACGGTCAATGACAGTCTCGTGACCCAAACTCTAATTAAAATTTCTATGTGACCCAAATGCAACTCTGGTCACTTTTCTATGACCCAAAGTCAAAATATCCCTAAAATAAAATAAAAAGTGGAAAAATTTGTGTGTGGGGGGATGGGGGTGGGGGTGGGATCGGCCAAGGAAACGGTAGCATGGCCGGTGGGCCTGGTCCCGCACTTTCTCTCTTTTTTTGTTATTATTTTTTTCTCTCCTCTTTTGGTGGATTTTCCATATGCCCGTTTGTCCATGTTTTTGGGGTGCTCGTTTGAGCATTATTATTAAATACACCCGTACTGTTTTCTCGGAGCTTACTCGATGGTAGCCCTTATACCCGAAAGGTGAATATTCATTACTAATCCATGGAATTCTGCCAGAAAAAATCATGACTTAAAGTAATAAAATATTATGGTGAAAATAGAATATTTTCTAGGAATTTAATTGATGAATATAACACTAGAATTAGTTAATTGATGCATCCATCCATACTGGAAGGAAATCTGCCTAGCAACATTATATTTATTCGAGAATAGAGGTATGAGATGGTAGAAGCATCATACTTGTTCTGAACATTTATTCTGCATTGTCATGGAACATTAGCGACATCCTAAAGACGTTACCTCTCTATACTAGTGGTCAATCCATTTAGGAGCCCTTCAATCCTTAAGATTCTATACAAAATTAAATACTGAGCCGGGCAGCACATAAAAATCTATGAAATATCGAGGGCTCAGCCGGGAAGGTCTCAATATTACTGTCATATATTTATGTTTGGAGGAGGTTACATGATCAGTCGGATATCTTCGTAACATGAGCTTTCATGTCCAAATTATAAATTGTAAATTTCATATATTCGTCAGAAGCCGGGTCAGAAATATACAAAACTTTAATTTTACAATTCTAGCCCTTGTCGAAAATCCACCATCAACACCAGTACTTTCTCAAAATCGACTAGTTCGCGAGCTGACCAATTTAGTTCGTGTAGGCGAGTTATTTGAGAAATTAAATATCAAGTCTTTATATTTACAAGTTCAAGTTCGTGAACTGGTGAAACAGTTTGTGAACTTTAAGAACTAACTCGACTACTCCCCATAGCTTGCATTCTTGTTTGTAATGCTCATCATAATACTAAGTCATATATAGAATGATAGATAATATGAGTAAATAGGATATCCAGTCTTCGCGTACCTTTGTTGGTGAAGTTTCCCTTGATGTCGTCTTCAGTATTCAATTCTTCAAGGTCTGATAGTCAACTACAATGCTCTAATCCTAATCCGTGACTGACTTTTTAAGACTATAAATCAAGACTTAGTTTTGATCAACTAAAATTTACAACAAGCTTGACAAACCCAAACTTATGAGATTGACCGATTGATGCTTAACAACTAGTTTTTGGGAACATGAAAAAAATGTGCAAACTAAAACTAGTATAATCAGACATTTCGTGGTATGTTTTATCTACTAATTATAATTATACTAGTTTTTGGAAACAGAAAAAATGTGCAAACACAAGCTAGTATAATAGGACGTTTCATGGTATGCGTTCTCTATCGATTATACTATATACTAGTGTTGATGGTGGATTTTCGTTTAAGGTTAAATTTGTAAGTAACCAGAAAAATCATGCGCCGACATCTTGCAAAAGATAAAGCCGTTTATAGGTGACGGATACTCCTCATTTAATTCGCCAAGAATGGAGCATGTAGCAACAATCCCATTCTGTGAATACATGAAATTCCTCCAGGTTGGAGCATGTAGCAACAATCCCTTCCTGTGAATTTCATATCAGCCTTGTATTCCTGTACCCATTATCAGTGTGGCATGACGACTGAGTGTTACTCTTACAGAGTAACACAAACCTCCAAGCACTATAATGAATCCATGTACGAAATACCCGTACAGACTGATTCTCGGTGTGTTATACTAGCCCGAGCCCTCTCGGTGTGTTATACTAGCCCGATTGAGCCCTCTCGGTGTGTTATACTAGCCCGATTGAGCATCCGGACTTGATCAGTATCGGTCTCGGATATGATTCGATCGCAGTCATCCAACTCCACAAGCATGATTGGATGACCACAGATCAATTCCATCACCCCCAAGCGTGTATGGAATACACACGGCCTTAGCTTGCCTGGATATGATCTAATCGATCATCCAACTCCACAAGCATGATTGGATCGACTCCGAGCATCAATTCCATCACCCCCAAGCGTGTATGGAATACACACGGCCGACCCCGCATGGTCGACCATTGGCCTTTGCTTGCCAAGAAACCGTCCATACCAAGCATTATGGACGGAAAACCCCAAATCGTGGTTTGCGGCATATTACATGTGCCGCAAAACTGTCTCAACCATCCATCTTCGCGGTATAGATGGAGGGTGTAGATATAGACTCAAAAGGCCCGGAGCATGTCGACACAATCACCATGTGACCGCTACACACACTTGACCAATCGGTCAAAACCAACCATGGTTGGTTACAACACAATCGTCCACCTGAAATGGCATGGTCGCGCGGCTTTGAAAGCCAAAAATAGGGTTCGAGCCATCACGCGCGTCCATCTTCTCCGGCACGAATGGAGGGTCACAGATCAAATCGAGCAGTCCGGTCATACCAAAGATGACCACCGTGGGCCCATCTACCTCTCCATGCGGTCGGCCAAGGCATATCATGCCTGGCCAATCCAAAACGCCCGCTCAAACATGCGTGGCTACACTTCCCAAATTGCAAATCGATCTCGACCACTCAACTTCACCGGACGAATTGGGTGGCTTAGATCACGTTTCATGAGACGGTAAGACATAGGCGTGAACATCAGCCTACCGTCTACACGCCAAACCAATCGGCCAAGACCGACCAAGCTAGGTCGTCTTGGAAAACGTGCCGGAAGAGAGTATGGCGCGCGGCTTCTTGCGGCATCAAACTCCTATCGCAAATCGATCTCAACCACTCAACTTTACCGGTCAAATTGAGTGGCTTAGATCGCGCCTTCTTGGTAAAGTGAAGTATGGACGTGCACACCGGCGTGTTGTCTACACACATGCCCGGTCGGTCCTCTCCAAAGCTCTTCCCATGCTTGGTTTCGACCAAGATGAAGAGTGATGCTTGCGCACCTCTTTAAAAACCCTAATTTCATCAACGGTCGCAGATGAGTGTCTCAAACATCATCTCATCCGTCCAACTTCACCAGCCTTGGTTATACAACCCCGGTCGGGAGTTATTTGGTTAGTGAGGAGTCATTACTCATCACTTTACCACACCGTAATGCAAGCACTGCATAAAATACACACGATACTTCACAAGCATCGACTTCCTTATTCGATTCAAAGATTACATGCTACCTTTCGTGGATCCACGATCCACATTCCGGCACATCAATCATGTCACAAACCGGGGGATACATACCGGGGTATTGGTGCGGCGGTTTACGGCGTGCGGCGTGCAACGCGCCATCACAAGAACGTGTTAGGAAGTCATGGACGGTTAGAGATGAACAGAAAAGTGGGCAAGACCGGGTCGTGTGTTACCGACACATAACTCCACTACTCCATCATTCCACTACCTCCACTTCCACGAGAAACGTGAATGAGGCTCAATGACTTGTATAAATAGGTTCTCCGCCCTATTTACAACAACAACAAGGAAAACAAGACAGAAAATCAACATCCGAGCCTCCTTACATTAACCGTAAGCTTTGCTCACTTTTTCTGTCACACGTCATAAGCAAGCCAACACCTTCACAACCTCAACACCTTCTTCGCTACCCTCCCTAAGAACAACCCCATCTCCTTCACTTTGTGACCGAAACAAGTCTGGAACGGCCATTTCTTGGTTTAGGTAGGACTTGCACAGCATTGATCTCTCGAATCTATAAGCACTCACCGCGCAGTGCATTTGTTGAAGGTTTAGATTCATTCCTCATCCACACCCCAAATTACCAAATTCTGCAGGAGTAGTTTTCACCCATCAACAACTGGCGACCACAGTGGGAGATTAATCTCTCGGTTGCATAAAATTGAATCCTCAATTTTTCGTTTCCATCTCGCAATGTATCCGAAACTACAAAGTTTCGGATATCATGGGAAGCATAGCTTGGAATGCTGGAGGATGTCTTGGAAAATCAAGCCAGTATCACCAGGAGGCAGAGCGAGACATTTCGCCTTTTGAATGATATAGCGGCACAATTACAAGAAGGGTCGACGAGCATCTACTCAGGCAGCACAAGAAATGTTGAATCATTAGCCAGGAGTCACACCTTTACCGGTGAAGAGGCAAAAAGAGCACGTAATCTGGGGACTCGGGAGAAACGAACAACATGGCCCAGCCGACGAAGACTCGAGGAAGCTCCACAGAGGAAAAGACTTGCCCTGAGTACTACAATGTCTCATTGGATAAAGAAAGGGAACCTGCCGCCTATGGAGCCCTGCTAGAAGATTTGTATTTCAAAACTCTTATTGAATCACGGAAGACTGTCCAATCCACGTCGGATTCCCAACCATCTAAAGGAGCGCTTGAGGAAGGAGAAATCAATCAGGAAATACCTGAATACGGAGGATGGGGACGTTCAATCCGGTCACTCAGCAGTGACGTTACCACACCTTCTACATCCCTTTACTTAAGCAAGCGATCCGCAGATACGATGGCACTCGCAAGTCATCCAATTTCATCTCTTGTTCCACGTCAAAGCCGCGGAGAGACGTTACAACGCCCGCTGACGCAGGAAAAGCTAGACTCAGGGTACTTACATTTCCCCTTCCCAATGAAGAAGATTAAGGAACCGCCGGAGACGTGGGTACGAAATGGAGAGGTGGAGCTACCCAGGTATGGCGTCCGCCTGCGATCAAGAAGTAATGGACCCGAGGTCTTTATCATTACCACCGGTTCCTTCACCACCCCACCAGTGAATGCAACGCTTTGAAGTGCATCGTTCAGGAGAAGCTTGGTTCAGAGAGATAGCTTTCAGAGGATTTTCTTAGAGAGACTACTCCGGTTTGATATAAGCGAGGCTTCAAAAGGCAAGTAAGTTTTATTCAATAACTTTACAAGAAAGATAGTTTAGAATTCACTGGGGACTTAGCATCCCGCACGTGGAGAAAGAGGCTCAGGAATCAAACGCCATATTTGTTTCCGTTCGTGCCTCTCTTTTACATAACATTTGCAATTTCATGCGACATGTGCAATCATTCATGACCAAGATGCAAATCTCATTTAACATAATCTCTTTCAAAAAAAGGTTGTTCACAAAACTATCTCAAAATAAGCCAATTCAATTACCTATTAATCCAAAACCGGAAGTCAAAGAAAATCCTCACTATCACTCAAAAAAAGAAAAGCATATAAGAGAAAACGCCAAAGATATATAGCACGAATACTTCAAGGAAAGTCTTTAAGCAACAACTCATCCTTCCGGGCAAGAGAGACTTTCATCCTTTGAAGCACTACTGCTTGACTCCGATTCTTTAGACAACCTCTCAACCTCTTCTTCCTGACGAGCAACACGGTCCGCGGAAGGGACTTCATCATGTAATTTTCGGAGCTCTGAATCTCGAGAGAACCCTCTCGAAGAACCAGGGAGTATTGAAGGCATCTGCGCAAACACGTCCAGATGGCACCTCCAATCTTCAATCACCTCTTCAGAAACTGTTCCACCAGTCGCAGCGCTCATCCCCTGGATGGAAACTAAAGCTTCTTGGACGCGGTTGACCAATGCAAGACGACTCTTGAGCTTTGCGGTGGTAGCAATATGGCCGTGTTTCTTCCAGATTGTCGTGTACAACTTTTCAAACCGAACCGGCACGCTGAATCCACCAACCAACACATGACCTGGATAAGGGACAGTAAAAGGAGGATCGAACAAAGCCCCAGGCTGCATCACCGGCAATTCGGCGACCGCGGGAGTCTTGTCAGTTGCAGGAGGCCTTTCAGAAGAAGTCACCACAATAGCCATATGGTCCGAGCTCTGTCCGGGATGGATCCCAAGGGGAGCCGTCTCAACTACAAACGGGCACCGTCTCTCTTGCATTCCTTACGACATCTATTTCACTGGGTCTTGATTTCCGTCACGACCCCGTCGACGAGATCACTAAGGAAAGCGCCTTGTTCAACCGAGCTTGCATCATCTCTGTCATTGTCGAAAAAGGAGCGGTTTCTCCGGACTTCTCGGCGTGAAGGTCAAGTGCGCGGACTTCTCAAAGACGAAGTTCCATACCGTCGACTTCTCGGCATGAAGTTCCATACCGTCGGACTTCTCAAGACGAAGTTCCATACCGTCAGACCTCTCAGCATGAAGTTCCATACCGTCAGACTTCTCAGCATGAAGTTCCATACCGTCAGACTTCTCAGCATGAAGGTCCGTACCGCCAGACTTCTCAGCATGAAGGTCCGTACCGCCAGACTTCTCAGCATGATGACCAGTACCGCCGGCCTTCCCGTTTTGGATGCGTGCCAACCTTGTGAAGGCATTATCTTTCGAAATTCCCTGATTTAAAACAAGGATCGTTTTAGAAGAACTTACACTGGAGAAATGAAAGAACCGATGGGAGGAGGTTTAAATACCTGCATATTAGAAGAATTGAGGATTACCGGACCGCATGCTTGCCTCTTAGGTCTCTCTCCTACTTGGGGACTGCAATCCTCGGCTCTTGTCCGTTTGGATGGAAGTGGCTTCAACCGGAAATGCTTCGTCAAGACGTCGGAAGATGGCTCACTACGGAATTCGTCACAACACTCTTCGAAAATTTTCGGAAGATCAACATTTATTTCCCCCAAAATTCTTTATACCGCTTCGGTCACCACCGGGTTTCTCCCAATAGGCCAGAAGGGAAGGCTCACCCGGTCTAAGAACACATTGGCGTTAAGAATTTGTGGAAGGAATTCTTCCGGAGCCCCTAGTGGACGGATAAATGGGACACCCTGATCAAATCCCATCTGGCGAGCAGCCCTGTCAATGTTGTACGGAGTCACAGAAAATTCTCCGTTGAATAGAGACGGGACATATCCTGGAATGCAGCTGCGCATGTAAATAATTTCCCCAGATCTCATGGTCTCAACATCGGTACGCAACACAACGCCAGGATCGTCGGCAAAGGTCTTTGGCTGAACGATGGAGGAGTGAATCGGCCCCCATGGACGAAAATCTACGGAAGAAATGTTGTCGAATACCTCCACAAGTTTCGCACCGGCTTTAGGACGCATTTCTTATTCCATCGGAGTATTCTCGAGCCGCCGTACAAGTTAACGAGTGAAGGTGCAGGAGTAGGAGCATAACTTCTGAAGTGTTCCCATAAGAGCGCCTGAAGAAAAGCGAAGTGAACGTGCGACTCCACCTTCTTGTACCCGTTAGAAACGTGCATATCCATTGCTAAAGCGTCCGGATGAGAATACAAAGCGATCCAAGGAACAATGCGGCTAGAGGAAGAACCTCACCTGCGCCGCCTTTATAGCAATCTTAACAAGCTCACCTCTTATGGTCTTCTTCCCCGAACCATCATCAAATACATCTACGGGACAGCCATAAAGACAGAACGCGATCAAGCCGAGCTCGTTTTCCAACTCTTGATTCAACTCGGGTCGCAGAAGACCACTCCGAAACCCACCAAGTATAAAAGCATCTCGCATCCTTTTTCTCCTCCTTGTCCGGACTCTCGAATCCCTCCGCCTTTTGAAGTATAGCATCATAATTACTTTGTTCCGCATCGTAGAGCTCGTAAAAAGACTTCCCGGCAACAGGCAGGTTCATTAACGCGGCTACACTCTCCAAAGTAATGGTCATCTCTCCCCATCTAGATATGGCTGTGTGAGTAGAAATACGCCACCGAGAAATGAAGGTGATCAAGCCCGCGGTATCTTTCCTAATTTCGAGGGTAGCAGATGCCATGACCGCATCGAGAATTTGTGCTTTGGTCAAATTGTCCTTAATGCCCTTATTACTCAACATGCGTCTCATCCATCCTTCATAAGAGCCAAGTGGAGCATGGCAAATCTTGAAGTCAATAGGAGAAGGCGGATATTCGTTTCTCTGGAGACAAAATCTCATCACAAGTGTGGAAGAAGAGAATGGATCAAAGATCCATATTTTACGAACCGGAAAGCAAGACTATCTTATGAGAAGGATGCTTCCTAATATTTGGAAAAGGCAAGGTGAACAACTCATCATTGATGTTCGGCATATCTTTGAAGCTATCAACACTTCCTGACTTGGCACCAACATTATCTTCAGAAGACATATCGACAGAAGTTCTTTTCTACCGCAATGAAATAAAAGACAGAAGTTAGAACTTGTATGAAACTTGTGATGTTTGGACCGGCCTCAAGTTCTCCGGTATAACTTTCAAGTCAGTCTGGTATTGGTTCAAGTCCGGTACAAGTTTCAAGTTTGGTGTAAATTTCAGCCAAGCATATGTGAATAAGACCCACGTTAAAGCATACACGGCGGCCCGCATTCATCCGCATACATCACAACACAATTTTCTTTATTCATGGGAATTATGTCTACGGGATTCAAGCTAGATGGCGGAAAAAGCTAAGCATGCACATGTCTTACAAAAGTGTTTACCTAACAAACTAGGGTTTTACTTTCTAAAAAAAAAAAAAAAAAAAAAAAAAAAAAAAAAAAAAAAAGAAGGACCGGAACTTACCTAAGGCGGCGCACGTAGTGATCCAAACAACAGCGCACGGTAGCGGCTCCGAAGGCAACATAACGGAAGAATCGACGACGACGGCAGGTGAAGACCCGGGAGCTGCTTCAACAATAAAAAAAAAAAAAAAAAAAACTCGTGAGGTAAAGAAAGGGGTTTTGTCTCTTTTATAGACAAAAACTAGAAGAATCCCACTAGAAAAAGGATTCCTCTCTTATTTGGTTTCCTCTTTTGATTCAAATACCCAAAGAAAGAAACCGGCCCCACCAAGGATTCCATACAAGCGTGACGGCGTGGAAAACTAGCGGTCGGCCGACACTCCTCCGGGTAAACTCCTTTTATCCTGTCTTTCTCACGTATGCATGTCACCATCTCATGCCTACCACACAATAATGTAACCATTATGTGCTTGGCAGGGACTTAATGTTGATGGTGGATTTTCGTTTAAGGTTAAATTTGTAAGTAACCGTAAAAATCATGCTACGACATCTTGCAAAAGATAAAGCCGTTTATAGGTGACGGATACTCCTCACTTAATTCGCCAAGAATGGAGCATGTAGCAACAATCCCATTCTGTGAATACATGAAATTCCTCCAGGTTGGAGCATGTAGCAACAATCCCTTCTCGTGAATTTCATATCAGCCTTGTATTTCTGTACCCATTATCGCGTGTGGCATGACGACCGAGTGTTACTCTTACAGAGTAACACAAACCTCCAAGCACTATAATGAATCCATGTACGAAATACCCGCATGTGCCGATTCTCGGTGTGTTATACTAGCCCGAGCCCTCTCGGTGTGTTATACTAGCCCGATTGAGCCCTCTCGGTGTGTTATACTAGCCCGATTGAGCATCCGGACTTGATCGTATCGGTCTGGGATATGATTCGATCGCAGTCATCCAACTCCACAAGCATGATTGGATGACCACAGATCAATTCCATCACCCCCCAGCGGTGTATGGAATACACACGGCCTTAGCTTGCCGGATATGATCTAATCGCAGTCATCCAACTCCACAAGCATGATTGGACGACCCCAGATCAATTCCATCACCCCCAAGCAGGTATGGAATACACACGGCCGACCCCGCATGGTCGACCATTGGCCTTTGCTTGCCAAGAAACCGTCCATACCAAGCATTATGGACGGAAAACCCCAAATCAGGGTTTGCGGCATATTACATGTGCCGCAAAACGGTCTCAACCATCCATCTTCGCAGGTATAGATGGAGGGTGTAGATATAGACTCAAAAGGCCCGGAGCATGTCGACACAATCACCATGTGACCGCCTACACACTTGACCAATCGGTCAAAACCAACCATGGTTGGTTACAACACAATCGTCCACCTGAAATGGCATGGTCGCGCGGCTTTGAAAGCCAAAAATAGGGTTCGAGCCATCACGCGCGTCCATCTTCTCCGGCACGAATGGAGGGTCACAGATCAAATCGAGCAGGTCCGGTCATACCAACATGACCACCGTGGGCCCATCTACCTCTCCATGCGGTCGGCCAAGGCATATCATGCCTGGCCAATCCAAAACGCCCGCTCAAACATGCGTGGCTACACTTCCCAAATTGCAAATCGATCTCGACCACTCAACTTCACCGGACGAATTGGGTGGCTTAGATCACGTTTCATGAGACGGTAAGACATAGGCGTGAACATCAGCCTACCGTCTACACGCCAAACCAACCGGCCAAGACCGACCAAGCTAGGTCGTCTTGGAAAACGCGCCGGAAGAGAGTATGGCGCGCGGCTTCTTGCGGCATCAAACTCCTATCGCAAATCGATCTCAACCACTCAACTTTACCGGTCAAATTGAGTGGCTTAGATCGCGCCTTCTTGGTAAAGTGAAGTATGGACGTGCACACCGGCGTGTTGTCTACACACATGCCCGGTCGGTCCTCTCCAAAGCTCTTCCCATGCTTGGTTTCGACCAAGCTGAAGAGTGATGCTTGCGCACCTCTTTAAAAACCCTAATTTCATCAACGGTCGCAGATGAGTGTCTCAAACATCATCTCATCCGTCCAACTTCACCAGCTTGGTTATACAACCCTGGTCGGGAGTTATTTGGTTAGTGAGGAGTCATTACTCATCACTTTACCACACCGTAATGCGACACTGCATAAAATACACACGATACTTCACAAGCATCGACTTCCTTATTGATTCAAGATTACATGCTACCTTTCGTGGATCCACGATCCACATTCCAGACATCAATCATGTCACAAACGGGGGATACATACTGGGGTATTGGTCTGGCGGTTTACAGCGTGCAGCGTGCAACGCGCCATCACAAGAACGTGTTAGGAAGTCATGGACGGTTAGAGATGAACAGGAAAAGTGGGCAAGACTGGTCGTGTGTTACCGACACATAACTCCACTACTCCATCATTCCACTACCTCCACTTCCCACGAGAAACGTGAATGAGGCTCAATGACTTGTATAAATAGGTTCTCCGCCCTATTTCCAACAACAACAAGGAAAACAAGACAGAAAATCAACATCCAGAGCCTCCTTACATTAACCGTAAGCTTTGCTCACTTTTCTGTCACAAGTCATAAGCAAGCCAACACCTTCACAATCTCAACACCTTCTTCGCTTCCCTCCCTAAGAACAACCCCATCTCCTTCACTTTGTGACCGAAACAAGTCTGGAACGGCCATTTCTTGGTTTAGGCCGGACTTGCACAGATTGATCTCTCGAATCTATAAGCACTCACCGCGCAGTGCATTTGTTGAAGGTTTAGATTCATTCCTCATCCACACCCCAAATTACCAAATTCTGCAGGAGTAGTTTTCACCCATCAACAACTAGTTTTTGGGAACATAAAAAATATGCAAACTGAAGCTAGTATAATCGGACATTTCGTGGTACGTTTTATATACCGATTATACTAGCTTCTGAAAAATAATACTAAAAATTCCCATAATCGGTAGATATATAAATAAATTATCTACCGATTACGAAAGCTTATGACAGACTTTGGAAAAATTCCCCGAATTAGATACATAATGTTAGAGCACTGCTCGGTCGAACTCGCAAGTGTTGCTATCTCAAGCTTGTTTGTCAAGTTTAGTTGCCAAAATTATAAGTCTTTATTTCTAGTCTACTTATAGCTAAGTCTCGGACTAGGATAGAAAGTGTAGTTGAGCTCTAGACTCCACGGCGTTCATCATGCAAAGACAAATAACTACTCAAGGAACTGGTGAAACTTCATCGACTAAAAGGTATGTGGAGACTTGAACTTATCTATCACTCAAAAGTCTATCTACTCTATCTCCTATCTCGAGACAAAAGTTGTATTGCTATATAGACTTCGATTATACACATTTGCTATTTCGAGCTGAGTTTATCTCACTTATCTATTTCTCGAAATATGTGTTGGTAAGCTTTCGCTTTGGCCAAGTTCATCTTTACAAGTGAAGAAAGTCATGTTGATTATTTCAATATCTTGAAAGTCGCTTTGATGAAAAATAGTGTGTGAATAGCCTTTATTTAACATCCTCTAAGAATGTTTCAATGATTGAAATGAAAGTTTAGAATATATAACCTTGAATGAATATAAACATTGTATGTGAACTCATACGTGTGTAAGTCCTGTTAGAGCATAGCTCGGTTGAACCCACCAAGCGTTGGTATGTCAAGTTTGGTTGTCATATTTTAATGAATCAAAACTCATTTTAAGAGTCGTTTGATTATGTACTAGAGTCAAATTTGTATAGGTTAGCTTGAAAGTATTAGGATATGAGACATTACAAGTATTGCGAAGACTTGAAGAAGTGAAGCAGTAAGAAGCTGCAACGACAACATCATCCTTCCACTTGAGGTTAGTGATATTTGAATTGAACTGTTTCATTCCCTAACATATCTTTCAAGTCGTGCATATTGAAAACAAAACTGCGAAGCATGAACACTCTATATAGACATAGTATTAAGGAATACAATACGAGGTTTATTGATTAACCATTAAATTTTGTAGATAAGACATCAACATAATCGTTTGAATGCTATTGTGATTATGTATGGGTATGAAGTGAGGATTTCATCCTAGGAAACAATTTTTATACATGTGTTTTAAGGAAGTAAGTTCATAAACTTGTTTATGAATCGAAAAGGAAATCGCCAGGCGTTATTGGTATTGTTATTCATTGCATATCTTGTGAACAACCAATATGTGTGATTTAGTATAACCGCTCATGACTTGTTTGTATTCTTGGTAAAACTATTCACAAAGGCCTGGCTTATGTATTGGTATGACTTGTATTAGTGAAACAGATCTTAAGTAATCACCTGAGATGGTATGATCGAGTTTGTGATTTGTGTATGACCAACTCTGGGTAAAGGGGAACCGATCCTATGAAGAGGTGCAACACATCACAAAGGGGAATCGATCCTTGTATGAGGTACAACAAGTTTTTAGCAGAAAGGGGAACCGATCCTATGGACATGTGCAACACTTTTTTAGGAAAGGGGAACCGATCATCCTATGGACATGTGCAACACATATAAGTTAGATACCATATATATGTGGGGAACCGATCCTATGGACATGTGCAACATGTTTTTAGGCAAAGGGAAACCGATCCTATGGACATATGCAACACATATAAATTAGATACCATATATATGTGGGGAACCGATCCTAGTACCTAGTCAACCGTGTTAGAGCATTGCTCGGTCGAACTCGCATGCATTGCTATCTCAAGCATGTTTGTCAATGTTAGTGATCAAAACTATAAGTCTTGATTTCTAGTCTACTATAAATAAGGTCTCGGACTAGGGTAGAAAGTGTAGTTGAGCTCAAGAACTCCATGGAAATCATCATACAAGACAAAGGAATACTCAAAGAACCGGTGGAACTTCATCAATTAAAAGGTATGTAGAGACTTGAACTTATCTATCACTCAAAAGTCTATTTATCTCCTATCTTGAGACAAAAGTCGTTTTGCTATTGAGACTAAGATTATACACATTTGGTATTTCGAGCCGAGTTTATCTCGCCTATCTATTTCTCGAAATATGTTTTGGTAAGCTTTCGCTTTAGCTGAATTCATCTTTACCTAGTGACGAAAGTCATGTTATGTTTCAACCACTTTGAAAATTGCTCTGACGAAAAATGGTTTGTGAATAACAACTATATAACGTCCTCTGAGAATGTTTCAATGATTGAAATGAGAGTTTAGATTACATAACCATGGTAGGATATAAGCATTGTTGTGGAAACATATGTATGTATAAATACTTAATCCTTGAAACTAAGTTTGCGAACTTTGTTGATCAAGAGAACCGGAATGGTGGCGTGAGCCAAGTCCGCGAACTTAGTCCACGAACTGGCGGAAGTTCTCGACCCGAGAATTTCTGCTGGAGTTTTTGAACTCCTTCCGTGAACTTAAGTCTGCGAACCCAGTCCGCGAACTTGAGTTGGTTATATCCAAAAACGATTGTTCTTGAACTCATGTTTAAATAAACTAAGGAATGCTTTTGAAACCCGTGGCTATAAAGTTCATGAACCGATTCAAGTGAATCAAATCCTTTTTGCTTCGATTATGTCTTGTGTAGTTAAATAAAGATCTAAGCAATTGAACAACTCTCTAACTAGTTCATTTGAGTCATTTGGACTAGTTATGGTGAAGAAGAATATGGTTGATAGGAAATTGCTCATATGGCTAACCTTTTGGTTAACTATTGTTGAACCAACAAATGTACATGTTTGGGTACGGTTACACAAGCCTAGAAACGTGCATTTCATGTGTGTATAACAAGCTAAGTTTTCGATCTAACGGTTGAGAAATATTAGCTTGAATCTAATCAGGTTTTCATCTAACAGTGAATATTGAATGCTTTGTTACTAAGCTAACATTGATTACAAACCCTGATTTGAAAGACTATATAAGGGAGAACTCCAGCAACTGGGAAACCTAATCCCCACACCTTACGTGTGATACTAGTTGTATAAGCTAGAGTCGATGCTCCTTTAACCTTGGGTTTTCTTCTCTAAACCAGGTTAACGACTTAAAGACTTCATTGGGATTGTGAAGCCGCACCGATACTACTTTTCGTAGTTGTGTGATCCGATCTTCTTGTTTCTATAAATGCAGTACAATTGTAATAATTATCTTGAGATTTCTATCTACGATAGGCAAGATAAAAACAAGTCACAAACATCTTCGTCTCATCGTTTGTGATTCCGCAATACCTTTTTCGCTGCGTTGATTAAGATTATTGTGAGGTGATCGATAATACTAGGCTGTTCTTCGGGAATATAAGTCCGGGTTATCGATTGGTTCCTGTTCGCCTTGATGTATCAAAAGATGGAACAAAACTCGTAGGTATATTCGTGGGAGACGGATTTATCTATTACCGTAGACTTTTCTGTGTGATATAGACTTGTTTATTAAAGTCTTCGACTTTGGGTCATAGCAACTCTTAGTTGTGGGTGAGATCAGCTAAGGGAATCAAGTACGTAGCATCCTGCTGGGATCAGAGACGTAGGAGCATAACTATACCTTGGATCAGTGTGATATTGGTTGGGGTTCAACTACAGTCCAGACCGAAGTTAATTTGGAGTAGGCTAGTGTATGTAGCGGCTTAATACAGTGTGTGTTCAATCTGGACTAGGTCCCGGGGTTTTTCTATATTTGCGGTTTCCTCGTTAACAAAATTTTGGTGTATGTGTTATTTCTATTTCCGCATTATATTTGTTTATATAATTAAAATATCACAGGTTGTGCGATGTTCAATCAATTAGAATATCCGACCTTTTGGTTGTTGATTTAAATTGATTGAGACTTGGATATTGGTCTTTGGTACCATCCAAGTTATCTCTTTAGTATTTGATAAAGACTCGCACATTTCTATTTTCTTGAGTATATATCAAATTGAGAGATTGAGATATAAATTCTTTGATATAATTTTTTTCTAGATTGAGTCTGACTGTCTAGTTGATTCTCTAGAAAGTATATTGGAGTTTTTCCATACAGATTGCTAAGAGAAATATTGGGTGTGGTTGTTGTACCCCCGCTTTTTCAATTGGTTTCAGAGCAGGCAAACACTCTAAACCTAATAAGTTTGTGTTTGTTCGTTCCTTAAAAATTGTCCCATGGGAAATTTCTTTGGAAAACTTGCTCTTGGCATCTGTAACGCACGCCAGAATTCCTTAAAGATTGCTCAAAGATTATTGTGGTTAAAACCTCTGGTTTCTCATGATAATCTCACTTCATCTAAAGGGTAAGATTTAGGTGTTAAGTATCAATCTAAAGGAAAAAATAAAAAGAAGGAAAGATTGAGGAAACGCTCGTTACGCTCAAGGATATGGAACCTCACTAGATTAACTCTTGATCTCTTCGAGGAATACTATCGTAATAGATCAATTGATAAAGATCTATTCAGAGCATTCGAAGGCGTCTTTAAATTCTTAGAAAAACTTAATTATGTTAAGTCTAAGAATCACTCCGAACAAGGTTCTCTACATGTTAAACCTTCAAATAATATTGTACAGCCTAGGAATCGGAAGAATCCTCTTTCTAGCCGGATTAAACGAAGGATAGAAAGTTCTGACTTCCCTGATTATCATCATTACTTTGATTACACCAGGTGGACATTCACACATATCAACCAGAAATGTTGCATGAGAATTCCTCTGCACATTATGCCTCTTGGTAACAAGCCTGGCACTACCCCATTTGTATATATCTTGAAATGGGGCAAGAAATGGTTTGAGTTGTGTACAGCTTTGTTATTCTTTTTTAGAATACTCAATAAAGATTTCTACTTCATCCATCGTCTCTCACAAATTGTGTTGTCACGGGATGCATAACCTTTGATGTGCAAACGTCCAAGAAAATCCCACTTTTCCTTTGTGGGTCGCGGTTCACAAACGGGTCCAAGCCCATTATTGGTCTTATAAAGAAGGAGTTCGCGCACCCTCTTCTTCATCCCTTCAGTCCGCGTACGTGAACCTCTAGGGCATTGTGTGTTTCCTCCATTGAAGTCTCTTCGGAGAAATTAAAAGAAAGGGTGTTCAAGGATTCACTCCAAGTAAGTAAATTCCTCTTGTTCCTTTCAATTTCTTAGATCTCTTGATGAATTCTAAGGGCTCAAAAGGGACTTCCAAAAGCTCAAATACCTCTATCATGGATTCTCCTTGTGACCAAAATTCTCTTAGGATTAGGTTTGTGGATGATTCTTGTGATAGAATTTTTGAGAAGATTTCATCTAAAGGTTTTATCCTAGAAAAGAAATTGGATCTATATAGTGGGCATGAAGAGGATTTAGTTTGCTTCAAAAAGTTCAATCTTGGAAACATCTTTGATGGTCTTGGTCAAGAATTTGATTCTCTCACAAGAATTTTCTATGCCAACATTCATGATGTTGATCACAACAAGATGGAATTTAAATCCATGATAAACAGAGAAATATTTCTTGTTGATAGAGAGTTAATTTTGAAGATTACCAAAATTCCATTGGGAAATTTTCGTCTACCTAGACCAAGTGATGAACAACCATCACGTGATGACATCTCTCTTGGGCTTTGTGGTAAGAAGGTGACTTGAAATCAAGGAAAGTTCCCTACTAATGATCTTCGTATTGCTTTAATAGCATTTGGAAAACTTGGTATCCCCAACTTGTGTCCTTACACAATTGAAAACTCTTAGTGGAGCTATTAGTTTGCATAATTGGTCTATTTCCTTGAATCAGGTGTTCCAAGTCTCGATATTTGTGGATTCATCATCTCTCAAATGATCTCGATGACTTCACCCATCAAGATGTTAGGCTACCCTTGCTTGATTGGTCAAATTCTCCGTGATCGTGGTTTTGATTCAATTGGCAACTCTCTCGGGGTTCCCAAACCGGTTCGTCCATGTACCTTCAGACGCATAAGGGAGAATGTGTGCAAAAGAAAAAGAGATGCTTCACTTAACGATTGTGACCCTACCACCTTGAGTCTACTTCAAAAAATTCACAAGGTTGTGTGTAAGGTCAATTCAAGGGTGAAGTGTGTGCAAGAACAATTGTCACTGGTTGCAACTAAGTTTCCCGAGCTCAAGGAAGAGTTGAACACAATCCAAGCATCTTGGAGTATTTCCGATGAGGAAGATGATGAGTAAAACATGATTTTCTTTATTGCCTAGTAAATCTTCTATTTTTCTTGTTTTGTTTAGAAGAATAACTAGAGTTTGGAATAGCCATTATTGTGATTACACATAGCTATGTCCAACGTTTTCATCTTCATGTTTTTAGGTTAATTTGTTTAAATTCTAAAATTGTTTGGAAGATGATTTTTGCAGTATTAATCTTTATGGTTTTATATATTGCAAATTGTTATGGGATATGTGTGTTTGCGTCCGTGAACTGTTATTGTCCCATACCTTGTCAAAAGTAAAGTCTTTCGTATGTCGATATGCATGTATTGATAAAAGAGTGAATGGACTTTTGACAAATACAAAAGTTACGCATATATTGTCAATTTTTGATGAAAGATAGGTTAAAATATTTTGTTTACAAGGATTATGTCTATTATATGTCGTTATGCAAATAGTGATGGAAAATAGAATGAATCCTTGTGTATTCCGCAGTAATTGGTCTTCCCTGATCCATATTTAATGTATTATTGTGAGGCTCCGTAATGTGTCTTATGTTGAGCACTAAACGACCAAGTTGATTGGTTTATGATTAACTTTGTTGTTGTTCCGTAAGGTACATTATGTTAGAGCATTGCTCGGTCGAACTCGCATGCGTTGCTATCTCAAGCATGTTTTTCAATGTTAGTGATCAAAACTATAAGTCTTGATTTCTAGCCTATGTAGCTAAAGGTCTCGGACTAGGATAGAAAGTGTAGTTAAGCTCAAGAACTCCATGGCAATCATCATACAAGACGAAGGACTACTCGAGGAACCGGTGGAACTTCATCGACTAAAAGGTATGTGGAGACTTGAACTTATCTGTCACTCAAAAGTCTATTTACTCTATCTCCTACTCTTGAGACAAATGTCGTTTAGACGTATAGACTTTCATTATACACATTTGCTATTTCGAGCCGAGTTTAACTCGCCTATCCATTTCTCGAAATATGTGTTGGTAAGCATTCGCTTTAACCGAATTCATCTTTACCTAGTGATGAAAGTCATGATATGTTTCAATCACTTTGGAAATTGCTCTGACGAAAATTGGTTTGTGAATAACGGCTATATAACGTTCTCTGAGAATGTTTCAATGATTGAAATGAGAGTTTAGATTACATAACCATTGGTAGGATATAAGCATTGTTGTGGAAACACATATATGTATAAGTCCTTATTCCTTGAACCAAAGTTTGCGAACTTTGTTGATCATGAGAAATGGAAGTGGCGCAAGCCAAGTCCGCGAACTGGCGGAAGTTCTCACCCGAGAATTTCTGCCGGAGTTTGTGTACTCCTTCCATGAGCTTAAGTCCGCGAACCCAGTCTGCGAACTTGAGTAGGTTATATCTAAAACCGGTTGTTCTTGAACTCATGTTTATATAAACTAAGGAATGCTTTTGCAAACCGTGGTTATAAAGTTCATGAACCGATTTGAGTGAATCAAACCGTTTTTGCTTCGATTGTGTCTTGTGTAGTTACATAAGATCTAAGCAATTGAACAACTCTCTAACTAGTTCATTTGAGTCATTTAAACTAGTTATGGTGAAGAAGAATATGGTTGATATGAGAGTGATCATATGGCTAACCATTTGGTTGACTATTGTTGAACCAACAAATGTTAATGTTTGGGTACGGTTCATAAACCCAAAATTGAACATTTCATTTGTGTGTAACAAGCTAAGTTTTCGATCCAACGGTTGAGAAATATTAGCTTGAATCTAATCAGGTTTTCATCTAACGGTGAATATTGAATGCTTTGTTACCAAGCTAACATTGATTGCAAACCCTAATTTGAAAGTCTATATAAGGGAGAACTCTAGCAACTAGGAAACCTAATCCCCAAACTTTACGTGTGATACTAGTTTGCTAAGCTATAGTCGATTCTCCTTTAACCTTTGGTTTTCTTCTTCTAAAACCAGGTTAACGACTTAAAGACTTCATTGGGATTGTGAAGCCAGACCCATACTACTTTTCTTGTAGTTGTGTGATCTGATCTTGCTGTTTTTATCGTACGAGTACAATTGAAATAATTGGCTTGAGATTTATATCTCCGATAGGCAAGATAGAAAAGAAATCACAAACACTTCATCTCATTGTTTGTGATTCCGCAATATCTTTTTTCGCTGCGTCGATTAAGATTATTGTGAGGTGATCAATAATACTAGGCTATTCTTCGGGAATATAAGTCCGGGTTATTGATTGGTTCCTGTTCACCTTGATTTATCAAAAGACGGAACAAAACTCATAGGTTTATTTGTGGGAGACGGATTTATCTATTATGTAGACTTTTCAGTGTGATACAGATTTGTTTATTAAAGTCTTCGACTTTGGGTCGTAGCAACTCTTAGTTGTGGGTGAGACCAGCTAAGGGAATCAAGTACGTAGCATCCTGCTGGGATCAGAGGCGTAGGAGCAGAACTATACCTTGGATCAGTGTGATATTGGGTTCAACTATAGTCCAGACCGAAGTTAATTTGGAGTAGGCTAGAGTCTGTAGCGGCTTAATACCGTGTGTGTTCAATCTGGACTAGGTCCCGGGGTTTTTCTGCATTTGCGGTTTCCTCGTTAACAAAATTCCGTGTATCGTGTTATTTCTATTACGCATTATATTTGTTTATATAATTGAAGTATCACAGGTTGTGCGTTGTTCAATCAATTAGAATATCCGACCTTTTGGGTTGTTAATGTAAATTGATTGACACTTGGGTATTGGTCTTTGGTACCATCCAAGTTATCTTCTTTGATAAAGACTCGCAGATTTTTATTTGCTTGAGTAAAGATCAAATCGAGAGATTGAGATATAAACTCTTTGATATACTTTTTATCTAGATTGAGTCTGACTGTCTGGTTGATTCTCTAGAAAGTATATTGTAGTTTGTCCATACAGATTGCTAAGCGAAATATTGTTAGACCCCCGTCTTTTCACTTTATGTCAAGCATAATCAACTAAATTAATCATCTTGTTTGGTTATTTAGTTATGACTCCGTAAGTTTTCTTATGTTTGAGCACTCTTCACTAGGTGACTGCTGAGGGGATTAAGGTGGACCCAAGACCCAAGCTATCCTTACGATGCCACCTCTACAAACGGTGAAGGATCTACAAAGCTTCATGGGCAAGGTGAACTTAATTCGACGTTTTATACCTGGTTTAGCCCAGCTCGTTGCTTCATTCACCCCCTTGCTGAAGAAAAGAGCAAGTTTCGTCTGGAACGCACTACAACAGGAAGCGTTTCGGAAGATTCAACGAATATTGTCGTCTCCAAATCATCATAAAGAGTTCGCCTATTATGTCAGCCCGGACGAGAGCGGGCCCGGGACATCTTCAGATCTACTGGAGCCCACACCTCAAGGTGTAATTGCGCATCAATAGGGCGGTACCTGTCAATCATGCTTTGAACCAGCGCTTTCAGACATCCTATGAACTCCGTCAATTTGCTAAACGCTCAATTGCGACAACACCTCCCCTGCTAGAAATACCAGGCATGCCGGTAATGAAGAGCCTCATAATGTTCGTGGGAGCATATATCTCACCAACAGGCGATACAACCTTCAGCCTTCTGTAAGCAGTTTCCCTAAAGCAGCAAGAGGAAAACCACCGAGATACAACATCCTGCGTGTCTGCCAACTCCAACTCCAGTACCACATGCACGACTCCCACAATGATGAAACAACGTCCAAGATATTCCATATCTGGCTCGACAACAACCACATCGATGAGAGACGCGTTCAGAATTTCGTCTCCCAAGGAGTATGGCCGGGGACTGCTTAACACTTCCCATCTCAAAGATGGTGAAGTTAGAGAGATGCAAGCACGCTATCATTCCAAGATGTCCAAAGACAAGGATGTACTATTGTCAAAGGCCAGTGATATCCCTGGACGTCTATGAAACATAAAGCAGAGGTAAAGATGGCTTCATGAACCCCGCGTGATAACATCTATATGTCGAAGACTCAGTGGATACTCGTGGGCAGAGGACTGTCTCCCTATTTTCCATTCCGTGAGGCAGCATCGAGAAAGCTATCGGTTCCATCATTAGCTTTTCCCTCTGATGACGAGATAAGCTCTGCCACTATATGAAGACTTCCAATCCCGAGCTTCACCATAACCACTACGGACAGAGTCAAGGACTTCTTCAACACAAGAGAGGTGGTCAGTCAAGAAGCATGTAATTCGCAAGGGGAAGTTAAACTGAAGCTTTCTCCAACAGAAGCCGCTTCAACGCTCCCTCCAGCAGAAGCCGCTTCAACGCTCAGTCCAGCAGAAGCCGCTTAACCGCTCTTTCCATAAGCTGCTTCAACGCTCTCTGCAGGACCCACATTCATATTTGAGCACACAAGGTTCATTTTTGAGGAAAGCAAGCACGCGGTGGTCCCACGTTCGAGCGAAGCAGGCAAGGCCGGTGTTTGGTCAAGCTAGCTGGGTCGGTGTTTGGTCGAAGTAGCAAGGATGACACTCGAGCAAGCACATAAACCGTACGGCCAAAGCAAGCAAGGCTGGTATTGGGCCAAACGAGGCCGGTGTTGCTCAAGTCCGCGAAGCCGGTATTGGTCGAGATTGCAAGGCTAATATACCGTCACGTAAGCTACACTGATATCACGTCACGCAAGTAGGCTGGTATTGGGTCACGTCAGGCCGGTATTGGTCAAGGCCGATCAAGGTCACAAGGCTGGTATTGGACCATGTCAGCAAACAAGGCTGGTATTGGGCCACGTCAGCAAGGTATTAGGCCACGTCAGCAAATAAGGCCGGTATTGGGCCACGTCAGCAAACAAGGCCGGTGTTGGTCGAGTCCACGAAGCCGGTGTTGATCAAGGTCATAAGGCTGGTATTCGAATGAAATAGGTGCACACAGCAGGGCCGGTTTTCAGTCGAAGCACAGGGCCGATGTTTGAAGCATGCACACGGTGGGCCCGTGTTTGATCGAAGCATGCACATCTGCCCATGTTCGAACAAAGCATGCTTATATCGGGTCCCACGACCAAAGCAGGCACACAGTGGACCCACGTTTAACCGAAGCAGGCACAACAAGCCCACGTTCGATCAAGCAGGCGCATGATGAGTCCCACGATTGAGGGAAGTAGGCAGGCCCACATGCTTATCAAACAGGTTCAACAGGGTGACGTTTGGTCGAAGCATATACATGGTGGGGTCCACATTCGTCCAGGGTTACATGCACGGTTTTCCATGGAAAAGGAGCATATAAGTTATATTCCCTTCTTGGCTCAAATACCCGAAGGAGGAAACCGGTCCCACCAGGGTCGTCGTCACACCTGGCGTACTCCACGAACGAAGCAGGCGCAACATTCCGTCGATTAGGCACAACCCCAAGATCGAGCGAAGCAGCCACAACAGCCCCACATTCGAGCGGAGCAAGCACGGAGCAGGCTCTCGACCGAAGCAGGCAAGACCGACATCATGCTAGGGGAACGCTCGCCTGGATGCCTCTTGAACGTGACATGATCCAAGGATAGGACGACCCGTCTCTCCTGGTAACATCTAACTTTGTCTTAAAAGTTTTATCCTTATTTGTCACCATCTAATGCCTACCCCACAATGATGCAACCATTATGTGCTAGGCAGGGGACTTAATGTTGATGGTGGATTTTAGTTTATGGCTAAAATTGTAAAACCAAATTTATGCGTTGACATCCTGCAAAGGATAAATCCACTGATAAGTGATGAATACTTCTTCACTTTACTAATTCACCTAGAATGGAGCATGTGGCAACAATCCCAATATTCTGTGAATTAAATGCACAAAATTCATCCAGGTTGGAGCATGTAGCAACAATCCCATATACCCTGTGAATTTATAGCATTATTAATTAATACATGACTAGCCTTGTATTTCCTATGTTGTTACCGCAGAACTCTCATTATTAGTGCGGCATGACGACTGAGTGTTGCTCTCAACAGAGTAACACGAACCTCCAAGTGTTAATAGTAAGGCATGCACGAAATACCCGTACAGACTACATCTCTCGGTGTGTAATACTATCTCGATTGAGCATACATCTCTCGGTGTGTTATACTAGCCCGATTGAGCATATTTGAACCTAGACTGTCCATATCAATCTCAGAAACAATCACGACCACGCAAGTTGGCCGCATGATTTAACCAGCCTAGACGATCCTTAGCAGGAGCAGACTATCACCACAATGACCACCAACGGGCCCGTTTATGCCCTGGCCGGTCAGGTGCACATCACGCCCTTCAGATAGCTACCAAACACCAGCCCAGAGTTGGATGACCAAGATGGTGTGGAGCATCTAAAAAAGAAGTCGTGCGACAAAAACCGGCCAAGGCAGACATACACATGTCACGGCCGTCCAACTTTGTTGGCGCGGTTGGACGGCAAGGATTATTCCAAAGCCGGTCGGACATCTGCCGTGGTACACACCTGCGGGTCCCCTTCACTCATGTGTAGCCGACTTTTCCCTGACCTAGCCACATTACAACGTATGCTTGTCCGAAGTTGGGTCAACGTGAAGAATCAAGGATCATAGGGAAAGTCACTAGAGACTTAAATCGATCACGACCATCCAATTTCACCGGCATGGTTGGATGGCTTAGATCAAGCCTATAACCACCAGACAGGTATTGGCGTGTTCACCACCGGCCCAATGTGGGTCCCACATGGTCGACCTCCCCAAAAGAAGAACGTAGCTTGCCAATTCGTCCAGCCAAAGTAGCGTGGACATGAAACCCTAATTAGGGTTTGCGACATATCACGTGTCGCAAATCAATCACGACCATCCATCTTCGCAGGCATAGATGGAGGGTGTAGATATAGAATCAAAGGGTCCCGAGCATGTGAACATGATCACCGTGGGCCCATCTACACGGCTGACTGATCGACCAAGGCCAACCATGGCTGGACGTCTCGAAACGCGCGCCCGAATTAGGCATGACGTGTGGTCTTCAACTCCTTTGCGGCATGGGATTTCTACCGCAAATCAATCTCAGTCGCTCCCATTTACCGGACAAATTGAGTGGTTTAGATCACACTTTCATGGGACAGTGAGGTACGGACGTGTACACCGGAAAGCCGTCTACACGCATGCCCGGTCGGTCCTGTCAAAAACGTCTCCCATGCTTGGATTCGACCAAGATGAAGAGTGATGCTTGCGCACCTCTTCAAAAGCCTAAAACTTCATCAACGGTCGCAGATGAGCGTCGCAGATCATCTCGTCCGTCCAACTCTACCAGCTTGGTTAAGCAGCCCTGGTTAGGAGTTAAGCGACCATCAAGGCATCACCACGATCACCGTCCACCACTCTTCCACATGAGGTGATCGGCCAAATCAGGGCTTGCCTGTATAGCCTCCAAACGATCACTCGAAGATGGCTGGACATGATGCTATTTTAAGACGCTTAAATTCGTGACTTACTCCGTTAAGCCTTAAAACAGCGATGCTTCACACATGCTGAATATATTCGATGCGTTACCTGCATAGAATACACACGATATCTCATAAATATCGACTTCCTAAATAACTTAGTTATTTAATCAAGCATTACATGCTACTTCCTGTGGGTTCCACGATCCACACGATCGAGACATCAATCATGTCACAAGGCGGGGATACTTTATCGGGATATTGGTCTCAGCGGTTTTGCGGCAGGCAGCGCGGCCGCTGTCGTAAGCGACTCAAATATAATTACACTTTCTTACTACTCAAAATATAAATATAGCAAGGGCAAGAAAGGATCGATCCCACAGAGGTCTAGGTTGTCAAATTGTTATGGTTCCCTATAAATAACTTAGGTAGTTTTGTGATTTTTATGCAAATAAAATAAAATAAAAGCAAATAAAGAAATAAGCAAACAAATAAGATAGAAGAGATATTGGTTAAGGATTTCGTTTTCATTCACTAACATGCTTTTCACAATAACTAGAATTGATATTTAATCTCAACTTTTATCAAAGACCCTAGAATACCTTGATCGCAAGAATATCCATAAATCTCCTCTTGTCATCAACAAACACATTAAAAGATGCGAATATGAATTCTACCTAAAGGAACAACCTAACGTGTAAAAGCACTAATCAAGTTTAATTCCCTAGATGCGTTAAGTTCTATGAAATCAGGCCAATCAAAGCAATTGAACGTGGAAAGCGCACTAATTCAATTTAACAAAGGTTACGATTCACATATGATCATGAGAATATATCACTACAAACCATAATCATAATATGCTACTTGTATCCAAGGAATATCACTTTTGCGTATAATAAACCCTAAACTAGCAATAGATGTGATTAGAAGTTCTACCAATTTGCAACTTGACAAAACAATCAATCAATCATAAAACAATATTTTTCAGAGAATTGCAAACGATAGATATGAGACTTAGATAAAAGCCAAACTTGTTGTAGCACAATCCCGTGCTTCACTACCTCAAGACAGCCGCACTATCCTTGTGCTTCATGCCCCGCACTTTCCGTGTAATTCAATCTTCATCTGCAATTGCTCATATCGCTAGAACCCATGACCTATCTCCATGCCTTCATCTCGTGGTTCCTTGCTCATATTTCAATCCAAGTACCACCATCACACCCAGACTAGCACCACTCAATCTCCCCGCACATTCATCTAAACCTAGCAAAAGCTTAATTCAAAGTACCACTGTGTCATAGTCCCTGTATTACAAATCTCTGCCCCAGCTTCTCTTCCCTGCAACTCACTCCCATCTCCAGTGTTCAAACCCATTATATCCACCATCAGTTCCGTGCCATACTACAGCTTAACCACCACTGCCATTCTTTTGTAATCACCTGACTCAACCTGCACTTCAATTCATACACCAAGAAGCTGCACAGAAATATACCACCTTGACCAATTCTCATCTCTCAATTACTTGCACTTTCTACACTTCTCCATAAGCTTACGCAAGGTGCCCATATCGCTAACGCCCGATAACACTGTAACCCATTTCAGCTTTCGAATTCAACTCGCACTGACCGCCTCGCAACAAGAAAGAGCCGCAGCTCATACCACCATCTGTTTCATTCTACGCAGCAACACTGACCACCCGCAATACTTGTAATGTGCATCTGAGCCTATAACACACCTCACAGTCATAACCACCATCTGTTTCTTCCCATACTGCTTCCCTGAGCTTCAATCCACCACCTAGTAGCACATTCACAGCATTGCATCATTATCTCCCTGGCAAGCAACTACTCAACCACACTATCTTTCCTGAAGCATCAATATTACTTCCTCCAGCTCAGGTTCATCCCATTAACAGCTCCTATCTCCACCTTCCATTCCTTCGCATCAATCCAAATTCAAATCCCCTTCTTCCATAAGGCCATAAATTCAATGCTCAACCAAATCCACCATAGGTTCAATTCAAAGCCCTCACTCTCAAATTCTTCATCTCTTCCTGTTAGATCATCTTACCGCACTGAATTTAGTTAACACCACTTCGAGCTTCAAACTCCATTCGAACCCTAATTTCTTCAAGCAGATTCATTTTCATCATCTTCCTCCGATCTCAAACTAAATATCACCACAAGCAATTCAAACCCTTTTTCTAATTGAATCGAACTCTTTTGTACCCAATAAAGAAACCCAGATCGAATCACTTAAAATCTTTCTCGAATTGTTGAGCTCTAATCTTCCATTCCATCCCTCAACAGAATCATCATCTCCCTGAACATCAGAATCACAAACCCATCTCTACTCTTCATGAATTTCTCTTCCATCGATTTCCAATCTCGATCCCGATTTCACAATTGTTTTCAATTTCAGCTATGTAAGAAGGAAAGAGGAGAAGATAATCTTCTCTCCGATTTAGGGTTAGTTATAGCTGGTAGGTGCCACAACGCATAGGACGGGTGCATTAGTAATCTTTCATGATTTAACCAAGACTACCCCTTAACGTACAGCGGGTCTGTCTTTAGCACTCCTCCTAAAAGAGTTGCCCCTTAACATGATGCCAGGCTCCAGATAATGTTTGCCCCCTGAAATGACACTCTTGCCCTTATTGCTTATGAGTTCTTGTTTTGCCCATAACTTCTTCATACGAACTCGAGAATGACTCCATTCTTTCGCCATTCTTTCATCTTCTCGTCCTCTACACAATGAAAAGTAGAAATCTTGTATTTGAACGAGTTCCAACTGGTCTTTTTGCTCCAAATGACTCCATTGCACCATAAACTCAAAAGCACACATAAGATAATGAACGTGTCTAGATATTAAATACGGTGTATTCTACACCTATCAAAGTCATGGAGTCGGTTAGTGATGACGGGAGAAGTGGGCAAGACTGGTCGTGTGACACTAACACACAACTCCACTACTCCATCACTCCACTTCCTCTACTTCCCATGAGAGACGTGGGTTAGGCTTAATGACTTGTATAAATAGGTTCTCCTCCCTATTTCCACAAGACAAGAGACAGGACAAGACAGAAAACCAAGTGTTGATACAATCGTATTTAAACACCAGAACTGATAGCTTACATCATGCAAGCCAGTTTAGCTTTCTGATACAAGTCGTAAAACATCCAACACCTCCACAATCTCAATACCTTCTTCGCTTCCCTCCCTAAGATCAACCCCATCTCCTTCACTTTGTGACCGAAGCAAGCCTGGAACGGCCATTTCTTGGTTTAGGCCAGAGTTGTACAGATTGATTTCTCGAATCACAAGCACTCCCGTGCAGTGCATTTGTTTAGGGTTTAGATTCATTTCTCATCCACACCCCAAATTACCAAAACCGGCATAAATAGTTTTCACCCATAAAAAATTGGCGACCACAGTGGGAGATTAATCTCTCGGTTGTGAAGTCAATTTCTTCAATACCAATTCAATTTTACTGATTTTGAAAATGGTGGATCTTAGGTCCGGATCAGAAACCAATCCTGATGAGACTAGCGCTGACAACACTCTCGGTGTTGATATACAGGTGTCACCGTGCAACCAGTCACTACCATCAATGTATCTCGTGGAATTACTTCCTCTACTACCAGCACCAGCGGAGCAGGAGGAGATATTCCAATGGGCGTGACACCTCCTATCACCAGAGACAGAGCAGCCGCAAACCCTGGCATCTCTTCAAGTGTAACGCCTCCAGCCGTCACCAGAGCAACAGCCCATCCTCCGTCAGGACGAGGGGCTTGAGGAGCCAGATGAGGAAAACCCCCTATTACCATGGTGGATTTGATGGAGAGACAAGAAGTTCTCGCAAGAGCACAAACGTACATGGCTACAACTCAGAGAGAGGTACTCACTTTTCTTAAGGCATTAATTGATTGATTGCCACAAGAGCTACGACAGCCCCTGAAGCCAACAAGGAACGCATTCAACGCACACAGAACAGGTACTACAGCGGCGCGGGCCTACATGGACCTGATCAAAGAAGCGATAAACGACATACTTGATCTCCTCATCGAGATGACATCAGATAGGAGGAGTTCTCCTGTCACAGAGATTTCTACACTGGGACTGATCCTCACAGCGATCCTATTCAAGTCAATAGTTTCACTATGAACCAGAGGCCGGTGGATCAGGAAGCGGCTTCTCTATTGGAAAGTTTATGCAAACTTTTACACCTCTCGAAGAATCAGCGGGCGGAGACGTTTGCTGCAATTAACCATATAGCCCTGGACGTGCACCTGGCTCCTTCACGCCCAGAAGTCTCGAACGCATCAGAAACATCTGTGAATAATGTTACATTTACAGAGGACGACATGATGACGGAGGAAGGTCACAACCGAGCCCTACATGTTACTGCACGCATCAAGGATTCAGAGTTCAAGAGGACCCTCATCGACACGGGAGCGTCTTCGAATGTGATTACTCTTAAGACTCTCAGGACAGCCAAGGTTCGCCCATGCAAGATCGTACGACATCCTACCACAATGACGGACTTTGAAGGAAACCAGACCAGCACATACGCGTATGTCAATCTGAATTTATCAGTAGGGACCGTTCAGTCGAAAGTGAAATTCGAAGTCATCGAGAAGGAGACGGACTATCATATGATACTAGGGAGACCATGGCTTCATTACCATAGGATCGTCCCTTCAACGTATCACCAATGCGTGAAGACTTTGCTGAATAAAGAAGTTGTTCGTATTCCTGCATCATTGTCTCCTTACGTACCAATATGCGGAGTGGAACTGTTCGAATTGTTCGAACTGAGGGAAGCTCCGTGGGAAGGATCAGACAAAGTCCATTGCATCCCACTCCCCACATGGGCATCAATCCAGGAGGAGGACCGACTTGCATCATTGAGGGCTAATCCCCAAGAAGCATATTTGCTGACAAAGCATTCATATTTATCCGGTGAAGCCGCGACCCATGTTCGCACCAAGAGGGAGCGAAGTTTGGTGGCAAGCCGTGACCAGAAAGGGAAAACTGTATACCGACACTGTTGTTAGCAATCAGCAGAGGAGACTATTACCCAGTTTCTTCGCCCAACAGAATGCTACAACAACGACGATCCACAAGGAGAAGTGCTAGATGCTCCACGACAGCTGCAAGATGGCACCAACTCCACAACTAATGAGCTTGATGATGAGGAATCTCCTATTCCTATCTCCATCAGCTCGACCTTGTGTAAGCATTCATACAATATCCGATCCAATCCGGTCAAACAATCTCCGAGGCAATTCAGGCGCGAGATCAGGTGTTGCGTGGATTCCAGAGACTTGAACGAATGATGCCCCATAGATGATTTTCCTCTACCTAACATCGACATGTTGGTAGATGTCACCAGCGGACATGGCATGTTCTCCTTCATGGATGGATATAGCGGCTACAACCAGATAAGGATGTACGAACATGGCACAAGCAAATTCCTTGGATTCCGGGTGACTGCTGAGGGGATCAAGGTGGACCCAAGACCCAAGCTATCCTTACGATGCCACCTCTGCAAACGGTGAAGGATCTACAAAGCTTCATGGGCAAGGTGAACTAAATTCGACGTTTTATACCTGGTTTAGCCCAGCTCGTTGCTTCATTCACCCTCTTGCTGAAGAAATGAGCAAGTTTCGTCTGGACCATACTACAACAAGAAGCGTTTCGGAAGATTCAACTAATATTGTCATCTCCAAATCATCATAAAGAGTTCGCCTATTATGTCAGCCCGGACGAGAGCGGGCCCGGGACATCTTCAGATCTACTGGAGCCAACACCTCAAGTTGTAATTGAGCATCAATAGGGCGGTACCTGTCAATCATGCTTTGAACCAGCGCTTTCAGACATCCTCTGAACTCCATGAAGCTGCTAAACGCTCAGTTGCGACAACACCTCCCCTGCTAGAAATACCATGCCTGCCGGTAATGAAGAGCCTCATAATGTTCGTGGGAGCATATATCTTACCAACAGGCGATACAACCTTGAGCCTTCTGTAAGCAGTTTCCCTGAAGCAGCAAGAGGAAAACCACCGAATTACCAAAACCGGCAGAAATAGTTTTCACCCATAAACACTTATATAGTCTTTTAAATCATGGTTTGCAATCAATGTTAGCTTGGTAAAAAAGCATTCAATATTCACCGTTAGATGAAAACCTGATTAGATTCAAGCTAATATCATTCAACCCTTGGATCAAAAACTTAGCTTGTTACACACAAATGAAATGTACTATTTTGGGTATATGTAACCGTACCCAAACATGAACATTTGTTGGCTCAACAATAGTTAACCAAATGGTTAGCCATATGAGCGCTTTCATATCAAACATATTCTTCTTCACCATAACTAGTTCAAATGACTCAAATGAACTAGTTAGAGAGTTGTTCAATTGCAAGGAAATCTTATGTAACTACACAAGACACAATCGAAGCAAAAACGATTTGATTCACTCGAATCGGTTCATGAACTATATAGCCACGGTTTGCATTTTGCATTCCTTAGTTTTTATAAATGAGTTCACAAAAAATCGTCTTTATATATAACCAACTCAAGTTCGCAAACTTAGTTCGCGGACTTAAGTTCCCGGAAGGAGTTCTCAAACTCCAGCAGAATTTCTCGGGAAGAGAACTTCCGCTAGTTCGCGGACTTAGCTTACGGGCCTGATTCCGGTTCTCTTGATCAACAAAGTTCGCAAACTTCGGTTCATGGAAAAAGGACTTATACATATATGTGTTGCCACACAATTCTTATATCCAACATTGGTTATATGATCTAAACTCTCATTTCAATCATTGAAACATTCTTAGAGGACATTTCGTCAAAGTAAGCAATTTTCAAAGTGATTGAAACGTGTCATGACTTTCGTCACTAGGTAAAGATGAACATGGCCAAAGCAAAAGATTACCAACACATATTTCGAGAAATAGATAGGCAAGATAAACTCGGCTCGAAATAGCAAATGTGTATAATCAAAGTCTATATAGTAAAACGACTTTTGTCTCAAAATAGGAGATAGAGTAGATAGACTTTTGAGTGATAGATGAGTTCAAGTCTCCACATACCTTTTAGTCGATGAAGATCCACCAGTTACTTGAGTAGTCCTTTATCTTGTATGATGATCGCCAAGGAGTTCTTGATCTCAACTACACTTTCTATCCTAGTCCGAGACTTAGCTATAGTAAACTAGAAATCAAGACTTATAGTTTTGATCACTAAAATTGACAGACATGCTTGAGATAGCAACGCATGCGAGTTCGACCGAGCAATGCTCTAACAATCTCCCCCTTTGTCAATTTTAGTGACAAAACTATCAATACATATGGAATACAAAAATAAATGAATTAACTTTTGTAGCTCCTATTCCACATGCCTAATCTTCAACATTACTCGAAATCTTCGTCACTTCCAAGTACTCCAATGATCCCAAAGGTTGTAAGTTCAGCATCATTGTTGTTGAAAGTCCATAGCTATAACAACGAGAAAACAAGAGTTCTCAATCATTGTTATACAGTGTCATAGTATCATTATATAGTATCAAAGTTCAATTGCATCACAACTTCGACAACAATACTATGGTGATATGTATCACTCCCCCTAAGTCAATACTCCATCTCATATGGAAACCACTCCCCCTTACATAATGATTATAAAACCATATGTATTTATAGTGTGAACTACATATTAATTCTCCCCCTTTTTGTCAATAAAATTGGCAAAGGTACGAAAACGGGATCCTAATGAAATTTCCGAAAGAGACATATCATGACCAAAAGAAAGCACATATCATCTTATTTATATGCAATCATATAGCCAAAGCTAAATGCATTCATCAAGGAGTTTATAAAGATACAAGATAACCCCTATAATATTCCATAGCCGCACTCCCCACAAAGATTTGGCAATTAAGCACAAGTTCAATTAAGAACTCTCCCCCATAATATGTCATTCCCGAACGAACAACAAAAGCGACCTTAATTTCAAAAGAAAAGAAGGATTTCTTTGGACATAACAAATCACATACAAGTATGAATTTGAATCCAAAGTACACAATTAAATTAACCACAAAATATCCCATGATTAATTTAATTGGATATGCTCAACATAAGTGAAATTATGGAGACTAAAAAAATCAATTAGATTAAGCACATGAGAACCCATAATTAATCTAATCGGAATACACAACCAAATTAACCACAAAAAGTAATCAATTTAATTGGTCATGCTTGACATAAGAGAACTTACGGAGCAACAACTAAATAACAAACCAAGGATGATTAATTTAATTGTACATGCTCGACACAAAGTATCTCACGGAGCAACAACTAAGTCAAAAATTAACCCAGTCGATAGAGCTCAACATAAGACACCTTATGGAACAACACAGTATGTACACAAAATTTGTGGATCGGAGATCGACCTTATACCGTGGAATAAACAAGGATTCATTCTATTTTTCATCATCATTTGCACAATGACATACAATAGACATAATCCTTGTAAACAAAAGGTTTTAACCTATCTTCCATCAAAAATTGACATAATAGGCTTAACTTTTGTATTTGTCAAAAGTTCATTCCTTCTTTTATCAACACATGCATATTGACATATAAATGACTTAACTTTCGATAAGGTATGGGACAATCACAGTTCACGCACGCAAACACACATATCCCATAACAAATTGCAATATATAAAATCGTAAAGATTAATACTGCAAAAATCATCGTCCAAACAATTTTAGAATTTAAACCAATAAATCTAAAAACATGAAGATGAAAACGTTGGACATAGCTATGTGTAATCACAATAATGGATATTCTGAACTCTAGTTATTCTTCTTAAACAAAACAAGAAAAAAGAAGATTTACTAGACAATATAGAGCTTTCTCAGAGCATCCACAGAGAATTCCTTCTCATTATTGAAGAGACTATTGATTACGGGATCATTCAATTCCTCTAGTTCTTCAGAAATGTCAGTTAACTCACTAAGTTCTCTTTTTAGTTCACTCAAGATGTTCTTGGTTAGAGACAACATTTGTTCATAGTGAGTTATCTTTTCGAAAGAGGAAACGATTTGAGATTTTAAATCATTTCTCTTGTTGATGAAATCTTTCACCAAGCCTCTAAAATCATTATCATAACAAACAGACAAGACACAGTTAGAGGAAGAACCTTATTCTTTGATTGTCGACTTCACTTTCTTTACTCTTGAGGAAGAGATTCCTTCACAAAGATACACAATAACTGTTTCAACTGCATCTCTTTTTGAGATTCCTCTAGTCACAGGAGCCATGAGACTGTATCTTTTGAACAGAAATGAGAAAGAGAGGACACAAGAATAAAACTGGATTTATGACCCCTAAACCCTAGAAGACATTGAATAAGTCTTTCAGGATTAGTTATCCACCTTTCATCCTTTTAAGAGAATATTTTCTTAACAACTATAAGAAAAGGATTTACAAAAATAACATCTTGAGCCATTTTTAGTGCAAACCTCATTTTTCCCAAGCTAAAAATGAGGTTGCGGATGTCACCAGCGTTAGTTGGTGACAGAGTGAGCCATATGCTCACAACTCTTATTTTTTTCGTGGCTCATCACTGGTTGTTGTGTAAACATATTTCTTACCTCTTCTAGATCTGGATTTTTTAAAAGGAGCTTGGTTATCCTGATCCTGATTCATTTTCTGCATGTTCTTTTGAAGTTTGGTGATTCTCATATTGCTCCTTCTGAATCTCCAACAAGTATTCTGATCATGCTTCGAATGTCCACAAAAGGAACAAGTTAATGAGGATTTTTCGTCTTTATGTGACTCTTTCTGTTTAACACAACAATCAACAGTCGTTGTTTCTTGATTAGTCGGAGTGGACAACTTTGAACTTTGAGTTTTGCTTTTGAACCCCAAACCATTAGTGTTTCCAAAAGATCTCTGACCAAATAAAATTGCTGCAATTTTGTCAGAGCTTCCAGATAACCTTTGCAGGTCATACTTGAGAGTGTTAATCTCTTCTTCCTTTAGAGACATGGTTTTGACGAACTTATCATTAAGACGCTCTATCTCAATATTTCTCGCCTGGAGTGATGATTCAATTTTCTTCAAGGAGGCCTTTAAGTGAAGGTTCTCTTGAAGAATCTATTTATTCAAGAGATCAAGAAACTTTGTGTCATACTCAAGTTCTGAATCAGAAATTGAAATTGAGAGAGAATCTGTAGTAGACTCATCTGAGACATCCAAAGTAGACTTGTGTTCCATTGAATCTTCTGAAGCATATATGAAGATGGATATTCATCACATCTATTCCTCCTGTTTATCAAATCCTTGACCTTTCTGATTATCAGTGATTTATCAAAATCAACATGATTGGAGCAACATTCATCAACCCAAGAAAAGTGAGAGGATGCACTTGTTTAGGTCACAGCGTTGAACTCGAACGTTCTGCCTGTGTCAAGATCAAGAGTTTTTAACTTTCCTATCAGAGTGTTTCTGGAAAGTGTATCAAGGTTATTTCCCTCAACGATGGCATGTTTCTTAGAATCGTATCTAGATGGCAGCTATCTGAGAATTTTCATCACAATGTCCTTTTCAGGATTCGTCTTACCCAATGCAAAAGATGCATTAACAATTTCAGACACTTTGTGATTAAACCCATCAAATGTTTCTTCATCTGCCATACGAAGGTTTTCCCAATCGGAATTAAGGTTTTGAAGCCTAGCTTCCTTTTCACTGGTATTACCTTCGAACACAGTTTCTAATATATCCCACGCTTCTTTAGACTTAGTGCAATTTGACACATGGTGCTGAAGATTCGGGGTAATGGCATGTATGATGGCATTCAAACCGTCGAAATTTTTCTTTGCAGCAAGTATCTCGGCAGGGCTGTATTCACCAATATTCTTGGGAATGTTTACATTTCCAACTGCCACATCGGGAGCATCATAGCCATTAACAACATACACCCATGATTGAAAATCACGTGCTTGAAAAAAAGCTCGCATAACAATTTTCCGCCATAAGTAATTAGAGCCATCGAAGACTGGTGGTACGTTGATAGAGATAGCACCTCTGTCCATAGAGTCAGATCGCTACAAACACAGACTTGTAAGGTCTTGAACGTGATTGCCTGCTCTGATACCAATTGAAAAAGCGGGGGTACAACAACCATACCCAATATTTCGCTTAGCAATCTGTATGGACAAACTCTAATATACTTTTAAGAGAATCAACAGTTGCGCTCCTTACGTCTCTGATCCCAGCAGGATACTACGCACTTGATTCCCTTAGCTGATCTCACCCATAACTAAGAGTTTCTACGACCCAAAGTCGAAGACTTTAATAAACAAATATGTATCACACAGAAAGGTCTACAAAATAGATAAATCTGTCTCCCACAGATAAACCTACAAGTAATATTCCGTCTTTTGATAAATCAAGGTGAACAGGAACCAATTGATAACATGGAATTATATTCCCGAAGAACATCCTAGTATTATCAATCACCTCACAATAATCCTAATCGACGCAGCGAAAAAAGATATTGTGGAATCCCAAACAATGAGACGAAGATGTTTGTGATTACTTTTCTATCTTTCCTATCGGAGATAAAGATCTCAAGCCAATCGTTACGATTGTACTCAAAACGATATAATCAGCAAGATCAGATCACACAACTACGAGAAAGTAGTATCAGCCTGGCTTCACAATCCCAATGAAGTCTTTAAGTCGTTAACCTGGTTTAAGAAGAAAACCTAAGGTTAAAGGAGAATCGACTCTAGCTAATACAACTAGTATCACATGGAAGGTGTGGGGATTAGGTTTCCCAGTTGCTAGAGTTCTCCCTTATATAGTCTTTCAAATCCGGGTTTGCAATCAATGTTAGCTTGGTAACAAAGCATTCAATATTCACCGTTAAATGAAAACCTGATTAGATTCAAGCTAATATCTTTCAACCATTTGATCGAAAACTTAGCTTGTTACACACAAATGAAATGTACTATTTTGGGTTTATGTAACCGTACCCAAACATGAACATTTGTTGGTTCAACAACAGTTAACCAAATGGTTATCCATATGAGCACTTTGATATCAATCATATTCTTCTTCACCATAACTAGTTCAAATGACTCAAATGAACTAGTTAGAGAGTTGTTCAATTGCAAGGAAATCTTATGTAACTACACAAGACACAATCGAAGCAAAAACGATTTGATTCACTCGAATTGGTTCAGGAACTATATAGCCACGATTTGTATTTTGCATTCCTTAGTTTTTATAAATGAGTTCACAAACAATCATTTTTAGATATAAACAACTCAAGTTCGCAAACTTAGTTCGCGGACTTAAGTTCCCGGAAGGAGTTCTCAAACTCCAGCAGAATTTCTCGGGAAGAGAACTTCCGCCAGTTCGCGGACTTAGCTCTTCGCTTCGATTAGGTTCTCTTGATCAACAAAGTTCGCAAACTTCGGTTCAAGGAAAAAGGACTTATACATATATGTGTTGCCACACAATTCTTATATCCAACATTGGTTATATGATCTAAACTATCATTTCAATCATTGAAACATTCTTAGAGGACATTTCGTCAAAGTAAGCAATTTTCAAAGTGATTGAAACGTGTCATGACTTTCGTCACTAGGTAAAGATGAACTTGGCCAAAGCAAAAGCTTACCAACACATATTTCGAGAAATAGATAGGCAAGATAAACTCGGCTCGAAATAGCAAATGTGTATAATCAAAGTCTATATAGTAAAACGACTTTTGTCTCAAAATAGGAGATAGAGTAGATAGACTTTTGAGTGATAGATAAGTTCAAATCTCCACATACCTTTTAGTCGATGAAGATCCACCAGTTACTTGAGTAGTCCTTCGTCTTGTATGATAATCGCCATGGAGTTCTTGATCTCAACTACACTTTCTATCCTAGTCTGAGACTTAGCTATAGTAAACTAGAAATCAAGACTTATAGTTTTGATCACTAACATTGACAAACATGCTTGAGATAGCAACGCATGCGAGTTCGACCGAGCAATGCTCTAACAATCTCCCCCTTTGTCAATTTTAGTGACAAAACTATCAATACATATGGAATACAAAAATAAATGAATTAAATTTTGTAGCTCCTATTCCACATGCCTAATCTTCAACATTACTCGAAATCTTCGTCACTTCCAAGTACTCCAATGATCCCAAAGGTTGTAAGTTCAGCATCATCATTGTTGAAAGTCTGTAGCTATAACAACGAGAAAACAAGAGTTCTCAATCATTGTTATACAATGTCATGGTATCATTATATAGTATCAAAGTTCAATTGCATCACAACTTCGAAAACAATACTATGGTGATATGTATCACTCCCCCTTAGTCAATACTCAATCGCATATGGAAACCACTCCCCCTTACATAATGATTATAAAACCATATGTATTTGTAGTGTGAACTACATATTAATTCTCCCCCTGTTTGTCAATAAAATTGGCAAAAGTACGAAAACGGGATCCTAATGAAATTTCCGAAAGAGACATATCATGACCAAAAGAAAGCACATATCATTTATTTATATGCAATCATATAGCCAAAGCTAAATGCATTCATAAAGGAGTTTATAAAGATACCAGATAACCCCTATAATATTCCATAGCCGCACTCCCCAAAAAGATTTGGCAATTAAGCACAAGTTCAATTAAGAACTCTCCCCCATAATATGTCATTTCCGAAAGAACAACAAAACCGACCTTAATTTAAAAATAAAAGAAGGATTTCTTTGGACATAACAAATCACATACAAGTATGAATTTGAATCCAAAGTACACAATTAAATTAACCACAAGATATCCCTTGATTAATTTAATTGGAAATGCTCAACATAAGTGAAATTATGGAGACTAAAAAAATCAATTAGATTAAGCACAAGAGAACCCATAATTAATCTAATCGGAATACACAACCAAATTAACCACAAAAAGTAATCAATTTAATTGGTCATGCTTGACATAAGAGAACTTACGGAGCAACAACTAAATAACCAACCAAGGATGATTAATTTAATTGTACATGCTCGACACAAAGTATCTCACGGAGTAACAACTAAGTCAAAAATTAACCCAGTCGATAGAGCTCAACATAAGACACCTTATGGAACAACACAGTATGTACACAAAATTTTTGGATTGGAGATCGACCTTATACCGTGGAATAAACAAGGATTCATTCTGTTTTCCATCATCATTTGCACAATGACATACAATAGACATAATCCTTGTAAACCAAAGGTTTTAACCTATCTTCCATCAAAAATTGACATAATAGGCTTAACTTTTGTATTTGTAGAAAGTTCATTCCTTCTTTTATCAACACATGCACATTGACATATAAAGGACTTAACTTTCGATAAGGTATGGGACAATCACAGTTCACGCACGCAAACACACATATCCCATAACAAATTGCAATATATAAAATCGTAAAGATTAATACTGCAAAAATCATCGTCCAAACAATTTTAGAATTTAAACCAATGAATCTGAAAACATGAAGATGAAAACGTTGGACATAGCTATGTGTAATCACAATAATGGATATTCCGAACTCTAGTTATTCTTTTTAAACAAAACAAGAAAAAAGAAGATTTACTAGACAATATAGAGCTTTCTCAGAGCATCCCCAGAGAATTCCTTCTCATTATTGAAGAGACTATTGATTACGGGATCATTCAATTCCTCTAGTTCTTCAGAAATGTCAGTTAACTCACTAAGTTCTCTTTTTAGTTCACTCAAGATGTTCTTGGTTAGAGACAACATTTGTTCATAGTGAGTTATCTTTTCCAAAGAGGAAACGATTTGAGATTTTAAATCATTTCTCTTGTTGATGAAATCTTTCACCAAGCCTCTAAAATCATTATCATAACAAATAGACAAGACACAATTAGAGGAAGAACCTTATTCTTTGATTGTCGACTTCGCTTTCTTTACTCTTGAGGAAGAGATTCCTTCACAAAGATACACAATTACTGCTTCAACTGCATCTCTTTTTGAGATTCCTCTAGTCACAGGAGCCATGAGACTGTATCTTTTGAACAGAAATGAGAAAGAGAGGACACAAGAATAAAACTGAATTTATGACCCCTAAACCCTAGAAGACATTGAATAAGTCTTTCAGGATTAGTTATCCACCTTTCATCCTTTTAAGAGAATATTTTCTTAACAAATATAAGAAAAGGATTTACAAAAATAACATCTTGAGCCATTTTTAGTGCAAACCTCATTTTTCCCAAGCTAAAAATGAGGTTGCGGATGTCACCAGCGTTAGTTGGTGACAGAGTGAGCCATATGCTCACAACTCTTATTTTTTTCGTGGCTCATTACTGGTTGTTGTGTAAACAGATTTCTTACCTCTTCTAGATCTGGATTTTTTAAAAGGAGCTTGGTTATCCTGATCCAGATTCATTTTCTGCATGTTCTTTTGAAGTTTGGTGATTCTCATATTGCTCCTTCTGAATCTCCAACAAGTATTCTGATCATGCTTCGAATGTCCATAAAAGGAACAAGTTAATGAGGATTTTTCTTCTTTATGTGACTCTTTCAGTTTAACACAACAATCAACAGTCGTTGTTTCTTGATTAGTCGGAGTGGACAACTTTGAACTTTGAGTTTTGCTTTTGAACCCCAAACCATTAGTGTTTCCAAAAGATCTCTGACCAAATAAAATTGCTGTAATTTTGTCAGAGATTCCAGATAACCTTTGCAGGTCATACTTGAGAGTGTTAATCTCTTCTTCCTTTAGAGACATGGTTCTGACGAAATTATCATTAAGACGCTCTATCTCAATATTTCTCGCCTGGAGTGATGATTCAATTTTCTTCAAGGAGGCCTTTAAGTGAAGGTTCTCTTGAAGAATCTATATATTCAGGAGATCAAGAAACTTTGTGTCATACTCAAGTTCTGAATCAGAAATTGAAATTGAGAGAGAATTTGTAGTAGACTCATCTGAGACATCCAAAGTAGACTTGTGTTCCATTGAATCTTCTGAAGCATTAACTGAAGATGGTTATTCATCACATCTATTCCTTCTGTTTATCAAATCCTTGACCTTTCTGATTATCAGTGATTTATCAAAATCAATATGATTGGAGCAACATTCATCAACCCAAGACAAGTGAGAGGATGCACTTGTTTTGGTCACAGCGTTGAACGCGAACGTTCTGCCTGTGTCAAGATCAAGAGTTTTTAACTTTCCTATCAGAGTGTTTCTAGAAAGTGTATCAAGGTTATTTCCCTCAACGATGGCATGTTTCTTAGAATCATATCTAGATGGGAGCGATCTGAGAATTTTCATCACAATGTCCTTTTCAGGATTCGTCTTACCCAATGCAAAAGATGCATTAACAATTTCAGACACTTTGTGATTAAACCCATCAAATGTTTCTTCATCTGCCGTACGAAGGTTTTCCCAATCGGAATTAAGGTTTTGAAGCCTAGCTTCCTTTTCACTGGTATTACCTTCGAATACGGTTTCTAATATATCCCACGCTTCTTTAGACTTAGTGCAATTTGACACATGGTGCTGAAGATTCGGGGTAATGGCATGTATGATGGCATTCAAACCGTCAGAATTTTTCTTTGCAGCAAGTATCTCGGCAGGGCTGTATTCACCAATATTCTTGGGAATGTTTACATTTCCAACTGCCACAACGGGAGCATCATAGCCATTAACAACATACACCCATGATTGAAAATCACGTGCTTGAAGAAAAGCTCGCATAGCAATTTTCCACCATAAGTAATTAGAGCCATCGAAGACTGGTGGTACGTTGATAGAGATAGCACCTCTGTCCATAGAGTCAGATCGCTACAAACACAGACTTGTAAGGTATTGAACGTGATTGCCTGCTCTGATACCAATTGAAAAAGCGGGGGTACAACAACCATACCCAATATTTCGCTTAGCAATCTGTATGGACAAACTCTAATATACTTTTTAGAGAATCAACAGTTGCGCTCCTTACGTCTCTGATCCCAGCAGGATACTACGCACTTGATTCCCTTAGCTGATCTCACCCACAACTAAGAGTTGCTACGACCCAAAGTCGAAGATTTTAATAAACAAATATGTATCACACAGAAAAGTCTACAGAATAGATAAATTTGTCTCCCACAGATAAACCTACAAGTAATATTCCATCTTTTGATAAATCAAGGTGAACAGGAACCAATTGATAACCTGGACTTATATTCCCGAAGAACAGCCTAGTATTATCAATCACCTCACAATAATCCTAATCGACGCAGCGAAAAAAGATATTGTGGAATCACAAACAATGAGACGAAGATGTTTGTAATTACTTTTCTATCTTGCCTATCGGAGATAAAGATCTCAAGCCAATCGTTACGATTTTACTCAAAACGATATAATCAGCAAGATCAGATCACACAACTACGAGAAAGTAGTATCGACCTGGCTTCACAATCCCAATGAAGTCTTTAAGTCGTTAACCTGGTTTAAGAAGAAAACCTAAGGTTAAAGGAGAATCGACTCTAGCTAATACAACTAGTATCACACTGAAGGTGTGGGGATTAGGTTTCCCAGTTGCTAGAGTTCTTCCTTATATAGTCTTTCAAATCAGGGTTTGCAATCAATGTTAGCTTGGTAGCAAAGCATTCAATATTCACCGTTAGATGAAAACCTGATTAGATTCAAGCTAATATCTTTCAACCGTTGGATCGAAAACTTGGCTTGTTACACATAAATAAAATGTACTATTTTGGGTTTATGTAACCGTACCCAAACATGAACATTTTTTGGTTCAACAACAGTTAACCAAATGGTTAGCCATATGAGCACTTTGATATCAACCATATTCTTCTTCACCATAACTAGTTCAAATGACTCAAATGAACTAGTTAGAGAGTTGTTCAATTGCAAGGAAATCTTATGTAACTACACAAGACACAATCGAAGCAAAAACGATTTGATTCACTCGAATTGGTTCAGGAACTATATAGCCACGGTTTGTATTTTGCATTCCTTAGTTTTTATAAATGAGTTCACAAACAATCATTTTTAGATATAACCAACTCAAGTTCGCAAACTTAGTTCGTGGACTTAAGTTCCCGGAAGGAGTTCTCAAACTCCGGCAGAATTTCTCGGGAAGAAAACTTCCGCCAGTTCGCGGACTTAGCTCACTGCTCTGATTCCGCTTCTTTTGATCAACAAAGTTCGCAAACTTCGGTTCAAGGAAAAAGGACTTATACATATATGTGTTGCCACACAATTCTTATATCCAACATTGGTTATATGATCTAACCTCTCATTTCAATCATTGAAACATTCTTAGAGGACATTTCATCAAAGTAAGCAATTTTCAAAGTGATTGAAATGTGTCATGACTTTCGTCACTAGGTAAAGATGAACTTGGCCAAAGCAAAAGCTTACCAACACATATTTCGAGAAATAGATAGGCAAGATAAACTCGGCTCGAAATAGCAAATGTGTATAATCAAAGTCTATATAGTAAAACGACTTTTGTCTCAAAATAGGAGATAGAGTAGATAGACTTTTGAGTGATAGATAAGTTCAAGTCTCCACATACCTTTTAGTCGATGAAGATCCACCAGTTACTTGAGTAGTCCTTCGTCTTGTATGATGATCGCCATGGAGTTCTTGATCTCAACTACACTTTCATCCTAGTCCGAGACTTAGCTATAGTAAACTAGAAATCAAGACTTATAGTTTTGATCACTAACATTGACAAACATGCTTGAGATAGCAACGCATGCGAGTTCGACCGAGCAATGCTCTAACAATCTCCCCCTTTGTCAATTTTAGTGACAAAACTATCAATACATATGGAATACAAAAATAAATGAATTAACTTTTGTAGATCCTATTCCACATGCCTAATCTTCAACATTACTCGAAATCTTCGTCACTTCCAAGTACTCCAATGATCCCAAAGGTTGTAAGTTCAACATCATCGTTGTTGAAAGTCCGTAGCTATAACAACGAGAAAACAAGACTTCTCAATCATTGTTATACAGTGTCATAGTAGCATTATATAGTATCAAAGTTCAATCGCATCACAACTTCGACAACAATACTATGGTGATATGTATCACTCCCCCTTAGTCAATACTCCATCTCATATGGAAACCACTCCCCCTTACATAATGATCCGAAAACCATATGTATTTGTAGTGTGAACTATATATTAATTCTCCCCCTTTTTGTCAATAAAATTGGCAAAGGTACGAAAACGAGATCCTAATGAAATTTCCGAAAGAGACATATCATGACCAAAAGAAAGCACGTATCATCTTATTTAGATGCAATCATTTAGCCAAAGTTAAATGCATTCATCAAGGAGTTTATATAGATACAAGATAACCCCTATAATATTCCACAGCCGCACTCCCCACAAAGATTTGGCAATTAAGCACAAGTTCAATTAAGAACTCTCCCCCATAATATGTCATTCCCGAAAGAACAACAAAAGCGACCTTAATTTCAAAAGAAAAGAAGGATTTCTTTGGACATAACAAATCACATACAAGTATGAATTTGAATCCAAAGTACACAATTAAATTAACCATAAGATATCCCATGATTAATTTAATTGGAAATGCTCAACTTAAGTGAAATTATGGAGACTAAAAAAATCAATTAGATTAAGCACAAGAGAACCCATAATTAATCTAATCGGAATACACAACCAAATTAACCACAAAAAGTAATCAATTTAATTGGTCATGCTCGACATAAGAGAACTTACGGAGCAACAACTTAATAACCAACCAAGGATGATTAATTTAATTGTACATGCTCGACACAAAGTATCTCACTGAGCAACAACTAAGTCAAAAATTAACCCAGACGATAGAGCTTAACATAAGACACCTTATGGAACAACACAGTATTACACAAAAATTGTGGATCGGAGATCGACCTTATACCGTGGAATAAACAAGGATTCATTCTATTTTCCATCATCATTTGCACAATGACATACAATAGACATAATCCTTGTAAACAAAAGGTTTTAACCTATCTTCCATCAAAAATTGACATAATAGGCTTAACTTTTGTATTTGTCAAAAGTTCATTCCTTATTTTATCAACACATGCATATTGACATATAAAGGACTTAACTTTCGATAAGGTATGGGACAATCACAGTTCACGGATGCAAACACACATATCCCATAACAAATTGCAATATATAAAATCGTAAAGATTAATACTGCAAAAATCATCATCCAAACAATTTTAGAATTTAAACTAATAAATCTAAAAACATGAAGATGAAAACGTTGGACATAGCTATGTGTAATCACAATAATGGCTATTCCGAACTCTAGTTATTCTTCTTAAACAAAACAAGAAAAAAGAATATTTACTAGACAATATAGAGCTTTCTCAGAGCATCCACAGAGAATTCCTTCTCATTATTGAAGAGACTATTGATTACGGGATCATTCAATTCCTCTAGTTCTTCAGAAATGTCAGTTAACTCACTAAGTTCTCTTTTTAGTTCACTCAAGATGTTCTTGGTCAGAGACAACATTTGTTCATAGTGAGTAATTTCTTGCAAAGAGGAAACAATTTGAGATTTTAAATCATTTCTCTTGTTGATGAAATCTTTCACCAAGCCTCTAAAATCATTATCATAACAAACAGACAAGAGACGGTTAGAGGAAGAACCTTATTCTTTGATTGTCGACTTCGCTTTCTTTACTCTTGAGAAAGGGATTCCTTCACAAAGATACACAATAACTGCTTCAACAACATCTCTTTTTGAGATTCCTCTAGTCACATGAGCCATGAGACTGTATCTTTTGAACAGAAATTAGAAAGAGAGGACACAAGAATAAAACTGGATTTATGACCCCTAAACCCTAGAAGACATTGAATAAGTCTTTCAGGATTAGTTATCCAACTTCCATCCTTTTAAGAGAATATTTTCTTAACAAATATAAGAAAAGGATTTACAAAAACAACATCTTGAGCCATTTTTAGTGCAAACCTCATTTTCCCCAAGCTAAAAATGAGGTTGCGGATGTCACCAGCGTTAGTTGGTGACAGAGTGAGCCATATGCTCACAACTCTTATTTTTTTCGTGGCTCATCACTGGTTGTTGTGTAAACAGATTTCTTACCTCTTCTAGATCTGGATTTTTTAAAAGGAGCTTGGTTATCCTGATCCTGATTCATTTTCTGCATGTTCTTTTGAAGTTTGGTGATTCTCATATTGCTCCTTCTGATTCTCCAACAAGTATTTTGATCATGCTTCGAATGTCCACAAAAGGAACACGTTAATGAGGATTTTTCGTCTTTATGTGACTCTTTCTGTTTAACACAACAATCAACAGTCGTTTTTCTTGATTAGTCGGAGTGGACAATTTTGAACTTTGAGTTTTGCTTTTGAACCCTAAACCATTAGTGTTTCCAAAAGATCTCTGACCAAATAACATTCTTTGCAATTTTGTGCGAGCTTCCGGATAACCTTTGCAGTCATACTTGAGAGTGTTAATCTCTTCTTCCTTTAGAGACATGGTTCTGACGAACTTATCATTAAGACGCTCTATCTCAATATTTCTCGCCTGGAGTGATGATTCAATTTTCATCAAGGAGGCCTTTCAGTGAAGGTTCTCTTGAAGAATCTATTTATTCAAGAGATCAAGAAACTTTGTGTCATACTCAAGTTTTGAGTCAGAAATTGAAATTGAGAGAGAATCTGTAGTAGACTCATCTGAGACATCCAAAGTAGACTTGTCTTCCATTGAATCTTCTGAAGCATTAACTGAAGATGGATATTCATCACATCTATTCTTCTGTTTATCAAATCCTTGACCTTTCTGATTATCAGTGATTTATCAAAATCAACATGATTGGAGCAACATTCATCAACCCAAGACAAGTGAGAGGATGCACTTGTTTTGGTCACAGCGTTGAACACGAACGTTCTGCCTGTGTCAAGATCAAGAGTTTTTAACTTTCCTATCAGAGTGTTTCTGGAAAGTGTATCAAGGTTATTTCCCTCAACGATGGCATGTTTCTTAGAATTGTATCTAGATGGCAGCGATCTGAGAATTTCATCACAATGTCCTTTTCAGGATTCATCTTACCCAATGCAAAAGATGCATTAACAATTTCAGACACTTTGTGATTAAACCCATCAAATGTTTCTTCATCTGCCATACGAAGGTTTTCCCAGTCGGAATTAAGGTTTTGAAGCCTAGCTTCCTTTTCACTGGTATTACCTTCGAATACAGTTTCTAATATATCCCACGCTTCTTTAGACTTAGTGCAATTTGACACATGGTGCTGAAGATTCGGGGTAATGGCATGTATGATAGCATTCAAACCGTCAAAATTTTTCTTTGCAGCAAGTATCTCGGCAGGGCTGTATTCACCAATATTCTTGGGAATGTTTACATTTCCAACTGCCACAAAGGGAGCTTCGTAGCCATTAACAACATACACCCATGATTGAAAATCACGTGCTTGAAGAAAAGCTCGCATAGCAATTTTCCACCATAAGTAATTAGAGCCATCGAAGACTGGTGGTACGTTGATAGAGATATCACCTCTGTCCATAGAGTCAGATCGCTACAAACACAGGACTTGTAAGGTCTTGAACGTGGTTGCCTGCTCTGATACCAATTGAAAAAGCTGGGGTACAACAACCACACCCAATATTTCTCTTAGCAATCTGTATGGACAAACTCTAATATACTTTTAAGAGAATCAACAGTTGCGCTCCTTACGTCTCTGATCCCAGCAGGATACTACGCACTTGATTCCCTTAGATGATCTCACCCACAACTAAGAGTTGCTACGACCCAAAGTCGAAGACTTTAATAAACAAATATGTATCACACAGAAAAGTCTACAGAATAGATAAATCTGTCTCCCACACATAAACCTACAAGTAATATTCCGTCTTTTGATAAATCAAGGTGAACAAGAACCAATTGATAACCTGGACTTATATTCTCGAAGAACATCCTAGTATTATCAATCACCTCACAATAATCATAATCGACGCAGCGAAAAAAGATATTGTGGAATCACAAACAATGAGACGAAGATGTTTGTGATTACTTTTCTATCTTTCCTATCGGAGATAAAGATCTCAAGCCAATCGTTACGATTGTTGTAATTGCAGGAAATCCTACAATACACACCTCACAAGAATTCATAATATCTAACACATATTTAAGATCAATAACCAATCTCTTTATTAATTGAGTTAGAAATTTTGCAAGAAGGAAGTGAAATCAAGAATGTTATTGCTACTCTAGACTTCCTCTCTCCTATAAAATTTCTCTCCACTCTCTCAAAAGATCCCTCCTCCTTTCATAAGCATATTCGGCTCTTTATATAGGACATTACATAATGGATGAAAGCTAAGTTATCCTTTATTTTCGGATCTGACTTGCGACATTCTCGCAAGTGTACAAATGTAAAACCTCGCAACACTCCTAAATCTCGCTAGGTCTTCACGCCTTTCTCGTGTTCTGGTTGTCGACATCCGTTGCGTCATTTGTATTACTCGTATGCGATGTATTCGCAATGTGTTGTTTATGAATTTTGCAAGGGCTTCGATGTTGCGATATTGTGATCCTACATCTTGCCTATTCTCATGTCTTCTTTGCGAAGGAGAGAATGTCATGAGAACTAATCTTTTCAAAATACCGCAGTTGTCCATTCCTTTCTGCCGACAAGATTCCGTAAATTAAGCATAACCATTTACACGTGTTAAATTTTCCCCTTTTCACCGGCACTTTAAATGCTAACCGGTCATCATTTTTTGTCTATTTAAGAAGAGATCCATCGTAAAAATGTCTTCTTTCTTTTACTTCGTCTTCTTCATCTGTAAATCTTCCTTTTGTCGTATGCAACTTATTCACTGTTCATCTTTTCATAAATCCTTTTCATCTTTCTGCTACTGTTCCCATGGAGCCATCAAGGTTTGTTTATTTTTTGAAAACCGATCTTCTTAAAATTGATTTTCTCTCATTGAAATTATTTTATTTGATGTTGTTCATCTTTAGATAATTCTCATACTGTTTCTGTTTCAGCAAAAACACTTCCAGCACCAAGTTTACAATTCAGAACCCTAATGTTCCCAAGAGTTCGCAGCAAAAATTCGTTGTGAACAAAAGGAAGCCTGCGAATAACAAGGTATTATGAAACACTTATTCTTTTAATAACAATATTGTTGCCTCTGTTTCTTATATAATTTGTAATTCGAAGGGTGATGCAAATGTCGAGAGGCCCCCCCAAAAAACCTCGCCATCCTAAAAATGTTGAAACAGCTGTTTCATTTCCTTTGTTTAAACTTTCAAAAACACCTCTTGCGACATCTTCGCAGGCGGAATCCACTCTTCTTATTTGCGAAAATGTTGCTGCAGATTCATCCCCTGTAACTAATCTTTCTCTAAATGAAAGTCCTGACAATAACCCTGTTGCGAATGAAACCTTTTCTTCTTATACTGTCCATGCCTCTTCTCTTAACATTGCCTCAACCCCAGTCATTAATCCTCATCAAATCTCGTCTTCCGATGACATACCTATGGCGAAAGATGATTCAACTCTCCCATCTTCTGCCATCATCACTTCATCACTTCATCATCTAAATCTCTCCCTTTTACTAAAGAAAATTTAGAAGGGATGGATATTGCTTTCAAGGTTTTATCCGCTCTTCTCGATAATGTCAAGAAAGCTTCCACTGATCCTATCAAATTTGGTGTTTGCGAGGTTGTAAGTAAATATTTTGCCTCTGATAGAATGGTTTCGCAAATATCTTTGGAGAAGGAAATTGAAGCTTTGAAAAGTAACATCCAAGCTATGACCTTGAAATGTGACACTCTTCATCTTGAGAATCAAAAGCTTCAAAATGTTTCGTTGGATCGTGATAATCTTCGCAGGAAGAATAAGGAACTAAAAGGTGAATTTTTTTTAATTTTTTTTTTTGAAATTTCTACTCCACTTTTAAGCTCTAAACCAGAAACGAAAAATGGAGATATATCAATCTGAATCTGTCGCCGAGGAAGCCCGCATGGATAGAGATGCTTGGATGGATCAATATAACTAATTAGATAATCTTCATACGTATTTTGTTGATCAAATAGATAACCTTACCAAGGAGAATGCTCAATTAGTCCAAAAGCAAAATTTATTAAGTAATGAATTGTCTCGACTCTCTTACTTTTTGACTAAAGCTAATCTGGAGTTGGAAACTTTATCAGATGAGAATCAAACCCTATCTCAGGAGAAACGAGTTCTTTTGAATAAGGTGGCGATCTATTCGCAAGAACTTAGCATTTGCCAAAAAGTATGCAATGATCAAGAACGATCTCTCTGCTCATTGACAAATAAACTCAAAGAAGTAACATAATCATCTTCTACGGAGAGAGATAAACTTATTCAAGGTAGAATAGCTTTAAGCATAAAAACAAGTCAACTCAAGGATCAATATTCCAAGTTAGAAGAATCCTATTCCTCTCTTGCGAAGCAAAACACCTTACTTATTTCTAATGAAAGAAATTTACGATCTCGGTTGAAAGGCTTAGTTGGTGATAAGTTTGACAATGCCATGGATCACTTGGAGAACAGTTGCCTGGCTTTAACTCAATATCTTATCTCGCAAAAGGAAGGTAGTCATGAAATTTAACTGCCTCGACCATTTTTCCTTTGTTAAGTCTTTTTACTACCTCTTCCTTGCGAATCTTTCGCCTATATGATTTTCTTTATTCTTTGTTTTTGCAGAATCCGAGAAAGATCTTCGCTCCTCCCTTTCTACTTTGGAATCTAACTATGCCAAGATTCGTAAAGAAAATGCATTACTTGCTACTTCTCTTGCTCGTTCTCGCGATCGGGCAGAAAGAAGACTTGATTATCTCTCTTACTCCAAAGATATCCAAAGTAGGAATCATCAGAAGGCACTTCTTCGACAAGTTCATCTTAGGGCTGAAGTTATTGTGAATGAAATTTTATTATCCAGATCTCTTTCCCATGTATCCATCGAGCCTTTGGAAGTAGATGATGATGAAGTCCCTGGTACTCCGGACAACGATTATTATTATGAAAGTGGCGAAGATTTCGCAAATGAAAAAGAAATTCTTCCAAATGATGAAGGTGTTGATAATAATCCAGATGGAGGAGAAATTGAAACAAACCAAAATGAAGGAAGAACTGGCGAAGCTGGGAAAGCTGGCGAGATCGAGAAAGCTAGCGAGAGTGAAAAAATTAATGAAGGATGTCCATTATCTCCTTCTTGCGAAAAAGTTGATGTTGAGAGTTGAACTTCTTTTGTAATTTTATTTCTTTGAACCTCTTCACCTACACAACTTCTTGCATATGATGTATTTCAGTCCTCTCTGAGGTGCACTTACTTTTTTTATTATTTTTTATTATTGTGTTTATTTGCGAGAAAGATAATGTCCATTGTTGAATAATTCCCATACTGCCTTTCATTATCTTTCTTGTGAGGGATGACCTGCATAAATGATAATTAGTTTTTATAAATCTTTTATTGAATCATGTGGTCTTATTTTGCCTTCCTAGTTAAAGGTCTTATTGTGCCACCCCTTGTCATTGCGACAAAATCGCAGGACGTCTTTACACTTTCATGTAATGACCCCTTGATCTTGCCTTATCATTTCTTTAGTATTGTTGCCTCTATAGGATAGTTTTGTTGCGACAATATGACAGGCCTAAAAATCCTTGCGAAAATAAAGCCCCATGACATTGCCGTCTTGCGACGAAATCGCAGGACGTCCTTACACTTTCATGTACTGACCCATTGATCTCGTCTTATCTTTATTTTTTGTATTATTGCCTCTTCAGGATTGTCGCACAAATATGACAAGCCTAAATTTTCTTGCGAAAATAAAGCCTCATGACATTTGCGTCTTAAGACACTTATCAGCTCCCTAATGGAGGGTGCCGCCCTTATCATCTCCCTGGTTGCCCCTTCAAGGAGGCGTACTTCTGCCATACAAGGCTAGCTCTCCCCATCCGGTCTTAACAACAACCAGTTATTTTTGCAGCCTCTTATCCCTTTTGCCTATAGGGCTTATGGTTACGAGACTGCACCCTAATTGGAGTTTTCTTCGGGCCGAATAAATCATATGCCGAGACTTGCCAAGAATGTACGAGACACTTCAAATGCCCCAGGCACTCTTGGCTCAACCGTGTACCTCGGCGCCTTGGTCATATGCTGACTCCTTAGAAGAGACCCTCGGTCGTCCAACCTAAGTCATAAGCTTAGATTGAAAATCCAAGGTACCTCTCTTGGATGGGCTTTATTGACCCTAATTCTCCATGGCTCAGGTTCCAGGGGCGGTGTAACCTTTTCCCTGAGCCATGTTAACAGGTACCCCCTTTTATGACGTACTTTAGGTCTTACATTTGCCTCTTGCGAAATTGTGATTTCGCGAACTAGGGTGTACGCCATAACAGGTTTGCCCCTTTCTGATATGTCATTGATTTTTGATTATCTCTTGTTATTTTCTGTGCGAGATTTTCACATGTTCTTTCTTTATTTTGTGCAATCTCGCAATGATTCTTTCGCAAAATTTTCATATAAATTCATTTCGCTTTAATCATACATTACTTTGCAGTCTAATCTTTTCCCACAATCTTTTACGGGTAATATCTCTTCAAGTATAACCTATTCCATGGTCTATCCAATCTGTGGCCCACATCTTTACCCTCAGGATCCATCAATCTATATGCCCCTGTTCCAACTATCTCCTTAATGATATAAGGTCCATCCCATTTTTTCGCAAGCTTGCCACCACTTTCTCGCCGATATACTTGGTGTTTCTCTCGCACCAAATCATCTCGGTTGAAATTCGCGTGTCTTAACACGTTTATTATATTCTCTGGCTAATCTTCGTTGGTAATTCTCCATATGTTGTAGAGCTCTTTCTCTTTTTTCTTCTAATTCATCTAGTTTGATTAAAATATTACCCGCACTAAGATTTTTCTCCCAAGCTTCTTTCTTTGTTGTTGGAATAATAACTTCTGTTGGTAGTACAACCTCAACTCCATATGTTAAAATGTAAAGGTGACATTCCCGTAGCTTCTCGCCTGGTTGTATTGTAAGCCCACACTGCATTATGCACTTGTTCACACCATGCTCTATTATGTCCTTCTAATTTCTTCTTCAATATATCTGCGATTGTTTTATTTGTTGCTTCTGCCTGTCCATTGGCCTGAGGGTACAAAGGAGTTGACTTTCCACATTTTATCTTAAATGCATAAAGTAACAGTTCTATATTCTGTCCCTCAAATTGTTTCCCATTGACGGACACCAACTGTAAGTGGGATTCCAAATCTTCATATGATATTCTCGAATATGAATGTAAAAACATCTTTATCGCGAATATGTTGTACTGCCTTTACTTCAGCCCATTTTGTGAAATAGTCTGTAGCGACAATCAGATACCTTCTCTGCCCCGTTCCTGGTAAAAATGGTCCCACAATGTCTAAACCCCATTTTCCAAAAGGCCATACACTTTTTGAAGATGTTAATGGTGCTCCTGGTGCATCTATTTTCTTTTCGTGCCTTTGACAGTATTCACAACGCCTTGATATTTGCTTTGCATCCTCGTGCATAAATGGCCAATAATAACCTTGCATCTTCGCTTTGTATGCCAAAGATCTTCCACCACTGTGATTGCTAGCATCCCCACTAAGTAACATTTTTAGTACTTCTTCTCCTTCTTTTCGTGTTAAACATCTGAGTGAAGGTCCATTAAAAGATCTCCGGTACAATATCCCATCCCTTAGTTCATAATTTGTTGCACGACTTTTTAATTTGTGCGCCTCCAATCTATTTCTTGGTGTTTCTCCTCTTTTCAGGTATGCATGAAGTTCTGCTCTCCAATCTTCAATACTAGGTATTTGTTCTCCATCTTCTATTATCATTACATCTACCTCTTATTCTTTTTCTTTATTGATTGATGGTGATAAAAGTGTTTGTATCTTTATGCATCTCGCAGCTGGGTCCGTCATCATACTTGAGATAAAAGCAAAGGCATCTGTGAGTCTGTTATCTTTTCTTGATATATGTCTCCATTTAATTTTTGGGATTCTCGCTGATAATTCCTCAACAAGTTTTTTGTATTTCTTCATGGATGACTCATTTGTAGTGTATTCTCCTTTTATTTGACAAATGACTAGTTGCGAGTCGCTGGTAATTCTTACATTTTCCAACTTCATTTCTATTGTGAATTTCAGGGCATGTATCACAGCCTCATATTCTGTCTCATTATTGGTGGATGCAAACTCCAATCTGAAGGAAAAGGCCATTTTGTTGCCCTCTGGCGAAATCAAAACAATTCCAACTCCATTACCTTCCCCATTTGATGATCCATCCACCAATATTTCCCATCTATTTGGCTATGTTAACAGATCTCTTGGATTCCCATGTTCTTCTTCTATATCCATCATTTCTTCCACTGCTTCATCATCTTCTAAAGGAAATTCTGTAATAAGTCTGCAACAACTTGCGATTTTGGTGAAGATAGTATTTCATATTTGATTTTGAAATGTCCTATCTGTGCATTCCATCTCTCGACTCTGCCTGATCTTTTTGAATTTTTCATTACTGACTCGATTGGTATTTTTGTCAGTACCCTTATTTCATGCGCTTGAAAGTATATTCGAAGTTTAAATGCTGCATAAACTAATGCCAAAATTAGTTTTTCAATCTTTGAATAATTTTTCTCTGCTGCATTGAATGTTTTGCTGATGTAATAGATTGGTTTTTCAACTCCTGCATCTACTCGCAATAACACAACACTTAATGCATGCGAAGTTGTCGCAAGATAGATTAATAATTCTTCTCCTGGTTCTGCCTTTTGCGAAATAGATATGTTCGTCAGATGTTCTTTTATTCCTTGAAAAGCTTTCTCGCAATCGTCTGTCCATCTAAACTTCGTCCCCTTTTTGAGTATATTGAAGAAATGCTTACACTTATCTGATGATCGCGAAATGAACCTTCCCAGTGAAGCTAAGAGTCCATTTAACTTTTGTACATCTTTTACCGTCGCCGGTGTTGGCATATCGTGAACTGCTTGTACTTTCTCTGGATCAACTTGTATTCCTTCTTTGGATACAATATAACCTAAAAATTTTCCCGATGCCACCCCAAAAATACATTTTTCTGGATTTACCTTGATGTTAAAATGTCTCATTTGCTCAAAAATTTCTCTCAGATCTTGGACATGATTTTTTGCTTCTTTACTTTTTATTAGCATATCATCTACATATACTTCCAATGTTTTGTGTATCCACTTCGCAAATACCTTTTCTACCATCCTTTGGTATGTTGCTCCAGCATTTCGCAAACCAAATGGCATTTTTGTGTAACAATATAACCCAGTATGCTCCTGATCTTCTTCAGCGAGAGGAATTTGATTGTACCCTTTATATCCGTCTAGAGAAGATATTTTATCATTTCCTGCTGCTGATTCGACCATTTGTGGAATATCCGGTAATGGAAAACTATCCTTCGGACAAGCTTTATTTAAATCAGTAAAATCTATACAAATTCTTATCCCTTTCTTTTTCTTTGGTACTACGACCACATTTGCTATCCACTCTGGATATTTTGCTTATGTTATAATCCCTGCATCAAGCATCTTCTGCAACTCTTCTTCTATTTGAGGATGATACGTTGTCGCGATTTTTCTGATTCTTTGTTTGAATGGCCTTACATTTTTGTCAATTTCCAATCTGTGGCATGCCACAGATGGGTCTATCCTCGGCACCTCATCCATGTTCCATGCGAAAATATCCTTAAATTCTCGCAACAGACCAATAGTTTTTTATTCTTCATCTGCTTCCATCTTGGTCCCAATTTTTAGTATTTTTGGTTCTTCTTCGGTCCCAACTTTCACTTCCTTCGTTGGTTCTTCCGCAGTGTAACTGGCCTTAGGTTCTACCATAGGTGTAAGTTCTTTTATCTCCTTCGCAAGCTCAGTTCCTTCTTCCAAAATTTCGCTAGGTATCCCTTTTCCTTCCTCTGCTCTTATCATATAAGCTCTAAATTCCTCTTATTTCTTTGCTTCCTTCGCCAATTTTCTGCGATCTTTTCGCTTCTTTGCACTTCCTTCATATTGTTTTACTTCAATTTGATAACATAATTTCGCTTTATCGGTTTCCCCTTTAATTTCACCAATCCCACTTGGCATAGGAAATTTAATGCATTGATGTAATGTTGATGCTACGGCTTTAATTTCATGAATCCATGGCCTTCCCAACAACATGTTGTATGGTGATTCCATATCCACTACGCATAATGCCGTTTGTGTCTCAATATCTCCCAGCAAAATTCGCACCTCTATTTCCCCTTTTGGTTTTGTTATAGATTCACCAAAGCCATGAATATGATAAGTTGAAGGAGACATCTCTTCATCTTTGTATCCCATTCCTCTGTATGCATGGTAAAATATTATATTCGCCGAACTCCCCATATCAACTAGAGTTCTGTTTACCGCCCATTCTTCCATAATTTTTGCTGAGTTTTCTTTTTCTTTTTCTTTCCGTGTGGTTACTGTGATTACCAAAGGAGACGTGTGGTTTAAACTTTCTCTTGATATCTCTGCTGCTGTGAATGTAATCTTCTGTTTTTCCCATTCTTTCATAGGTGACGCTTTCTCCGTTGTTACGATTTTCTTTCCTTCAAAATCTCGTTTATGTATTCTCCCTCTGATATTTTCATGAAATTCTGTTTTTGTAATCAAACTACATTCCAACTTTCTATTACGTTCCTTGATTTTGATTTTCTCTACTTTAACCAATTTATCAATCATCTTCTTAATTTGAACAATTTTAACAACAATCTCCAATCTTTAATCTTCATTCCTTGTTTCTAGCGCCATATGTAATTACAGGAAATCCTACAATACACACCTCACAACAATTCATAATTCTAACACATATTTAAGATCAATAACCAATCTCTTTATTAATTGAGTTAGAAATTTTACAAGAAGGAAGTGAAATCAAGAATGTTATTGCTACTCTAGATTTTCTCTCTCCTCTAAAATTTTTCTCCACTCTCTCAAAAGATCCCTCCTCCTTTCATAAGCCTATTCGGCTCTTTATATAGGACATTACATAATGGATGACAACTAAGTTATCCCTTTGTTGATGCTGGATTTTCATTCAAGGTTAAATTTGTAAAAAACCAGAAAAAATCATGCGCTGACATCTTGTAAAAGATAAAGCCATTTATAAGTGTTGGATACTCCCTCACTTAATTCACCAGGAATGGAGCATGTGGCAACAATCCCATTTGTCGTGAATACATGAAATTCCTCCGGGTTGGAGCATGTAGCAACAATCCCATCCTGTGAATTTCATATCAGCCTTGTATTTCCAGTACTCATTATCAGTGTGGCATGACGACTGAGTGTTACTCTTACAGAGCAACACAAACCTCCAAGCACTATAATGAAACCATGTACGAAATACCCGCACAGTGCCGACTCTCGGTGTGTTATACTAGCCCGATTGAGCCCCTCTCGGTGTGTTATACTAGCCCGATTGAGCATCCGGACCGACCGTATCGGTCCAGGATATGATTCGATCGCAGTCATCCAACTCCATAAGCATGATTGGATGACCCCGGATCAATTCCATCACCCCCAGCGGTATGGAATACCCACGACCGACCCCGCATGGTCGGTCATTGGCCTAGCTTGCCAAGAAACCATCCATACCAAGCATTATGGACGGAAAACCCTAAATTAGGGTTTGCGGCATATTACATGTGTTGCAAAGCAGTCTCAACCGTCCATCTTCGCAGGTATAGATGGAGGGTGTAGATGTAGATTCAAAGGGCCCAGAGCATGTCAACACGATCACCGTGGGCCCGCCTACAAACTTGACCAATCGGTCAAAACCAACCATACTTGGTTGCAACAAATTCGTACGCCCAAAGAGAGCATGGTCACACGGCTATGAAAGCCAAAATTAGGGTTTCAAGCCATCACGAGCGTCCATCTTCTCCGGCACGAATGGAGGGTCACAGATTAGATTAAGCGGTGTCCGGTCATACCAAAGATGACCACCGTGGGCCGCCCTATCCCCTCTCTTGATCGGCCAAGGCATATCATGCCTGGCCATTCCAAAACGCACGTCCAAACTTGCGTGGTCACACCTCCCAAACCGCAAACTAATATCGACCGCTCAACTTCGCCGGACGATTTGAGTAGTTCAGATCACGTTTTCATGGGATAATCAGGTGTAGGCGTAAACACCAGCCTACCACCTTCACGCCAGGCCAACCGACCAAGTCCGATCAAGATTGGTCGTCTTGGAACGCGCGCCTGAAGAGGGTGTGATGAGCGGCCCTTGCGGCATTAGTTTTCTATCGCAAATTGATCCCGACCACTCGATTTCACCGGACGAATTGAGTGACCAAGATCATACTTTCGTGAGGGAATGGAGTACAGGCGCCTACACCGTCATGCCGTCTACACACATGTATGGTCGTCCTGGCCAAAATTGTATCCCATGCTTGGTTTCGACCAAGCGAAGAGTGATGCTCGCACACCTCTTCAAAACCCTAATTTCATTAACGGCCGCGAGATGAGTGTCTCAAAGATCATCTTATCCGTCCAACTTCACCAGACTTGGTTATACAACCCCGGTCGGGAGTTAATTGGTCAGTCGAGGCGTCATTACCCATCACTTTACCACACCATGATGCAATACCGCATAAAATACACACGGTACTTCACAAGTATCGACTTCCGAATAACGCAGTTATTCAATTCAAAGATTACATGCTATCTTTCTTTCGTGGATCCACGATCCACACATTCAGAACATCAATCATGTCACAAGGCGGGGGATACATCTTTGGGGTATTGGTCTCGGCGGTTTACAACGTGCAGCGTGCAACGCGCCATCACAAGAACGTGTCAGGAAGTCATGGACGGTTAGAGATGAACATGAGAAGTGGGCAAGACTGGTCGTGTGGCACCGACGCACAACTCCACTACTCCATCACTCCACTTCCTCCACTTCCCACGAGAGACGTGAATAAGGCTCAATGACTTGTATAAATAGGTTCTCCGCCCTATTTCAAACAACAACACAAGTCCAGACGAGACAGAAAGCCAAGTGTTAATACAAAACGTATTCCAACACCCAGAGCCTGCTTACACCAATCGTAAGCTTGTTCACTTTCCTGTTACAAGTCATAAGCAAGTCTACACCTTCACAATCTCAACACCTTCTTCGCTTCCCTCCCTAAGATCAACCCCATCTCCTTCACTTTGTGACCGAAACAAGTCTGGAACGGCCATTTATTGGTTTAGGCCGGACTTGCACAGATTGATCTCTCGAATCTACAAGCACTCACCGCGCAGTGCATTTGTTTAAGGTTTAAATTCATTCCTCATCCACACCCCAAATTACCAAATTCTGCAGGAGTAGTTTTCACCCATAAACAATTGGCGACCACAGTGGGAGGTTGATCTCTCGGTTACAAAAAATCGAATTCTCAATTCTTCGATTTTCGTCTCACGATGTATCCTCACCCGGAATCCGAAGGTGGTTCAGATATCATGGGAAGCATAGCTGGAATGTTGGAGGATGTCTTGGCAAATCAAGTCGGTATCACCAGAAGGCAGAGCGAGACATTTCGCCTTTTGAATGATATAGCAAAGACAATTAAAAGGAGGGTCGATAGGCATCAACTCGGATAAAGGTGCAAGAAACGTTGAATACTTAGTCAGGAGTCACACCTTTACAAGTGGAGAAGCAAAAAGAGCACGTAGTCGAAAACGAATCAGGAAAGATGGACAACATGGTCCAGACATAGGAAAAGACTTGTCCGGAGTACTGCAATGTCGCGCGGATAAAGAAAGAGAGCCTGCAGCCTATGGAGCCTCGCTAGAGGATTTATATCTCAAAACTCTTGCCTGAAGCCGGGAAGACTGTCCGATCCGCGTCGACCTTTCAACCGATCGAAGAAATGCTTGAGGAAGGAGAAATCAATCGGGAAATACTCGAATACGAGAGGATGGGAATGTTCAATCCGGTCACTCGGCAGTGACATTACGACACCTTCCACATCCCTTTACCTAGGCAAGCGATCCGCAGATATGATGGCACTCGCAAATCTTCCAACTTCATCTCCTGTTCCACATCAAAGCCACGGAGAGACATCACAACGCCCACTAACGCAGGAAAAGCCAGACTCAAGGTACTTACATTTCCCCTTCCCAATGAAGAAGATTCTGGAGCTACTGGAGGCGTGGGTGCGAAATGGAGAGATGGAGCTACCCCCGGTATGGCGTCCGCCTACTGATCAAGAAGTAATGGACTCGAGGTACTGTCATTACCACCGGTTCCTTCATCACCCCACCAATGAATGCAATGCTTTGAAGCGCATTGTTCAGGATAAGCTTGGTTCTGAGAGATAGCTCTGAGAAGTTAGTGCAGATGATTTTCTTAGAGAGGCTACTCCGGTTTGATACAAGTGAGGCTTCAAAAGCAAGTAAGTTTTACTCAACAATTTTACAAGAAAGATAGTTTAGAATTCACTGGGGACTTAGCATCCCGCACGTGGAGAAAGAGGCTCAATGATCAAACGCCATGTTTGTTTCCACTCGTACCTCCCTTTTACATAACATTTGCAATTTCATGTGAGCTGTGCAATCATTCATGACCAAGATGCAAATTTCATTTAACATAATCTCTTTCAAAAAGGTTGTTCACAAAACTATCTCAAAATAAGCCAATTCAATTACCTATTAATTCAAAACCGGAGGTCAAAGAAAATCCTCACTATCACTCAAGGGAGAAAAGCATCTAAAAGAAAAGGCAAGTATATAGCATGAATACTTCAAGGAAAGTCCTTCAGCAACAACTCGTCCTTCTGGGCGAGAGAGACTTTCATCCTTTGAAGCGCAGCCTATTTCAGCTCCAGTTCCTTAGACAACTTCTCAACTTCTTCTTCCTGGCGAGCAACACAGTCCGCAGTAGGGACTTCATCCTGTAATTTCTGAAGCTCCTGAATCTTGGAGAACCCTTTGAAGAACCAAGGAGCATTGAAGCTTTACTGCGCAAACACGTCCCGATGGCACCTCCAATCTTCAATCATCTCCTCGTAAACTGTTCGACCCGGTCGTGACGCTCATCCCCTGGATAGAAACTAAAGCTTCTTGGACGCGGTTGACCAACGCAAGACGACTTTTGAGCTCCGTGGTGGTAGCAATATGGCCGTGCTTCTCCCATATCGCTGTGTACAACTCTTCGAACTGAACCGGCACGCTGAATCCACCAACCAACACATGACCTGGATAAGGGACAGTAAAAGGAGGATCGAATAAAGCCCCAGGCTGCATCACCGGTAATTCACCAACCACAGGATCCTTGTCAGTTGCAGGGGGCCTTTCGAAAGAAGTCACCACAATATCCATATTCACTGGAACCTGCTCAGGACGGATTTCAAGGGGAGCCGCCTCAATTATTGCAAACGCTACCTTTCTTATACTCCTTCCGGCATCTACTTCGCTCTGGGTACTAATTTCCATCACGAACCCGTCAACAAGATTACTCAGAGAGACGGCTTGTCCAACCGAGCTTGCATCATCTCTGTCATGGTCGGGAAAAGGAGCGGTTTCTCCAGACTTCTCAACATGAAGATCAGTTTCTCCAGACTTCTCAGCATGAAGATCAGTTTCTCCAGACTTCTCAACATGAATATCAGTTTCTCCAGACTTCTCAGCATGAAGATCGCACCGCCATGACCTTCTCATTCGAATACGCGCCAGACCTTGTGAAGACATTCTCTTTCGGAATCCCCGATTTCAAGCAAGAATTACTCTTAGAAAGATTCACCCTGGAGAAATAAAGGAACCAACGGAAGAAATTTAAATACCGCATATTGGAGGAATTGAGGATCACCGAACCACATGCCTGCCTCTTGGATCTCTTTTCCGCTTGGGGACTGCAATCCTCGGCTCCGGTCCGTTTGGTCGGAAGTGGCTTCAACCGGAAATGCTTTTTCAAAACGTCAGAAGATGGTTCACCACGGAAACCTGTCACAATACTCTCCGAGAATTCCTGGATAATCAACAGTTGCCTGCTCCAAAATTCCTTGTACTTATCGGTTACCACTGGGTTTCTCCCAATAGGCTAGAAGGGAAGGCTCACCCGTTCCAAAAACATGCCATCGTTAAGAATATTCGGGAGAGATTCTTTCGGAACCCTTGGTGAACGAATAAATGGGACACCCTGATCAAATCCCATTTGGCGAGCAGCCCGACAATATTGTACGGAGTCACGAGAAAATTCTCCGTAAAATAGAGACGGGACATATCTGGAATGCAGCTGCGCAGGTAAATAAGTTCTCCAGATTTTATAGTTTCGACATCGGTACACAACACAGCATCAGGACCGTCAGAAGCGATAGCAAAAGTCTTTGGCTGAACAATGGAAGGGTGGATTGGCCCCCATGGACGGAAATCTACGTAAGACACATTGTCAAATATGCCCACAAGTCTCGCGCCGGCCTGGGACGCCTCTTATTCCAGCGGAGTATTCTCGAGCCACCATACAAGTTCTTTGAGTGAATTTGCGGGAGTAGGAGCGTAGCTTTTGAAGTGTTCACATAAGAGCGCTCGAAGAAAAGCGAAGTGAACGTGCGACTCCACCTTCTTGTACCCGTTAGAAACATGCATGTCCATTGCTAAAGCGTCCGGATGAGAATACGGTGATCCAAGGAACAATGCGCCTAAAGGAAGAACTTCACCCTTCGTGACCTTATAGCAATCTTAACAAGGTCACTTATAATGGTCTTCTTTCCGTAACCATCATCGAATATATCCCTGGATAGCCATAAAGACAGAACGCAATCACACCGAGCTCATTTTCCAACTCTTGATCCGGCTCCGGGTCGCAGGAGACCACTCCGACACCCACAGTGTAAAAGCATCTCGCATCTTTTTTCTCTTCCTTGTCCAGATCGTCGAATTCCGCCACTTTTTAAAGTATAGCACCATAGTTACTTTGTTCCGTATCGTAGAGAGCTCGTAAGAGAGACTTCCAAAGAAGGCGGGTTCATTAATGCAGCCACACTCTCCAAAGTAATAGTCATCTCTCCCCATCTAGATATGGCTGTGTGAGTAGAAATACGCCATCGAGAAATGAAGGTAATCAAACCCGCAATGTCTTTCCTAATTTCGAGAGTAGCAGATGCCATGACCGCATTGAGGATCTGCGCTTTGGTCAAATTATCCTTAATGCCCTTATTACTCAACATGCGTCTCATCCATCCTTCATAAGAACCCAATGGAGCATGGCAAGTCTTGAAGTCAATAGGAGAAGGCGGATATTCGTTTCTCCGGAGACAAAATCTCATCACAAGTGCTGAAGAAGAGAATGGATCAGCTTCCATATTTTCTGAATCGGAAAGCAAGACTATCTTATGAGAAGGATGTTTCCTAATATTTGGAAAAGGCGAGGTGAATAATTCATCATCGATGTTCGGCATATCTTTGAAGCTGTCAACACTTCCTGACTTGGCACCAGCATTATCTCCAGAAGACATCTCAACAGGGATTCTTTTCTTCCACAATGAAATAAAAGACAGGAGTTAGAACTTGTATGAAAGCACAGGAGAGATGTAGTCACACACGGCAAGACGAAATTCACATCGGAGCACACAATGGCCGGTTCAAACACCATTCAAGTCCGGTACAAATTTTAGTCTGGTATTGATTTCAGTCTGGTATTGGTTTCAAGTCTGGTACGAGTTTCAGTCTGGTATTGGTTTCAAGTCCGGTACAAATTTTAGTCTGGTATTGATTTCAGTCTGGTATTGGTTTCAAGTCTGGTACGAGTTTCAGTCTGGTATTGGTTTCAAGTCCGGTACAAATTTTAGTCTGGTATTGATTTCAGTCTGGTATTGGTTTCAAGTCTGGTACGAGTTTCAGTCTGGTATTGGTTTCAAGTCCGGTACAAATTTTAGTCTGGTATTGATTTCAGTCTGGTATTGGTTTCAAGTCTGGTACGAGTTTCAGTCTGGTATTGGTTTCAAGTCTGGTATTGGTTTCAAGTCTGGTATTGGTTTCAAATCAGTCAGGCATATGTAGGTGGGACTACATTCACGGGCATGTATTACAACACGTTTTTTTTCTCATGATCATGGGAATCGTGTTTACGGGATTCAAGCCAAGATTTTTTCTTTTCAAGATACAACCTAAAAGCTAGGTTTTGCATGCAATGGTGGAAGGAAGCAAAAACAACATGATCATGGATTCACGGGTTGTTTTACTAAGCAATTCTAGAAAATATTGACGTATCAACCTTAGTGGAAAAAACTAAGCATATACATGTCTTACAAAAGGTGTTTACCTAACAAACTAGGGTTTTACCTTTATAAAAAAAAAAAAAAAAAAAAAAAAAAAACCGAAACTTACCGTGGACAGACGACGGCGAACTCCGGCGATAAAAACTCCGGCAACGGCGGTCGGTGGGGCGGCATCAAGGTCACGGACGGGAGCTGCTTGACAATAAAAAAAAAAAAACTCGTGAGAAAAGAAAAGGGGTTGGTCTCTTTTTATATACAAAAATTAGAAGAATCCCAATGGAACAAGGATACCTCTTTTGTTTGGATTCCTCTTTTGATTCAAATACCCAAAGAAGGAAACCGGTCCCACCAAAGGATTCCATACAAGCATAACGGCATGGGCGACTAGCGGTTGGCCAACACTCTTCCGGGTAACTTCTTTCATCCTGTCTTTCTCACGTATATGTCACCATCTCATGCCTACCACACAATAGTGTAACCATTATGTGCTAAGCAGGGGACTTAATGTTGATGGTGGATTTTCATTCAAGGTTAAATTTGTAAAAAACCAGAAAAAATCATGCGCTGACATCTTGTAAAAGATAAAGCCATTTATAAGTGTTGGATACTCCCTCACTTAATTCACGGGGAATGGAGCATGTGGCAACAATCCCATTCTCGTGAATACATGAAATTCCTCCAGGTTGGAGCATGTAGCAACAATCCCATCCTGTTAATTTCATATCAGCCTTGTATTTCTAGTACTCATTATCAGTGTGGCATGACGACTGAGTGTTGCTCTTACAGAGCAACACGAACCTCCAAGCACTATAATGAAACCATGTACGAAATACCCGTACAGGATGACTCTCGGTGTGTTATACTAGCCCGATTGAGCCCCTCTCGGTGTGTTATACTAGCCCGATTGAGCATCCCGGACTGACCGTATCGATCCGGATATGATTCGATCGTGATCATCCAACTCCATAAGCATGATTGGATGACCCCAGATCAATTCCATCACCCCCAAGCAGGTATGGAATACCCACGACCGACCCCGCATGGTCGGTCATTGGCCTAGCTTGCCAAGAAACCATCCATACCAAGCATTATGGACGGAAAACCCTAAATTAGGGTTTACGGCATATTACATGTGTTGCAAAGCAGTCTCAACCGTCCATCTTCGCAGGTATAGATGGAGGGTGTAGATGTAGATTCAAAGGGCCCAGAGCATGTCAACATGATCACCGTGGGCCCGCCTACACACTTGACCAATCGGTCAAAACCAACCATACTTGGTTGCAACAAATTCGTACGCCCAAAGAGAGCATGGTCACACGGCTATGAAAGCCAAAATTAGGGTTTCAAGCCATCACGAGCGTCCATCTTCTCCGGCACGAATGGAGGGTCACAGATTAGATTAAGCAGGTCCGGTCATACCAGCATGACCACCGTGGGCCCGCATAGCCCCTCACTTGATCGGCCAAGGCATATCATGCCTGGCCATTCCAAAACGCACGTCCAAACTTGCGTGGTCACACCTCCCAAACCGCAAACTAATCTCGACCGCTCAACTTCGCCGGACGATTTGAGTGGTTCAGATCACGTTTTCATGGGATAATCAGGTGTAGGCGTAAACACCAGCCTACCACCTTCACGCCAGGCCAACCGACCAAGTCCGACCAAGATTGGTCGTCTTGGAACGCGCGCCTGAAGAGGGTGTGATGAGCGGCCCTTGCGGCATTGGTTTTCTATCACAAATTGATCCCGACCACTCGATTTCACCGGACGAATTGAGTGACCCAGATCATACTTTCGTGAGGGAATGGAGTACAGGCGCCTACACCGTCATGCCGTCTACACGCATGTATGGTCGGCCTGGCCAAAATTGTATCCCATGCTTGGTTTCGACCAAGTCAAGAGTGATGCATGCACACCTCTTCAAAACCCTAATTTCATTAACGGTCGCAGATGAGTGTCTCAAAGATCATCTTATCCGTCCAACTTCACAACTTGGTTATACAACCACGGTCGGGAGTTAATTGGTCGGTGAGGCGTCATTACCCATCACTTTACCACACCATGATGCGATCGCATAAAATACACACGGTACTTCACAAGTATCGACTTTCCGAATAACGCGAGTTATTCAATTCAAAGATTACATGCTATCTTTCTTTCGTGGATCCACGATCCACACATTCCGGACATCAATCATGTCACACATGGGGGATACATACTGGGGTATTGGTCTGGCGGTTTACAGCGTGCAGCGTGCAACGCGCCATCACAAGAACGTGTCAGGAAGTCATGGACGGTTAGAGATGAACAGGAGAAGTGGGCAAGACTGGTCGTGTGGCACCGACGCACAACTCCACTACTCCATCACTCCACTTCCTCCACATCCCACGAGAGACGTGAATAAGGCTCAATGACTTGTATAAATAGGTTCTCCGCCCTATTTCAAACAACAACACAAGTCCAGACGAGGAGAAAGCCAAGTGTTAATACAAAACGTATTCCAACACCCGAGCTCGCTTACACCAATCGTAAGCTTGTTCACTTTCCTGTTACAAGTCATAAGCAAGTCTACACCTTCACAATCTCAACACCTTCTTCGCTTCCCTCCCTAAGATCAACCCCATCTCCTTCACTTTGTGACCGAAACAAGTCTGAAACGGCCATTTATTGGTTTAGGCCGGACTTGCACAGATTGATCTCTAGAATCTACAAGCACTCACCGCGCAGTGCATTTGTTTAAGGTTTAAATTCATTCCTCATCCACACCCCAAATTACCAAATTCTGCAGGAGTAGTTTTCACCCATAAACACCCTTATTTTCGGATCTGACTTGCGACATTCTCGCAAGTGTACAAATGTAAAACCTCGCAACACTCCTAAATCTCTCTAGGTATTCACGTCTTTCTCGTGTTCTGGTTGTCGTCATCCGTTGCGTCATTTGTATTACTCGTATGCGATGTCTTCGCAATGTGTTGTTTATGAATTTTGCAAGGGCGTCGATGTTGCGATATTCCGATCCTACAATTGTACTCAAAATGATATAATCAACAAGATCAGATCACACAACTACGAGAAAGTAGTATCGGCCTGGCTTCACAATCCCAATGAAGTCTTTAAGTCGTTAACCTGGTTTAAGAAGAAAACCTAAGGTTAAAGGAGAATCGACTCTAGCTAATACAACTAGTATCACACGGAAGTTGTGGGGATTAGGTTTCCTAGTTGCTAGAGTTCTCCCTTATATAGTCTTTCAAATCAGGGTTTGCAATCAATGTTAGCTTGGTAACAAAACATTCAATATTCACCGTTAGATGAAAACCTGATTAGATTCAAGCTAATATCTTTCAACCGTTGGATCGAAAACTTAGCTTGTTACACACAAATGAAATGTACTATTTTGGGTTTATGTAACCGTACCCAAACATGAACATTTGTTGGTTCAACAACAGTTAACCAAATGGTTATCCATATGAGAACTTTGATATCAACCATATTATTCTTCACCATAACTAGTTCAAATGAGTCAAATGAACTAGTTAGAGAGTTGTTCAATTGCAAGGAAATATTATATAACTACACAAGACACAATCGAAGCAAAAACTATTAGATTCACTCGAATTGGTTCAGGAACTATACAGGAATTGGTTCAGGAACTATATAGCCACGGTTTGTATTTTGCATTCCTTAGTTTTTATAAATGAGTTCACAAACAATCGTTTTTAGATATAATCAACTCAAGTTCGCAAACTTAGTTCGCGGACTTAAGTTCCCGGAAGGAGTTCTCAAACTCCAGCAGAATTTCTCGGGAAGAGAACTTCCGCCAGTTCGCGGACTTAGCTCACTGCTCTGATTCCGGTTCTCTTGATCAACAAAGTTCGGAAACTTTGGTTCAAGGAAAAAGGACTTATACATATATGTGTTGCCACACAATTCTTATATCCAACATTGGTTATATGATCTAAACTCTCATTTCAATCATTGAAACATTCTTAGAGGACATTTCGTCAAAGTAAGCAATTTTCAAAGTGATTGAAACGTGTCATGACTTTCGTCACTAGGTAAAGATGAACTTGGCCAAAGCAAAAGCTTACCAACACATATTTCGAGAATTAGATAGGCAAGATAAACTCGGCTCGAAATAGCAAATGTGTATAATAAAAGTCTATATAGTAAAACGACTTTTGTCTCAAAATAGGAGATAGAGTAGATAGACTTTTGAGTGATAGATAAGTTCAAGTCTCCACATACCTTTTAGTCGATGAAGATCCACCAGTTACTTGAGTATTCCTTCGTCTTGTATGATGATCGCCATGGAGTTCATGAGATCAACTACACTTTCTTTCCTAGTCCGAGACTTATCTATAGTAAACTAGAAATCAAGACTTATAGTTTTGATCACTAACATTGACAAACATGCTTGAGATAGCAACGCATGCGAGTTCGACCGAGCAATGCTCTAACAGGTGAAATCTTGTTGTACCAGGTGTACGCTCTTCCCGTAAGTGACTTTGAGAACTTTTTCAGGCGGAGGACATGATTGTATTCGTGCTCTCATAATGACTCCAGAAAACGAGAGATGTGTTCATGAGCATTACCAGTTTCATCATAAAGGGAAAATTGAGGAGAAGAGTATCCTCTTGGAAGAGGAACTCTTTGCACTTCAGGAGGATAAGGTGGTTGTTGCTGGTGCAGGTCTACCGATTTTCCTTGCCTCGATGCTGGAGAAGTCGTTCTAGATCCTCACGCGTGATGAAATTGGACGGCTGATTCCTTTCCCTTGAGCGCTCAGGAGCAGCACGAATTTCTTCATCTATGAATGCACGCCCTGTTGAAGCGCTTGCGCCAAAAGTGTTGAAAGTACTCCTCATTGCCTAACAGACGCACATACAAATTTTTTATTACTAACAGACGCACGTCTATTCAAAAAAAAAAAAACTTTTCTCTAGTACAAGCATCCACCTTTGAAACGAGAGTTTATTCCTTTTGTGAAATCTCACATATTTAAAAAATAAAATTTTGGCTTCCGTAAATGTGCATAGACAAAATTTTATCATTAGACTCAAGTCTATTTTGTTTGTTTCTTAAACTAACGAACGAACAAACGTATGTTCCTAAAACAAGGATTTCTTTTTTGGGCTCGGGCCTGTAAACGCTAAACCAACCAAAACTGGACTTTCAACCGACCAAATAAGCGATGCTTCATCTCTCCGTGCTCACGGAATCACACTCTATCACCTATCAGGGTCCTCACCCGAATATTTGCTCGTACATGACACCATTGGAGCAAATCGAGGATTCTGAAAATGACATTGTAGATCGAGTTCAACCATTGATCTTGTCGACTGAAAATCACCATTTAATGCTTACTGCAGAACATGACTGTTCTCCACTAAGCAGGGGACTTAATGTAGATGGTGGATTTTCAACAAAGGACAAAACCGTAAAATCACGATACTGCATGTTTCTGACACGTCTTTCAGGCATGTGATGATTCATATTTTACGAAGCCATGATGAATATGTCTTTCGAAAAGCCTCCACTAGATGAGCGTTCGATCCCTGGCATTTCATTGTACCCTCTATGTAGAATAACGTAATTGGGCTGTTCTCCGTAAGATTGAGGGCAATAACGCTTTCAGGACGTCGGTGATACTCACTGTTCCCTGACTACATGAGAGACCCCCCTCTACATAGAAGAACGATTGGGCGGTTCTCTGTAAGATTGAGAGCAATAACGCCTTTAGGTCGTAAGCAAACACCCGTGACTCCCTCACTATGCACCATTCAGAATGGATATGACGCTAATATCCTTTCTGCAATAGATTAATTCTTCCGTGACATTCACCACTGAATTCCCGGAATGATCTATTTTTGCTCCTATTCCACGGTCGAATCCACGGTCTGATCCCATGGAATGGAAATAAACAATTATCTTTTGCTCCGATTTCATGATAAAATCCACGGTTTGATCTCATAGGATGGCAATAAACAACTATATTATATTATCTCGTTACTCCGATTTCATGATCGAATCCACGACAGACCTCATGGAATGGTAATACGTAATTTTATTATTCTGAATTCATGGTCGAATCCACGGCTGATCCTATGGATTGATAATAAAAAACTGTTCACTTTTATTACTCAGATTCATGAATCATTCTCCACTGAATTTCATAAATTAGTAATAAATACTCAATAATCTGGCATCTGGACTGCTACCGAGTAAGTCCCATAAAATGGTGCAAGTGTACTCGACAATGATGCACGAACGAGCACCCAAATGCACGAATGAGCATGCGAAAATATGTTAAAATGAGGAATCCTGCATAAAATAAGAGAGAGAAAATAATAACATTAAAATAATGGAGAAGCGCCCATGGGCCAGGCCCACCGGCCGGCCGGCCGTGCCTTAGCCGTGGCCGGTCCAATGCTCCCTCCATTATTTTTCCTTATTTTTGTTGCTTTCATGAACTCATGAAGACTCCCCCATTCTAACAAGTTTCCTTGTTTGAGCAAAACTCATGGTTTCTCCATATTTTCGTGGTTTCATGAAAAATAATAATATAAAATAGGGAAAGGTGTTGCGGGACCGCGCAACTTAGCCGGACAGCCATACCCTATCCGTGGCTGGTCCCACACCTTGCAATCCCTAATCTTTCATAAATTGTTATTTTTCTCATCTTGTGAAACTTCCCTGTTTCAGCAAAAATCATGGTTTCTCCATATTTTCTCAAATATTGCGCAAACCATGAAAAAGCCAAAAGTCAACATGGTCACACGACAGACTAGGTTACTCACGAAAATATATTAAAATATTATTATTTTAATTTTCACAAAATATTGATCAAACAAGCATACTTGCTCATTCGAGCAAAATCGAGGATTTCAGTCAAAGATCGAACTCTTCTGAAAATCCAAAATATTGCTCGAACGCACATCAGGAAATACTGAAAATCTCAGTACAAAAACACGGACACCATGGTAACATGTACATGCCTTCTTGACCGACCAAGGTCATCCCTAGGGCTTGCACAAAGCCGGTCCCACATGTTTTCACACTTTTGACCTAATTTGTGCAATCGCTCATATTGGGTCCAAACTCTTCACAACCAACTCAGAATTTGTGCAAATGCCCATCAGCGGTCCCACAACCACCAAGGGCCGGTCTCATGCCACCTTGGTCGGTCCCTCACTTTTCTATAATTAGGTTTTATCACCTAATGCTCAATCCAACACTATTTCAATAAGTGATGAAACCGGCATTTAATCGTCATTCCTTCACCAACTGGCCAACTCGGGACCCTGGTGTACGCTCGCTCGAGCAATTGGGCATCACATGTACGTCCATAGTCCCATGTGGTCAGTACCTCATTCGCTCATGACCTATTTTCAGCAATTCGTCGACTAATGAGCAATTGATCAAAAATTAGGGTTTTCGAACAAACGCTCAACAAATCATTATTCTGAACAAGTTCAAACACTAAATAAATTTATGTTGATCCATCAAGCAACACGCGGATTATTTATATAATCTTCGGTAATCTACCAATATTTTAATTAATATTTTATTGGGTCACATCACCAATGAATAAATAATTCGTCGAATTGAGCAATACTTGCTCAATTTCTCGAATATTGATTCACCATCAATATTCAGTAATTTATCAGTAATTCGTCGAATCGAGAAATACATGCTAAATTGCTCGAATCTTGATCCAACTATCAATATTCAGCAATTCGTCGAATTGAGCAATACTTGCTCAATCGCCCAACTGTGAATATTCAGTAGTTCGTTGAATTGAGCAATACTTGCTCAGATGCTCAAATTTACAATAATTGCACACGGGAAATATCAACATAAGAACTAACACGTTCAAATCCATGAATCACTGAGCATTCGCCAATCATGCTCAATTCAACAAAACTTAGATTCACTATCTAAACAGTCAACAACTGACTAATAAAATACACGTCTGTCATGCAGACTCCACGATCCGTGAGACATCAATCACGTCACGTGGGGGATATCATTTAGTGTTTTGATCTGGCGGCCTACGGCACGTGGATTCATCCACGATGAAAATGTGAGTAAGTCGTGCAACGGTTGAAGGAGTTAGCAAAGTAGTGGGAGGAGTGTACGGTTAACCAAGTCTCCGCATGACCTAGAACTGGTTTCACCACGATCTTCCACTTTCCCACTCTTTCACTAAAGAAACCGTCACACTTACAGGGATCAATGTGTTCATCATTCTTGCAATATAAATAAGTCCAAATCGAGGACAACAGATCATGATCATCATTCTTAAACAACTCGATTAAAAACTTATTCACATAACTCAACTTCAGCAGTTCATCAATTTGCAGAAACCTTCAACACATCCATAATCCTTGATCATCATTGATCCCAGATAATTCTCAGCTTCCCTCTTATAGATTAACCCATCTCCCTCTTTGTGACCAAATTTACTCTGGAACAGCCATTGTCTTGGTTTAGGCCGGAGTCCTACAGATTGATCTCTCGAATCTAAGCACTCCCTTTGCAGTGCATGTGTGTGAGGTTCAGAATTTTTCTCGGTCGAGGAGTCTCGACAACACGCTCGACTCTTCATTTTCCTAAAAAACTAGCAAACCGTTTTTCCCCATCCACAGATTGGCGACCACAGTGGGAGATTAATCTCTCGGTTGCAATCTCTCATTTTCAAGAATGGTTGATCTTAGGTTAGGTTCAGTTACCAATCCTAACCCAAACAATGCTAGCACTAGCAACAATGGTGGTACTCCAGAAACTATTCCTGCTTCCAACAACGGCGATGGTGATACTACTCCTCCACAAACCAATATCGAAAGTAATCCTCTCTTTAGTCGTTCTCCCGAAGAAATCATAAAAAATCCACCTACTATTGCCGATCTCATGAAAGTTCAGGAAGTTCTCGCCAAAAATCAGATTGACACGGCCGCAACACAGAAAGAGTTATGCAATTATCAAAACTCTCACTGACAAGATGTCAGAGAAAACTCGAGAGAAAGGAAAAGCCAAAGAAACATCTTCGGCTTCTGATCCTGAAGTCACTCTGATCAGTAGATGATGATGAAGTCCACAAGGCTGCAGATAACCCGCCAACAAAGGAACCTGCAGGCTTCATCACTCGTGAGTACATGAAACGCTTCATGGAGGATCGAGGAAAAGACAAAGCATCATCTATTCACCGTCATCAAACTCCATATCCTGCTGCTATGCAAATAATTCCTATCCCGAAGGGCTATACTTCCCCAACGTCCGCACTGTACAACGGAACATGGAACGCTCGAGAACACGTCAGCGTCGATTCCTGGAGGCACTAGGAAAGAAAACTTCTTGAAGCATCCAAGCGATCAGCAACTACCGCGCATGCTTTACTGGAAAGAGAAAGACCTAGACTGATAACCTCGTGATGCTCAGCGTCTCTTCAACAGACAATACAACCTCCAACCTTCCATGAACGTTGTTGTTGAATGAAGCAAAAGGAAAGCCGAATCGCCACAACGTAAGCATACTTCTCCAATCTCTCAGGATCCTTCGGAAGCACAAAGAAAGGATAACCAATCCTGAAATGCGCAAACCTCAACCCTACATCAATGAACGGGGAAATAATGGAGAATCCTAGCTTCAACCGGGGACTGAAGGAGTATGCATGACCCTCTCCCAATCAAGACCTGCACTCTCTCTGAACAACCTACCAAATAGGCAGTTCAATCCTTGGTCGAACATATATACTCTATCTGTCAAAGGCACAAAGGAAAGACATGTTCACAGCACCGACTTACATTATGTCAGACGTCTGTCCATCCCGGAAATACTCCTTGAACCTTCATCCATAGACAAGAAGATGCAAGACTGGGGACTTCTTACCACAGTCTACCTCAGAATAAATGAGTTCGGGAGAATGATGATCGATACTGACACCACCATCGATATTGTTCCACTGAAATCCCTCAAAGTCGCAGGCATCACTCGACAACAAGCTACTCATGCTCCCATATCAATCAGAAACCATAAAGGAACGCTCAGAGATCATACGGTTTCATCACTCTCAAAATGAAAGTTGGCTCAACTTGGACGAAGACCAAATTTCACATAATTAGGGAAGATCCCGGATACGACATAATTCTCAGACGAACGTGGATTCATGCCGAGAAGATGACTACTGACAAAGCGTCTTTGGTTGCACATCTCTCCAACGAAGAAAGTTCTGATCCAGAGATTTGACGGATGTTCCATCATCATAGCACTTGGAGGAATTTCGAACTTTGACTAAGTTGAAACAACAACCTGCAAAAGATGAATAGATATTCGTCAAAAGGTCCTGCACTCAGGCAATTCTAATTCCTCCCATGTCTATGTCATTTATTTCCTCACATGTTATTCTAGCATGGGGACTCAATTCTGCTAGCATCTCTGCTATTGCAAGACGCTATAAGTGGGTAATCTCACTTCAGCAACATTTTACCAAGTGGTTGAATCTGACATTTCTTCGAATCGAGCATTGGGACATTCATTACTGAGATGATGTCCAAACATGGCAATGAACACTTTGGGCGTTTCTCCATAAACTTGAAGGAGTATCCATGTGTCCCACGAAGTCATAAACTCTGTGTATGCACAAGTGTTGAATCCCACTACCTCAACGAAAGGAATGTTGAATCAACAGAAGATACTCGATCAAACATAAGACGTTCGATGCTTAAAGGATGTGACGCTTCAACGCTCAAGCATCTATGAAGCCTTCAAATTGTACTCCCAATCAAAGAGTACACCTTCGATAATGATACCTCTGGATTGAGCACAAATATCTCGACAATGATTCAACACCAAGACGATCAAAGTGTAATTGAACTACAATCGATTAGTCTTCATTATCCCATGATAAGACTTCTGAAGCAGATGCAACGTCATTCATCCATAGATGACACAAACTCCTTTAACATACACTGGGGACTTGATCTTATTGGAATTTTCAACCTGATGTGATTCCATGAAACTTCATCGACGGGACTTCTCTACATTAAAAATCACGACTGAGGAACTTCCTCTCTTCACCACAATGAAGACCGGTGCTGCCATCTTCCACAATAACGTCGATTCACTGATGAATCCAGTTCACAGTAAAGTCATATTATTCAAGAGAATTCCAGATGATCAGTACACCTTAATCTTGGGAATGCTCAACCCACCAACTAGTTCGTGAATGTAAAGGCTCACTGGATGGAGGAGCAAAGATTATGTTGATAATCATGGTTCTAGTCTTTTCGGTCTCTGGAGCAACTTCAACCACGGTATCAGCATCAACAATAATCTCTAGAGGAACACCATACATGATCTCAGCATCAACAAGGATCTCTGGAGCATAACCAGTCGTTATCTCAGCATCAACAACGGTCTCAGAAGCAACATCCTCATGACAGGGCTTCATCAACTAACCATTCTCTGAAGTGTTACACATGAAGCAGACTTCCCCGAAAACTAATGATTCATATCAAGATGTGCAGACATGATAACATGTTCATATTCCCAAAGCTTGCAGACTGGCGACCACAATCTGAAGTCTTCTACAATATGTTCTCATCGCCTTTGCAAATGAGATACAACACACTTCAGGCCATGGGTTTACAAAAACATACCAATGGGTGAGGAATGGGACAATGCTTCCTCAACAAAAGATGTTCGTCTATGTCTCTTCTACAACATACCAAAAGGACGCATCAATCGGACATACGAGCTGAAAGATATGGCCTTTACCGTCAAGTCTATGAAATCTGAAAAATTTGTACGGGATTACAAATTACAAATGTACGCGCTTCGTTTGCTGACCCCTACACCTCCAAATTGAGTGATTCTTTTCTCATGTGATAACTCAGTCTCTTAGATTCAAAATTTATGGTCAAGTATCTAATTTCGACGTCGTATGAGGTTCCTACAGCTTCCAGAGCATACAATATGCAAGCAGCAATTCTTAGATGGGATTCATAACTTCCTCAGTTGATCGGTGTCCACCATGTCTTCCCAATAAGTCCTTCATCAAGGTATCTCCAAATTTGAACATCTAGGTCTTTACATCAATTTCTCTACCTGGGTCCTCTATCCAGGTCTTGCCAGAAGAAAGGAAAATGAAAACGAGAGATTTGACAAAATACCGGGGACTGACGGTCCACTGATCATGGCGATTGGTTTCACAGTCCAAGACCTGTGGCACCAGACTCTCATGTGCTGATCATTCATCATAAAAGGAATGCTACCACCGGGACATGAAACCATGGTCTTTACATCACCCCCTCTCGAGAGCAACCTCAGTTATGGTCCCGTGACTAGGATTTCAGAAGTGATGTTTCTGCGACTAACAAAAACAAGATGACACCAAGCACCACACTCATATATCAATCAAGGGGTTCTGATCTCAAATGAATCAATGACATTAAAATCCTTCGCCAACCGTTCAAGACACAAGCGAATGGTCTAAAAACACAACATGAGTGTTTTACAGCAAGCTCGTCTGAGATGATTTTACACTATCCTGTACAAACCGATGAGCTGGGAGCAATTGGTGAAGAATATAGGGATAGGTCGTACACCATTCTCTTCGTATGGATGTCCTCTACAACATGTCCAAAATTCAAAGTAATTGAAGAAACGAGCAAGGAAATGTGTCTGAAATATTGGACAACATACAATCTGAAAAAGTTTTGAAAGTCTCCTGGAAGTTTACTGTTTCGCCTTTTTCAATCCCTAAACATGCTCAAAGCTCAAAAAGATTCTTGGTTAAGGTTGGAAATTTTCTGGGCTTGAAGATACATATGCATATCGTGAAAATCCGACTTCGAACGAAGATTCTACGGTGTTTTTGTTAAAAGGCTGAAGTCTGAAATTTTCTGGTGACGTATTTCAGCAAAATTACTCGTATACTCACATGGATTCTCATTCATTCATTCACAAATCAGCAATTTCATACTTCTATGAAGATATTACAGGATATATACTTATCAGGGACTCTCTAAATCATTTGAAGGCTCGGCAATGCCGGAATCTCCATTGGCAACGCCGCTATCTCCATTCGGTTCGGGATTTCGGGAATTTTCCATATTCCCATATCCCAAAGAAGAGCACGCTTCATCAACATGCTGCTTATCTACAATGATTTCTTCCTGGATTCATCAATAACAATTATTATTATTTCATTCAAGGAGATGCCACGATCACCTGCACGAAAAAGATACTTACATCGACTTCTTCATCAGTGCTAGATTCATGAATTGTTTGCCCGGGAACAAGTTGAAGACCGTCAATCGATGGAGAAAAAGTCTGAAAAGAAATAACAAACCTTGGTCTCGTGATACTAATTGCATGGGCAAAGTCATGACACAAGGAGCGCTAATAACTCACCAAAGAAACGGCTGGGGACTGCACGTCATTTGCTAACATCCCGTAGTCCTTACTTCTGGGTTCTCCGCTCCCGTAGACTTTCTTCCATTTCCGTGGAGTCTACATTGATCCGGGATCTCACTACACGATCATCCTATGGTAAAGCTAATGAAATAACCAGGAGTACAACTCAGTATGAAGGATCTCTCACCATCACTCAGAGGTCCCAGAAGTACCATTTCTTAAAGTTTCGTCCGTAGAGATGTTATCTCTGGAAACACCATCTTTGGAAGTGTCATCATGGGAGTCAGTCATTCTTGCAAATTGGCTACTTCAGCACATCTTTCATACAAAGCGTAAGATTCGACAGAATAATGAATCATAGAATAAAGGTGCTCACAACAACGTCTACAAAATGGTAACCATCCAACTCTTACCTATTTACAATTTCACTAACTGTAGTGATTACAATCTCGAGAATTTGTTCGCTCCTTCAAACCTGCAAAGACGAGCAAAATTCATTATTTGAAAGTCAACACCTGACTTTTCACGAAATTATGAATAATTCACACAACCCTTCATGTGAACATTCACTGATTTTCTACTGTGTGAACATACACTGTTGAATCACAAAATTCACGGAAACATTATTTGATCACACATAATTTTTTGCTTTCAACAATTGCTCAAAAATCATAAATTGATTTTCATAAAACCGTGAACAACCTGCGTAAATTTTTACTGAGTGAACATCCACTGGTTTTTCAAAAAATTGGACGGACGTCCATTCTACAATTGTGAAAAACTCACATACATACATTATTTCACCATGTAAAATTGTCTAATTTCAACAATTGTTCAAAATCAAAACATTGATTTTATAAAATACATATATATATTTCACGTGAAACTTGATCCCTCTCGAGAGCATCTGTATTTGAAACGAGAGCATATTTTCAAAAAATTTATGAAGGCTCGGATATCGAATTTTTTTTTTTTTATGAAAGCTCATACATAGAAAAAATTTATTACTAACAGACGCACGTCTATTAAAAAAAAAAAACTTTTCTCTCGTACGAGCATCCACCTTTGAAACGAGAGTTTATTCCTTTTGTGAAATCTCACATATTTAAAAAATAAAATTTTGGCTTCCGTAAAAGCGCATAGACAAAATTTTATCATTAGACTCAAGTCTATTTTGTTTGTTTCTTAAACTAACGAACGAACAAACGTCTGTTCCTAAAACAAGGATTTCTTTTTTGGGCTCGGGCCCGTAAACGCTAAACGAACCAAAACTGGACTTTCGACCGACCAAATCAGCGATGCTTCATCTCTCCGTGCTCACAGAATCACACTTTATCACACTATCAGGGTCCTCACCCAAACATTTGCTCGTACATGACACCATTGGAGAAAATCGAGGATTCTGAAAATGCCTTTGTAGACCGAGTTCAACCACTGATCTCGTCGACTAAAAATCACCATTTAATGCTTACTACAGAACATGACTGTTCTCCACTAAGCAGGGGACTTAATGTAGATGGTGGATTTTCAATAAAGGACAAAACTGTAAAATCACGATATTGCATGTTTCTGACATGACTTATGTGATGATTCATATTTTACGAAGCCATGATGAATATGTCTTTCGAAAAGCCTCCACTAGCTGAGCGTTCGATCCCTGGCATTTCATTGTGCCCTCTATGTAGAATAACGTAATTGGGCGGTTCTCCGTAAGATTAAGAGAAATAACGCCTTCAGGACGTCGGTGATACTCACTGTTCCCTGACTACATGAGAGAGACCCCCCCTCTACGTAGAAGAACGATTGGGCGGTCTCCGTAAGATTGAGAGCAATAACGCCTTCAGAACGTCGGTGACACTCACTGTTCCCTGACTATGTAGAGAGACCGTGTATAGATCCAGGCGGTTCTCCGTAAGATTGAGAGCAATAACGCCTTCAGTTCTAAGCAAACACCCGTGACTCCCTGACTATGCACCATTCAGAATGGATATGACGCTAATATCCTTTCTGCAATAGATTAATTCTGCCGTGACATTCCTCACTGAATTCCCGGAATATTCTATTTTTGCTCATATTCCACGGTCGAATCCACGACCTGATCCCATGGAATGGCAATAAACAATTATCTTTTGCTCCGATTTCATGATCGAATCCACGGATTGATATCATTAGATGGCAATAAACAACTATATTATATTATCTCGTTACTCCGATTTCATGATCGAATCCGCGGCAGACCTCATGGAATGGTAATAAGTAATTTTATTATTCCGAATTCATGGACGAATCCATGGCTGATCCTATGGATTGATAATAAAAAAACTGTTCACTTTTATTACTTAGATTCATGAATCATTCTCTACTGAATTTCATAAATTAGTAATAAATACTCAATAATCGGGCATCTGGACAACCACTGAGTAAGCCCCATAAAATGGTGCAAGTGTACTCGACAATATTGCATGAACGAGCACCCAAATGCACGAATGAGCATGCGAAAATATGGAAAAATGAGGAATCATGCATAAAATAGGAGAGAGAAAATAATAATATTAAAATAATGGAGAAGCGCCCATGGGTCGGGCCCACCGGCCGGCCGGCCGTGCCTTAGTCGTGGCCGGTCCCATGCTCCCTTCATTATTTTTCCTTATTTTTGTTGCTTTCATGAACTCATGAAGACTCCTCCATTCTAACAACTTTCCTTGTTTGAGCAAAACTCATGGTTTCTCCATATTTTCGTGGTTTCATGAAAAATAATAATATAAAATAGGGAAAGGTATTGCGGGACCGCGCAACTTAGCCGGCCGGCCATACCCTAGCCGTGGCCGGTCCCACACCTTGCAATCCCTAATCTTTCATAAACTATTATTTTTCTCATCTTGTGAAACTTCCCTATTTCAGCAAAAATCATGGTTTCTCCATATTTTCTCAAATATTGCGCAAACCATGAAAAAGCCAAAAGTCAACATGGTCACACGACCGATTAGGTTACTCACGAAAATATATTAAAATATTATTATTTTAATATTCACAAAATATTGATCAAACGAGCATACTTGCTCATTCGAGCAAAATCGAGGATTTCAGTCAAAGATCGAACTCTTCTGAAAATCCAAAATATTGCTCGAACGCACATCAGGAAATACTGAAACTCTCAGTACGGAAACATGGACACCATGGTAACACGTGCATGTCTTCTTGACCGACCAAGGTCATCCCCAGGGCTTGCACAAAGCCGGTCCCACACGTTTTCACACTTTTGACATAATTTGTGCAATCGCTCATATTGGGTCCAAACTCTTCACAACCAACTCAGAGTTTGTGCAAACGCCCATCAGCGGTCCCACAACCACCAAGGGCCGGTCTCATGCCACCTTGGTCGGTCCCTCACTTTTCTATAATTAGGTTTTATTACCTAATGCTCAATCCAGCACTATTTCAATAAATGATGAAACCAGCATTTAATCGCCATTCCTTCACCAACTGGCCAACTCAGGACCCTGGTGTATGCTCGCTCGGGCAATTGGGAATCACATGGACGTCCATAGTCCCATGTGGTCAGTCCCTCCTTCGTTCATGACGTATTTTCAGCAATTTGTCGACTAATGAGCAATTGATCAAAAATTAGGGTTTTCGAACAAACGCTCAATAAATCATTATTCTGAACAAATTCAAACACTAAATAAATTTATGTTGATCCATCAAGCAACACGCGGATTAATTATATAATATTCGGTAATCTACCAGTATTTTAATTAATATTTTATTGGGTCACATCACCAATGAATAAATAATGGTTCGAATTGAGCAATACTTGCTTAATTGCTCGAATATTGATTCACCATCAATATTCAGTAATTTATCAGTAATTCGTCGAATCGAGCAATACTTGCTCAATTGCTCGAATATTGATCCAACTATCAATATTCAGCAATTCGTCGAATTGAGCAATACTTGCTGAATCACCCAACTGTCAATATTCAGTAGTTCATTGAATTGAGCAATACTTGCTCAGATGCTCGAATTTACAATAATTGCACACGTGCAATATCAACATAAGAACTAACACGTTCAAATCCATGAATCACTAAGCATTCGCCAGTCATGCTCAATTCAACAAAACTTAGATTCACTATCTAAACAGTCAACAAGTGACTAATAAAATACACGTCTGTCATGCAGACTCCACGATCCATGAGACATCAATCACGTCACATTGGGGATATCAATTAGGGTTTTGGTCTAGCGGCCTACGGCACGTGGATTCATCCACAATGAGAATGTGAGTAAGTCGTACAATTGTTGAAGGAGTTAGCAAAGTAGTGGGTGGACGATTAACCAAGTCTCCGCACAACCTGGAACTAGTTTCACCACGATCTTCCACTTTCCAACTCTTTCACTCAAGAAACCGTCACACTTACAGGGATTAGTGTGTTCATAATTCTTGCAATATAAATAAGTACAAATCGAGGACAACATATCATGATCATCATTCGTCAACAACTCGATTAAAAACTTATTCACATAACTCAACTTCAGCAGTTCATCAATTTGCAGAAACCTTCAACACATCCATAATCCTTGATCATCATTGATCCCACACAATTCTCAGCTTCCCTCCTACAGATTAACCCATCTCCCTTTTTGTGACCGAACTGACTCTGGAATGGCCATTGTCTTGGTTTAGGCCGGAGTCTTACAGATTGATCTCTCAAATCTAAGCACTCCATTTGCAGTGCATCTGTGTGAGGTTCAGCAGTTTGCTAGGTCGAGGAGTCTCGACAACACGCTCGACTCTTCATTTTCCTAAAAAACTAGCAAACCGTTTTCCCCATCCACATGCATTATATTTTGTTATATAATTGAAATATCACAGGTTGTGCGTTGAATCGATCAATTGGAAAATCCAACCTTTGGTTGTTGATTGAAATTGATTGATACTTGAACATTGGTCTTTGGTACCGTTCAACTTAATTTCTCTTGTATTCAATTAGACTCGCAGATTTCTATTTGTTTGAGTAAGGATTGAATCGAGAAATTGAGATATAACTCTTTAATATACTTTTCATTAAGATTGAGTCTGACTGTCTATTTGATTCTCTTAAAAGTATATTGGAGTTATTCCATACAGATTGTTAAGCGAAATATTGGGTGAGGTTGTTGTACCCCATGTTTTCAATTGGTATCAGAGCAGGAAAATACGTTTAAAGACCTTATAAGTCTGTGTTTGTAGTGATCTGACTCTATGGACAAAAACTCTATCTCCATAAACGTACCACCAGTCTTCGATGGCTCAAACTACTTGTGGTGGAAAATTGCTATGCGTGCTTTTCTTCAAGCTCGTGATTTTCAAACATGGGTACGTGCTGTTAATGTCTATACTCCTCCGGTTGATACAGAAGGCGATGCCTAGACCTAAGGATATTGGTAGATATACTCTAAAATAAATCCTTGATGCAAAGCAAAATTCTGACGACTTAAATGCTATCATACATGCCATTACCCCAGATCTTCAGCATCATGTGACTACGTGCTTAAAATCTAAAGATGCCCGGGATATCTTAGAAACCGTATTTGAAGGGAATACCCGTGAAAAAGTAGTTAGGCTTCAAAACCTAAATTCTGATTGGGAAACCTTCGTATGGCAGAATAAGAATCATTTGATGAGTTTAACCACAAAGAGTCTGAAATTGTTAATGCATCCTTTGCATTGGGTAAGACTATTCCTGACATCGTGAAGAACGGAGGGACTTTTTTCTCTCTCCTAATAGTGCTCTGGCGATTTTAGGGTTTTTGGCTTTTTTCAAAAAAAAAAAAATCTGCGCTTTCATCTTGGATCATCTCTTGGTGATCAAGGATGGGGGAGCAATCCGTGGGTGATTCAAGTCATCCTAAGCTTACTTTTGCAGAACTTGTTATGGGAAAAAAAAAAAAAAAAAAAAAAACATGTTACTTCTGCTATTGACATCAGTTCTCTACCAAACCCTACTACCAAATATGGAAAACCTGCTGTGGTTATTCCTCAAGATTATTATGAAGAAGGTTGTCAAATCTGGCGTTTTAGTCTCATAGGGAGGCTGGATCTCAAAGGCGTCAAATTATCTGATATTTCAAGCAATTTGGAACAGCAGTGGAACCTAGGAGAAGCTAAAGTTCAGTTTATCCCCATGAACCGTGGCTTCTTCATTGTTAAGTTATCTTCTCAAGAAGACAAAAACAAGGTTTACAGAGATGGAAAAAATGAACCATGGATTGTGAATCAGCAGCCCTACGTTTGATTGAATGGTACCCAGGGTTTGATGCTGATAAGCAATGCACATCTCATTCTACCGTATGGGTCAAGTTTCCCGGCTTAACAGTTGAGATGTGGGTAGAAAAAACACTATTATCGTTAGGAAAATCTTTGGGTACTCCTATTGTGGTAGATAAACGAACCCTAAATCATGAATATGGGCATTTTGCTTCAGTTTTGGTAGAAATTGATTTTTCAAAACTCAATTCTAATTCCGTCCATGTTGAAGCGGGAGGACGCAACTTCTGGCAGCCTTTTGAAATCTTAAAGAGACCTAAATATTGCTCGAAGTGTAAGATTGTTGGGCATCAGGATTCTGAATGCAGGAAGAAACATGCTCATTTGAATAAAATAGTTCAACAACCTGGTTCTTCAACTGACGCTCAACAACAAGCCGCTGCGTTAGTTATTCATCAGGGAGATTCAGCTTGGCAGGTTGCATCGCATAAGAAGAATGGTAAGAGAAATCGTAAAGGGCCTGCACAAGCTTTACAGCCTGCTGCTGTGAGCGTTCAAGGCACTGTGGAACTACAGTTACAAGAATATTTAGTGATTTCCGAAGATATTTTGCGAAGTGCCACAGCTGAGTTTGAAAGAGCCAAACAAGCTGCACAAGTGCATACATTTTTAGTTAACAAAGCTAAGTCGGTGAGTACTCCAGCTTTGATTACTAAGCCAGGTGGGAATGTTGAATTGGCTAGAACTAAACTTCCTAACCCTGGTAGGATTCCTAAATCTTCTTTGCCAACACCGGAGTGTGATGCTCTTGAACAACATTCTGAATCTGTTTCGCGCAACAAGTTTAATATCATGGGTACGAACTTTATTGGTGAATCTTAAAACGACCAGCTACATGATATTGGCAAGGTTAATGAAGTAGAGAAACTTGCTAAACATCAACAGTTGATAGCTCTCCAAGCTAGAATCGATGCCTTGAAAGATGATGACTATATGTCTTAATTGGAAGAAGAATCTGAACTTGGAATCCGAGCTCGGAATGGTTCTTCACCAAGACTTAAATCCTCCTCAAATGCTGCCAGTCAAGCAAAGCTATCTAAACCCCAAAATCCCAAGGTTTAATATGCGGGTTCTTTTTTGGAACATAAATGGAGTTGCTCGTGAAGCAACTCATTGTAAACTTAAGGAGTTAATAAGAGAATTCAAGCCAGATGTGTTTTGTCTTGCGGAACCTAAGGTGCACTGCTCGGTTACCTTCGGCAATAAACTACAGCTTGAAGGATTTTCTTCTCATGTTATTCATAATGCTACTGCTAATAGTATAGCTAATCTTTGGGTTTGTTATTTAGATTCAATAAGGCCTTCTATTCTAAATAGGAGCAAACATGCCATTTCTATTGAGGTTGATGGGGTTCATATTTCTTTTGTTCATGCTAGCTATGTTCAAGTTACAAGGAGAAGACTTTGGCAGCAACTCAATCTCCAAGATGAATCTATTCCTTGGCTTGTTATGGGAGATTTCAATTGTATTCTTAGGCTTGATGAGAAAAAGGGATGTCTTTAACCAAGAACTTCATCTATAAATGAGTTTTCAGATTGGTTGGATGACAATAATCTTTTTGAGGTTGACTCTCTGGGTACAAAATTCACTTGGACTAATAGTCAGTCGGGTACTAATAGAATCATTAGTAAACTTGACCGTGATGTTATTAATGCTGCTTGGCTTGTGAAATTTGAGAATTGGCGGTGTAAAGCTCTTCCTAGGGAAGTTTTCGACCATTCTACTCTCTTGGGTTATCCTTTTGCTGTTCCAAGGCCTAAGAGAGCTCCGTTTCGTATTCAGAAGATGTGGTTTTTGCATGAGGATTTTCTTCGTATGGTTAGTGATTGTTGGAATATGCCGGCTCATGGTTCTCTTGATTTCATATTTACTTATAAACTCAAGAGACTTAAGGGGGTGATAAAGGAGTGGAATCTTCTGGTTTTTGGTAATATTCATTCTCGGTTGAAGCAAGATCAGTTGAGGTTTGAATCTGCAGCTTTTTGTTCGGATGAGGATCCAAGTGACGTTACCAAGCTTAATCTTATGAAGGATGCTATGGCTAAGCTTAGTGAGACTCGGCTTCAACACAACACTATGCTTAAGCAAAAGGCAAGAAATCAGTGGCTTGTGGAGGGTTCAAGCAATTCTACTTTCTTCCATAATAGCATTCGCATTCGTATAAGCTCTAATACTATTTCTAAATTAGTAGATAGTGATGGCCATACTATCTCTGATTATGATCAGTTGCGTGACCATATTGTGCAGTTCTATGAAGAGAAATTTAATGGCCATGAAACTGATATTGATGCTAGCTTATTTGATTATGAGCATGTTAGTATTTCTGATGATCAAAGTCTTTCCATGGACAGAATTCCAACTCCTGATGAAATCAAACAAGCAGTTTTTGACCTTGAGCCGACGGTGCACCAGGGGCCGATGGTTTTTCCGGGTTGTTTCTATCGTCATTCTTTGGGATATTATTCAAGATGACTTGATTAAGGCTGATATGTTTTGTTGGAATACTGGTCATATTACTAATGGGGTGAACTCTAGTCTTATCATTTTACTCCCAAAGGTAAGAGGTGCAAATACTCTTCGTAATTTTCGACCTATTGGCCTTAGTAATTTTTTCTTTAAAATTTTTACTAAGATCCTTGCTACTAGACTTGGTAGTGTTTTGGATAATCTTGTTTCTGAGGAACAGGTAGCCTTTATGAAGGGTCGTAATATTCATGAAAACATCAGTTTGGCTTCGGAAATGGTTAATGAACTTCACATCAAGCGTAAGGATGGCAACATTGGCCTTAAGCTTGATATTTCTCGAGCATTTGACACGGTGAGTTGGTCTTTTGTCTTTGGAAGTTTTTCGCCAGGTATGGTTTCTCCCGAACATTGGTGCTCTTGGATTCTTAATATTTTGAATTCGCTAGAATCTCTATTCTTTTGAATGGTAGTCCGGAGGGTTATTTCAAAATTAATAGAGGTTTACGTCAAGAAGACCCCCTTTCTCCTTTGATTTTTGTCTTGATTGAGGATGTTCTCAGCAAAAATATTACGAAGCTTTTTCTGGAAGAAAAGATGTCTCATATGGTTACAAGAGGTGGTATTTCCCCTACTCATCTCTTCTTGCTGATGACATTATGATTTTTTGCAAGGGCGACCTTAAGAGTCTTCATAATCTGGTGGATTTGTTGGGTAAGTATCAAGCAGCTTCTGGCCAAACTTTATGTAGGCAAAAAAGCAAGATTTATTATGGTGGAGGCTCTTTGAGTAGACGGACCTATCTTGATGATTACTTGGGTATGAGTGTTGCCACTTTTCCCGATAGGTATTTGGGAGTTCAAATTATGCCGGCATCGTTAGATATCATCATATTTCGGAGTTGTTGAGAAGATTAAAGCTCAACTTGTCTGGTTGGAAAGGCTTTTTATTATCTTTTCATGATCGTATTGTGCTTGTTAAATCGGTTATTTCTAGTTATTCTATTCACAACATGGCTATCTACAAATGGCCGCGCAAATTTATTTTGCAATGTGAAAAAGCAATTAGGAATTTTATTTGGACTGGTGACTCTAATGTTAGTCGTGCTGTGGTTATGGCATATGATAAAATCTGTCGCCCTTTTGAGGAGGGGGGTCTGGGTTTAACTCGTATGGCTACTATAAACAATGCTCTTCTCATGAAGCTTTGGTGGAAAATTCGCACTTCAAAGAAGAAATTAGCTGGTTTTCTTCGTGCAAGGTTTTTTGGTAGGAATGGTTGCATCAGGGCGAATGGTTTGAAATCTTCTATTTTGCCGGGTATTAAAAAAGTGTACAAGATTGTTGAATCTAACACTAAAGTGCTGCTAGGTGATGGTAGAGATACTTCTCTTTATTATGATTCTTGGTTTTCAAATAAATGTATTGTTGATATCCTTAACGATTATACTTTGGATAGAACCACGTTGGTTAGTGCTATTTTGATTGAAGGACGCTGGCAGATTCCTGTAGAATATTTGGATCGCATGGTAGCTGCTGGTCTTGATGTTAATCAGTTGCCCACTCCTTTGGAAGGTGGGGATTCACGAATTTGGATGCCAGAACTCAAGGGGAGCTATACTGTAAGTTCAGCTCGAGATTTTATTCACCAGAAGTATAATGTTTTTGCATGCGCGTCTCTTTTATGGAGGAAGGAAGTGCATCCTACCTTAGCTGCCCAGAATTGGAAGTTTCTTCGTGGTGCTTGCACTACTTATATGACATAATCCAAAGCAGGTTTAAAATTAAGCTTGCAAGCCGTTGTAGCCTATGTGGTGTGGCGGAGGAGACTCTTTATCATGTCCTTTTACATTGCACCTTTGTTGGCCGTGCTTGGAACTGGATTGCTGATAATTTTGATTTAATGCCTAATGCTAACCTTGTGTTATCTTGCAAAGCAGCTAAGGGAAGAAGTGACATGATCCGTGACTTGTGGCTACTTGCTAACCTTGTCATCAGGTCAAAGCTTTGGGCTGTGCGAAACAAGGCAGTTTTCCAGCGTCAACAACCTAACTGGAACGTTTTCTTCAGGCGTGTTTTGAAGTTGATCCAAGAGTTTGATGTCAGACTTAAAGGGTTCATGCGAAACAATGATGCTGATCTTGTTATTCTTGATTATTTCCGTGTGAATCATAGAAATGTAAAGCCTTTTCAACCAGTTGAATGCTTTTGGGAGCCTCCGGAAGAGAATGAACTCCAACTTTGTTGTGATGGGGCGGCGAGAGGGAATCCGGGTGTTGCCGGTGCTGGTGTGGTTGCACGAGATGTGAACTGTTCAATTCTAGGAGCTATGTCTATTGGCCTTGGAGTTACTACTAATTACTTGGCGGAGCTATATGGCATTATTGTGGGTATGAAGTGGGATGTAAGATGGGGAATGAGGCGCATTTGCATTAGGTCCGATTCCTATGGTGTGGTTGAAGATGAAGAGTGCTAATATTCCTTGGTTTGCTCGACAAAGGTGGATAGCAGTTTTTAGACACTATGATGCAATACGGTTTATTCATACCTATAGGGAGCCGAATTTCTCTGCTGATTCTATGGCAAAGAGGGGTTGTCTTCTCAATGAGGAGGAAGGTTTACATTATGATGGAAGACCAATTTTTTTAATTTCAGTTGAATACCCTAATGTTGCTTATTATAGATTCAAATAGTTTACAAGTTTTTGGGGTTGCTGTGACCTCTTTTCTTGTAAATTATTCTTTGTAAATTTGTTATCTATTAATACAAATTTTTGACTTATCAAAAAAAAAGTAAGACTATTCCTGAAAAGGACATTGTGATGAAGATTCTCAGATCTCTGCCATCCAGATACGATTCTAAGAAGCATGCCATCGTTGAGGGAAATAACCTTGATACTCTTTCCAGAAATACTCTGGTTGGGAAATTAACGATCTTTGATCATGAGCATACATCCAAATCTAGAAAGGATGTTGCGTTCAAAGCACAAAAGAACACTAAATTACTTGATAAAAGTAAAAGTGTTTGCATCTCTAGAGATGATCTTTCTGAGACTGATTCATTAGATGAAGATCTTGTCAAGTCAGTCTCGTTGATCACAAGACAGTTTAGGGATCTTCTTTTGAAGAGAAGTAAACGGTTCTCCAGAGATAAGTCCAGGTCATCAGATAAACCCCATAATCGTGTTACTCCTAAAAATAGGGATAATAATGAGACTGGTGATGAGGATATGCCTCAGCGCTTTAAGTGTAAATGCTTTGGTCATTTTGCAAATGAGTGTCCAAATCGAAAGAAATACACTGGGAACAAAGGTCTTGCTGCAACTCTTGATGAAATGTCTGACAACTATGATTCTAATGAAGACGAAAAATGAAGTATTGCACTTCTTTGTGAAAATATTAATTTTGATAATTGTAGCAATACATACATCAATCTTGATATTCTTTTAGAAGAGAACTCAACCAATCTGGAAGAAAAAATTGACCTTTCCATTGGAAACCCTCTATCTAATTTTTCAGGTTCTACTTTGTATCTAGCAGCTTGCACATCCCGGATACCTGAATCATATTCCTGCTTGACATGCTCATATTGTTCGCTCAAGGGTCATGAACTATCCAAGTGTTACAAGTACAAACACAAATTGAGATATGCCAACAAACTTCAACGAAAAGCAAATCGATTAGCAAACAAGCTTAAACTTGTTCAAAAGACTGCAGAGGCATGTAAGATTTTATCTTCTTCAAAGAAGTTAGTTTCTAAGGATAAGACAAGACCATTGGAAAGAAAGTTATGTTCTAAAAACTATGAGAAACAGGGTTTTATGAATTCCGATCGAAAGGGATATGGTGGACAGATTATTGTTCATCCCAGCACAACTTAAATTGTGTTGGTTAGTGCATCTTGTCTCATGTGCCTGATTAAAAGAGACAAGATTCTACACACCTCAGGCTTTAAAGAAAAAAATCTTTAGTTGTTTTTTTTCTTTTATTTTTGCTCTGAGAGCATCGTAATGTCTGGAATTCATGCTGCTTTTCATATCTAATTGGTATTGGAAAGGACTTCCCTGGTTAATCAATAAAAAAAAGGGTTAAAATAGACAATTCTTCCTTTTATAGGGTTGAGAGTTGTGTGTACCCGAGCCTGTGTGTTTAAAGGTTTCGTAACCCTACATATCTTCTTCCTTCCCTGAAACTCTTTTAAACCAAAAACTGCTTGTTGAGCTTAGTTTGTGACTTCCTCTCACAAATCCTTACGCATATGGATACTCCAAGCATCATGTCTTCTGATGGAAAAAATGTTAATATGATTTTTAAGCCATCAATCATGAAGGAAAAAGAAAAATCTCCAATACCTCCAACTTTGAAAAGAAAAAGAAGGAATGTGAGGAAGCCAAGAGCTGTTCCTTCCAATTCTCAGAAGTTTTCTGATGTTCTTGAAGAGAGAAGAGTTGAAGGAAACAAGAAAGGAGATTCAACAAATAAAGGCTTTTGTTATGAGAACTCTTAAAATTCAGAAGTCCCTGGTTCAACATCATCAACCTAGAAGGTTTGTTGGAATTGACTACTTTCTTCACGAACCATATGTTCTCATGGCTGTTGACAAAAAGGAGTACGAGGACGATAAAGAATTTTTCAGAGGTCTCAGTGTCTAGGAAAAACTTCTTATGAGAATTTTATTCTTGTGTTTTTAAGAAGAATAACTAGAGTTTGGAATAGCCATTATTGTGATTTCACATAGCTATGTCCAACGATCTTCATCTTCAATGTTTTTAGATTTATTTGTTTAAATTCTAAAGTTTATTTGGAAGATGATTTTGCAGTATTAATCTTTATGGTTTTATATATTGTAATTTGTTATGGGATATGTGTGTTTGCGTCCGTGAACTATGATTGTCCCATACATGGTCAAAAGTTAAGTCCTTCATATGTCGATATGCAAGTATTGATAAAAGATTGAATGAACTTTTGTCAAACAAAAGTTAAGCCTTTTATGTCATTATGCAAATATTGATGGAAGAAAGGATGAGCTTTTGTTCACAAAGATTAAGTCTATTGTATGTCATTGTGCAAATAGTGATGAAAGATAGAATGAATCTTTGTTTATTCCACAGTATTAATCTTCCATGATCCATATTTTTTATGTATATACTCTGTGGCTCCGTTAGTTCTCTTATGTTGAGCATTTTCCGATTAAATTAATCATGGGTTCTCATGTGGTTAATTTAATTGAGTTTTTGGATACAAATTCACGTGATTTGTTATGTCCAAAGAAATCATTCTTTTCTTGTGAAAGTAAGGTCGTTCTTGTTGTTCTCTCGAGAATGACATTTTATGGGGGAGAGTTCTTAATTGAACTTGTGCTTAATTGCCAAATCTTTGTGGGGAGTGCGACTGTGGAATATTATAGGGGTTATCTTGTATCTTTATAAACTCCTTGATGAATGCATTTAGTTTCAGCTATATGATTGCATCTAAAAAGTTGATATGTGCTTTCTTTTGGTCATGAAGTGTCTCTATGAAAATTTCATTAGGATCCCACTAGTTTTCGTACCTTTGTCAATTTTATTGACAAAAAGGGGGAGAATTAATGTGTAGTTCACACTACAAATACATATGGTTTTCGGATCATTATGTAAGGGGGAGTGGTTTTCATGTGAGATGAAGTATTGACTAAGGGGGAGTGATACATATCACCATAGTATTGTTGTCAAAGCTGTGATACAATTGAACTTTGATGATGTGTAATAATACTATGACACTGTATAACAATGATTGGGAGCTTTTGTTTTCTCATTGTTATGGCTACGGATCTTCAACAACGATGATGCTGATTTGAATATCTTTGGAGTCATTAGAGTACTTGGAAGTGACGAAGATCTCGAGTAATGTTGAAGAACCAAGGAGATCATGCATGTGGAAGAGAAGCTGCAAAGTTTATTTATTTTGTATTCCATATGTATTGATAGTTTTGTCACTAAAATTGACAAAGGGGGAGATTGTTAGAGCACTGCTCGGTCGAACTCGCAAGCGTTGCTATCTCAAGCTTGTTTGTTAAGTTTAGTTGCCAAAACTATAAGTCTTGATTTATAGTCTACTTATAGCTAAGTCTCGGACTAGGATAAAAAGTGTAGTTGAGCTCTAGACTCCACGGCGTTCATCATGCAAAGACGAAGAACTACTCAAGGAACTGGTGGAACTTCATCGACTAAAAGGTATGTGGAGACTTGAACTTATCTATCACTCAAAAGTTTATCTACTCTATCTCCTATCTTGAGACAAAAGTCGTATTGCTATATAAACTTCGATTATACACATTTGCTATTTCGAGCCGAGTTTATCTCACTTATCTATTTCTCGAAATATGTGTTGGTAAGATTTCTTTTTGGCCAAGTTCATCTTTACAAGTGACGAAAGTCATGTTGATTATTTCAATATCTTGAAAATCGCTTTGATGAAAAATAGTGTGTGAATAACCTCTATTTAACATCCTCTAAGAATGTTTCAATGATTGAAATGAGAGTTTAGAATATATAACCTTGAATAGATATAAACATTGTATGTGAACTCATACGTGTGTAAGTCCAAAATCCTTGAACTAAAGTATGCGCACTTTACTAGTTCAGGAAGTCCGGAAGCTAAGTCCGCGTCGCGTAAGTTCACATCCCGTGAATTTTCACTGGAGTTTGTAAACTGAAAACAAACTCAAACCGGGTACTTAAGTATGCGTACAGGTATGCATACTTAAGTGGGTTATTTTCTAAAAACGGTTTATTCGTGAGCTAAGACATATATAAACTAAGGTATGCATATTTGCAAACCGTGGCTATAATGTTCATGAATCGATTCAAGTGAATCAAAATTGTTTTTGCTTCGATTGTGTCTTATATACTTCTATGAGATCTACGCAATTGAACAACTCTCTAACTAGTTCTTTTGAGTCATTTGAACTAGTTATGGTGAAGATGAATAAGGTTGATATGAAAGTGTTCATATGGCTAACCATTTGGTTAACTACTGTTGAACCAACTAGGTGTACACATTTAGGTACGGTTACACAAACCTAAATGAACGTGCATTTCATTTGTGAATAACAATCTAAGTTCGACTAACGGTTGAAATATATTAGCTTGAATTTAATCAGGTTTTCATCTAACGGTGAATATTGAATGCTTTGTTACCAAGGTAACTTAGATTACAAAACCTGATTTGGAGACTATATAAAGGAGAACTCTAGAAACTGGGAAACCTAATCCCCACACCTCATGTGTGATACTAGTTGTATAAGCTAGAGTCGATCCTCCTTTAACCTTAGGTTTCTACCGATACCCTGTAGGTTAACGACTTGAATACTTCATTGGGATTGTGAAGCCAGACCCAACTATTTTCTCTGTAGTTGCGTGATCTGATCTTGCTGTTTCTATCGGGATTGAGTGCAATCGTAATATTGGCTTGAGATTAATTTCTCCGATAGGCAAGATAAAAAAGTAGTCACAAACATCTTCGTCTCATCGTTTGTGATTCCACAATATCTTGTTTCGCTAGTCGATTAAGATTATTGTGAGATGATTGATATTTCTAGGCTGTTCTTCGGGAATATAAGTCTGGTATATCAATTAGTTCCTGTTCACCTTGATTTATAAAAAGACGAAACAAAACTCGTAGGTATTTCTGTGGGAGACAGATTTATCTGTACTTGTAGACTTTTCTGTGTGATACAAATTTATTTATTAAAGTCTTCGACTTTGGGTCGTAGCAACTCTTAGTTGTGGGTGAGATCAGCTAAGGGAATCAAGTGCGTAGTATCCTGCTGGAATCAAGTGCGTAGTATCCTGCTGGAATCAAGTGCGTAGTATCCTGCTGGGATCAGTGTGAGATTGATTGGGGTTCAACTACAGTCCAGACCGAAGTTAGTTTGTAGTAGGCTAGTGTCTGTAGAGGCTTAATACAGTGTGTATTCAATCTGAACTAGGTCCCGTGGTTTTTCTGCATTTGCGGTTTCCTCGTTAACAAAACTTATGGTGTCTGTGTTATTTCTTTTCCGCATTATATTTTGTTATATAATTAAAATATCACATGTTGTGCGTTGAATCGATCAATTGGAAAATCCAACCTTTGGTTGTTGATTGAAATTGATTGATACTTGAACATTGGTCTTTGGTACTGTTCAAGTTAATTTCTTTTGTATTCAATTAGACTCGCAGATTTCTATTTGTTTAAGTAAGGATTGAATCGAGAATTTGAGATATAACTCTTTAATATACTTTTCATTAAGATTGAGTCTGACTGTCTAGTTGATTCTCTTAAAAGTATGTCAGAGTTAGTCCATACAGATTGCTAAGCGAAATATTGGGTGAGGTTGTTGTAGCCCCACTTTTTCACATAAGTACACTACTGACTATGAAAGCTTATGACAAATATTGGAAAGAAATTCCCAGAATCAATAGATAAATAACAACATCAAATTCCGACTATAACCAAATTCTGAAAGATTTTGAAAAATTTCCAGAATACGTAGATAAAGAATGATATTAACTTACGACTTTTGTATAAAGATATTGCGAAAATTCCCACGAAATATACTCAAAAACTACTATAAGTATCAATCTTCATCGAAGTATTTGTTGTCTGCCTCCACGAAACCCGACATATAATCTTGGTTATGTCCTGGAAATTTGGACTTTATGAATTCGTATATTTCATGAAATATGAATTCTTCTCCTTTTTCCTTCATTTGTAGTGCATTTTTGTAATTCTGTAATACCCCGTTACTTAATAATTATGAAGTATTAGCTAAAATCTATAATTTGTAGATGTTGCACTTGTTAGAGCATAGCTCACTTGAACTCACCAAGCGTTGGTATGTCAAGTTTGGTTGTCATATTTTAGTATCAAAACTCATATAGAGTCGCTTGATTAAATACTAGAGTCAACTTCATTTAGGTTAGACTAGAAAGTCTAGGAATGTTGAGACGTACAAGTATTACTCTGAAGACCTGAAGAATGAGAAGAAGTATGATACTCTAGTGATGTGACTACAATGACGACATCATCCTTCCACCAGAGGTTAGTAATATTGACTTGATATTGTTTACATTCCTAACGTATCTTTCAAGTCATGCTATATTGAAAACATAACATGCGAAACTGTATATATATTGTATATAATACTCTAGTGATGTGACTTGGTCATAATAGTATGATCAAAGTGTCAAGGAAACATATTACGAAGTATAAACTCTTATCTTTTGGAACTTCGTAAAGACTACATCGACATAATCTATTGTATATGGTTATTTGATTACGTGTGCATTATATAGGAATGATTTCACCCTAGGAAACAATGTTTTATAATATTTGTTTAAAAGAAGTACATATATGAACTTGTTTCATAATCGAAAGGAAATCATGATTGGTCTTGTTCTTTATTGAATATCTTTTGAATGACCAATGGAAGATGACTATGGTAGAACCTATCTTAACTCGTTAATATTTATGGTATAACCGGTCCTAACCTATATAATATAGCTAGTTGTAATCGGTCATGAACTACATTGAAAATCAAGGTGTAATCGATCACAAGCTATATTGGAATGCAAGTTGTAACCGGTCACAAGTTACTTTAGGAACCAAGGAATAACCGGTCACAAGATGAATTGGAAAGTTAGTTGTAATTGATCACAAGCTACCTTTGGGAAGCAAGGTGTAACCTATCTGATGAGTGCTAAATAGTGCATATTTATACACCTTTTTATTGGCTTTTTACTCATCTTTTGCGCTTAGAAATCAGATATTATCCCAGATTCTGTGTTTTCTTTGTTTTCAAGAATAAATATTTGTATTAATTAATTTTGTGTTTTTAGGTAATAAATAAAGCTCGGAGAATCGAGGAGCCAAAGAGCGAAGAATTGGAGTCGAGCATCCAAGGAGCAGATAAAGCCAAAGCCGCGCGTGAAACAGGTTGCAACCCAACAAGTAGCAACTCATCTCAAGACATGGGCTTGAGCTAGACCCGACCCGCGACCCGGATCCGAGCCCGTCCACTCCAAGCCGTCGAGATTTCTATCTTCTACATCCAACGGTCGCTGCCTCCACTCGCATCAAAGTTGTTGCTCCCGTGCAACACCGAGATCACTCCACATCATCCTCACTAGTTCGGATCTTCTCCGGCTAAATCCAACGCTCGGCAAGGCCATCCCATCAACTCTCGCTGCACCTGCTTCACAACAAAATTATCTAACCCTATACCCTAGTCGACCTTACCCATTTCCCTTCCATCTTTCTCTTTCTTCCTCTCCCGTCTCCATCAGAGAAAAACCACCACCTTACCACCTCCTTCACCCGTACCCTGTTGCAAAACCACCACCTTACCATCTCCTGCCACAGCCGCACCAGCCACCATCACCCCAGCTACCTACTCCACCATCCTCGCTTCACTCTTCTCCATCCATAGCTTCTATCATAACCTAGAAGCTAGGATTGAGACGATTGAAGCTAGGGTTTTCACCAAACCCCATGCATGGTCGAGTCAGAGGTCTGAGAACCGCACAAGCAAGGGAGAACAGCAATTCAGAGGCTATCAGAGTATGGGTTGCATTCAATTTCTATTTTAAATATAAATTAGGGTTTGTAGTTTTGGGTAATTTCTGGCATGTATAAATAGAGTTGTGAGGTTGTGTAGAAACGGACGCCTGGATTAGCCAGTGCAGTCATTTAGCTTTAATTTGGTTGTTTGTTGTTTTAATTTAGTTGCTAGGTTTCTCAATGAAACCCTAACTCCATATTCTGTTTTTAACTATGATTGAACTGTCTTGAATGCTTAATATTATCAAATGTCTTCAATTACAAATACCCAATGCTTTTCTCTCACAGTGTATACCAATGCCATGGATACACTGTAGTTAGGTCACAACTGTGTTGAGTGTATTGCAGCTCAACCTTAGATACAAATGCTGATTCCCTTGACTAGTTGTACTAAATTAGACAACTAGTGCTCGGGGTCAAGACACTTTAGATGTTAATTGAGGCATTACAGGGAGAGATAGGTGGTGGAATTGACACCCTGCCCTTATCAATCACAGGACAACAAGAACCTCAACATAGTTGATCACATGATAGGAATTAGTGGTGGACTTGAAAACATTAGCATACTTTTATCACTGTCTTTTACCTTAGTTTAGGTTTACTTCATTTCACCTCAGCCGTTTTGGCACAAAACAACAATTGTGTTACATTATCACCTGAATTCAGTCTAGAGCAAGCCTTAGATCATACAAGAGCACCACAAGTCTCTGTGGTTCGACCCGTACTTGCCGCGTCTCCGATAGACGCCGTGCACTTGCGGTTTATTACACGTAGGCTAAATTTATACACATCTAAAGGCCTACCAAGTCTCCATCAGAGAAAAACCACCACCTTACCACCTCCTTCACCCGTACCCTGTTGCAAAACCACCACCTTACCATCTCCTGCCACAGCCGCACCAGCCACCATCACCCCAGCTACCTACTCCACCATCCTCGCTTCACTCTTCTCCATCCATAGCTTCTATCATAACCTAGAAGCTAGGATTGAGACGATTGAAGCTAGGGTTTTCACCAAACCCCATGTATGGTCGAGTCAGAGGTCTGAGAACCGCACAAGCAAGGGAGAACAGCAATTCAGAGGCTATCAGAGTATGGGTTGCATTCAATTTCTATTTTAAATATAAATTAGGGTTTGTAGTTTTGGGTAATTTCTGGCATGTATAAATAGAGTTGTGAGGTTGTGTAGAAACGGACGCCTGGATTAGCCAGTGCAGTCATTTAGCTTTAATTTGGTTGTTTGTTGTTTTAATTTAGTTGCTAGGTTTCTCAATGAAACCCTAACTCCATATTCTGTTTTTAACTATGATTGAACTGTCTTGAATGCTTAATATTATCAAATGTCTTCAATTACAAATACCCAATGCTTTTTTCTCTCACAAAGTGTATACCAATGCCATGGATACACCGTAGTTAGGTCACAACTGTGTTGAGTGTATTGCAGCTCAACCTTAGATACAAATGTTGATTCCCTTGACTAGTTGTACTAAATTAGACAACTAGTGCTGCGGGTCATCACTTTAGTCGTTAATTGAGGCATTACAGGGAGAGATAGGTGGTGGAATTGACACCCTGCCCTTATCAATCACAGGACAACAAGAACCTCAACATAGTTGATCACATGATAGGAATTAGTGGTGGACTTGAAAACATTAGCATACTTTTATCACTGTCTTTTACCTTAGTTTAGGTTTACTTCATTTCACCTCAGCCGTATCGGCAACCAAATATCTGTTACTTGTCACTTGAAACTCAGTAGAGCAAGCCTTAGATCATACATAGCACACCCATGTCTCTGTGGATCGACCCGTACTTGCCGCGTCTCCGATAGACGCCGTGCACTTGCGGTTATCACCGTAGGCCATAAATATACACGTAGGTCAAATTTACATACACTTCTCGAGGCCTACCAAGTTTTTGGCGCCGTTGCCGGGGACTTGGCGCGTGCCCTGTGTTCATTGGCTCGCTTCACTGTTTTTCTTTACTACCATGTATATATGCATTTGTATCATAGTGTAACTTAGCTTTTCATAGTGTAACTTAGTTTCAGTTCATTGCGTTTAGTTCATTGCTTGTAACTTAAGCCATTGTAGTATAACTTAACTTGGAGAGTAACTTAGCATTGTTAATTTTATCTGCCTTTCATCTGCAACTTAGCATATCATTTGCATCTCAGTGCATATCCTGTAGCCTCTCACCCTGTACATATTCACTCTTTACTGAGTTGGCTTGTTTCATTGAAGCTTCGCTTCAACCCTGCATATAGTTTCACTTAGTGGTATAACTCTGTATTATCATCATTGCATATCTGGTATAACCCTGCATATAGTTTCACTTCAACCCTTCATATGGTTTGCTTTCCCTGTAATTTATAACTTATTTCAACCTTTGCATCATAGCTTCCTTTTGTAGTTTCATAGCTTCTCTGCATCATTGCCCTGCATATTAATCCCAGTCAGTCCAAGTTATTTTCAGGTGCATGTGGTAAGGCTGAGCCAACCAGTTTGTGCTACCCATATTACGTGTGTTCTTTGTCTTTCTTGAGCAAAGCCGAAGCTGTTGAGCCTCAGAGCATACCAGGTTAGTAATTGAACATTGTATGACCCCCTGATAAGCTAGTTCACCTGGCTAGCCCTTGGTCTACCACCTGTATTGCCCTGCGCTTTGTAAACCCTGAGCATGCCTTGCTAGTCATGATACTCATGTGAATACTTCTTTGATCTGTGACCTTGCATGCTAGCCTGTTGAGCCTGTTGAGCCTGCTGACCGCACTCACCTGTTACATTAGATACCTTGCCAAGCAGCCCCTGTAGGTTGTGAGGTTGGGCTTGATAACCTGATTAGTCTGCAAGACAAGTGAGGTCAACCGAGATAGTTGATGCCTCATGCTTTAACCTTCATGTATGTTCAACCTTGACTTGGGCCTTGATATCCGCCGAGCTTTGCGGACCTCGAGCATAACCATCTCCGCCCTGACCTCCAGCCCCTGAAGCTGTGAGTCGAGCTGTGGTTGAGCTGTGAATTCTTGGCCTTTACAAGACCTATGCTTTAAAGCCTAGTTGTCACCTGCCCTTGCCTTGTGTGATCCCGTGAGCCATATGTCTTTGTGTTGACCGGACCTCACTCGCCTAGCTACCCCGCTCCCTTGCTAGCCCCTGAAGCTACAAGTTTGAGCTACCACCGTGGAAGCTAACCTGTTGAGCCCTTATGCATGCTTGAACCCCTTGTGCTGTGCCAATCTTTGTTGCAACTGATTGAGTTGCCAACTAGTGCAAATGCATGGCGTGAACGGCAGGATTTCCTTGTGTGATAGTGCAATTTGCTTCCCCTGTTGAAGTTGTGCTCTCACTATCTGTCCCTGAGCTGATTACAAACCCTGAGCTGATTACTAAGTTGTGCTGAATTATGTGATAAAGTGTATGAGTTATGTGAATGACACGAGCACTGCTTACGAGCTTAACCCTCCGGCCCCTCGTAGTTGTGAGGCTTGAACTTGAATAACCAAGTTGGATGTCAGTTTTAAGTTTGACCTGTTGAGCAAAGTGTGAACAATTGAGCAGCATGCTACCCTGTTGAATCTGGAATTTGTGCATGATTTGAGCAAAAGTTGTATTGGCTGAAAATCTGTGCATAAGCTCTTCTGTGCAACTCTGCACTTGCAACCAACTGGGTTGCTAATTTTCCATCTGCACAAGCTTGCTGAGTTGTGCTGAGGTTTGCACTTAGACTTGTGCAACTGCCAAGCCCAGCCTACAAACTGTCAACTGGGCTAACTGAACCCACACTTCTGGGCTTGCACAGAACTGAGCCCACTGTCCACTAGGCTTTGCACTTTAAACCTCCAGCCCACATAAGCTGTGCACTGGGCTGCTTACACATGAAGCCCACCTAAGCTGCAAACAACCTGGGCTGTGCAATAGACTAAGCCCGCATCATCTGAGCGGCTGGGCTCTGCACTTAACTGAAGCCCAACTACTGGGCTCAACCTAATCTGGGTTATACATTTTTCAACCTAATCTGGGCTGTGCAACCAAACTGGGCCAGATCATCTAAACTAAGCCCACATCTGTTGGGCTGTGCACACAACTGGGCTGTGCAGTTTCACAAAACCTGGGCTTCCCACATAAACCAAAGCTCCCAACAAAACCAAATTCCCACACAAACCAAATCCCAAACAAACCAAATTCCCACATAAACCAAAGCCCATTTTCATGTTGATGTTTCTGTACATTATCTTTTGGGTTGATCCTCAACTCTTTAGACTATTAGTGTATGGTAAATTTTTGTAGGACTTGTTAAATTTTTCTTTTCGTGAATCGGTTGAGTCTTCTTGTGCATATATTGTGCTAATCCGATATGATCTCCGTTGAGAATGTTGGATTCTAGCCTTGACTAACGAAGATCAACCTTGCTCCTGCCGACATCCGGTAATCTCTTCCCTTTTCTCTTAAAGCATAGTTCTCATGGTATGTAAATGTTTAAATTTTTCCTATCGTGACACATTGAGGACAATGTTTGATTTAGGTTTGGGGTGCATTTGCATTTAGAGTTTTTAGTCTTTTATTTTACCTTTTATTTTAAAAAAAAAAAAAAAAAAAAAAAAAAAAAAAAAATTCAAAACTCTTTTTGTAAAAACCTCCAACTTTTAGAGATTTTAGAGTCACTAGCATGCTTCTAGCTATGTTTACATAGAGAATCTGACCGAAATAACAAAACTTAGAAGTACCGGAGAACACAATCGGGTTTCTTAGTTGATTAGAGCGTTAAAGTTGGATTTAACCATACGGGAGGGCGAATTAGGTCTTTGTTTAGATATTCGGTAGTAGAATTGTGATCACCCATAGTGGAGACTACCCATTTTACATCAAGTGAGGCACCAACCTTCAATTTTTGCAACTTTCTAGAAAAATTTGTTAGAGTGTGTGTCACCTTACGTAAATTTAGGGTAGGAATGGTGAGCTACCCAACTTCGCACCAATTTCAGCACTACTTTTGATCTCTTGAGTGCTAGTTTTTGTCAATCATGAGGGTGACGTCTAAAGATGAAAACTTCTTCTAAATATCGATTTGCAGATAGCATCACTCTCTCTCTCAATCAGCAAGACCCATAGAAACACATCATCGTCAGCAAACGGAGCAGCATCAGAATATTGAAAGAAAAATTGATATAGTCCAAGGTTTACGTACAACAAAGAAAAAGAGAAGAAAATAGGATGAGAATTAATAAAATTTATAAAATCAAGACAATACAAGTGTGGAAAAATTGAGTGATAAAGTCCTTTGTCCATGGAGTTAGTCGTTTCATTATTTGTATTTTCACTTATTGTAATCTAAAAAAAAAAAAAACAAAAAAATCAAAAAATCAAAAAAAAATCAAAAAAAAAAAAAAAAAAAAATCAAATCAAAAATCAAAAATCAAAAAAATATTGTAGTTTATTTTTGCTACCACCATGGTAAAGAAGAATTTAAAAAGAAAAATCCAAACAACAAGGAATTTGAGTAGAAAAGTTAAAAATTGTCAAGTTTGTGAAGTTTAGAAGTTCGTCATCAACAATTGAAGACCGAAGATTGAAGACGTTTCTATGGTTCTTATGAGAGAGTGATATTAATTGCCGATCGGGTGAGAAGTGAGTGAGTACTCCCACCCCTTGCTAATGGTTGATTTCCTTTCTTTGAGATCATCGAGAAAAAGATTCTTTTTGTCCACACCTCTCGTGGAGTCTCCAGATTTTATTTCGGAAGGTTATCCTTCTTACCTACAACGTGTGCGGGATTTCTCTCTTTATTCCCGCCAAAGACACATGAGAGACTAAAAAGCGATCTTTTTGAGTGCAATTATCATAAAACCCTAATGGTGAGGCAGAAGTTGAGACTTATGATCACAATCGAATCCGAATTCTTTCATATGGTATGGTTACTTCTCGCTCATCACTTAAGGATGAGAATGCGTTCTTTGGTAGTTCTAACTTTTTGTTACTAGCATGCAGAAACTCTATGTCCTCATAGCTTCTAGGATGCTTGAGACTCTTTTACACTCTGAAGTTGGAGAAGGTTTTGTGGGTACACCTCTGGTAAACCCTCACGAGACTACAACTCGTCCACTAGGGACACCTAGGGGTTTAAAGGCTTAGTGCATATGCTAAATGCATTCGAGAGACTGCGACGGGGGGTATAGTTAGGATTTCTTAATTTTCGTTTCACTTGAGGACAAGTAAAATTCAGGTTTGGGGGTATTTGATGAGTGCTAAATAGTGCATATTTATACACCTTTTTATTGGCTTTTTACTCATCTTTTGCGCTTAGAAATCAGATATTATCCCAGATTCTGTGTTTTCTTTGTTTTCAAGAATAAATATTTGTATTAATTAATTTTGTGTTTTTAGGTAATAAATAAAGCTCAGAGAATCTGAGGAGCCAAAGAGCGAAGAATTGGAGTCGAGCATCCAAGGAGCAGAAAGCCAAAGCCGCGCGCAAGGCAGTTGCAACCCAACAAGTAGCAACTCATCTCAAGACATGGGCTTGAGCTAGACCCGACCCGCGACCGGATCCGAGCCCGTCCACTCCAAGCCGTCGAGATTTCTATCTTCTACATCCAACGGTCGCTGCCTCCACTCGCATCGAAGTTCGCTGCTCCCGTGCAACACCAGATCACTCCACATCATCCTCAGCCGTTCAGATCTTCTCCAGCTAAATCCAACGCTCGCTGAGGCCATCCCATCAACTCTCGCTGCACCTGCTTCACAACAAAATTATCTAACCCTATACCCTAGTCGACCTTACCCATTTCCCTTCCATCTTTCTCTTTCTTCCTCTCCCGTCTCCATCAGAGAAAAACCACCACCTTACCACCTCCTTCACCCGTACCCTGTTGCAAAACCACCACCTTACCATCTCCTGCCACAGCCGCACCAGCCACCATCATGGCTACCTACTCCACCATCCTCGCTTCACTCTTCTCCATCCATAGCTTCTATCATAACCTAGAAGCTAGGATTGAGACGATTGAAGCTAGGGTTTTCACCAAACCCCATGCATGGTCGAGTCAGAGGTCTGAGAACCGCACAAGCAAGGGAGAACAGCAATTCAGAGGCTATCAGAGTATGGGTTGCATTCAATTTCTATTTTAAATATAAATTAGGGTTTGTAGTTTTGGGTAATTTCTGGCATGTATAAATAGAGTTGTGAGGTTGTGTAGAAACGGACGCCTGGATTAGCCAGTGCAGTCATTTAGCTTTAATTTGGTTGTTTGTTGTTTTAATTTAGTTGCTAGGTTTCTCAATGAAACCCTAACTCCATATTCTGTTTTTAACTATGATTGAACTGTCTTGAATGCTTAATATTATCAAATGTCTTCAATTACAAATACCCAATGCTTTTCTCTCACAGTGTATACCAATGCCATGGATACACTGTAGTTAGGTCACAACTGTGTTGAGTGTATTGCAGCTCAACCTTAGATACAAATGCTGATTCCCTTGACTAGTTGTACTAAATTAGACAACTAGTGCTCTGGGTCAGCACTTTAGCTGTTAATTGAGGCATTACGGGGGAGAGATAGGTGGTGGAATTGACACCGCCCTTATCAATCACAGGACAACAAGAACCTCAACATAGTTGATCACATGATAGGAATTAGTGGTGGACTTGAAAACATTAGCATACTTTTATCACTGTCTTTTACCTTAGTTTAGGTTTACTTCATTTCACCTCAGCCGTATCGGCAACCAAATATCTGTTACTTGTCACTTGAAACTCAGTAGAGCAAGCCTTAGATCATACATAGCACACCCATGTCTCTGTGGATCGACCCGTACTTGCCGCGTCTCCGATAGACGCCGTGCACTTGCGGTATTACACGTAGGTCAAATTTACATACACTTTCGAGGCCTACCACTATCACAAGCTAACTCGAGAATCAAGGTGTAACCGGTCACAAGCTACTTCATGGAGCAAGGTGTAACCGATTACAATCTATATTGGGAATCATGTTATTTCTTCATGGTGTGTGTGAATTAGGGTTTTGGGTTTGTCAAGATGAGAAGCTTTTAGATGTCAACATATTTGGACATGTACATAACTCTTATCATTTATTTTGCAAAGATATTCCTTGATACTCAAGGTGATCCATGGTCTGAAATATTGAAAACATTTAATTATGATTTTCATCATATATGTTTTAATTACCGGAAATTAAAGCATATCCTCGGGAATATATTATTAGTTAATGTGCTAAACTAATAATAGAAGTATTTCCATGAGAGTTTTCGGAAATATTGGTTAACATTAATTGGAAATAGGAAAACCGAATTTAGGTACTTTAATGCATATCTTGAGAATATTTTCGGTTTTGGAATTTCCTTTTTGTCCAAACAACCTTGGTTTATAAGAACTTGAGTTTGCATTTCTTGCAAACTATCTTTAGAGCCAGGAAAACTTCATTTCTTGTTGTTTCCGGTGGAGCCGTCTATTCCGAGAGGAAAGTACCCTAATTAGGCGAAATCTCTTACGACCTTTCGTTTAAAGACTTCCGTGAGATCAAGAAGCTCTATGATTACCGTTGGTGGGAAACTAGATAATTTCAATGTTATTAGTTTCCGATTATTGATTTGATTGACTAACGGTTGTTGAAACTTTGATTGCACCTAGTTTGTTTATTCTTGAGAACCTTCTCTTCTGATATAAGGCTCACTCAAACTAAATCAAAGTATTGATGGGATCTTTAGAACCATCTTCGGATATAAAGACATCTTGTGATAATCCATTGTTAACAGACTCCGTTCTGTGTGTGATTGATCACAAGAGGATTCAAGTTGTGTTGTGCAGGTTATTGAAGGCAATAGAATATTTAAAGACGAAGAAGAATTCTTATTAGTTTTCGTATATTGTGGATTTAGTGCACAAACCTTGATCGACTGGGATCCAACTAGAATCGGCTTATCTTTGATAGATCTGATTGATTAGTTGCGTGAGATCGACATCGCTTTATAATTTCTCTTTGAGATTTATATTGATTGATTGCGAATATAGAAATTGATTATTTCGGTAATCAAAGTTTAGATTGATCTAACCAGACAAAGGAGTTTATTAGATTAAACATAAGAGACTTTGTGAATGACTCATTATATCTTCCATAAAGATTGATTAGAGCGGTTACCAAACAGACTCTTCCTTTGCTGTTTGGAATGCGATCCAAAAAACTTGCTATTCACATGCGTGACTTAAGAAGTCGAAGGCGTAGGGATACTGACAAAACTAAGTAGCTAGGGGTAGTCTGGTTGGTCTCAACTATATGAAGATGGTATTAGATTTTGTATAACGGCTTAATTCTGAGAGTATTCAAAATTGGACAAGGTCCCGGGATTTTCCTGCATTTGCGGTTTCCTTGTTAGCAAAATCTTGTGTTGTGTTTTTACTTCCGCATTATAATTGTTTTATATTATAATAAAGTAAATTCACTTGTGCGTTAATCCTAATCACTTGATATTGATCCTATAGTAAATCGATTTCAGACCGTAACTATTATCAAGTGAATATCAAGTTGTATCGACTTTTTCCATAGATGATCACACTTGGTATCGGTCTTATAGGTTGATATATAAAAGATTTTGGTGTATTTGTGTACCCTCGTCTTTTCAGTATTAAGTATAAGATAATATGTGTACTATTAACTTGATCGGTAGCCCTTATCGTAAGGTATTTTGGGCTTATAAGACGATTAGGTTATTAAGAAAACCTATAAACCTATTTTTACAGGAGAAGAAAAAAAAGATTAGAAATATAGAGAAGAAAGTGAGCCGCGAGGCGAAAATGGAAAAAGAGTTGCGGCTATGCTAATATTTTATTTCTCCTTGATTGGTATTCTTGATTTGTTTGCTTCTTGTTTCATCTTCATCAAGAGGCAAGTTTATTCTTGATTTATCAGTTTAATTTTGGATAATTACGCTTTTAAATTATCATTGTAGTTCACAAATATTCATAGGGAAAATTATAAATCATCATATCCTTGAAACTCTATCTTGCAGTTAACATAGCATAAATCAATTGGCATGTAAATAGAGTTTCAACCGTTGGTTAGGGATGAATTTTGAATATGTTTTAATTTAGTATCTCATATATCTTCGTTTAAATTTTGAAGATGATCGGACACTGGTAAGACTCCGAATCAATTGATTTGAAGAACTACGTTTCTGCAGAATTCTGATGGCAAGTGGTACTAATTTAACTCTTGTATGAATTATCCAACTGTTAGATTTTACTCAATTTTTGATATGTGTTTACGTTTGATATTATTAATAATCTGTAAGAATATTAGAACGATCTGACATAGGTAGGTACCTATGAAACTCATATATTGTTGACTAAACCTACAAAAATCTACCCTAGATCAGGTCTCTTGTGTTCCTTGTATCTTGGAACTCGATAGTTGGAATATCCTGAATTTTTTATACATTGTAGGGTATGTTTATTTGACGTCTTAGTAAAATTTTCACCTCGATCAGGTAAGTAGAACAACGGTATTAACTAGGGAAAATTAGGTAGTCCAAGTTGAATGCTTATGTTTATTGTGATGTATTATGTATTTGGTATGCATGTTAGTACTTGGATGATTCCAATATGTTATGGTGGCCGAGATCAGGGCCACATTCATAATGCAATTGAATGTGAGTCACAGTGGGCAGAGGTTTGTTTTTGTTATTTCCGAGATTAGGGCTACATGTATGTGAGTTCGGTGGGCAGTGGTGACTTGTATGTTTAGTTATCTTTCGCCAAGATCAGGGCATCAAGTTTGATTTGAATACCTTGTGCGTCACGGTGGGCAGTGGTTACATGAAAGTTTTATTTTTGTTAATCGCTGAGATCAGGGCCTCAAGTTTGATTTAAATAACTTGTGTGTCGCGGTGGGCAGTGGTTACAGGAAAATGTTATTTTTGTTAATCGCCGAGATCATGGCTACATCTATATTAAAAATAGTATGTTAGTCACGGTGGGCAGTGGTAGTATTATGTTTAGCTTGATTCGTCGAGGTCAGGGATACAATTATTCAATAAATAGCTTGTGTGTCTCAATGGGATGTTCTTATGTATTTTGTTGTCTTATGCGTATGTGGTTTTAAATAGTTATATGGTGAAGAAATGTTTCAAGCGGTTGAACTAGATTTTTTTAAAAGGTTACAAACTAGTGAACTTTATTAACGTATACGATGTTGTCTCATATCTAGTTTAGTTATTCTTACATGATACTTTGATGCTTTTATAATCAACGGTTGAGCTGATGGATTAAGAGTGAAATTGCAATTTCCAAGGCTCTGACTTTGTGTTGATTTTCAGTTTCAGGTAGCTGAGTAAGTAAGTGATAAATCTTGGAGTTTTCTTGAGTTTCCACTGCAGTATCTGGGAAGAAGTGGGACCTCTTCCTTGATGAAGTTTTCTTCTGAATTTTCAACAAGATTATCACATTGTTAAATATTATTTTCTTAAAAAAATTTCTTGTCGAAACTTTGTTAAAACACAATTTCATTAGTGGAATGTGTTAGTCTATTTCATAACTTGTTGATAAAATTCTTTCTTTTCTATTTTATTTAAAAAAAAAAAATTCTGAGCTAGCGTGTGCTATGTGAATCTACGTTCATGTAGTGAAAACCTCGAATTACTGATAATAGGGCCGGTCGGACTATTGTTATTGATTCGGGTTGTCACAATTGGTATCAGATCACGGTTCCGATTTACTTCGATCGTCGGGTTTTACTGTCGGTGTTGGTGTGGTTTGAAAGAGTAGTGTATTGATTTTATGGTTTGCGTTTTGAGATTCAAGCGTATAGTTAGATGTATTTTGCAGTTAAAATATTTAGACTTATATATTTGTGCTTGACAGGGTTGATTTCAACTTTATATCAAAGATAATATCCATTCAAGTACTAACACGCAAGATAGAGATTCAAGTACTATTTCTCGGGATGAACCGGAAGTCGGGTTACGGTGCCCAACTGCGCGCTAACCTAGATAAGGGTTACGGTGCCGAACTGCCTAGATTGGTTGTGGAGATGAGTGTCTGCATCAGCTGCTTAATATTAAATGTGTTCACGGGACCTGACCTTCTGGTGATCTATGTTCAAATCAGCAAGTAAGTTCAACATCTGCTATCTTTTCTCATGTATTTTTGTATTGAATATAACAATCCATATACATATGTTTGTCTGCAGTTCCAGAAAAATAAGTAATATGTATGTGTAACTAGGAGTTACACAAGTCAGGTGCATGTGTAACTTCTAGTTGCACATATTATATGCATGTGTAACTTCTACATGAGAAATGCATCTGTAACTCACAGTTACACTAGATAGATGTTTGTTATTCACTTTACCAATGTTCTATTTTTCTTTGTTTCTTTTTGTTCATCCAACCTAATCCTATTGATGTTTATTTTGTTATAGATGTGCAAGCATTTTGGAATAAATGAAGACAAGGAGGAGAGAGAGAGAATTTATATTGTATTCGTTTTACATGTGTAGTGTTTTAACACGTTTTTTATGTTCAATAACAACTGATTACTATAGTTGATAAACAGAGAAATTATTGTAAATGAATATTGAAGCAATACATATATTTTTTGTGTGTTTCTTTGTGATGTGTAATAATTTCTGGATACACATGTCATATAAATGTGTAACTTATAGATACACATGAGATATTCATGTGTAACTTCGCCATGTGCATGTGTACCTTCTCATTACACATGCCATATGGATGTGTAACTTCGCCGTATAAATGTGTAACTTCTGGATACACATGTAATATGAATGTGTAACTTCTCATTACACATGCCACATGGATGTGTAACTTTTGAGTACACATGCATATCTGTTCCATGCCATATGTAACTGATAAGTACACATCCGTATGTTGGTGCCGGTGGTTGTGGTCGGCGGCGGTGGTTGTCGATAGTGGTTGTAGCGCCCCCTAAGCTAGCAGCTGACTAATCCAAGAGATTAACTAAATAAAGAGGCACTAAGGAGCTAAATCATAAACTTGATCAATCACTTAAGAAATCTACTACAAAACTTAACCCAAAAACTATCCCCACTCTGAAATATACATATATACAAGAAAGTTCGTTATCGATTTCCACCTCTTTTGATGACAAGCCACGCCTACCTCGAGATCCACAGTCCACTGGTTCATCCTTTGAATCGATCGTTGTTAATATATACTAACTGTTAATCACATAAGAAGTCTAAGAAACTAGCCAAAATGGCTCACACAAGAATCATACAATTCTATCTAATGATTCTAGATCCATTTAAGGTTATACACCTTTTATTTATCTATCTCTAGCAAATCTAAGGTTTACTAATTCAATCGGATTGGTTCTATAGTCCAGTAGCTAAGTCTTATGACTATCTACAACTTTGTAGAAGAAGCCGAAGGCCAAATCAGATCATAAGGGTCCAACACATCAAAATAGGAAAGCTAAACCTAAGCCCAAGTCCACTAAGGTCAACGTCTGAGTCTAGTCAAGTCAATAGTCAACTCAAAGGGTTAAAGTCAACGGCCTACTGGTCTGGTCACTGAGTCAAACAGATTCAACTCGGGTTAACAAGGGTAACTCGACTCAGTCAGAAGAACTGAGTCAGCTAAGCAAATCGAGTCAGTTAAACTGATTTGGATGACTACCAGGTCTAAACTTCTCACATAGCTGCCAATCTAACTCCAATTCAACTTCAATCTATTCATTATATCAATTCAAAATACAAACTTTCATTCTAAACAATACTATAATTTCAGTACAACTGAAATTCAAGCTTTACCTGCAATTGCAGTACTAAGCCACACTCAGTTGTGGCCAAGCTAAACACTATTTCAACTGAGTTCAGTTCATACACCCTTAATCCATTCATCTTGTTCAGCCACAACTAATACATTACACAAACATTACCAACAACCCTGTCCCTGCACTGCACAATACCACAACAACAACATTATCTCCACAACAGCGGCTAACACCAATCTTCTTACTAAACTATTACCAGATTAACAACAATTCAGTATAACCCTTTCCAACTCCATTGTCACAACCATATACTCATATCTAACACAATCCTCATCTGCACCCATTACAGTTCACCTACATACCAATTCTTAGCTCAATCTGCACTAATATAGCTTACTAAGAACTCAACCCCCAACACCTGCAACCACAGATAAACAACCAACATTACCATAACTACAACTGCAGTTCCATGAGCTTCACCTTCATTACATAATCATCAACATCCATATCACTACTTCAATTCCTCCACTAACAGTTCTCTGGAATTCTTATTAACTCCACCAGAACCACAGCTTACACCACCACCATTTACAATTACAGCTCCCCTGACACTTCCACCTCCAAAACCACAAGAAGATTATAACTTGCATTCGATTCTATACAGAACACCAACTTCTACCTTTCAAACATAAAATCCTCAAATGTGATTCATTACATATACCTTATTTACATCTGCAATTCCATTACAAAACCACCTACTCATTTCAATCTTAGCTCCATTAACATCATACACTCAATAGTCAAAATAAATAGCTTTACAAAGTTAACTTAGAATCATAATTACCTCCACTCTGTGTTGCTCAGACAACTGAACTCATTTCTTCCTTGACAATCATGGCAGAACTATAATTGAACAATCATCTCAAAACTATAAACACCCAACAGCCTTTGTCACCATCTTTGATTTACAGAGGAACCCTAATTCACCGATTCTTCATCAACAACAGCTACAACTGATAAATTAACACAAAACCCATCTCTAACTCAATCCGTATCTTCCAAATCAAAACCCCTCTTTTAGAACTACAACTGATTCAATCATGGCAGAACCCTAGTTCTTCAATTCAATCATCAGAACAACTCCATAGCTTCAATTAACATCGACCCTCTTATTCCTCATCCATCAACAACCCGATTAACCCATCAATTTACCTCTTACCTCGAATTAATCTCAAAACCCTAACCTCTGATTCCTTCAAAAATCATCTCTTCTTCCTTTCTCCAAACCGATAAACATCAATCACCCCCACCAACCACCATCTTTGATAACTTGTCTAATTCTCGTGACCTCACAGCCTCAGAAGTCTCGGAGAATCGCCAGAGGCGAAGAACAGGAGAAGGAGAATGAGAAGATGAGAGAAGAATAAGAATGAAGAAGAAGAAAGAAGAATACGCGTTTATCTCTCGGCTTGGTGAAGATAAGACCAACCAAAATGTTAAAGGCAGTCGACCAAATGACAAGGGCACCCAAGCGGTTGATAGGATAAATGACCATTATACCTTCGTATTAACTGATGATATCTTTTTCGTCTGGTATCTGATTGACACGTTCGAGTAGTCCATTCTGCGAACATTTGGAGACCTATCTGACGACACTATTTTCGTATCTAAATCGTTGTTAGAGTAATTTCTATTAATTAACGTTCGTGTTAAACTAATCGAGTCATTATCATCTAATTCGTCTCTTGACTATCGCTAGACCAGTCAAATAGCATTGACGAGCTTGAGGGTCTTTACGGTGGTGGTGGTCGGAGGTGGTTGGCGGTGGTGGTGGTCGGAGGTGGTTGGCGGTGGCTGTGGTGGTCGGAGGTGGTGGGGACAGTATCACATTATATTTCAATAATTTTTGGGCTTAAATTTAAATTTTATTTAATTAGGGGCTTGATAATATGTACAGGGGTATAAACGTTTTTTAATAATTCGGGGCATAGATTAAATTTTTTTTTAATTAAGAGTTTGATATTATGGATAACCCATGAGTTGAGCCGTAGCCTAAATTCCCCAATTTGGAATTCGACTTAAAGTGTGCTCTCTTTTAATGGTGACCGTCAAGAGAATTAACGCTTTTTAACCGCTGATCTTGTGCTTTCGTAGACCCCATGACTTCTTCCAATTGATGAGACGAAATTGACTTGGAAGATGGAAGTCTTTCCCCCACAAGAGACTCGCTCATCACCGCAGAATTTTGGGATATTATGCTATTACTTGAACAGGTGTTGCCAAGGCCGAAGGATAAGGCCAATCCAATCCAATCCACAACCCCAAAGATGAAACAAATATCTGGAAAGAGCACAAAGTCACCCTCAATTGAACTGGCCTAATCTCCAGCTAGTTTTCTTCCAACCAACCCCACAATTATGAAATGAATTTCTTCCGAGTTCCGCAACAAATTATTGGAACTTAAAAACTTGTCTGTGTCAAGGGTCCAACCATACTAGATTCTATCAAAACTTTGATTTCCCATATTGTGAATTGGGAAAACAAGATTAAAGTTTGGTGGTAGCAAAAGCAGCAGCTAATGTCAATTTCCAAATCTTATGCCCTAGATTGTGTCTTACTCTTTTTCCAACTCCCCACTCAAAACCTAGTTAGTAGACTATTATAGCATTTATAATCTTGACCAATATAGTTGTTTTATTTATCCCAATCAAATTTTAGGTCCCCCACCAGCAACCAATAACTCAAGAGGATCCTCCATATTGAATCATAGTGGGTGTGAGTGGCACTTACTTTTTTTTATCCAAGGGCGGCTGCACTGCTTTATACTAGCAATTCTCAACTCCGTGCGCCGAACTTTGAACGTTCCTGCCTTCCTTCCAAACACGCTGTTGCCTTTACGCTGTTCTGCGAATTCTCTTTAGCATAATAAAATTCATTCTTCTTCCAGAACTAGAATTTGCATTTTAGCAGTTAGGCTCTTAGGTCCCATCATAGCGAGAGCATGACATTTTATTTATTCCCACGCGAATGAGATATTTCTCTTCTTGCGTGGCATACATGATCGAATCGAATGCAAGTGGACGGTCGACACCAGTACAAGTGGAGTTAAACGTGTCTTGACTTTTGCGAATAGTGAATGAACTGATTTGGTTGGGAAATACGAATAATACTTGTATATCGTGACAGACAGCTGAATCTGGAGATTTTTATTTATTTTTGCCTCTTGAAGAAGTGAAGAGTAAAAAGTGGATGGAACACAACAGAATCGATACACTTTATTCTTGTCCTTATTTGCAAAATTCAGGCTTTATACGTAATCAAAATCGGCGACAGAAGTAGTAAGCATCACTGAAATCTGTCCAAGAAAATATACAGTATGATTTTTATTTTATTTTGAAAATTTGAATTCTTCTAGTCTATAAAGTGAGAGTGTATAATTGTACACTTGTATCATTTGTACGAGGTCCACGTTTCTAGGTTGTGTATCAATCTAGTATCTGTCAAAACTTCCCAGGATTTATGGATAAGATGTTCCCCACATGTATACAATTATCTGAAGTTTGATCATCAATCTTGATGTTCACTACTTAATCTTTCCAACACCTTATACACATTATTGCACCTTATCCACAGCTTAATCCCGTAAAGTTCCATAGTCTCAAACTGTAACTTCCCGCGGAAACAGCATAGGGCATAAGACTTGGCCTTATAAGTTATACCGTTACAACGTCCCTATTTTAAAGTTGAATACTTATTTCTGTCTTTGTGACTTTCATTCCTATCAGGAGGTCACTTAGAGTCGTATCAATGATATCATCAATTCGTCACATTCCTTCTCTGCTATCTCACTTAAATTAGTTCTTCTTCTTCTACTAGTAGGTAGTGTGATAAATGAGTTGAGTGATTCTCTGCTCTCACATATTCTCCAAAACAGTAGGAATTAACTAGAAGTACTTGAGCCAGTTTACATGCTTTAGTTTTTACTCTTCTTGATCAGTAATCTCCTATCTTCAAAGAAATATGGAAGATGAGTATGCAAAGTTTATCAGGAGAATGAATCCACCAAGGTAATTGAAATTTCCAATCCTCTTTTGTTTAATTCATGTTTTCAATCCTGGGTTTTTCTTAGTTTCACTTCGTAAAGGGGTTCTGTTTCCTCAAGGGAAACTCAATACCTGATTAGCTCTTGATACTGTTTTACTTCTTGCAGAGTTGTTATTGACAATGATGCTTGTGAAGAAGCCACTCTAATTCAGGTGAATGGTCTTAAATGAAAATTATATAGCGTTTCATATTGTTTTAATTAGTTGTGATTATGTATGTATGTTGAAACAGTTGTTAATTCTCTGTTGTTTTTTTTTTTTTGGGGTGATTGTGCATGTATGTAGGTTGATAGTATGAAGAAACATGGGATACTATTAGAAGTGGTTCAAGTTCTAACAGATCTCAACTTACTCATAACTAAAGCTTACATATCTTCTGATGGAGGATGGTTCATGGATGGTATGATTGCCTAATTCTCTATAATTTGACATAAATTGATCTTTTTGTTCATATTTCTCATCAGAATTCTCAATGTTTTCAGTCTTTAATGTTACCGACCAAGATGGGAATAAACTCAAAGATGAAGGAGTGATCAGTTACATAAAAATGGTAATAACGCTTCTTTACTCTTGGTCATTTTTTTTTTAGCGGAATTCAGTTTTTTGTTCAATTTTGCAATATTCGAAGTTCATATGTTTTGTCTAATTTGCAGACATTAGAAGCGAATGATTGCTTCTTACCGTCTTTGAGAGACACAGTCGGGGTAATGCCGTCTGAAGACCACACATCAATTGAGCTAACGGGGACTGATAGACCAGGTTTACTGTCCGAAATATGTAGTGTGCTTGCGGACCTTCGCTGTAATGTAGTAAATGCTGAGATATGGACGCACAACGCTAGAGCGGCAGCTGTGGTTCATGTTACAGACCAATACACCGGTTGTGCAATTGAAGATGCAAAACAGCTTTCTACAATTAAGGAACTTCTGTGCTATGTTCTCAAAGGCAATAATGACACAAGGACAGCAAAAATGATGGTAGCAGCACCGGGTGTTACTCATAGAGAAAGAAGGTTGCACCAAATGATGTTTGATGACAGGGATTATGACAAGGGAAATATGGTCAGGATGAGGAGGGCCGATGATAATAAACTGAGCACTGAAGTTACTTTACTGGATTGCGTCGAGAAAGATTACACTGTCGTTACTATGAGGTCCAAAGATCGTCCGAAACTCTTGTTTGATACTTTGTGTACACTAACAGATATGCAGTATGTTGTGTTTCATGGAACTGTCAAAACAAGCCGGATGGAAGCTTATCAGGTAATTCCTAGTCAGATAGGATTTTATAACTTAATGGGTGTTGTATGAGTTATTTCTAATTTGAAAAGTTTGTAAATGAAATCATTCTTTGTTTTGCTTTCTAAATTTAGGAATACTATATCCGGCACATTGATGGCCTGCCTATAAGCTCCGAGGCAGAACGGCAACGTGTGTCTCAATGTCTTGAAGCAGCTATTGAAAGAAGAGTCTCTGAAGGATTGGAACTTGAGCTATGCACAGAAGATCGGGTTGGACTTCTCTCGGACATTACAAGGATTTTTAGAGAGAACAGTTTGTGCATCAAGAGAGCAGAAATCTCAACAAAGGGAGGTAAAGCTAAGGATACATTCTTTGTCACTGATGTGTCTGGTAATGCTGTTGACCCTAAGCTTGTGGACTCAATTTGTCACCAAATTGGAGTAACCGTTCTTCGAGTGAAAAGGAACTCAACTCTGTGTCCGAAGTCCCCACCAGAAACAACAGGTTTCTTTTTCGGGAATCTCTTTAAAGCTCGCACGTTTCAAAATTTCAGGCTAATCAGATCCTATTCTTAGGACTCCATGTTCATACTCCGCAGAAGCTGTACAAAATGTAAAATACTACACTCAATTAGATACACTACCAGAATAGTTTGTCCATACAGTACCTGTATTCTAATGCAGGGATGATCTTTATGGTCCTGTAGTTACATTGTGAATAGTGTCGATTGTAATAATATATAAATAGAAAAAAACTTTAAATTGTGTACAAATGTGTTACAGTGTACATAAACTTGTGATTGTCCAAAAGGGTAAATCTGTAGAAATGGTGTAAATAATTATGCAAATGTAAAGAATTAGATTGAATAGAAGAGATACGTTAAAGCCAGATAAGGGTTATTACTGTGTAGTTGTAGAAAATCTAACATCCTACATTTAACATTCAAAACTAAATAAAGGATTAAGACAAGTAAAGAAAAACATGGAAAAAAGACAGAAGCATATACTGTGGTTCGGCATGATTACCTACGTCCATGAGAGTGATTCGAGTGATTAGTTCCTCTCGTCGAGTTTGTAAAGATTACAAGTTGCTAGGCTATTTTTTTTGTTTTTTTTTTTATCGGTAAAGAATTGGTGCTGGCGAGTTTCGAACTCAGGTCACTAGTATCATCACCTAATGACTTTACCATTGCACTACAGTGGCACCGGCTGCTAGGCTATTTTTTGGCAATGTACAATGTTCTTTAAGAGTTTGAGAAGCTTTCGTGGACCATATAAACATATCTAACAGGGTAGGTACTTCAATGCGATCCTCAATCAGAGAGATAAAAAATTGCTCCGAGTTTTCTTGCTTGTTTTTTTTTTAGGGTTTCAAATTTTTTATGCGAGTAATCATCGTTTTCAAGCATCTTTAATGATTTGAGCTTTGCTGGTTTTTTTTTTTTTTTTTGATAAATCTCATAACATTTCATTCATGGTAAAATGAAGATTACATGGATGTCAAGAACATCAAGATCAAAGATCGAAATACAATTAAAAGGTATTAACAAAGTGTAATTCGTGAAGAGAAGTGCCGAACTGCCAACAAGAGTACCAAGCAATCTGAAGATTGAAAGAATGGTTTTGGGATTATAATCCAACCATTTTGATAAGGTTTTTTCTTCTTGAAATAGAGATCTTCTCATAAAAATATGAGAGTAATATGCCCAAAGTCTTGAATCTTGATAACCACACTTGAACTTCCACCCAAAATCTTCATTGAGATCACAAAAAAACACCATGAGAGCACATAGAGAATCTCCAAAAGGAGAAACCCAAATAAATCCTTGGTAACTTAAGGAAATTCACTCTTATATGTATTGAGAAACCATGATAAATCATTATTTAAATCTTTGAGCATGCCTCCAATAACTCGCAGTGTTACTAAGGCAAATAAATAGGAAGCTTGAAGAGTTAAGGAGTGTCAAGGAATCAATACAGAAAGGAAGAAGAAGGTTTTCTCAAAAGCCATGTCTAATTATGAGTCACGAAAGTTCTCTTTGGATCTCAAGAGGAGTCCTCTTTACTGGCTTTCAATTTTTAAGATCCGAAAGAAACCAAGTGGATAGTTACTGATAGTATGGTGAACTTCATCAATGGTTTTGAAGAACTGAGAACCAATCTCATAATAAAAGTTCAAAATCAAGATTGGTTGAAAGACAAAATTGAAGAGACAATGACCGATCTTGCAGAATTGAAACAACAAGTTGAGAAACTTGAAAAACAAGAGATGGTTGCTGACAAGTCTCTCGAGACATGCTTCAAGAGTTTGAACACTAAAGAAACCTTAATGAACAACCAGAGCACCATTAAAGATTAAGTTAGTTTCTGTAATACTTGATCTTGAGAATAGACTAATTAATTGTTGATTTATTTCAATGTTTGTGGAAAGTCTATTCAAACTATCAATAATATGAATGATTAAGTTTTTAATTATTTTAAATCTTTTGTGTCATCCGTTTAGATAGTCTCGATTGCATGGTTATGTGAATGGATATCTTTTATGCTTTGCTTTCAGTTTATGAGATGTTATTTCGGTTTTCACTAATCCTAATATCCGATCTCATATTATGGTGATCTCTTATGATTTGTGTGACTTTTTGATATAGCAAGATTAGATTCTAACCTTTTTAGGTAAGCTTTATCAAAGGATCATAAAGAGATATTAATTAAAACTCATATGTGAAAGTTACAATGATGCTATTATCGATTTATGTTTACATAGTTGTGTATTTAGCATAACATATGATTTTCGGTTTAGGATTTTATTATTGGCACGTATTAGCTAAAAACCAATTTCAACATTTCTCCGGTAAAGGTTGTTTTGCTTGTTATTCCGTTGTTTTTGCAGGGGAATAACAATTAGGGGGGGGGGGGGTTTCTTATTGAACTGGTACTTAATGATAAATGTTTGCGGGGAGAGAGGTTGTGGAAATCGAGGGAAGAATTATGCATTTAATCTTTCCTAATATGAAAATTAAAGCTAATTCCGATCTTAGTTTGTCATGTCGAAGCGTATGGTACGATTTTTGTTAGTTACGTCTTCATGTTAAGAAAAGCTGATTTAATTGCATATTCTTTGCTTTTGCTTAACGAAATATAGTGCAATTGTTATATTTCCATTATTTGCTGCGGATTGTTATGTTTCAATTGTTCTCGGTTAAGAAAAACTTTGTCAATTCCGATTTTTGTTTTTGCTTAACGAAAAAAGGATCATTTGTTTTAGTCCTGTTGATTCTTGATAAGAGAAACTAAGTTAATTCTGATCTTATAAGAGAAACTAACTAATTAGTTCAAGCTTATCAAATGTAGGATTCGATTATTCAAGTCTAGTCAATTCCTTGACGAGAAAAACTAGTTAACTAACCTAGTTCTTGTCTTGTCTAAATCAAGGTACAATTATTTTATGAATAATTGGAACCTGGTAAGATAAATTGAGTTAATTATGATCTCATTTGAGTCTTATCGAATAAAACGACTATACATACATAATCGGTTCGGTGTTGAAACTAAGTTTTCTTAGTCAATTAATCGGACTAAGGGATAATTGCTTCAGGCAATTATTTCCTTGATGACATACTAAAACAAGATTACTTAGGTATTTTCGGTTTTAATATTGGTTATCTAAAATGGTATATGAAACCTTCGTAGGGGGGGTAAAGATTTTCTTATTCAAATGTCAATATCAACATTTATTTTGTGAATATGTGCATGATATTGTGTTGTTGAAACTTGGAATCAAGCGTATGAAGAATGACTTATTTGTAATTCGTTTATCTCCATATGTATTAGAGTTTTGTCATTAAAATTAAAAAATGGGGAGATTGTTAGAGTATTGCTCGGTTGAACCCACCAAGAGTTGGTATTTTAAGTTTGGTTGTCATATTTTTTTATCAAAACCTAATTAGAGTCGCTTGATGAAATGTACTAGAGTCAACTTCATTTAGGTTAGACTAGAAAATCTAGGAATGTTGAGACATACAAGTATTACCTTGAAGACCTGAAGAATGTGAAGACGTATCGACTACAATGAAGACATCATCCTTCCACTTGAGGTTAGTGATACTGACTTGACTTGTTTCCATTCTTATCGTTACTTTCAAGTCGTTTAAGATTGAAAACATAACATGCGAGGTTATATTTAGTACTCTAGTATTAGACTTGGTCATATTATTATGATCAAAGTTTCAAGGAAGAATATTTAATTACGAAGTATGAGGTTTATCTTTTGAACTTCGTAAATACGACATCGACATAATATATGTAATTTTTTACTTGATTGTGTATTGGATATAGGTGTGATTTCGTCCTAGGAAACTATGTTTCGTTACATATGTTTAAAGTAAATACATATAGGAAACTTGTTTCGTAATCGAAAAGAAATCAATAGGTGTTTTGGTCCGGTTTTCTATGAAGATATATTGGATGACCAATTCGAACATAAGGTGGGAATTCTAGTAGAACCGGTCTTAACTTATGTTGAGAGTCAAGGTAGAACCGATCCCTACCTACTTTGGGATACATGGTAGAACCGATCCTAGATATTATTGGGAGTCTTAGTAGAATCGATCCTTACCTATATTGGGAATATTGGGAATGCTCGTTCGTGCATTTGGGTACTTGTTCGTGCATCATCGTTGAGTACACTTGCACCGTTTTATTGGGGCTTACTCGATGATAGTCCAGATGCCCGATTGTTGAGTAATTATTACTAATTCATGAAATTCAGTGGAGAATGATTCATGAAACGCAGTAATAAAATGAATTGAGTATCTATTACTAATCCATGAATTCTAGTCGGGAATTTAGGGAACAGAGTAATGAGATAAAATGGTTATGTATTACTAATCCATAAATCCAACCGGGGAATTCAGGGAACGGAGTAATGAGATATAATAAATTATTTTCTAGGAATTCAGTGGTGAATGTCACGATAGAATTAATCTATTTGCAGAATCGAGATATGAGATAGTTGAAGCATCATATTCGTTCGGAAAGGTGTATAGTCAGGGAACAACATGCAGCGTCGACGTCCTGAAGGCGTTTAGACCTCTAACAAACAATTATGTCTAGAGAGCCGCCTGAATCTATACACGGTCTCTCTACATAGTCAGGGAACAACGAGTATCGCCGACGTCCTGAAGGCGTTAAGCCCTCTGACAAACAATTATGTCCAGAGAACCACCCAATCGTTATTCTATGTAGAGGCGGGTCTCTCTATGTAGTCATGGAACAACGAGTATCGCCGACGTCCTGAAGGCGTTAATCCCTCTGACAAACAATTATGTCCAGAGAACCGCCCAATCATTTTATTCTACATAAAGGGCATGATGAAAAGTGCAGCATCGAACGCTCAACCGGGGAGGCCTTTCGAGAAACATATTCATCATGGCTCCGAGAGGAACACTCACTCAGTCAGAGTTCGTAAAACGGTTCACGGATCATAAAATATGAATTGTCACATGCGTTCTTGAAGCCGGGTCAGAAACATGCAGTATCATGATTTTACGATTTTGACCTTTGTCGAAAATCCACCATCAACAACCGCAAATGCAGAAAAACCCTGGGACCTAGTCCAGCTTTGAACACCACAATGTATTAAGCCGCTACAGATACTAGCATACTTTCAATGAAGTTCAGACTGGACTGTAGTTGAACCCTAATCAATCTCACACTGATTAAAGGTACAATTGCGTTCCTTACGTCTCTGATCCCAGTAGGATACTACGCACTTGATTCCGTTAGCTGATCTCACTCATAACCATGAGTTGCTACGACCCAAAGTCGAAGACTTGATAAACAAATTTGTCTCACACAGAAAAGTCTATTGGTATAGATAAATCTGTCTCTCACAAAAATACTTATGAGTTTTGTTCCGTCTTTTGATAAATCAAGGTGAACATGAACCAATTGATAAACCGGTCTTATATTCTCGAAGAACAGCCTAATATTATCAATCACCTCACAATAATCTTAATCGAATAGCGAAACAAGATATTGTGGAATCACAAACGATGAGACGAAGATGTTTATGATTACTTTTATCTTGCCTATCGGAGATATTAATCTCGAGTCAATTATTTCAATTGTACTCAACACGATAGAAACAGCAAGATAACCTACGAGGGTCTCGAGAGAAACCTAAGGTTAAAGGAGAATCGACTCTAGTTATGCAACTAGTAACACACAAAAGTGTGGGGATTAGGTTTCCCGGTTGCTAGAGTTCTCCTTTATATAGTTTTCAAATTAGGGTTTACAATCTAAGTTACCTTGGTAACAAAGCATTCAATATTCACCGTTAGATGAAAAACCTGATTCAACCAAGCTAATATCTTTCAACCGTTAGACCGAACTTAGCTTGTTACATACAAATGAAATGTACCCTCATTTATGTTTATGTAACTATACCTAAACGTGTACACCATGTTGGTTCAATAATAGTTAACCGAGGTTAGCCATATGAATACTCTCATATCAACCTTGTTCAACTTAACCATAACTAGTTCAAATGACTCAAAGTTGTTCAAATTTCAAAGTCCTATATTCTCATAGAATTATACAAGAACACAATTGAGGCAAAATCGGTTTGATTCACTCGAATCAATTCATGAACATTATATCCACGGTTTGCAAAAATTGCATTCGTTATTTTATAAATGTTTATGTTCATGTAAATAACCGATTTTATAACTTTAACCTTCAAGTATGCAAACGTGTACGCATACTTGAAATACCCGGACCAAAATTGGGTTTCGCCAGTACGCAAACGGGTACGCGAACTTCCAATTCCAGCAGAAATATTCGGAAATGAACCTTACGCTAGTACGCGAACGGGTACGCATACTTAGGTTCCCGGATTTCTCAAGCCAACAGGTACGCGTACGGGTGCGCATACTATCGTTCCCGGACATGGATTACATATGTACAACAGTACACAACATGACATATCCAATAATGGTTAAGTGTTCTAAACTCTAATTTCAATCATTGAAACTTTCTTAGAGGATGACAATAGCCGTTTTCACACACTATTAACATCAAAGCAATTTTCAAGTTATTGAAATAATCATAATGAAACATTCTAAGTTTACATCAAATGATTGTATCACACAAACCATGTAAGATGTTGCTCGGAAATTTTCACATGATCATCTTTTGACTTGCGTCAAGAATATAAGATGAACTTGGTCAAAGCGAAAGCTTGCCAACACATATTCTGAGAAATATGTAAGCGAGTTAAACTCAGCTCTAAATCTCAAATGTGTATATAAAAAACTATATCGTAATACGACTTATGTCTCAATATAGGAGATAGAGTATAAATAGACTTTCCAAGTGATAGATGAGTTTCAGTCTCCACATACCTTTTGTCGATAAAGTTCCAGAAGCTCTCCTTCGTAGTTCTTCGTCTTCAAATGATGAACGCCGTGAAGTCTAAGGATCGACTACACAATCTATGTTTTAGTCCGAGACATCTATAAGTAGACTAGAAATCAAGACTTATATTTTTGATCACTAACATTGACAAACATGCTTGAGATATCAACGCATGCGAGTTCGACCGAGCAGTACTTTAACAAGTACCCTAATTAGGCGAAATCTCTTACATCTGCTCGTTTAATGACTTTTGTGGGATCAAGAAGCTATACGAGTACCTTTCGTGGGAAAGTAGATAATTGCATTGTTATTTTAGTTTTCGATTATTGATTTGATTGACTAACTGTTGTTGAAACTTTGATTACACCTAGTTTAATTATTCTTGAGAGCATTCTCTTCTGACATAAGGTCACTCAAACTAGATCAAAGTATTGACGTGATCTTCTGAACTGTTTTTAGATTTGAAGATAACTTGTGATCATCCATTGTTAACAGACTCCATTCTGTGCGGGATCAATCATAAGTGGAATCAATTTTGTGGTGTGCAGGTACAATTGAAGGCAATTGAAGATTTGAAGACAAAAATATTCTTCTGATTTGGTATAATTCTTTAGGAAACCAATAGATGTAAGTTCACTTAGAAAGATTTGTAGGATTCTTCCTTGAAATTAGAGACCGATATCTTATAAAAAAGAAATTAGTTTAGAGCGCTTAAGTATCAGAAATTTATAGCTTCCCGTATAAACATTATTATAAGAAACTTAGACTTCCCTATTTGATATAAATTAAATCAGCATAGATGAACCTAGAGCCACAAATTTTAGTTGTAGAAAGCCATATAGGTTTGTGCTTTGTTTCATGTTGTTTGCGCTTAGACAAGAGATGGGATTATTCTATAAGGTGGGGAGTTTTTGAAGACCATAAGGATGGTGTGATTTTCGAGGACGAAAATGAATAAGGTGGGGAGAATATAAGGACCCTCAAGCTCGTCAACGCTATTAGACTAGTCAAGAGACGTATTAGTCGAAACTAACTCAATTAGTTTAACAAGAACATTAATTAATAGAAATTAATCTAACAACGATTTAGATATTAGATAGGTCTCTAAAAGTTATGCGAGATGGACTACTCAAGCATGTTATTCGGATATCAGACGAAGAAGATATTATCGGAATCGTGAGAAGGGAAAATTAGTAATTTTGCTTTAAACCGCCTGGCTTCCCTTATCGTTTGGACGGGTGCCTTTAGCAATTTGGTCGGCCTTATCTTCACCAAAAACCAATCGAAGAATTCATTCTTCTTCTATTTTCTTTTTTCTTCTTCTTCTTTTCTTTCTTTCTTCTTCTTTCTGTGTTCTTCATCTGTTGATGAATTAAGATGATGAGTAGTGATTCAGAGAGTTAGAGTTGAGCCGAGAGTCCATAGATTGGTTGTTAATGGTGGAGTTGATATTAATTGAGCACGGGATGAAGATGATAGAGTTGCTGTTGGAAAAGAAATTAGGGTTTATCTGGGATGGATGATGAATTGATCTTGAAGCTGATAAACTAAGGATGGGTTTGAATAACAAACTCTATTGAAGAAGATTATTAGGTCAGTTTGAAGGTTCGATTACTAAGAAGATCTTAATTTGAGAAATCAGTGGAATTAGGGTTAGGGGAGATTCAGAATAAGAATTTGAAGATGAATTTGAGAGTTTATGGGGAAGATTAGAGATGGGTTTTGTTGAATTGAGTCAAGTGAAGAAGAAACTCAAATTCAATTTATTGGGTAATACAAAGTTGAGGTAATTGTTCTTTCCGTGAAATTAGTTTAAGTTTATTATTGAATTTATACGTTTCTTCATGAATTAAGAATTGATATGAATGTGGAGTTGAGCTTTTAAAACTGATATTGATGTGAACCAGTTGGAAGAGGAAAGGAGGGCACTATTATTGAGTTATGTATGATTGTTATGTTGATGAATTAGAGTTAAGTAAAGAGGCTTGTGATGTTGTTGTGAGTGTTAATGTGATATGGCTGATGATGAAGATGAGTTAATTGGTGGTCTGTATAGGTTGATCTGAATTGTATGTTGAGTTGAATGTGAAGAGTCACTTGAATTGAGTTACAATGGTAATTAGTTGAACAGGTGGAGGTTTAGAAACTAAGGGAGTTGGCGGAGTAGTTTGTAATTGTAAATGAGTTAGTAGTCATGGTAATGGGAGAGGCCGAGTCTAATTGATTTGATGGTGTTGGTGGTGATGTAGCAGGTAAAATGCGTTTAGATACTTTGAAGATGTAACTGGTGGTAATACTACCATGAAAGAATGTTGTTAGTATGAATTGGAATGGTGCAGGGAGTATGATTTAAGATTTTTCTTAGTTTTCGTAGTAGTAATTAAGATTCGTTCTCTCAGATTTGCGAAGATTAAATTTAAAGGTTTAAAGAAAATAATAAACAAAGGCGAGAGTCACTGGGTCTAGGATTCCACCGCATTCATATTAATAGGTTCAATTATTATTCTTCAGCAATTATCGCTCAATAAACAAAACAACAAGGACTCTTATTTTTGCCAAGGTAGATTCTCCAAACATTAGTTATAAATCGTAAGCATGGGCCATCAAACATCTAAGCAAGCATGACCCATCTAATAAAATGATAACTAATTTTTTCAAATCATATTTCTATTTTAATTAGTGCAAAAGTCAAATAAAGAATTAATTAAAATTACCCACGTATGAAATTCGGCTTCCTCCGTCGACCCAGTGTAGGGGCTTAGCTACTCATGATGTAGACACACTCAAAATTCATTTTTATTGCCCAAATGGTGTTTACAATGAAGAAAAGAAGAGAAAATACAATAAACCGGGAATTTGCAACGTTTATAAGCGTTGCAAACCCACTCTTACGAAGAATAACAGTGAAACCGTCGCATAATGACAGTCTTATCTCTTCCGTGTAAACGACGCTTTTTTACGACTGTCTTTGATAGTTTGTTCTTCACTTCTTCACTATTTTTTTCTGCTGCTGCTGCAGATTACTCTGCAGCACTTCTCTCGACTCTGTAGCCTCCCCAATCACTCGATATCTCTTCTATGAACCCAAACAACACTTTATATACGCAAAAGCTCCAAGAAATCTCGCTCAATCACTCCAAAAATCCTTCCATTACTCGGCAGTAAATGAAAATATTCTCGAGATATTTTTGTTCCTAATTTATCTTCTCACGCTTGTTTCTCGTGTCAAAACACTCCAAACACGTTCAGTTAACGGCTGTGATGAATTTAGATCGTGCAGATACACGCCAGACCACATGAAATCCCGAGTTTATTTCTCTACTAAACGTGCTCCCTGTTTTGCTTTATCTCGATAATCTAGCCACTTCTAGCCGAAAGGAAGACCCATACCAGCCCTGTTAGGTCATTTAGAGCAAACCCATTTAATTTCAGACCTTGAATCTCCCTATAGCATGGTTTAAACTCGACCCTAAATCTGGCCGTATACTTGCAACAGTTTCCCGCCATTTTTGTTCTTGTTGTTTTCATCAATCTTTGATTATCCGACCAAATATAATCGAAACAAAGAACATTACCATCCCCCGTTAAGGTCCTATCAACAAACCCATTTGATTTCAAACCATTGAATCTCGTTCTAACACCTCCAAAAGCTAAACCCTAAATCTGCCACCATTTTTCCCGCCAAAATTTGAAATTCAAAAGGTTGAAGATGACTGCCCCTTATCCAATCCGGGAGTGCGAATAGCAATTAGGGTGACCCTTAGTAATTGGGTGCCTCTTATCCAACACTGAGAGTCCGAATAACGTGCGTCCTCCGGGGTACAAAAACCATTTTTCGAGCAACTTTTTCCATAAGAGCTTATTTGACAAAAACACCTACAAACAAGTTTATTAGTGATAAAATGAGGCCCAGCTAATATATTTATGGGTGAAAATGCGTCGCACATTCGTGCTCATCAAATTCCCCGACACTTACATTTTGCTAGTCCTCGAGCAAAAAACCCGCTACACAAACTTGGTCATAAATAAGAGACTTAGACCCGCTACACAATTTGGTCATGACAAATGCCACATACACAAGACAATTTTTTTTTTTTAGACCTGCTTCACAGCTGGTCATAATATATAAGGAAAAACAAAAGACCCGCTACACAGCTGGTCATAATAAGGAAAAACATAAAAATAGACCCGCTACACAGCTGGTCATAAGAAAATGAAAAGAAAAGAATAGACTTTTTTTTTTTAATTTTTTTAGACCCGCTCCACACCTGGTCATAAAGTGATAAGAAAGCAAAAGAATAGACCCGCTACACAGCTGGTCATAAGGCTAACAACAATTAATTAATTATTTTTTTTTAACCCGCTCAACAGCTGGTTCCTGAAAAAAGTAAAGTAAAAAGTTAACCACTCCCCCACACTTAAACATTACATTGTCCTCAATGTAATTGAGTCATCCAACGCAAAACTTAAGATGGGAAATTCAAAATAAAATAAACAAAAGTAAACAAACATAAATAACTAATTATACCTATTTTGGATCAGTACAAAAACGGATCCCCATACACTAATAACCTGAAAACTTGGGGATCGACCCAAAATACAATATTTACAAATGACAGCTTCACACTTATGTCATGAAAACGCAAAGACGCTGAAACTATCAAAAAATAAGATTTACCCCTAAACCAAGTTTTTACTGCACATGGAAGTGCGTAAAGAACAAAGTATGGGGATTCTATTGAGACTGGGAAATTTTCAACTGGCTCATGCACGGTGTTGGAAATTGGCAAATCCTCTGGGTACTTAGATGCAAAGTAATCCAACAACACTTTAGAAGCACACAATTCTAACCCTAAATTAGGCAACTTTTGGAAGTCCAAGGGTCTAGAAACAACCTCTAAGTCGGGTGAATGATCTTGTGAGGTAGATTCATCTATGGAATTAGGCGAATCATCCACACAATCATCCACAGTGGTCATGTATACGTCTGTTTGGAACACGAGTCACTATAAGACCGATCATCATCATCATCATCATCAAAATAATCTTTGGCATTCTAGAATTCTCAATCTTTGTTCCAAACTAGGCGGTGTGTGTTTGTAATACTTCTCATATATAGTTTCATGTGATTCTTCACTTACCATTTGTGGAGAAAAAACTCCATACAGTTGCCTATGCATATATTCACCAAGCGTCATCTCTGATGAAGTTGCCTGATAATTTGAATTTCTACGCATATATTCCGCCAGCGTCATTGCAGGTGACATCTCCTCAGAAGAAGTCATCATCCTCAAAATTCTACAAAAGAAATATAAAAAGAAACGATAAAAAGGAAAAAGAAAATACTTGTACAAAATAAAAACAATAAACCTAAAAATTAATCTAAAAACAAATCCATTGCAAGACAACGCGACGCGCCAAAATGATTTAAGATTTTTCTTAGTTTTCATAGTAGTAATTAAGATTCGTTCTCTCAGACTTGCGAAGATTAAATTTAAAGGTTTAAAGAAAATAATAAACAAAGGCGAGAGTCACTGGGTCTAGGATTCCACCGCATTCATATTAATAGGTTCAATTATTATTCTTCAGCAATTATCGCTCAATAAACAAAACAACAAGGACTCTTATTTTTGCCAAGGTAGATTCTCCAAACATTAGTTATAAATCGTAAGCATGGGCCATCAAACATCTAAGCAAGCATGACCCATCTAATAAAATGATAACTAATTTTTTCAAATCATATTTCCATTTTAATTAGTGCAAAAGTCAAATAAAGAATTAATTAAAATTACCCACGTATGAAATGCGGCTTCCTCCGTCGACCCAGTGTAGGGGCTTAGCTACTCATGATGTAGACACACTCAAAATTCATTTTTATTGCCCAAATGGTGTTTACAATGAAGAAAAGAAGAGAAAATACAATAAACCGGGAATTTGCAACGTTTATAAGCGTTGCAAACCCACTCTTACGAAGAATAACAGTGAACTGTCGCAGAATGACAGTCTTATCTCTTCCGTGTAAACGACAGTTTTTTTACGACTGTCTTTGATAGTCTGTTCTTCACTTCTTCACTATTTTTTTCTGCTGCTGCTGCAGATTACTCTGCAGCACTTCTCTCGACTCTGTAGCCTCCCCAATCACTCGATATCTCTTCTATGAACCCAAACAACACTTTATATACGCAAAAGCTCCAAGAAATCTCGCTCAATCACTCCAAAAATCCTTCCATTACTCGGCAGTAAATGAAAATATTCTCGAGATATTTTTGTTCCTAATTTATCTTCTCACGCTGTTTTCTCGTGTCAAAACACTCCAAACACGTTCAGTTAACGGCTGTGATGAATTTAGATCGTGCAGACACACGCCAGACCACATGAAATCCCGAGTTTATTTCTCTACTAAACGTGCTCCCTGTTTTGCTTTATCTCGATAATCTAGCCACTTCTAGCCGAAAGGAAGACCCATACCAGCCCTGTTAGGTCACTTAGAGCAAACCCATTTAATTTCAGACCTTGAATCTCCCTATAGCATGGTTTAAACTCGACCCTAAATCTGGCCGTATACTTGCAACAGTTTCCCGCCATTTTTGTTCTTGCTGTTTTCATCAATCTTTGATTATCCAGCCAAATATAACTGAAACAAAGAACATTACCATCCCTGTTAAGGTCCTATCAACAAACCCATTTGATTTCAGCCATTGAATCTCGTTCTAACACCTCCAAAAGCTAAACCCTAAATCTGCCACCATTTTTCCCGCCAAAAATTGAAATTCAAAAGGTTGAAGATGACTGCCCCTTATCCAATCCGGGAGTGCGAATAGCAATTAGGGTGACCCTTAGTAATTGGGTGCCTCTTATCCAACACTGAGAGTCCGAATAACGTGCGTCCTCCGGGTACAAAACCATTTTTCGAGCAACTTTTCCATAAGAGCTTATTTGACAAAAACACCTACAAACAAGTTTATTAGTGATAAAATGAGGCCCAACTAATATATTTATGGGTGAAAATGCGTCGCACTTTCGTGCTCATCAAATTCCCCCACACTTACATTTTGCTAGTCCTCGAGCAAAACAGAAAACTGACACACAAACTGGTCATAAATAAGAGACTTAGACCCGCTACACAGCTGGTCATGACAAATGCCACATACACAAGACAATTTTTTTTTTTTTTTAGACCCGCTACACAGCTGGTCATAATATATAATGAAAAACAAAAGACCCGCTACACAGCTGGTCATAATAAGGAAATACATAAAAATAGACCCGCTACACAGCTGGTCATAAGAAAATGAAAAGAAAAGAATAGATTTTTTTTTTTAGACCCGCTCCTCAGCTGGTCATAAAGTGATAAGAAAGCAAAAGAATAGACCCGCTACACAGCTGGTCATAAGGCTAACAACAATTAATTAATTATTATTTTTTTTTAACCCGCTCAACAGCTGGTTCCTGAAAAAAGTAAAGTAAAAAGTTAACCACTCCCCCACACTTAAACATTACATTGTCCTCAATGTAATTGAGTCATCCAACGCAAAACTTAAGATGGGAAATTCAAAATAAAATAAACAAAAGTAAACAAACATAAATAAATAATTATACCTCTTGGATCGTACAAAAACGGATCCCCATACACTAATAACTCCGAAAACTTGGGGATCGACCCAAAATACAATATTTACAAATGACAATTTTCACACTTATGTCATGAAAACGCAAAGACGCCGAAACTATCAAAAATAAGATTTATGTCGCACATGAAAGTGCGTAAAGAACAAAGTATGGGGATTCTATTGAGACTGGGAAATTATCAAATTGGCTCATGCACGGTGTTGGAAATTGGCAAATCCTCTGGGTACTTAGATGCAAAGTAATCCAACAACACTTTAGAAGCACACAATTCTAACCCTAAATTAGGCAACTTTTGGAAGTCCAAGGGTCTAGAAACAACCTCTAAGTCGGGTGAATGATCTTGTGAGGTAGATTCATCTATGGAATTAGGCGAATCATCCACACAATCATCCACAGGGTCATGTATACGTTCTGTTTGGAACACAGAGTCACTATAAGACTGATCATCATCATCATCATCATCATTAAATAATCTTTGGCATTCTAGAATTCTCAATCTTTGTTCCAAACTAGGCGGTGTGTGTTTGTAATACTTCTCATATATAGTTTCATGTGATTCTTCACTTACCATTTGTGGAGCTAAAAACTCCATACCGTTGCCTATGCATATATTCACCAAGCGTCATCTCTGATGAAGTTGCACGATAATTTGAATTTCTACGCATATATTCCGCCGTCGTCATTCGGGGTGACGTCTCCTCAGAAGAAGTCATCATCCTCAAAAATTCCCTGAAAAGAAATATAAAAAGAAACGCATAAAAAGGAAAAAGAAAATACTGTACAAAATAAAAACAATAAACCTAAAAATTAATCTAAAAACAAATCCCCGGCAACGGCGCCAAAATGATTTAAGATTTTTCTTAGTTTTCGTAGTAGTAATTAAGATTCGTTCTCTCAGACTTGCGAAGATTAAATTTAAAGGTTTAAAGAAAATAATAAACAAAGGCGAGAGTCACTAGGTCTAGGATTCCACCGCATTCATATTAATAGGTTCAATTATTATTATTCAGCAATTATCGCTCAATAAACAAAACAACAAGGACTCTTATTTTTGCCAAGGTAGATTCTCCAAACATTAGTTATAAATCGTAAGCATGGGCCATCAAACATCTAAGCAAGCATGACCCATCTAATAAAATGATAACTAATTTTTTCAAATCATATTTCTATTTTAATTAGTGCAAAAGTCAAATAAAGAATTAATTAAAATTACCCACATATGAAATTCGGCTTCCTCCGTCGACCCAGTGTAGGGGCTTAGCTACTCATGATGTAGACACACTCAAAATTCATTTTTATTGCCCAAATGGTGTTTACAATGAAGAAAAGAAGAGAAAATACAATAAACCGGTAATTTGCAACGTTTATAAACGTTGCAAAACCCACTCTTACGAAGAATAACAAAGTGAACTCGTCGCATGAATGACAGTCTTATCTCTTCCGTGTAAACGACGGCTTTTTTACGTTGTCTTTGATAGTCTGCTCTTCACTTCTTCACTATTTTTTTTCTGCTGCTGCACATTACTCTCGTGACACTTCTCTCGACTCGTAGCCTCCCAATCACTCGATATCTCTTCTATGAACCCAAACAACACTTTATATACGCAAAAGCTCCAAGAAATCTCGCTCAATCACTCCAAAAATCCTTCCATTACTCGGCGAAGTAAATGAAAATATTCTCGAGATATTTTTGTTCCTAATTTATCTTCTCACGCTGTTTTCTCGTGTCAAAACACTCCAAACACGTTGATTAACGGTGTGATGAATTTAGATCGTGCGTACACACGCCAGACCACATGAAATCCCGAGTTTATTTCTCTACTAAACGTGCTCCCTGTTTTGCTTTATCTCGATAATCTAGCCACTTCTAGCCGAAAGGAAGACCCATACCAGCCCTGTTAGGTCACTTAGAGCAAACCCATTTAATTTCAGACCTTGAATCTCCCTATAGCATGGTTTAAACTCGACCCTAAATCCGCCGTATACTTGCAACAGTTTCCCGCCATTTTTGTTCTTCTTTGTTTTCATCAATCTTTGATTATCCAGCCAAATATAATCGAAACAAAGAACATTACCATCCCTCGTTAAGGTCCTATCAACAAACCCATTTGATTTCAAACCATTGAATCTCGTTCTAACACCTCCAAAAGCTAAACCCTAAATCTGCCACCATTTTTTCCCGCCAAAAATTGAAATTCAAAAGGTTGAAGATGACTGCCCCTTATCCAATCCGGGAGTGCGAATAGCAATTAGGGTGCCCCTTAGTAATTGGGTGCCCCTTATCCAACACTGAGAGTCCGAATAACGTGCGTCCTCCGGGGTACAAAAACCATTTTTCGAGCAACTTTTTCCATAAGAGCTTATTTGACAAAAACACCTACAAACAAGTTTATTAGTGATAAAATGAGGCCCAACTAATATATTTATGGGTGGAAATGCGTCGCACTTTCGTGCTCATCAAATTCCCCCACACTTACATTTTGCTAGTCCTCGAGCAAAACAGAAAACTGACCCGCTACACAGCTGGTCATAAATAAGAGACTTAGACCCGCTACACAGCTGGTCATGACAAATGCCACATATATTTTTTTTTTATTTTTTTATTTTTTTTTTAGACCCGCTACACAGCTGGTCATAATATATAAGGAAAAACAAAAGACCCGCTACACAGCTGGTCATAATAAAGAAATACATAAAAATAGACCCGCTACACAGCTGGTCATAAGAAAATGAAAAGAAAAGAATAGACTTTTATTTTTATTTTTTTTTAGACCCGCTCCACACCTGGTCATAAAGTGATAAGAAAGCAAAAGAATAGACCCGCTACACAGCTGGTCATAAGGCTAACAACAATTATAATTTTTTTTTTTTTTTAACCCGCTCAACAGCTGGTTCCTGAAAAAAAGTAAAGTAAAAAGTTAACCACTCCCCCACACTTAAACATTACATTGTCCTCAATGTAATTGAGTCATCCAACGCAAAACTTAAGATGGGAAATTCAAAATAAAATAAACAAAAGTAAACAAACATAAATAACTAATTATACCTACCGGATCAAAACAAAAACGGATCCCCATACACTAATAACTCCAAAACTTGGGGATCGACCCAAAATACAATATTTACAAATGACAACTTCACACTTATGTCATGAAAACACAAAGATGCTGAAACTATCAAAAAATAAGATTTACCCCTAAACCAAGTTTTTACTGCACATGGAAGTGCGTAAAGAACAAAGTATGGGGATTCTATTGAGACTGGAAAATTTTCAACTGGCTCATGCATGATGTTGGAAATTGGCAAATCCTCTGGGTACTTAGATGCAAAGTAATCCGACAACACTTTAGAAGCACACAATTCTAACTCTAAATTAGGCAACTTTTGGAAGTCCAAGGGTCTAGAAACAACCTCTAAGTCGGGTGAATGATCTTGTGAGGTAGATTCATCTATGGAATTAGGCGAATCATCCACACAATCATCCACAGGGTCATGTATACGTTCTGTTTGGAACACAGAGTCACTATAAGACTGATCATCATCATCATCATCATCATCATTAAATAATCTTTGGCATTCTAGAATTCTCAATCTTTGTTCCAAACTAGGCGGTGTGTGTTTGTAATACTTCTCATATATAGTTTCATGTGATTCTTCACTTACCATTTGTGGAGAAAAAACTCCATACCGTTGCCTATGCATATATTCACCAAGTGTCATCTCTGATGAAGTTGCCTAATAATTTGAATTTCTACGCATATATTCCGCCAGCGTCATTGCAGGTGACATCTCCTCAGAAGAAGTCATCATCCTCAAAAATTCCCTGAAAAGAAATATAAAAAGAAACGCATAAAAAGGAAAAAGAAAATACTGTACAAAATAAAAACAATAAACCTAAAAATTAATCTAAAAACAAATCCCCGGCAACGGCGCCAAAATGATTTAAGATTTTTCTTAGTTTTCATAGTAGTAATTAAGATTCGTTCTCTCAGACTTGCGAAGATTAAATTTAAAGGTTTAAAGAAAATAATAAACAAAGGCGAGAGTCACTGGGTCTAGGATTCCACCGCATTCATATTAATAGGTTCAATTATTATTCTTCAAAGAATTATCGCTCAATAAACAAAACAACAAGGACTCTTATTTTTGCCAAGGTAGATTCTCCAAACATTAGTTATAAATCGTAAGCATGGGCCATCAAACATCTAAGCAAGCATGACCCATCTAATAAAATGATAACTAATTTTTTCAAATCATATTTCTATTTTAATTAGTGCAAAAGTCAAATAAAGAATTAATTAAAATTACCCACGTATGAAATTCGGCTTCCTCCGTCGACCCAGTGTAGGGGCTTAGCTACTCATGATGTAGACACACTCAAAATTCATTTTTATTGCCCAAATGGTGTTTACAATGAAGAAAAGAAGAGAAAATACAATAAACCGGAATTTGCAACGTTTATAAGCGTTGCAAACCCACTCTTACGAAGAATAACGTTGAAACTGTCGCAGAGAATGACAGTCTTATCTCTTCCGTGTAAACGACAGTTTTTTTACGACTGTCTTTGATAGTTTGTTCTTCACTTCTTCACTATTTTTTTCTGCTGCTGCTGCAGATTATTCTGCAGCACTTCTCTCGACTCTGTAGCCTCCCCAATCACTCGATATCTCTTCTATGAACCCAAACAACACTTTATATACGCAAAAGCTCCAAGAAATCTCGCTCAATCACTCCAAAAATCCTTCCATTACTCTCTAAAGTAAATGAAAATATTCTCGAGATATTTTTGTTCCTAATTTATCTTCTCACGCTGTTTTCTCGTGTCAAAACACTCCAAACACGTTCGATTAAACTGTGATGAATTTAGATCGTGCAGACACACGCCAGACCACATGAAATCCCGAGTTTATTTCTCTACTAAACGTGCTCCCCTGTTTTGCTTTATCTCGATAATCTAGCCACTTCTATCCGAAAGGAAGACCCATACCAGCCCTGTTAGGTCACTTAGAGCAAACCCATTTAATTTCAGACCTTGAATCTCCCTATAGCATGGTTTAAACTCGACCCTAAATCTGGCCGTATACTTGCAACAGTTCCCGCCATTTTTGTTCTTGTTGTTTTTCATCAATCTTTGATTATCCAGCCAAATATAACTGAAACAAAGAACATTACCATCCCTGTTAAGGTCCTATCAACAAACCCATTTGATTTCAGCCATTGAATCTCGTTCTAACACCTCCAAAAGCTAAACCCTAAATCTGCCACCATTTTTCCCGCCAAAAATTGAAATTCAAAAGGTTGAAGATGACTGCCCCTTATCCAATCCGGGAGTGCGAATAGCAATTAGGGTGCCCCTTAGTAATTGGGTGCCCCTTATCCAAAACTGAGAGTCCGAATAACGTGCGTCCTCCGGGGTACAAAAACCATTTTTCGAGCAACTTTTTCCATAAGAGCTTATTTGACAAAAACACCTACAAACAAGTTTATTAGTGATAAAATGAGGCCCAGCTAATATATTTATGGGTGAAAATGCGTCGCACTTTCGTGCTCATCAGAGTATGAATCATTGGTGGAGGTCTGTGAAAGGTAGGTGCTGGTGGTGGTAGATTATGTGTACCAATTTCTGGTGATGTTGTAGACTGAGATCGACCCAGATTTGGTATTTATTCTTTTGAGCTATGCTCAACTGACGTTGGTGGTGTTTCTTGTGAAGATGAATGTTGGGTTGAACACAGGTGGCAATTCTGAAAAGATTGTGTTTAGAAACTGAGTTGAATTGTTGTTGCAGATGGAGTTGCGGTCTGTTTGGGGGTTCTATAGTTGTTGGTAATGTTTAGAGGATATATGAACTCTTACAGGCAAAGTGTGATGGGACTGCAGTGTATAAACTAATGGCTTAAGTTGATATTGTAGGTGGTTTGTGATAGGTGTAGAATACACCGTATTTACTATCTAGAGTTTATGCTTTCTTTGCTATTTTTCTTGTGAATTATGTACTTTACGCGTGTTTTTGAGTTATTAGATACTCTGGAGTCGCACGGAGGAAAAGAAGCAGAAATCACCCAGTTTGAGCAAAAAGGGCGTAATTGCCATTTCTCTGGAGAATACTATTTGGAGCCTAGCAAAGGTTAAGGGGTAACTTTCAGGAGGATTACTAAAGACAGGCCAGCCATGGTTAAAGGGACACCATCTGGGTAGCCCTTATCCAGGAGAGGGTTGTGTTGTTAGCACCCTAATCTTTCTTTACTCTGATCGAGAGACGAGTTTCTCTCATTCACCTCAGTTCACCTGAAATGGAAAGAGTGTCTGGCAGCCATGGAATAGAGAGGAGAGGTTGACAGAGATAATGAATTTGAGCTGAGATGGAGAAGGAATTAACAATATGTTGGTGGTCGTTGTTATCTGATGCTACCAGGAAGAATCAGAAGATGTTATTGATTGTGGATTGAGTTAGAGGGGAGTCTAGGGTTTGTATCTTGAAATGGAATTGATAATGAAGATTTTGAGTGGTTGAATAGCTTTTGAGAGATGGGTTTGTGCTGAATCTGAGAATGAAGCAGAGATGAAGTTGAATCAGTGATGGCTTTGAGAAACTAGGGTTTTGCTGTGTCTCAATTGAGAGTTCAGTTGAGAAATTGGTGATGATTCTGTGTATAAGATGAAGAAGTTGATGATTCCGTTGGAGAAGAGATGGGTATGTTGCTGTAACTCGATTGAGATAAAATGGGTTGAGTATGAGGCATGACCTGATGTTGGCGCTGAACTGAAGTGGATTTGAGGCAATGTGTGCAGGTGTTAGCAGGGGACTAAGATGTGAATTGGGAGAGATGAGTTTCAGGTGGAAGTAATGATGTTTATGGGCTCATGATGTTGAGTCTCAGTGTAATGCCATAGATGGGACTGAAAGATGGGTTGAATGTTGGCCTGAGGTGCTATGAGTCATGGAAGATTAACTGGAGCTGCCGTTGTGTGTGAAGGGTGATGATTCGAATTAGAAGAATAATTAGAATGGAATTGATTTGCTGCTGGAAGTGTGAATTCAGTGGATTGAGATGAACTTGGAGGCACTGGGAGTTATTGGTGTTTTGTGTTGGTGGCTTGTAAGAAGTAGCAGATGGGGGTTAAAGCCTGGATGTTAGGCTTATCTTGGTGGAGATGCTGCCATGGTCTGGTGGAGTCATGAGCTGAGTCTCAGGCAATGACTAGTTAATGTTGGCAATGAAGAAGTGAAGATATTCAAGGGTTTTGGTTGTACTCTCTGCAATGAGCTGATGGGCTGAAGCAGGCTGGTCTCAAATGCTAGGAGCAGGAGTGAAGTCGGGAGCTGTGCAAGTGCGGTTCATGGAGGAGAAGCTACAGTGCGGTGGTCATTTGAAATAGAGATTGCAGGGCATGCAAGGAAGCTGAACAAGAAGGCACATGTGATGTTTTGGAGAAATGTCACTGCAGGTTAGAGCTGTTGAATGTATGACACTGCAATGAGTGCTCGAGAGCCGGAACAGTGTCGGAGTCAGAGAGTATGAAGCTTCAGGTGGTTTGCTGTGGTGAAGTTAGGTCTGGTGGTAATGCAATGTGTTGGATTGCAGTGGAGTAATGAGCTGCAGGAGTGGATAGTGAATACAGCTGGGAATGGTGAAATGCAGCATGCTGGTATTGGCTGGCATTACAGGTCAGAGCAAATGGTTGCAAAAGCTGAATTGGTAGCTGATACTGGTGAACAAGGGTTAGTGGTGGTGGTCCTGTTATGGCTGGGCACACGGTGCCTTTGGATGGATGAAGAGAAGAGAAGTCAAATCGTGAAGAAAAGTAGGGCCATTATGGCCGTGATCGATAGCACTACACAATCGCAAAATGCACAGACCAAGATGGCTTGTGCAGCTTTTGCCTAGACCAACTTCGGCCTGGGCTCGGTAGGACTTCAAGAATCGACTCGGTTCGACTCGTTGACTTAGATCTTGACTGTCAATCGTTAACGACCGTTAGTCAATGCGATTAAGCAGATAACGGAATCTTGACGGAATATTCCATCAACGGAGGTGTATTTTTAGGTAGTCGGTGGCGAACTTCCGCCGATTTCCGGCCGTAATCCCAGTTTTCCGGGGACCGTTTTTGGGCAGAATTTTCACATGGGTTTTCTCACACTTGGGCTTGGTGGACTTCTATCTTTTGGACCTTTGAAGATTAGACCTAATTTTGGAAACAAGAGAGCTATTTAAAGGAAAGACTTCTACAACTTTTGGGATATCTTAATATCATATCTACTTCTTTGTTCTAGGGTTTAGAAACATGAAACTTCTCTTTCTTCTTGTTATGAACTCCATGAATATGAGCTAGAGTTTTTATTATTGGTTATGGAATAAGTTGAATTTCCAAACATGAGTTTTTGTGCAATAAATTAGTTTTCTCTCATATTATCGTTTATGATTCACCATGAATATTGTTACATGATTTGAATGCTTGTTAGTCGAAGTCGCGAATCGATTGAGTTTGCTTTCATCTTTATTGCTAGATTAGGTTATTATATGCAAAAGTGATAATTCCGGATTGCAAGTAGCATAAATATGATTATAGTTTGTAGTGATATATTCTTATGATCATATGTGAACCATAACCTTTGTTAAATCGGATTAGTGCGCTTTCCACGTTCGATTGCTTTGATTGGCCTGATTTCATAGAACCTAATGCATCTAGGGAATTAAACTTGATTAGTGCTTTACACGTTAGGTTGTTCCTTTAGGTAGAATTCATATTCGCATCTTTTAATGTGTTTGTTGATGACATGAGGAGATTTTTGGATATACTTGCGATCAAGGTATTCTAGGGTCTTTGATAAAAGTTGAGATTAAAATATTAATTCTAGTTATTGTGTGAAAACATGTTTGTGAATGAAAACGAAATCCATGACCAATACTTTCTTATCCTTGATTTGCGTGTTTACTTTTTATTGATTTGCTTTTATTTGTTTTATTTAGTTTATTATAATCACAAAACCCGGTGTTATTTATAGGAACCAAACAATTTGACAACCTAGACCTCTCAGGATCGATCCTTTCTTGCCCTTGATATATAGTTTGGTTTACTGAATGATAATGGTTGCTTGAATTGATATTGGTGTTACTGTTTAGAGGGTAGTTAGAGGATAAGGAAGAGGTCATGGTGGTGAATGAGATGAACTGATGTTGATATTGTGGGAGAGTTATCTCTGGCAGTGATGTTGAAGAGAATTGATTGTGTTGAGTAAAGTTCAGCTGAAGTAGTCTATCAATTGGCTGCAACTGATGGATTGTGTATGGCTTAGTACTACAATTGCAGGTAAAGCTTATATTACAATTGTGTATTGAATTGTAGAATTCTGTTAGAATGAATTATCTGTGTAGTGATCAAATAAATAAAATCAGGTTGTGTTCTTGTAGTTGCAATAGAATTAGGTTGTTAGTCAGCCCAGTCAGCTTAACTGACTCAGTGTTTATAGTTGAGTTGAATCGGCTTGACTCAGAATCGGCTCAGTGAGCCAAGATCAGACATGACCCTGACCAGAGTTGACTCAGTGGACCTTGACCGATTTGACTAGTTGACCCTGGACTTGACCTTGGACGGACGTGGACTGTTAGTTGACCCCTTTGACCATTAGTGACCGTTAGATGGACCAGACCTTAAGTTAATGAGTTTGTTTAATGGACTTGGGCTTAGATTTAGTTTTCCTATTTTGATGAATTGGACCTCTTATGGTCCGAATTAGCTTTTGGTTCTTTCGACAAGTTGTAGATATTCATAACACTTAGCTAATGGATTATAAAATTAACCTAATTGAATTAGTAAACTTTAGACATACTAAAGTAAGGGAATGAAAAGGTGCGGAAACATAAATGGGCTTAGAACCATTAGATAGTTCACTAAACTTATAACTAGAGAATTGTATGAGATTATGTTATGAGCCTTGTGTGGGCCTTTTGGCTAAACTCTTAGAGTGCTTGTATGATTAACAGTTAGTTTATTAACAACGATCGATTCAAGGGACGAACCAGTGGATCGTGGATCTCGAGGTAGGCGTGGCTTGTCATCAAAAGAGGTGGGAATACATTTAACTCTTTTGAAACCATTGTTGTTTATTTTATAAAAGTTTGTATTTAACAACTCATGCATTGTCCGTTTGTGCACTCCATGCATTGTCTAGTTTGCATTATGATTCTTCTGTTGATTCTTTGAATCTTTCCACGATTTGGAAAGGACTTATAATGTTTGTTGTCATTATGAATTATTATGGGAAATGATAATTTCCACATGTGGTATATAGGATACGCTCTTTCATTTATATCTACATGAATTCAGCTTTTATGTGTATTAGGTGTGGAACAACCCGGCATCAATATATTATTAGGTGTGGAACAACCCGGCATCATTATTATACATTGTTTGACGAAGGAGTTTGTCCATATACATGTTTGTGTATTTCAAGTGACTTGGTCACTAGTTGATGTTTGGGAAAACATGAATTGTTTTCCAAATCTTGCTCATGATTTATTTAAAGTGAAATGTTATTCCTGCTGGGCACCCCTTTTAGGGATGATGTGCTCACCCTTTCCCACTTTCAGTTTCAGAGACAGATCGGAGTTGCGCAGCGAAAGCTTCGAGGACGTTGATTCCGTTTGTTAGATTACTTCTTCTATGTTTATCAAGTTGTGTATTATATTTGAAAACCAAATGACTATTGTATATGTATCATTCGAGAGGAGTTCTTGTATATATATTTCTGAGTGGGGCTAGTTTTGGGTTAAGTTTTGTAGCAGATTTCTTGATTGATACTTAGTGCCTCTTTATTTAGTTAATATTGGATTAGTCAGCTGCTAGCTTTGGGGGCACTACAATTTTGGTATCAGAGCTCACTATTAGATCTTATATGGGAAACAATAGGAATAGCCAGTGCCAGTTAGTGAACTAGATTAGTTTAGAACTGGGTTGGGTTGTGAGATAAACTTTAGTCACTAAAAGCTATCAATAATTAAAAGATTTATTTGATTGATTGATTTGTTTGGTTGGTTGTTTGTTTATGTAATAAAGTAAAAATTGTAGGGTACACCAATAACTTTAGCTATTAAAGATTAGAGAACAAGGAAAGATCGAATTGTAAGAAAATATTTTGGGCAGAAATCTCCAAAGAGAAACATGAACAATGGCTATGATACTCGTTTTAAGCATGACAAGGCTTACTCCAATACAACTTAGTTGTATGGAGTTTGTGCACCCTCATCCAGACTTGTTCTCATAATATTCAGGATGAGGAAGCACGTGAAATGAGAGCACATGTAGTGTGTTTGTAAATATCATAATAAATCATGACAGAAAAAAATGGATGACTGTGAATCCAAGTTGTCTAAAGTTCATGTCAACACCAATTTTCGGTAATTAGGGTTTATTTGGAAAACTTTCAGATTTTAAACATTACCCTATGAAGAATATTCTCTTCCTAGCTTGAGGATTTAAGACAATGTTTTATGGAAATAAAAATATACTTTGTCTTACGGAAATCTCTTTGATATTTCCTGTCCGAAATATAGTTTCTTAGTAACTTAAGGAAATTCCCTCTTATATGTATTGAAAAATCCTTATTTAAATCTTTGAGCATGCTTCCAATAACTCGCAGTGTTACTAAGGCAAATAAGGAGGAAGCTCGAAGAGTTAAGGAGTGTTAAGGAATCAATACATAAACAAAAAAGAAGATTGTCTCAAAAGCCATGTCTGATTATGAGTCTGGCAGTTCTACTGGATCTCAAGAGGAGTCCTTCCTACTTGCTTTTAATGTTCAAGATCCGAAAGAAATCAAGTGGATACCTACTGATAGAATGGTGAAGTTCATCATTGGTTTTGAATAACTGAGAACCAATCTCATAATAACAGTTCATAATCAAGATTGGTTAAAAGATAAAATTGAAGAGACAATGAGCGAGCTTGCAGAGTTGAAACAACAAGTTGAGAATTTTGAAAAACAAGAGATGGTTGCTGACAAGTCTCTCGATACATGCTTCAAGAGTTTGAACACTGAAGAAACCTCAGTGAACAACCAGAGCACAACCAAAAATTAAGTTAGTTTCTGTAATACTTGATCTTGAGAATAGACTAATCAATTGTTGATTTATTTTAATGTTTGTGTAAAGTCTACTCAAACTATCAATAATATGAATGATTAATCTTTTATTTTAAATCTTTGGTATCATTCGCTTTGATAGTCTCGATTGCATTTCTTATGTAAATGAGTATCTTTTATTCTTTGCTTTTGGTTTATGAGATGTTATTTTGGTTTTCACTAATTTTCGATCTTATATTATGGTGATCTCTTATGATTTGTGAGACTTTTCAATATAACAAGATTAGATTCTAACCTTTTTAGGTAGGCTGTATCAAAGGATCATAAAGAGATACTGATTAAAATTCATGTGTAAAAGTTACAAGGGAATTTAGATAAAGTACCCCGATATTTTCCCAATTTTTTAAAAACTTATTAAAATGCCCTTACATTTTATTTTCACGTCTTGGGCCCACATATTGAGTCCACAGTCGTTTACCTAGTAAAAAAATGAGTCAAATTACCATAAACCCCTACACTTTATCTAAATCGAGTGAGAGAAAGTTAAGCCGACATCTTCCTCTTTCTCTTCTTGTTAGAGCACTGCTCGGTCAAACTCGCAAGCGTTGCTATCTCAAACTTGTTTGTCAATGTTAGTAATCAAAACTATAAGTCTTGATTTCTAGTCTACTTATAGTGATGTCCCGGACTAGGATAAATTGTGTAGTTGAGCATTATACTTCACGGCGTTCATCAATGTAAGACAAAGAACTACTAAGGATAGCTTGTGGAACTTCATCAACAAAAGGTATGTGGAGACTAAAACTCATCTATCACTTGGAAAGTCTATGAAAAGACGAGGGTACCCAAATATACCTCGATCTAAAACTTTTCCACCTATAAGTCCTTTCTATGAAAGTGATTGTCTATAGACTGAGTCGAGACAATACAACTAATCGGTTCACACTTCGTGTAATCGTCTATGGATACGAAATCGAGACAATACGACAACAAGATAACTTGTGTTATTGACTATGGATACAAGATCGAGACAATACAACAACGAAGTATTTTTACTTGATGATAGGTTAGGACTTAACCAAACACAATAGGATTGCTATCAAGTAAATATGAATTAACGTTTGTGTATTTTACTTCTAATTATAATAAAACAATTATAATTGCGGAAATAGAAAAGTAAAAGACACATCAAGATTTTATTAACGAGGAAACCGCAAATGCAGAAAAACCTCGGGACCTTGTCCAGAATTGAATACTCTCAGGATTAAGCCGCTATACAAAATCTAAACCAACTTCGTATAGTTGAGACCAAGCAACTAAACCTATAGTTCACCTAGTTCCGTCTGTATCCCTGTGCCTCTAACTTGCAATAAGTCACACACTTGGAATAATTCCTTTGGTTCGTATTCCAAACAGTAAAGGAACAACAAATCTGTTCGGTAACAACTCTTTTCAAACAAGTGATATGAGTGTGACAAAAGGCTCTTCCGTTTATCCCAATAAACTCCTTTGTTAGGTCCTTAGATCTATCTTTTCAACAACTACCAAAGTAATTGTTAAGACCATGCAATCAATACTTTGAATCACAAAGAATTGTATTGATGCTGATCTACTCAACTAATCAATCAAATCTATCACAAAGATAAACCGATTATAGTTGGATCCCCAGCTGATCAAGTTTTGTGCACACCAAAGATTATGAACCCAAATCAGAAATCTTCTTCGTCTTCAAATCTTCTTATATCTTCAATAAACACCTGCACACAATCAACTTGAATCTTTTGTGATCAATCACACACATAACGGAGTATGTTAACAATGGATTATCACAAGATGTCTTTAGATCTACAAATAGTCTAAAGATCCCCGTCGACACTTCGATCTAGTTTTAGTGAATCTTATATCAGAAGAGAAGATTCTCAAGCATAAACAAACTAGGTGCAATAAAAGTTCAACAACCGTTAGTCAATCAAATCAATCGAAAACTAATAATAAACTGCAATTATCTAGTTTCCCACCAACGGTACTCGTAGAGCTTCCCAATCCCAAAGAAGTCTTTAAAACGAGCGGTCGTAAGAGATTTCGCCTAATTAGGGTACTTTCCTCTCCGAATAGACGGCTCCACCTGTAACAACACAACTAGATAGTTTTGCTGGCTCTGAGGATTAGTTTGCTCGAAATGCAAACTTCAATATTTATAGACCAAGAAAGTTTGGACACCAAGGAATTTCCAAAACCGAAAATATTCTCAAGATATGCAATATATTTCCAAATTCGGTTTCCATAATTCCTGGAAATGCTTTGTCCAAATATTGACCGAAATCTCAGTAGAAAATCTCCAATTAGTAAATGCACATTACCAATTTTTATTTTCTAAAGATATGCATTTTAATTACTAATATCCAATTAGTAAATGCACATTACCAATCTCGGTTACCACATATTTATGGTATCTAACTTGTATTCGGTTGCACAAGTCATAGGATCGGTTACCAATAACCAAGACTTGTTGTACCTATTACAAGTATTGATTCCCCATGCTTGTGATATGTTGCACCTCTTACTAGGATCGGTTCCCTAATGTCTAGATTTGGTCTTACCAATTACAACATATCGATCATACCATCTCAGGTGATTTCTTAAGATCGTTTTCACTAATAAAAGTCATACCAATACAAAAGTCAGGCCTTGTGAATATTTTTACCAAGATACATAAATAAGTTATGAGCGGTTATACTAAACACACATATTGGTCAAAGATTTGCAATGAATAATAATACCAATAAGCCTAGCGATTTCCCTTTCGATTCATAAAAAAAGTTTATGAATTGTACTTCCTTTAAACGAATGTAAAACATTGTTTCCTAGGACGAAATATTCACCCATACCCATACATAATCACAATAGCATTCATACTATTATGTCGATGTCTTATATACGAAGTTCAAAAGATAAGTGTTATACTTCGTATTGTAATTCCTTAATACTATGTCTAACTAGTGTATAATCATTTACAGCTTCGCAGTTATGTTTTCAGTATGCACGACTTGAAAGATACGTTAGGAATGAAACAGTTCAAGTCAAATATTACTTACCTCAAGAGGAAGGATGATGTCGTCGTTGTAGCTCTTTACTTCTTCATATTCTTCAAGTCTTCACGTAATACTTGTAAGTCTCATATCCTAGTAACTTTCTAGCTAACCTACACGAAGTTGACTCTAGTAATAATCAAGCGACTCTTTAAATGAGTTTTGGTTCACTAAAATATGACAACCAAACTTGACATACCAACGCTTAGTGGGTTCAACCGAGCTATGCTCTAACAGTCTATTTCTACTCTATCTCCTATATTGAGACAAGAGTCGTATTACTATATAGTTGTCGATTATACACATTTGAGATTTCGAGCTGAGATCAACTCGCTTACATATTTCTCGAAATATGCGTTGGTAAGATTTCGCTTCAACCAAGTTCATCTTATATTCTTGACGAAAGTCAAAAGATGATCATGTGAAAATATCCGAGTAACATCTTACATGGTTTGTGTGATACAATCATTTGGTGTGGACTTGGAATGTTTCGTTATGATTATTTCAATAACTTGAAAATTGCTTTGATGCTAATAGTGTGTGAAAACGGCTATTGTTATCCTCTAAGAAAGTTTCAATGATTGAAATGGAGTTTAGAACTATTGGATTATACACATAGTATGCATTCTTGCATGTATGTGATCCATGATCAGAAATAGAGTATGCATACCCGTATGCGTACTTGTAGTTGTGAAATTCCGTGTAAAAGTACACATACCTGTACGCATACTTGCGTAAGGTATAGGTCCGGGAATTTCTGCTGGGTCACCCTTTTCTTGTGTCGAAGATTAGAAAGATAAAGAATCCCTCCTATAATAAATAGGTTGTTCCTTTCATTTATTCCTTGCTTTATATTCTCCTACCACTTATGTCGATTATCTACTCCTATTCGAATTTGATTCCCTTTTTCTATATGGAATAGGGTACTTTTGATTTCATTTATTTCGTGGCATTTCAGATTTGACAATAGTGAGATAGTAACGCAACTCCTATTTGGATTGAAAAAGGGAGTTGGATTCACATCAAATAACGCGTTCTTCACAATATAATACTAGTCTATTACTAGCGTGAAAAGTAAAAGCTAAATACTTCCCAATGTATGCGTACATGTTCGCATACTAGCGAACCCAAACCCAGATCGGCTACATAGGTATACGTACCCGTATGCATACTTGAGTGGTTAAAGTTCTAAAATCGTTTGGCTCATGAACTAATACATTTATATATTAAGGAATGCATTCTTTGCAAACCGTGTCTATAATGTTCATGAATTGATTCGAGTGAATCAAACCGATTTTGCTTCAATTGTGTTATTGTATACTTCTATGAGAATATAGCAATTGAAAAACTCTTTAACTAGTTTCATTTGAGTCATTTGAGCTAGTTATAATTAAAATGAATAAGGTTGATATAAGAGTGTTCATATAACTAACTTTGGTTAACTAATGTTGAGCCAACATGGTGTACACGTTTAATTAGGTACGGTTACTCAAACCTAAATGAATGTACATTTTATTTGTGTATAACAATCTAAGTTCGACCTAACAGTTGAAAGATATTAGCTCTAATCGGGTTTTCATCTAACGGTGACTATTGAATGCTTTGTTACCAAGGTAACTTAGATTGCAAACCTTGGTTTAAAAACTATATAAAGGAGAAATCTAGCAACTGGGAAACCTAGTCCCCACACCTTATGTGTGATACTAGTTGTATAAGCTAGAGTTGATTCTCCTTTAACCTTAGGTTTTTCACGAAACCTTGTAGGTTAACGACTTAAAGACTTCATTGGGACTGTGAAGCCAGACCCAACTATTTTCTCTGTAGTTGCGTGTTCTGATCTTGCCCTCTTCTATCGTATTGAGTACTATATTCTCTAAGATTTTCTCGACTTTGATTCTCCGATAGGCAAGATAAAAAGTAGTCACAAACATCTTCGTCTCATCGTTTGTGATTCCACAGTATCTTGTTTCGCTACCATACGATTAAGACTATTGTGAGGTGATTGATAATACTAGGTTGTTCTTCGGGAATATAAGTCTGGTTTATCAATTGGTTCCTGAACACCTTGATTTATCAAAAGACGGAACAAAACTCGTAGGTAATTCTGTGGAAGACAGATTTATCTATTCCAATAGACTTTTCTATGTGAGACAGATTTGTTTATCAAGTGCATCGACTTTGGGTCGTAGCAACTCTTGGTTATAGGTGAGATCAGAATCAAGTGCGTAGAATCCTGCCGGGGTTCAGAGACGTAAGGAGCGTAACTATACCTTGATGTGAGATTGATTATGGATCAACTACAATCCAGTAAGAAGTTCATTGGTAGTAGGATAGTGTCTGTAATGGCTTAATACAGTGTGGTGTTCAAAGCTGGACTAGGTCTCGGGGTTTTTCTGCATTTGCGGTTTTCCTCGTTAACAAAATTCTGGTGTCTGTGTTATTTCTTTTCCGCATTATATTTTTCTATATAATAGAAATATCACAGGTTGTGTGTTAAGTTCAATCAGTTCTTGGATTCGACCTTTGGGTTGTTGATTGAATTGGGTGACACTTGGATATTGATTTTTGATACCGTCCAAGTTATTTCTCTTATTCAATCGGGCTCGCAAATTCCTATTTGCTGATTGAAGATTGAATTGAGGAATTGAGATATATCTCTTTGGTATACTTTTCTATAGATTGAGTCTGACTGTCTAGTTGATTCTCTTGATAGTATATTAAGTTTGTCTATTCAGATTGCCGAATGAATATTGGGTGTGGTTGTTAGACCCCCGCTTTTTCACTTCTGTTTCTGAAAAAAGGGGGGGAATTGGTGATTCAATTGATACGAGAGGATAGTTGGGTGTGTTTGATGATTTAATCGAATCAATTGAATCAACTGAAGATGAATGAAAATATATCGTCTATGACGACGACTGGAAAAGAGAAAGGGATATCCAGGTAACAAGATTGGAAACCCTAACTTTTGGTTTTGTTAGATCTGTGTTTGAATGATGAAACATAATGATTATGAATCTCTTTCCGTCAATATAAAGTGAAACCCTAACTTGATTTTTCGAAGCCCTAACTTTTGAATCAATTTTTATCTTTTTGTTTTGTTTTGTCGGTGAAGAATCTTCATTGGGTCTGTATTTTTGTATAAAAAACAAATAATTTTATAAAATCAAAGAACTTACAATAATAATCCCCAAAAAAAGAAACTAATTTTTTAATTTTGTTAGAAAATTTATGTCTGTAGTTTTTTATTGGGTCTGTATTTGTATGAGTGGTTTATAATGAACCCACAATTAGGGGATATCAAAACTAATTGGGGGATATGAATTACTTCCCCCAACCAAAGGTGTCTGCTAAGGGGTGTTTTTTGGGGCGAAAATACTAAAACACCCTTCCCTCAAAATAAAAATTAAAAAACTTAAAATCAAAAAACAAAAACATATCCCCCATTTCCATCTCCAAATCTTATTAATCTCTTTTAGGGTTAAAGCTTTGAAACCCAAATGTTCCCCATTCCCTTTCAAATTCTAAATTTTCCCCACTCCCTTTCAAATTCTCTTATCCTTCTCTGTCGGCTCCTCACTTTGAAAACGATTTATTTTTTTTTCACATTCGGAAGTGATGAAGACCATGCCGGTACTGATGAAGACCACGCCGGAAGTGATGAAGACCATGCCGAAAGTGATGAAGACCACGCCGGAAGTGATGAAGACCATGCCGGAAGTGATGAAGACCACGCCGGAAGTGATGAAGACCATGCCGGAAATATATTTTTTTTACATCGCCGGAAGTGATGAAGACCATGCCGGAATTGATGAATTCAATGCCGGAACTAAATGTCGACATGCTCTATATAAATCTATCAATGCCGGTAGTCAAGTGAAAAAAAAATCAATTTTCTGGATACTTTACATCATGTGCCGGCATAGAAATTTTAGCATCATACTATGCCGTCATAGGTACCGGCAAGCTCGAGAATTAACTGACTGTGCCGGCAGTGGACTGATTAAAACAAAAAAAAAAGGTTTTGAAGATCAAAACCAGAAAATTTTGTAGCGGCAAACATTTACGAAAATTTCCAACAAATGCCGGCATGGTTTTTTGGTTGAATACCATGCCGGCACCGAGCTTTTTGAGCTGCAAAAATGGTGGATTCAAAGAAGAAAAAAAAAAATCAAATTTTCAACCTCTTAGCAGCAATTCTCTCTTCACAATCATCTTCCATTTTCACAAAAAAAAATTCAACTCAAAAATATTTTTCCCTCCTTCTACTCTCACCTCACACAAATTCAAATAAAAATACACACTAATCTATCCCCCAAATACTTAAGATTTTCCTAATTATTATTAACCACTAAACCTGATTAGTGAGGGCTAGATTAGGAATTAAAAAAATAATTACATAAGGGGTGACCCAGATTTGATATATGGATCCAGTTTTTTTTCATGTAGCTATATCCCCCAATTAGTTTTGATATCCCCCAATTGTGGGTTCTTTGTAATATATTTGTATTTTTTGTATTTTTCAGTGGTAATATTGACAAGGGAAAAACCAAGTTTAGAGATATAAGTTGTTATTGCATTGAGAGTAAGATTGAGTTTGCTTTCAACAGTTAACAAGAGATAGGATGAATCTGAGGATATTTGAGCAAATGTTTTACATGAAGTTATGTTTGGAAGATACAGATGATGGTTTTTTATTATGGATGTCAGAACATGGAGTTTCATGGACACTAAAGAATGATCATGCCCTTTTTTTGGTTTTGGTAGAATGTTGTAGTATTTGGAAATGGTTTTATTGAGTTGATTTTCAAGGTTAAAGATCTAGAATGGGACAAGGAGGTCACACCTAAGAAAACAACATCAAAGTCACCTCAAGTGAGAAGAAACCCAACACTTGGGGTGAGAAGAACAAAAGTGCAGGTGGTTCTAGTGATAAATTTTTTTTTTTTGGGTAGGGAAGTTCACAACCTACCCAAGCAAGTGTTGTTGGTGATAACTTGAGAGAAGGATCAAGTAGTACACCAGTTCAAGTAGATGAGGAACCAGTTGTAGTTGATGATGATTTTGATAAAGAATATTGGTTAAACAAAATGAAACAAAATGATAAGTTGGCAATTCAACTTGAGAATAAAGAAGCGGATGATTGCCATCCTATAAAATATCCTGAAGCTGCAGCTGCTTATAATAGTGATGAATACAATGAAGATGCAAATAATGATGAAAATGAAAGTACATATGAAGGTGCTTATAACCTGCGCACTTAATTTACTGTTTTTGTACCTTTGTGCAATTAATATGAATTGATATATTAGTTATTTTTGTACTAACACTTTAGTGTTATGAAAATAATGATAAATCAAGTGATGATGGTGTAGAAGTAAATGACCAATGTACAAGATGTAAATACACTTTAATGTTCTTCAAATTGTTTCGGTTTTTCTAGTTTTGGTAAACAAATAAAATCAAGGATTGTAGCGTTTATTATTGTTTTCTTGATATTTTAATCTCAACTTTTTTGAATACCTTGATCGCAAGTATATCCCTCTAATCTCCTCTTGTATTTTTAGGTGAATGATGATGGTCAAAGTAAAACTAACAATTTAACAAATTATTTTGGTTTTTTACTTGTATGTTTAGAGGTAATTTGCAACTTGGGAATTGCAAACGATAAATATGAGACAAAACTAATATATTGAACAAAGAATCCTGCTTTGTGAAATCCAACTATTTACCAATAATAAAAGAATTTTCAAGATGATAATCATGGTTGTAAACCCTAGAAAAAGTAGAGATAATAAGATAGAAAAAGATATAAGATAAAAGATATCCCAAATTTGTAGGATGAACCTCTTCTTGAAGAAACTAGGAAACCTAATAAAAATAGGAAAGTGCTGTTTGATGACTACGGCCAAAATAAGTCACGGCCATCCCACTTGTGATAATCTCTAACCGTCCCAATGGGCTTGCAACAATCCATCCCAAATATTCTTCATTGGATGCGGCTAGGACCTTGTTCATCTATCTTTCTCTCCACTGGATCCTTCACAAATGATTATAGGTAATGAATTTGTATATCTCCTTACACAACCTCATCTCCCCGATAACCTTCCTAAACGAGATAGTATCGTTTCTTCTCTCACTCGGACTCGAACTCAATCATTCTCGTGATAAAAATGCATTCCAAAGACATCTAAAGATTTGCATCGAGTATAATTGTTAGAAGATGATGGCCTTGAGTAAATAGGCCCAGGGTGCCTTAAATGCCAGACTCCCTTTAGCATTCCCTTTGAAAAAATAAATGAATGACCTAGAAATGTATCCAAAACCAAAACCAAATGCCGATAACTCAAAACCAATAAAGATACATAATTTACAAGAAAACTTAAAGAAAGAAAAGACATATTTTGGGTTTGTAGTGTGAAAATAAGGTTTAACCATATATAGAAATGTTGATAAAAAGTGTCTAAAGATTTGCCATGTAATAAATGAATGTGAGTATAAAGCTGAAAAGAGTGACAGGAAAAGACATAGGGTTTGGTGTGAAAATAGGTTTAACCATATATAGAAATGTTGAGTGTCACTGTTTTGTTTTTGCTTCAAAACTACAACATCGGTCTACATTTAAGGTGAAGGGTGTTAACTTAGCCCATACTTACTAGGGGAGGATTATAGAAGACAAGATAATGAATAGATTTACAGACCCTCAATTAGTAGTTGAAGTTATACAAGACAAGTTGAAGAATAGCGCTGGAAACGTAATTCCAAGACCAAGAAAAATTTAAGAGGATTTCAAGGCTTCTCATCTCATTGATATTACTTATCATACTACATGGAATGCCAAGAACTTAATAATGGAAGCTAAATATGAGAGTTATGAAGAGAGTTTCAAACTTGTTCCCCAATTTTGTAAGATGGTGTGTGAATCCAAAAAGAATTCAGTTGCTAGTTTCTCATATTGTAAGACGGACATAACATTTGAGTCAATGACAATAAGTTTTGATGGAGCTATCAAAGGATGACATGAAGGGTATTGATCATCTATTGGGTTAGATGCTTGTCATCTGACTGGTAAATATGGTGGTATGTCGATGTTTGCAATAGGGTTAGATGGTCAAAATGGATTAGTCACATTAGGGTGTTTTTCTTGCTGAAACAATTGAGAATTGGACCATGTTCATCACTGACTTGAAGCCATTACTCTTAAGCCATCAAAAGCCATTGACATTCATTTTAGAAGGCAAAAAGGGATACTTGAAGTTGTTCCTGCTGTGTTCCCAGACTCAAATCATAGATATTGTTGAAGTTGAGCTTCGCAACTGTTTATTTGCTTTGAACAGAAATTTGATTAGGATTTTCTAGCTACTTATAAGTTTTTGTTGTTTTAGGCACTTGTATAACAATTTCAAGAAGCACTTTAAGAGACAAAAGTTGTATAGCTTATTGTGGAATGCAACCAAATGCTACAAGAAAAAACATTTCTATGTAACAACGCATGTTACATACAAACATCTTGTATTATTTTTATTTGTTATTATATGCAGATATATTTATAATTTGTATATATGTTATTATATGCTAATATGTTTATTGTTTGTGTATGAAGAAACATATGAAATATATGAAGAAGGAAAATACTATTGTTGTGATGTACCTTGAACTGGACCGGTATCATAGGTACAGGTACATGTATCCAGAGCGTGGAATCGGTCAGTAGGAGGTACATCTACCGGGTTCGTAAGAAACCCGGACTGTACCGGCCCATGTGCAGCCTTAATACCAAGACATTTGGTTCACGAAGAGTATTAGAGCACTGCTCGGTCGAACTCGCAAGCGTTGCTATCTTAAGATTGTTTGTCAAGTTTAGTTGATCAAAACTATATACTTGATTTCTAGTCTACTTATAGCTATGTCTCAGATTATGATAGAATGTGTAGTTGATCTTTAGACTTCACGGCGTTCACCAATTGAAGACGAAGATCTACAGAGGTGCTTGGAGGAACTTCATCAACAAAAGGTATGTGGAGACTAAAACTTATCTATCACTCAGAAGTCTATTATATTCTATCTTATAATGAGACTAAGTCGTATAGCTATATATACTTTTACATTATACACATTTGATATTTTGAGCCGAGTTTATCTCCTTATCTATTTCTCGAAATATATGTTCATCATATTTTTGACGAGTTTAGTTGGAAACAATTTATTTGTTGGAAACTAAATATTAAGTCAAAAGATGATCATGTGAAAATTACCTTGAACATCTTATATGATTTGTGTGAGACAGTTATTTGATGTTAACTTGGGAAGTTTCGTATTGATCATTCGATCACTTGAAAATTACTTGAAGCTAATAGTATGTGTGATATTACCATTTTCGTCTTCCAAGGATGTTTCAATGATTGAAATGAGAGTTTAGAACAATTACCCATGTCTGGATACAACATGGTATGCGTACATAGTATGCGAACTGTATTGTGATGATTCAGGTCCGGAACTCTTGTTTGCGTACCTAGTATGCGAATGGGTTTACCTGAGAAGGTCCGAAACTCTTGTTTGTGTACCTAGTATGCGAAAAGTTAGGTCTGGAACGGTTGTTCGCGAACCGGGTTTGCGAACGGCTTGACTAGGCCAAGGTCCGGAGCTGTTGTTCGTGTACCCAGTTTGCGAACACATTAGTTAAGTTCTAAAATAGGTAATGTATGATTCTCATACTCATGAACTAAAACATTTATGATTTAAGGAATGCAAATTAACTTTGCAAACCGTAGCTTAATGTTCATGAATTGATTATTGTATAAGTACTTTGTACGATTACGAATCAATCCGATTTTATTTCAATTTGTTCATATATATTTCTATGAGATAGTGAACAATTGACAACTCTATTTGAAACACAATTAGATTAATTTGATTATATTTCATGACTTATTGATCATCATATTTGATCTAGAAGTGTTAGATGAATATGGTTAAGACAAAAGTGTTCATATGACTAACTTCGGTTAACTGTTATTGAGCCAACTCAATATACACGTTTGGGCATGGTTACCCATATCTAAATATAAGTATATTTCATTTGTGATTAACAAGCTAAAACCATCTAACAGTGGAGATTGATTAATTTCTAGGAAGACTTAGCTTGAATCTTAAATCAGGAGTTCATCTAACGGTGAGTATTGAATGCTTTGTTACTAAGCTATCTTAGCTTTGAATCTAAGCAACCCTGATTTGAAAGGATATATAAGGGAGAACTCTAGCAACTGGAAAACCTAATCCTAGCACTTTCATGTGTCCTAGTTACAAACTAGAGTCGATTCTCCTTTAACCTAGGTTTTTCCAAAACCATTATTAGGTTAACGACTTGAAGACTTCATTTGGGATTCGTGAAGCCAGATCCAACTATTTTCTCTGTAGTTGCGTATTCTGATCTTACTTATTATATCATATTGAGTTTTATCTTCTCTAAGATTTACTCGAGATTTATCTCCGATAGATAAGATATAAAAAGTAATCACAACAGTTCTTCGTCTCAGACTCTTGTGATTCAGCAATAACTTCTTATGTTAATCAGTTAGGTTATTGTGAGGTGACTGATTTTTGTAGGCTGGTCTTCGGGAGTATAAGACCGGATTATCAGTTGGTTCCTGTTCACCTTGATCTTTAAATCAAAAGACGGAACAAAAACCAAATAAAGAATAGACATATCTGTGGGAGACAGATTTGTTTATAAGTCTTCGACTTTGGGTTGTAGCAACTCTTAGTTGTGGGTGAGATCAGCTAAGGGAATCAAGTGCGCAGAATCCGGTGTGGTTCTAGAGGCGTAAGGATTGCGAGTGTAACTTCATCGGTATGAGACTTGGTTAGGGCTCAACTACATTCCAGTCTGAATTTAACTTGTAGTAGGCTAGTGTCTGTAACGGCTTAATATAGTGTGGTGTTCAAATCCGAACTAGGTCCCGTGGTTTATTCTTCATTTGCGATTTCCTTGTTAACAAATTTTCTGGTGTCTGTGTTTTTTTTTTTCGTATTATATTTGTTTATATAATTGAAATATCACAGGTTGTGTGTAGTTCAATCGGTTGATAAATCCGACCTTGTTTGTTGGATATAACTTGATTGACACTTGGGTATTGGTCTTCGGTACCGTCCAAGTTATTTCTCATATCAATCAGGCTCGCGGATTTCTATCTGTTCGATTTGCTTATTGTGTTGAGAAAAAGAGATAAAGCTCCTTGATATATTTCTCGATTGAGTCTAACTTTTAAGTTGGTGCTCTCAGAATTATATTGGAGTTTAGTCCATACGGATTGCCGAACGAATTATTGGTTGTGGTTGTTATACCCCCGCTTTTTCAAAGAGGATATTTAGAAAACACACCTGCTCAATCTTTCTTGATAAAGAATACTAAGATTGCCTTACTCTCACCAATCCTTTCTTGAGGAAGAATACTGAGATTCCCAAACCAAACCATAAAACCTCTGCAATATAAATCTCAATTTGTTCTTGCACTATTAATTTTTTGTTATTTTTCTTGATCTCTTCTTTGGTGCAAATTTTTTCTACAACATAAAACCATCCAAATTAATTAATTGAAACCTAGATTCAGTCACCAATCTGCTGCACATACTTGAACAAAACCCTAGTTTGATAACTCTAGGTTAAGAAACTAACGGAAATTAATTCAGACACAATTAACCACGAATCAAAAATATAAATCAGCCAAAGCAAATTGGATGAAAGATCAACTTCTCTCATATTCCACTTCAATCTTTGACGATATCATCGTTGAACTCTATAACCCAAATCAATTATACGCCTAAATTTTTGTGAAATGTTTCTTTTTTTCCTTAATGAAAAACAAAATTTCATTTGCGGTTTTAAAATTTCCAGGAGGGTTTGGGGTTTAAATTGAGGATGGTAGGAGCTTAAAGGTATCAACTTGATATAAGTTCTCTTTTTTCTAAAATGAAAACTTTGGGAAAATGAAACTTTTGTGAATTGTAAATTTACGGAAAATAAAATAAACAAAATAATTCAATATAAGATGATACATAAAATAAAAGAACGATTTATATCACAATTTACGATTTGAAAGTCTTGGATGGGTAATTATTGTGCTACATTAATCTTGGGTGAGATATTATTGTGCTACACATTCATCTGTATCTTTTGTAGATTTAATTTGGTAAATAAGAAGATTTGGTGAAAAAGGTGTATGCATGGATAGAGTGGTGAATTGCATGCTCCATTTTTTAGTTACAAAATATGCCCTTACCAACAACTACAAACATAATTTCTTTTCACGCCCAAGTGAAATGTTTTGTCTATATTGAAAATAAATCGAATTCTTTGACTTTAATTTCCTGACTTAATTTCTCCACAATTGTATAAAAGTGGATGGTGATTGATAATACTACTATTGATTTTATTAATATCATTTTTATTTTGACTATCCATCCACTTGCATCCGATGGTGAAGAAATTAAGTAAAAAGATTAAGTCATAAGTCAATGGATTTGTTCCCATTGAAAATTACTTACGTGTAATTTTCATTTCAACCACTTTACATGTTTTAGTATGATGTTAAGAAAATCTTTGTTAAAGATTGGGGAATGAAGGTATTCAAGAATGCGAAGAAGATATTGTATCAAGCTTATTAATTGCCTATAATCATGTTGATATAAATTAAGAGTTATACGTATTAATTATGTTCATCGTATTTTGTTCTTCAAGCAAATCTTTCTAAGTCTTGTTGTACTACTATAATATAAATAAGAAGATCATTTAGCCTCTTCTCATTAAGAAAGAAACCAATATTCGTGTCTAACATTTTAGTTCTATAGTTATCGATCCTTAAATTCTATAGTAGTGAGGAAAAAACATGGCATCGATCATCAAGGTGTTATCATTTTTTCTAGTCGTTGCATTCCTAGTAGAAGGAGGTAACCACGTTAAAATAGAAAATTATCTACGTTGACTTGTGGAATATCACACATGTATCACCAACACATTACTTGTTTATCATCTGCCTCATGTATTGTGCACCTTTTTTTTAAAGAAATTATCTACTAGCATTTCTCTGATCGTGTGATTTTTTTTATTCTTTATATATATGCAGGTACGGCCTATAAATGTAAGACATCAGACATAATACTCAGACAAAATCCTACTGGAAGATCAGGGCCAAAAGGTGCAGAATACAGTGTTGAGGTAGTCAATAATTGTGCTTGTTCTCAGTTTAACTTGATTGTTGCATGTGGTGGATTCAACTCTAACACACATGTTGATCAAAGATGGCTTAAACCAGTTGGAAGTGGAAATTGTCTAGTAAATAGCGGATATGCTATTATTAGGGGATTCAATATTGGTTTCTTCTACGTTGGTCCAACTAAATTTTCCTTAACTCCTAAAAAGTCTGACGTTAGATGTCCTTGAATCAATTGGTGAATTTATGTTTAACGAATAAAATTTTCTTTGACAGTTAGTGTTAAATTTGATTTTTCACATGTATTTTGTGATCTTATTTTTACAATCTTATAATAAAGAGATATAATCATTAATTATCCATCATTTATGCTTGTTATGTTTCAAAGTTTATGCAACCTTAATTTGGACAAGTACATTTGAGCTCAAAATTTTCCTAGGACTTCACCACTTGCTGGAGAGAAAATCTTCATTGAAGCATCCATAAAACCAATCACCAAAAATATTTGCACATCGAGAGAAACTGAGTTCAATTATTAAGCTCAAATGTAAAAACATGCATTATAGAAAGAAACAATAGAGATTTTCAACAAACTATTCTTTGGTCTCGATAAATTAGAAACTAAATTTACATGGGCATTCATAATCACAAATTATTATGTCTCAAAATCTTTCCAAATAAGGTAAGTTGGCTCATCATAAAATAATTTTTTGCCATCTTCTTATGCCTCTACATCGTAAAAATAAAGAGCTTCCTAACTAAAAGAGGTCCAAAGCATGGTATCAATTTTAAAGGTGTTGTATGTTTTTCTTTTCGCTGCATGTCTCGTCGAAGGAGGTAAGAGCATTACATTGTACTATTTGTTTCGATATAACTTATGTTATACGTGTGTATCATCTGCCTTTAATCCTTTTGCACCAGGTAATTCTTTCAGAGAGGTCTCATTTATATATCTTATAACATTTGTTCAACTTCGGATATAACTATAAAACAACATGTGTGGAAGAATAATCTTACGACCGGGTACATATACATAGTCGATGTGACCAATAATTGTGAGTTTGCTTAATTTAACTTGATTGTTGATTGTCTCGATTTAGATTTGTTGAAGACATATGTGAATATTATATATCTTCAACCACTCGGAGATGGAACCTGTCTAGTGAATCATGGATTTGTAACCCTTCCAGGCTACATTATCCACTTCTACTATGTTGGATTTGAACAACTTCCCTCGTTAGATGTTGTTGAATCAAATGTTGAATTTCTTTGGCTTTTAAAATGAATAAATTGTGATTTTTTTTATTCTGGATAAACCAAGTCCTAAAATTAATTTAACGTCTCTAATAAAGCTTACATCGATGTAACAGGCAAACACGCAACAAGCTGCGCCGCAAGCCCTTTTTGAAATGCAAATCTTATCCTATTAAAAACAAACTCTCTCGAACCGGGAGTCATGACATTACTGTGCATGCATGACTTTCTGGACTCTCTTGAGGAGTCCAACCGCCTTTGGAGCCAAAAAACCAAAAGTATCAAAAGCGAAAGGAATAAAGGCATGCCCATTACCATGACATGATTTCTCATGTTTTGCTATCTTACATGAGGCAGCCCTCAGTGTTGCTTGCCCTACTGTAAAAGTGCCATGTCCAATGCCTATTAACGGAGAAAACACAGTAAGGTCAACACATGCATGTTTTCCGTTGGCCCACCCAAAAATTAAAACATCTGCCGGCCTGAGTGTCGATCTCCCTTCGAGTGGATCAGTCAAAAAATTGACATTCGCTTCTTTCTTCGCTGAAATACCGTCTCTCCATAGTACATCATAAAAAGTGTCCCTCACATGATCATGTATATGTTTAAACCCGGGTTATACCTTACAATGAACTGCATGTTCCCCGTAAGCGTCCAAAAATCCAGTGATACAAGCAGGACAACAGGTGTCCGATGGGTATAAGGGGATCATCAATATGTATTTAAGGATGGCACAAAACTCCAAGGGTGACATCTTCTGTCCAAGCCCTTCAATTGGAATGGCGAGGAGGAAAACCTGGGCATGCCCTGCTTGCAGGCAACCTAAAATCGCTTTTTGTCTGTCTGACAACTCATAAAATTGTGATCCATTTTATGTTTAAGAATAAAATTGTATAACGATACTATAATTAGTACATATGATTGTCACAAAGATAAATTTCTAAAATCTCTAGCAATTACTTTTCTTGAATAATCTTTAATGAATATCATTCGTCCTTCATCTCTTCCTCAATTGAGAATCACATAAATGACAAAGATTTTATTACTTTTCTTATAGAAGTAATAACGAGAATTACTTTTCCATTCAAACAATGGCATAATTCAAACTTTTATTTACCTCGTTTCTCATTTTCCTTTTTATTCATAAAGGTGAGCGCATACAAAGAATCTCGTTTCCAATTTTTGGCAATCTTAACGAGAATAGTTCAGCTTTAAATGACCATGTATGTGCATGTGTATATTGATATGCACAAATGGCATACTTTAGACTGGTCCCTATCTAGTAAATGTCGATGAAGATTAAAAGATGAGCCTAGATTTTAATTTTGATACACTCCATCAAATAGATACAAGAAATGAACAGACAGTAGGACAACTGAAAAACAACCCAGAAACTAGATCAGGCAGTAGGGATACCAAATGTGTTAATGAAAGAAAATAATCCATATCCAGTCACCAATAAAATAAAAAGGCAACCCAATTTCAATATACACAACAATAACACATGCATCATTGACAAACGTCACAGGATAGCAATCTACCATGTAAACTAACAATAATGAATGGAAATTTTATACAATAGTGGGTAAAGCTATAGTCAAGTATGGTAGTTGTTACTTGTTACTTACAAACAAAAAGTTTCCATGCATGTCCCAAATTCTCGTCAAGCAATGGTACACTTCTCCACTAATAGTTACTAGCCATTCATTGAAAACACAAGGGTACCAAGTACACCACCAACTTTTTGTGTTCGGCAACTTGTATGGACAAAACCTAATACAATTTCAAGCACACTAAATGAATGATCCTTGACAAGAGTTTATATCTCCAACCTCTTCCTAATCAGCATGTATATAGACAAGATTTCGTGAACCTGATTGTTAAGAAAAGTACTTGGACGATCTCAAAAATCAATATCCAAGATCAAATCTAGTCGTATCCAAATAATCTTCCAAGTAATTAAACTTGTTATCTATCTTTCAAGATACGAATTCCATAAGAAACAAGTCTCAAAAATGATCACAATTATATGGACGTAATTGAATACGTACAACTTGCGTAAATCCATTTATAAAGATAAACAAAATGCGTAAAAGGAAAAACACAAGACACCAGAAGTTTTGTTAACGTGGAAACCACAACTGCAGAAAATCGATGGGGACTCGTCCATATTTGATCACCAAACTATGTTAAGACGCTATAGACACTAGCCTACTATCATACTTCGGACTGGAATGCAGTTGAGACGTAATCCACCCTCCAATCGATTCAGTTACAGTCGCGCTCCTTACGTATCTTGAACCTTACAAGTGTTTATGCAATTGATTCCCTTAGCTGACATCCATTACATCCTAAGAGTTGCTTCAGCTAAAGTGAAGAATTTTGATACCAATCTGCCTCTAACAGATAAGCATATTTGATTTCCGTTTAGATCAAAGATCAAGGTGAGGAAATATGTTTGCAATAAAGCTAGCAAACCTCATATATTCGAAACTTACGACTACCGAAGAGCAGTCTAGATTCTTAAACACCTCTCAAGAACAATCTGTAAAAGATCAATTAACATCAGTTTTCAGATATCTATCTTGAGGAATCACAAAGTCTGAGACGAAGAAAACTTTGCGATTACTACCTATCTTTACTGAAAGAGATTACGAAAACCTCGATAACAGAAAAACAAGATCAGGTTTCACAAATTATCAAGGTAAAGGTAATCGTACCCGGCTTCATGAATCCCCAAAGCGAAGTCTTTTAGTCATAGACCTAATTATGTTTCTCAGAGGAAACTTAGGTATATAAAAGACAACTCTAGAATCAACTAGGACACAAAGTGACAGGGATTGAATTTCCCAGTTGAAAGAGTAACTCTATTTATAGTTTTCAAATACCAGGGGTTGCTTAGAATTCAAGCTAAGATAACTTGGGAATCAAGCAAACACTTTTAGGTCTTGAACAGTACAATAGAAGAATATACACTAGGAACCGGTTCTAGAACTGTGTATAATAATTGTTCGGTTTGGCAAGTATGCTAAAGAACTAAACCAATTTGATGTTCATTTAAAGACCTACGAATTTAATCATGATGCACACACATAAGTGTTTGTGTGATCAATGAAGTCTTAGAAGTGTTTGAGAGAGTTTTAGCAATGTTAAACATATTTTAAAAATAAGTCTTGAGCATCTGGTAAAAACTGATGGGACAGTTAATACAACGATTCGTGAACCGTTAAGCTTGTTCACGAATCACGGTGCAATGGTACGTGAACGGGGTTCGCCAACCCTATAAGATTAATGAACTCAGTTGACTACAGTTCGTGAACCGGGTTTGCCAACTTCTAGCATATAGTACCAACTTCAAGAAATTAGTTCACAATGGTTCGCGAACTGTTCCCAACTGAATTCACGGTATGCGAACTGGTTCGCCAACCTTCCTGTATTCCTGAACCCATATATTTATGGTTTGCAAACTGGTTCGCCAACCAACCCTGAGCAGAAATATCAGATAGTTCAATATTTCCTTCTTATGATGTTTGGAACATTCTCACGTGATAAAATCATTTGCATGGGAAACTTTCAATTGATCCATAAATTAATTCAAGAAAAAAATTGCTAAAAACTAATATTGTTAACAACCGTTGAACAACTTTGTCAAAATCATATCTCGAGATTTTTAACAAGACAAGCTTGACTCGAAACTTATTCTTTGTAAATCTATTAGAACTCATATGACAACGTCTCACCAGATAGAATGGTAAGATAGTGAGTAAAACAGAGTGTTTCAGTCTTCACATACTGACACAGAAGTTCTCCAAAATTCGTCGATCTTCAGTCTTCTAGGGTGATGTCTGATACGCAACTACCAAATTCTACTTAGTCCGAGACTTGACATAGTAGACTAGAAATCAAGATATAGTTTTGATCACCTAACATTGACAACAAGCTTGAGATAACATAACGTGTAGGTTCAACGAGCATTGCTCTAACATTCATAATCATTGTTAATACATAAGATATTTGTGCATAATCTCAAGAACCAAAGTAGGAACATGTTAGACTAGACATGATTTTAATTCATTACAAAACTTAAAATCGAATTTTCAAAAGAAAATGACACACAATAGGAGAAAAGGTCTGAAATCCTTAGCAAAAGGCAAGAAAATTGAAACAAGCAAAGTAGACACACATGTATTTTCACTAAGTTTTACATCTTGTTCACAATTTAACATATGAACTACTTCCTCTGAATCTTGAATCTGCACCGGATGTTAACAACCTATATTAGGCAAATTATATATATGAGAACAAGAGGGAGTCGTCATTTCCTTATTTAAATATATTACGCAACATCAAAGGCTCATTGGTCACTTTAATAGATGAATGTTGTGAAAATGCCTCAAGAGTCATATAAAACCCAAAAGTAACAACTTAACTTTGCCTCACAATCAGTATGTCGATGATTTGGAGCGATATGAAAATACCTACTTGCCTGCTACACGGTAAAGGTACGAATTTCGTCCCCCAACCCAAATTTTATATGTCAAGCCTAGTCTAGCCAGAAGGAACCCAATATTATGCTTTCACTCCTAACCTCACATTCTTCCACACAAGATAACTCATCTTCCTTCTTGTACAAAATCCCAAAGTACGCATGAGATAAACCTAAGCTCATTTTTCAACAAGTAAGTTGAACTCTTTAAAGCTTCAAAGTTGGACACCAATCCCTGTTCTAAATGGACACATCTTACTTTGGTGGGTATAGCTAATAAACAACTACAATGTTTCATTTGACTCTAAGTATTCAAAAGGAAAAATGAACATTTTTCAATAAACCCCCTGCTCTCCTCCTCTTCGCTTTCCCACTTAAACCGGTTTTTATTTCATTCTCCATGAGCGGCTAAATCTTGAAGTTTACCGGGGCTATGTAGGCCTTAGGGCCGCCAATCCATTGTTAGTTATCGGAATCTCTCTTGTAATGGATATGGGTACTGTTCGTGTTTGAATTGAAGATGAATCTTCCCCAATCGTCTGTCGGTGATTGCTCAATTGGTTCCATCTCTCTTTAGATCTGGCCTTCATCCCTTTGCATCTGCTGATTATTGTTTTGAACCCCCTTCGGTATCAATCTTTTCTATCCCTGTTAGATTGATTCACCCCCGATTCTGATTCTCATCCTTAATTCTTAATTAAAAAAAAAAAATTAACAGTAACGGAAAATTCTTATTGATGGCCAGTTTGTTCCGTTGTTTACCATATCCTCAATTTATATGGTGAGTTTTTGCTTGTTGGCCATATGATTAATATCATGTTTATCTTTTATCAATTCTTAACCTCTTTGTCTTGATTTCAAGCTTTAGATCCAATTTCGATTTCTAACTCCGTCCAAATATATCTCCCTTGTTTTTGTTTGTAGTGAACATATTTGTGGTAAAGTCAGTTGGTTGTGTTTCTCCGGTATCACCATGTTTCTTTGGGTGATGGTTCTATGTTGACTTTTCCTACATTATCTCATCAAAATTTATCATTGTTATTTAATTTCTGTGCTTTTTCTGTCATCCTAGTATATTCTTTGCTTTTGATTTTCACCAAGGGGGTTGTGGTTGTTGAGATGTTTTGGGAATATTGTGCTGTTTTTAGGATCTGTAGTCTATTTAACCAATTTCTTTGAGTGTCGTTCATTTCTTGTATCTATTACTTTTTATACCCATGTCCATTTCCCTGTCTTCCGGTTACTACTATGTTTTGGTGGTTACTAATGGTTTTGCATAGCTCTGGTAAGCTATTCCATTTAAATTCTGTTAGCAGTTAGCTTTTCGATTAATTATCTTAATCTTCAAAGTTAGAATTTCCATTTTCGTTGGTTACATTGGTTTGGTTTTGTAGTTGTTTATCAAGCTTCTGGATTTTTTAGCCTTTTGTCTCCTCTGTTGATTGCAATAATGAGGTTACTCTCCTGGAATGTCCAGGGTATTGGTAATCCTCTAACCAAAGACCATCTTGATTACCTCTGCCAATATCACAAACCTAATATAGTCTTCTTAGCTGAGACAAAAGCACCATTGTCTCAGATGGAATTGATCTTAAAAAAATCTCAATTCCATGACTGGTTTATCGTGTCGTCCGTGGGAATAGCGAAAGGACTTGTAATCGCGTGGCATAATAATTTAGAAATGAGATTAGTATCTTCAAAGCTTAATGTGTGTCATTTTGAATTGAAAATAGGAGAATTTGAAGCTTTGGTTACATGTATTTATGGAGCTATTGATACTAATGATAAAATAGAACAGTGGGCTCATATTTCAGAGTTAGCGAAGCCCATTACCAAGCCATGGATTCTAATTGGCGACCTAAACGTAATTTTGGATCCGGCGGAAAAACAAGGTGGGAATCAGACAAGTTCAAGCAGTAAATCCTTCATTGTTCAAACTATTGACTCTTTGGGACTACAAGATGCGGGATACGAGGGAGCTCCGTTCACCTGGTCAAACAATCGAAAAGGTGACACAAACATCTGCGAAAGAATTGACAGAGCGTTAACTTCCGTTTTGTGGGCCCAAAATTTTCCGGACACCAAGGTAACTCACTTACCAAGGGTTGGTTATGATCATACGCCTATTTTATTAGATTCGAATCCACAAAATTTTAGGCTTCATAAACCCTTTAGATGTCTTCGATCCTGGTTATCCCATTCCACACTTCCTACGGTTGTTGAAGCTTCTTGGAAATTACACTCCGCCAATTCCAGCGAGACTTTTATTTATGGACTTTTAAAGTTACTCTCCACTGATTTAGCCCATTGGAACACAAATATTTTTGGGAACATACACAAAAACATTAAAGCCATAAACAATAGAATTGCTAGTATCCATAGACCCGGGAATATCGCTAAAGAGATAGACAAACTAAAAAATCTTCAAGCGGAGCTAGGAAAATGGTACAAAATCAAAAATGATTATTACCACCAGCTTTATAGGGATAAGTTTTTCAAAGAATATGATCAAAATACAGAATTTTTCCATGCCTCAACCTCTAATAGAAAAAGAACCAATGCGATAAATTCTCTTAGAGAACCTTCTGGGCTGTGGCTTTCGGATAGGGATCAGATCAATTCCTTGCTGCTTAAACACTTCCAACAAATAGGCTCATCCCAAAACAGTAGCTTTGATTCTGATCTTTCTACCATCATCAAACCGTGCATCAATTCTGAAAAAAATGCCTCATTGATAGTCATTCCTTCTAAATAAGAAATTTGGCTCACCATATCTAATATGAATCAATGGGGAGCTCCAGGCCCGGATGGCTTCCAGCCGGGCTTCCTTAAAGCCAATTGGAACATTTTGGGAAATGATATAACCGATACCGTCTAGGAGTTTTTACGCTCGGCCATCCTTGACAAAGATCTTAATCATTCTTTCATAACACTCATCCCGAAAATTTCCACACCCCAAACACCGGGGGACTTCAGACCTATTAACCTGAGCAATACCATTTACAAAATCATCTCAAAAATCTTAACTAATAGACTAAAACCCATCCTCGGTAAAATAATCTCCCCAAATCAATCGGCATTTCTACCTGGTAGACAAATCACATATAACATCATAATTGCACACGAACTTATCCATTCGATGAGAACATCCAAGAAAAAAAAAGGGTTTTCTAGCACTAAAGCTAGACCTATCAAAAGCATTTGATAGGGTTGAGTGGAAATTTATTGAGAGAGTCCTCTTGCCTTTTGGTTTCTCGGATTTCTGGACTAAACTCGTTTTGCAATGCATTTCAACAACTTCGTTTTCAATCCTCCTAAATGGTTCCCCGGGACCATCTTTCAACACTTCTAGGGGTTTACGACAAGGAGATCCTTTATCACCGTATCTTTTCCTAATATGCATGGAAATTCTTTCTAGACTCCTTGAAAAGGCTATTGAAGAAAAGAAAATTTCTGGTTTCCAAATAAACAAAGATGCTCCAAATGTCTCACACTTATTTTTTGCGGACGACTGCTTTTTATTCACAAAAGCGGACCTAGGGGAAGCAAAAAGCCTCTTAGAGATATTACAACTATTTGGGAACATCACGGGCCAAATGGTTAATCTTCAAAAATCCAGTGTTTACTTCAGCCCAAAAATACATCCTAGACATGGAAAGATTTTATCCAAAATATTGAAGGTCCTGCTGATGACAAAAAATGATAGATATTTGGGTACACCACTCTTTTTTGACAAAAACAGAAAAGGCAACTTTGAGCCCATGTTACAACGGTACTACTCTACTTTACAAGGTTGGAAATCAAAACTGTTATCTCAATAAGGGAGGACGGTTTTGATAAAATTTGTTCTCCAATCCTACCCAACATATCAAATGCAAGTTCTGGCTCTGCCAAGGGAAACTCTTGATCAGCTAGATCGCATTCAAAGAAACTTCTGGTGGAAAAAAGATGGGCAAAAAAGACAAGGAGGATTTATAAGAGCTTGGAAAAGTATATGCAAACCCATTTCTCAAGGTGGTTTAGGAATTAAAAATCCCCATCACTTCAACTTAGCTCTTCTCACTAAGCTTGCCAGTAGACTGGTCACAAAACAAAACCAATTATGGGTCAAATTTTTAAAAGCAAAATATTTCCCAAATTCCCACCCCCTAGAAAAATCCAGAACTTCAAATTTATCGAGGATTTGGACCAGCATAAAAAAGGATTAGAGCTGATAAAGGGCAATTTTATTTGGCAAGTAAAAAATGGAGCCTCGGTGAAAATCTGGGAAGACAGATGGATTCCAAATGATGATGTAATCCAAAGAATCCCTAACATTCAAGAACAAGCGCCAACAAGAGTTCAAGAGCTTATAACGGATCAAAATAATTGGGATCAGGAAAAGCTAAACCAATTCTTCTACCCGGAGGACAAGGAAAAAAATTCAATATTTAAATCCAAGGAACCATGAACAAGACATTATTAGATGGAGACACCATCACTCCGGAAATTTCTCGGCCAAAAACTCTATACTTTTCTAGCCAAACAGGATCTTGACAATACTGAACCTCTAGACTTCCCTTAGAACAGGATCTGGAGAATTCAAGTCATCCCAAGAATTAGACTGCTAATCTGGAAACTAGCTCAAAAAGTTCTTCCAACATCGGCCAGACTGGGTGATCACGATAAGGAAATCGACCCGATTTGCCAACTATGTAACAATCAAGAGCAAGAAACGGAAGCTCATCTCTTCTGCGAGTGTCCTTTTGCAAGAGCCGTATGGTTCGGCTTATCCTTACATAACATAATCAATAGAAACTCTCACAACACCGTTATTGATTGGATCAAATGGTGGATCACGGAAGATAATTTGAGCCATTTTCAGGTAAAAATATCCACCGCAATTTGGTTCATTTGGAAATACATGTGCTCGGTAGTTTTTGAGAAGATCCAACCAAACCCAGCCAGCTTGATAGGACAAATAAACAGTTTCTTAAATTCTTCCCCGACAAATACTCTTCATAGCAATAAGATGGATCATAATAACATATCAATTAATAATATTTGGTCTAACCTAAATTCAGACTGGATAATCGTCATTGATGCGTCTTCCAAAAAAGAGGATTTCTCGATAGGATATGCTTTCATCTTATATTCTACCGATGAGGAGACTTTCATGCATCTTTCTATGGGTTCGGAGTGGGCAACGTCAGCTTTCCACGCAGAAGCAAAGGCCTTGCTAAAGGCTATTACGTGGCTAAAGGAAAATATCTTATCAAGTGTGTCCATTGTTACTGACTGCAAAGCTTTGGCAGACAATTTGAACAAGATTTCTAATGTTTCTTCATGGTCGACGGAAAATACTTTGCAGGAAATTAGGACTTCATTGGGAGAACTACCACAAGCGAAAGTGAAGTATATAGAGAGAAAAAACAATAAAGCAGCGGACTACATTGCTAAGGAGGCAAGGATTAAAAGACTTCAGCACATGTCGGAGAACCTACTTCAAAAAGTCCACAAATCTAGTATTGACTCTAATATCTTTGAGAAAAATGATTTTGTAAATCTTTTGTACTACATTTGCTAGTTTTAATATATGAACTTTTCCATCAAAAAAAAAAAAAAAAAAAAAAAAAAAAAAAAACATTTTTCAATAAAATTTATGCTTGGCTTGGCTTGGCTTGGCTTGGGCTTGTTATCAATCTTGTGCAAGGGTCTTGCTAATCTTCTTTTTCTGAATCTCTGTATTTATCCGTTCAAATGTTTTGGGGCTTGGGCTTGTCATCTCGCGCAAGGGCCATGCATCTTCTCTGTATCTAGGGGTGAGCATTTGGCCCGAAGTCCATGGATTTTGCCGGAACCATCCGTATTTTTTTGGGTTGGTGTCCAAATCACTCTGGACCATTCGCTAATGGGTTGGATACGGATGGAACTTTTGAAAGTAGGAATTACTGTTTAATCCAGTTTTTAATGACCCAGTTAATGGCTAGTCCACCCGTGAAAAACATTTACTCGCTAGTCCAAAAACATGTTTTTGGACTAGATTATTTACTCGCTAGTCCAAAAACTTTATGGAGATTATAAAGTATATTTTCTAAATGCCTAAAACACCCTTCCAGATCTAATTAGTATCAACACATGTAAATGTTACTAGTAGTATGTTAGTACATACTAGTAGTATCAATATGTACTGTACTAGTAGTAACAAAAATATGTTTAGTAAATTAGGTAACTACTTTACTATACTAGTAGTAACATATGTACTAGTATACTAGTAACTAGTATTAGAGTAGTACCATATGTAGTATAACATAACAGTATTAATATGTAGTGTCAATACATAACATAACAGTATTGATATGTAGTATCAATACATAACATAACAATATTTATTTATATGTAGTACATAACATATTGATACTACATATTGATATGTAGTGTCAATATAACATAGAGGAAGGATCCCCTCACACTTTTATTATCACACTATCTCACACGTTGGGCATCATTTTTGCGAATAAAAACCAAACCGTAACGGATTTGAAGATAATATTTTGGGTATATGTTCCTCTTACCAAGTTCTACATGCCTACCAAAAATGAGAGTATTCTGAGACATATAACACCACCATCTACTATTTTGAAAATGAGTCGTTGAAAATCAACGGATTTCTGGATGTCGAAATTAAGACCGGTAGATTGTGAGGTTTTGTATTTCGGAATGTGCTCTTTTTTTGTAGGTATGTAGTACTTGGTAAGAGGAACATATCCCCAAAATATTAGCTTCAAATCCGTTACGGTTTGAGTTTTATTCGTAAAAATGACGCCCAACGTGTGAGATAGTGTGATAATAAAAGTGTGAGGGGATCCCTCCTCATCTAACAGTATTTATTTATATGTAGTACATAACATATTGACACTACATATTGATATGTAGTGTAAATATGTTGATACTACATAACAGTATTTATATGTAGTACATATGTTAAAGTTACTAGTACTAGTATAACATATGTAGTAACATACTACTAGTATAACATACTAGTATGTAGTAACATACTAGTATACTAGTAGTAACTAGTACTACTAGTGCTATACTAGTAACATAATGTTACTAGTAACATATGTAGTATGTAGTAATATATGTAGTAACATACGTAGTATTATATGTTAGGATTAGTAGAGTAATTTTACTCTTTTCAAAACTTTTTTGGACTAGGGAGTAAATATGTTTTCCCGCTGGACTAGCCATTAGCCCGGGTCGGGTTTAGTGGACTAAACAGCAAAGTTCTCCTTTTGAAATCTAAAGGATCATGGATTGGGCCCCATATGCAACCTTGAAAATCTGTTGGACATCCATACCCGTTTATTTTTTTTTATCAAACTTCTTCGGTACAAGTATGAAGTTAGTATATTTTATTTTTTTTTGCCAAACTTTGATGAGCTTACAAAATACAAAACCAATATCTAGGAATTACCTATAGGTACTAGTTTAGTGATACTAGTTAGTGGCAGGTCCACCCATCAAAGCCCAGTAACCGGAGGTCCATAATTAAAAGAAAGAAGAAAAATGGACCCAATTTTTTATCACTTGGTCCTGTACACGTGCGAAACTAGGAAGATATTTTCGGTAAATGTCTAGATTACCCTTCATACATAATAATGATAAGACCAAATCAGTCACAAACATTTTCATTTATATTTTCATCTTCTCTTTCCACGACTCGAGCTCTGCGTTGAAGATCGAAGAAAATCCATTTGAAAGCATCACCGACGAGTTTTATTGAATGAATCATCAATAAAATCCAACAAATAAGATAAGTTATTGGTTAGATCGGTCGTTTCTGTTTGTTTTTATGAATCTTGTTCGTATTTATTCAGTAATTGGTTAGATTATTAAGTTTTTAGCTTATTTTAGCTTTCGATTGGATTGTTTTTCTGTTTTCCTTTCAAAATCAGGTTTGTTTGCACTTTCAGATCGTATTATCCAGCATTACATATATGACATACTCATTTTTTATGCTACAGTTTTTGAATCATGTTTAAGATTTCAATTTTGGATCATGGAGATCGGTCGTTTCTGGTTAGATTATTAAGTTTTTAGCTTATTTTAGCTTTCGATTAGATTGTTTTTCTGTTTTCTTTTCAAAATCAGGTTTGTTTGCACTTTCAAATCGTATTATCCAGCAGTACATATATGACATACTCATTTTGCACTTTCAGATCGTATTATCTAGCAGTACATATATGGCATACTCATAGAAACTGCTCTTAGATTATGTTTCTTTCATAGTTTTCTCACTTTTTTTAGTTTGATCCATCAGTACGTATATGAAATACCGTATTATGTGCTTTGATTCTGCTGTTTCTCATAGATCCTTAATTATTCTTGTCATGCAGTTGATTTGTGGTTCATGAATCTACAGTACATATATGAAAGACTCATTGAAACTGCTCTTAGATTCTGTTTCTTGCATAGATCTCTCACTTTTTTTTAGTTTGATCCATCGGTACGTATGTGTAATACCGTATTACGTGCTTCGATTCTGTTGTTTCTCCTAGATTCTTAATTATTCTTGTCATGCAGTTGATTTGTAGGTCATGAATCTGCAGTACATATATGGCATACTCATAGAAACTGCTCTTAGATTCTGTTTCTTTCATAGTCTTCTCACTTGTTTTAGTTTGATCCATCAGTACGTATGTGAAATAATGTATTTTAATACTGTTACATTTACAGGTTCAATATGTCCAACGAATACATACTCTATATGTAAGTAGTGCAGAAGATATATACTCAGATTTGTAAGTAGTGCAACAGATATGTACTCGAATTTATAAGCAGTGTAGCAGATATGTACTCGAATTTATAATCAGTGTAATAGATATATACTCGATATAATGAACGTGTAAACACACACGTTTGGTAACAATGGGTATTATGGTCATTTCCATGTTTTAATTAATTTTGGACCTCAAGATAAAAAAAAATCCGGTTGGACCCTACTATAAATAAACTTGTGGGCTTAGGACCAAACAAGAAATTTTCCAACCAATATATGTACAAGTTGACATACTTGATCCCAAGTACACCAAAAACATCTTATTGTAAAAGGTCGGGTTGTTCTTCCTCTTCAATTTTTTTGCTTATAAAAAAAAAAAAAAAAATCCAATTTTAAAACCTTAAATAAGGTAGTCTTATTTCTAAAACCATTTGTAAACTTGTTGTCTTTATTTCTCTATTATAAACTTTATTTAATTATAAAACAAATCTGCTAGATTATCCGCATCCAATCCGTCCATCTTACATCCATTAGATGTTGTTGGATTGAATGCAGACGTCAAATTTTAAATCCGTAGTGAATTGAATTGGATGCAGATGAAATGAAAACCGGTCCATACCCGCCCATACTCACCTTTCTTTTTCTTTTTCCAAAGTTCCAATTTTGATGTTCACTAAACTAGAACAGAATTCGAATCCCACAAGTTGCATTTTTTTATTCTTATTAATATTGTCGATTGTAATTTGAGTTGTGTATGTGTGTCCACTGCAGCTTGACACCAGCTCCAAAGTCTTCCCTCAAGTCATGAATAAACCTTTTCCAAGAATAAGATTCCTTAGGGTTTTCTTATAACTTGATCGAAGCTTGTGATAAATTCTACACAAACATTTAGAAAGTTATACTATATATACTTTTGGGTTTTCTTATTGATCTGATATAAGAAGAAATCATGGAAGGAGAAGGTGAAGAGAAAAAACACGTGTATTCAGTGTGGGCAATCCCACCAGCAGATGTACAAGAAAGAGTGAAAAAAGTAATGAAAAGCTTAAGATCAGAATTTGATGGACCAGAGTTTGAACCACATGTTACTGTTGTTGGAGCTATTGAACTCACCGAATCTGATGCCCTTGTTAAATTCAAATCTGCTTGTGAAAATCTCAAACCTTATACTGCTAATGTTGTTTCAGTAGCTACGGGGACTTTCTTTTATCAATGTGTTTATCTCTTATTACACCCCACTCCTGAGGTATTTTTGATCCTTTTCTTTTGTTTTTGGTCCTCTAAGTCTTTTGATGATTTTGTTCTTATTTCCAGTATTCAATAATTTATGTTTGTTTTGTTTTGGTGGTGTGATTCGGTATTGTAGGTTAACGAAACAGCTATTCATTGCTGGAACCATTTTGGGTACAATAGCTCAAACGGTGAGTTCTGCTCTGCGCTGCCTTTTGCTCTTATCTAGTGTTCTAGTATCTTTTCGTATTGAGAATGCTTTATCATTGTAGTTTATATTCTAGATGAGTAACCAAAAATTGTTTGCCAGTAACATCATCCACTTCTGAAATCCTAATAAAATTTTGTTTTCTAGGAATTAATGCATCTAATGTGAGTGATATTTTGGCTAAGTATGCCCGTAATACGAGATTAACTAAAGAGTGGTGTAGAAGAGCACTGAACAGTATTAGGAGGCAGTTGTTATTAGATGTGGGTCAAGTTGTAACAAACCATTAAATTTCAGTTTGCATCTGAAAAAATCAAAAAATAAGACTGAAGCAGGAAATCAATGTAGTCAGGGTTAGTGTTTTTAGTTAACTGATCTCTTTGACATTTGATTGAATTTGGTATTGTATTATGGGAAAAATATAAAAAGAGATTGCAATCAGCTGAGGGTCCAAATGACTTATTATTAGATCATAACAAAATTACATTTTGCACTAGTGAGTAATCTTTAATTTTAAATGCAGTAGTATTCAAACAAGGGTATATTTCGTGTTTCCTATATCTTATACTGAAACCTATCATATAGATTGATACTCAGAATGTTCAAATCCGAGGTGTAAAAAGTGCAATCTTTTTAAGTTCAAATAGTTAGGGACTATTTCTAACAGCTTTGTACGCTTTGTGTTTGATGTCTGGCTATCACTGCCGCAGTGGTTGCTTGGTTTTTTCTTTGACTGAGTTTCGCATTTTCGTCTCAAAGTGAAAAGTTATGAGCGCTGATTCATATGATGAATAATTTTTCCTTAATCTGGTCTCTAGTGGGGCATAAATATTAAATCTAAGATATAACTGTGCTACAGATTCAGACAGCCTAACAAAAAACAGATAAGACTAACGCCTTTAAAGAAACATCACTGAGTTTGTGCATGATGGTGTGGGTTGAACCATTTGTGAACAAATGTTGGTAGCTTTCCTAGAATTACAAGCCTTTAAACATCCATAAGAGAATGCCACGGAAGGCGAGAGCTTTCCTAGAATTACAAGCCTTTAAACATCCATAAGAGAACCAGTTCCCGCTAGAGCATGCCACGGAAGGCGAGAGCTAAGCAGAAACTGCAAACTGTCAAAGGTCTTGCAACCTGATCCGTGAATGAAAACAATAACTCTTCAATCCTTAAAAAATCTTTGTGGTTATGCAAAATTTCTTCTGTACTTAGGTGCATATTAATGTTAGTTATATTGTCAATGTCCTTAGTTATGCCTTAGATTGTATCTTGTATTGCAGCTTATATGCCACATTTGAGCCTCCTTTACGCGGATCTAACAGAGGGGGAGAAGCTAAGAGCTAAAGAGAAAGCAGTAGCACTTGATGAGAACTTCGGCACTTTGAGCTTCACAATATCTCAGCTTGCCTTGTATAAAACAGATACTGCAGATAAGACTCTAAAGTCATGGGAGAAGGTGGCTGAATACAATCTTGCCTAGATTTTCTTTTCAAATAAACGAAACCCGTGTATGCTCTGTTGCTGCCTGCTGTAGTTCTCTTATTCAGTTGCAACTTTTAATGCTATTAATAACAAATTTCAAGTTTTATCTACAAGATTTATACTACTGCAGTTTGAGTTTCCAATGTCTCATCTGGCTTTGCAAAAGACAGATACTGCAGGTAAGATCCTACGAGAAGGTGGCTGATTACGGTCTTGTCTGGATTTTGGGTTTATGTTTGCTCTTCTAATAAATGACTTCCTTGTGTATTATGCTATGTTGCTGTTGCTTCATCAGATACATGTGTGATCTTGTTAGCTACACAATCTACTAGAGTACATGCTAAGGACTAAAAAAAGTGCCGAGAGGACTAAAAAAAAACCCGATGGAAAATTGCCAAATTCATTGTAAACCGATGGAAGATTGCCAAATTCTTTTGGACCATTTTTGTATGTGTCCTTGTGCAGGGGCCATTCAATTGTTATCGGTGTCATTCCACTTTTATTGGATGTCCCCAAAAAAGACTAGTTTTAAAAGCAGATTGTAGTATAATGTATAGATACAGAAGCTTTGATTTGTAAACCTACCGATGTTGGCCTAAACTAGTGCCCAATACCCAATTAGTCATCATCCAGAATAAACGAGCTATTTTTTAAGGGGCCTCTAAGATAGGGTCGTAAGGAAGTCGACTCCGGTATCCCTTGGCCATGTAATTTACCTAGTGGCCAAATACTCTTTAGATCCTTTAGATTATACACCTGGCCGATTCTGGATGGTAATTCTTAGGCCAAGTCTTATGAAGAAATATGGTAGGATGATCGTGACACAAAACCGTGGCGATAGTCACGGTTCTCTTTCTCTCTCATCGAAAGCGAGGAGTGGTAGAGGGAAACAAAACTTGAGCAAGGAACGAAACCTCGCCCAGGAAAAATTAAAAAGCGGAGAATTTATATTTCGTTTACTCAAATACGCAAAATGGCAAGTTGGTAATGGTACTACTATTAATATCTGGACTTCTAACTGGATTTCTTCTATCTCTACTGCAATTCAAAATTGGGATGGCTTGAATTTAAGTAATTTTTAATGGGTTTTGCAATTAATTGACTCTACTTCAGCAGAATGGATTGTTTCACTTCTGCGACAACTCTTCACTACTGATCAGGTGGATTCAATTCTTACCATTCCCATTCAGTTAGACCAATAATACATTCTGATATGACCTTATACTACTGCTGGTATTTTTACAACTTCTTCAGCTTATAAACTGCTTTGTGAACAAGATAGTAACAATAATGATGCTTCTCTTCAAATGTCTTCTTAGTTTTGGCTCAAGTTTTGAAAGCTTAAAATGCCTCATAAATATCAAATTTTTTTATGTGGAAAGTTCTTCATAGTGCAACCAATGTTAGAAGTAATCTTTTTGTCATCTGGCTGATGCTGAGCATCTTTATGTTCTTTGTATGTAACTCGAGTTGAAGATATTGATCATATGTTACTTCAGTGTCCTTTTTCTCAGGCAATTTACCTCAGCAATATTCTTCTATGTCTCAACAATCTGCAATTCAATATGAGTTTAGAATTGGCAACATAAAGACTCTCCTATCAACGTTACTGTTGATGGTGGATTTTCGTTTAAGGTTAAAATTGTAAAAAACCTGAAAAAATCATGCGCTGACATCTTGTAAAAGATAAAGCCGTTTATAAGTGACGGATACTCCTCACTTAATTCACCAAGAATGGAGCATGTAGCAAACAATCCCTTCCTGTGAATTTCATATCAGTCTTGTATTTCTGTACTCATTACCGGTGTGGCATGACGATCGAGTGTTACTCTTACAGAGTAACACGAACCTCAAGCACTATAATGAATCATTATCGGTGTGGCATGACAGTCGAGTGTTACTCTTCTGAGTAACACGAACCTCCAAGCACTATAATGAAACCATGTACGAAATACCCGTACAGCCGATTCTCGGTGTGTTATACTAGCCCGAGCCCTCTCGGTGTGTTATACTAGCCCGATTGAGCCCTCTCGGTGTGTTATACTAGCCCGATTGAGCATCCGGACTGACCGTATCGGTCTCCGGATATGATTCGATCGTTGATCATCCAACTCCACAAGCATGATTGGATGACCACGGATCAATTCCATCACCCTAAGCATGGTATGGAATACCCACGGCCTTAGCTTGCGAGATATGATCGATCGCGAGTCATCCAACTCCACAAGCATGATTGGATGACCACGCAGATCAATTCCATCACCCCAAGCGGTATGGAATACACACGGCCCGACCCCGCATGGTCGACCATTGGCCTTTGCTTGCCAAGAAACCGTCCATACCAAGCATTATGGGCGGAAAACCCTAAATTAGGGTTTGCGGCATATTACATGTGCCGCAAATGGTCTCAACCGTCCATCTTCGTAGGCATAGATGGAGGGTGTAGATGTAGACTCAAAGGGCCGGAGCATGTCGACACAATCACCATGTGACCGCCTACACACATGACCGATCGGTCAAAACCAACCATGATTGGTTATAACAAATTCGTCACTTTGAAAGAGTGTGGTCGCACGGCTTTGAAAGCCAAAATTAGGGTTCAAGCCATCACGCGCGTCCATCTTCTCCCGGCACGAATGGAGGGTCACAGATTAGATTAAGCGTGTCCGGTTATACCAAAGCATGACCACCGTGGGCCCATCTACCTCCTCATGCGGTCGGCCAAGGCACATCATTCCGGCCAACCCAAAACGCACGCCCAAACTCGCGGTTACACCTCCCAAATCCTAAACCGATCTCGACCGCTCAACTTCACTAGGATAATTTGAATGGCTTAGATCACGTTTTCATGGGATAATCGGTATAGGTGTGAACACCAACCTACCACCTACACGGTGGTATGATCGACCAAGGCCGACCAAGATGGATCGTCTTGGGACGCGCGCCCAAACTTGGGATGACATGCGGTTTCCAACTCCTTTACGGCAATGGATTTCTGCGCGCGCAAATCGATCTCAACCACTCAACTTTGTAGGTCAATTTGAGTGGCCTAGATCGCGCCTTCTCGGGAAAGTAAGGTATGGACGTGCACGCCGGCATCTTTGTCTACACACATGCCCGGTCGGTTCTCTCCAAAGATCTTCCCACGCTTGGTTTCGACCAAAGCGAAGAGTGATGCTTGCGCACCTCTTCAAAAACCCCAATATTCATTAACGGTCGCAGATGAGTGTCTCAAAGCTCATCTCATCCGTCCAACTTCACCGACTTGGTTATACAACCACGGTCATGAGTTATTTGGTTAGTGAGGAGTCATTACCCATCACTTTACCACACCGTAATGCGCACTGCATAAAATACACACGATACTTCACAAGTATCGACTTCCCGAATAACACAGCTTATTCAACTCAAAGCATTACATGCTATCTTTCGTGGATCCACGATCCACATTCCAGACATCAATCATGTCACAAAGCGGGGGATACATCTTTGGGGTATTGGTCTGGGCGGTTTACGACGTGCGGCGTGCAACGCGCCATCACAAGAACGTGTTAGGAAGTCGGGACGGTTAGAGATGAACAGGGAAAAGTGGGCAAGACCGGTCGTGTGTTACCGGCACACAACTCCACTACTCCATCATTCCACTACCTCCACTTCCCACGAGAAACGTGAATGAGGCTCAATGACTTGTATAAATAGGTTCTCCGCCCTATTTTCCAACAACAAGGGATATACGGAGACAGAACAACACAAGTTCGGTCGAGCTAAAAACCAAGTGTTGATACCGTCATATTCAACCATCTTATGTCACAAGTCATAGCAAGCCAACACCTTCACAATCTCAACACCTTCTTCGCTTCCCTCCCTAAGATCAACCCCATCTCCTTCACTTTGTGACCGAAACAAGTCTGGGAACGGCCATTTCTTGGTTTAGGCCGGACTTGCAGATTGATCTCTCGAATCTACAAGCACTCACCGCTCGAGTGCATTTGTTAAAGGTTTAGATTCATTCCTCATCCACACCCCAAATTACCAAATTCCGCAGGAGTAGTTTTCACCCATCAACAATTGGCGACCACAGTGGGAGGTTGATCTATCGGTTACAAAAAATTGAATCCTCAATTTTTCGGTTTTGATCTCGCGATGTATCCTCACCAGGAGACCACAGTGGTTCGAGATATCATGGGAAGCATCATTTGGAATCTTTGGAGGATGTCTTGGCAAATCAAGCCGGTATCACCCGGGAGGCGTAGCGAGACATTTCGCCTTTTGAATGATATAGCGGCACAATTACAAGAAGGGTCGACGAGCATCTACTCAGCAAAGCATAAGAAATGTTGAATCATTAGCCCGGGAGTCACACCTTTACCGGTGAAGAGGCAAAAGAGAGCGTAATCGCAGGAGACTCGGGAAAGATGAACAAAGCATGGTCCGGTCGACAATGAAGATTCGAGGCAACTCCACGGGAGAAAAGACTTGTCCAGGAATACTACAATGTCCTTAGGATAAAGAAAGGGAGCCTGCAGCCTATGGAGCCCCGCTAGAAGATTTGTATTTCAAAACTCTTATTGAAGCACTAAGACTCTGTCCAATCCGCGTCGGCCTTCCAACCAATCGAAGGAACGCTTGAGGAAGGAGAAATCAATCGGGAAATGCTGAATACGAGAGGATGGGAACGTTCAATCCGGTCACTCGCGGTGACATTACGACACCTTCCACATCCTCTACCTAGGCAAGCGATCCGCATATATGATGGCACTCACAAATCTTCCAACTTCATCTCATGTTCCACGTCAAAGCCGCGGAGAGACGTTACAACGCCCACTAACGCAGGAAAGCCGGACTCAAGGTACTTACATTTCCCATTCCCAATGAAGAAGATTCTGAGCTGCGGAGACATGGGTGCGAAATGAAGAGGTGGAGCTACCCCGGTATGGCGTCCGCCCTGCGATCAAGAAGTAATAGACCCGAGGTACTGTCATTACCACCGGTTCCTTCATCACCCCACCAGTGAATGCAGCGCTTTGAAGCGCATTGTTCAGGAGAAGCTCGGTTCAGAAAGATAGCTTGCGGAGGATTTTCTTAGAAAGGCTACTCCGGTTTGATATAGTGAGGCTTCAAAAGCAAGTAAGTTTTACTCAACAACTTTACAAGAGAAATAGTTTAGAATTCATGGGGACTTAGCATCCCGCATGTGGAAAAAGAGGCTCAGTGATCAAACGCCATGTTTGTTTCCATTCGTACCTCCCTTTTACATAACATTTGCAATTTCATGCGCAATCATTCATGACCAAGATGCAAATTTCATTTAACATAATCCCTTTCAAAAAGGTTGTTCACAAAACTATCTCAAAATAAGCCAATTCAATTACCTATTCAAAACCGGAAGCCAAATTACGAAAGAAAATCCTCACTATCACTCAAAAAGAAGAAACATCTAAAAAAGAAGAGACAAGTATATGGCACAAATCAAGGAAAGTCCTTCAGCAACAACTCGTCCTTCTGGGCGAGAGCGACCTTCATCCTTTGGAGCACGGCCTGCTTCAGCTTCAACTCCTCAGACAGCTTTTCGACCTCTTCTTCCTGGCGAGCAACACAGTCCGCGGAAGGGACTTCATCATGTAGTTTCTGGAGCTCCTGAATCTCGGAGAACCCTTTGAAGAACCAAGGAGCATTGAAGCTGTACTGCGCAAACACGTCCAGATGGCACCTCCAATCTTCAATCACCTCTTCAGAAACTGTTCCACGAGTCGCAGCGCTCATCCCCTGGATGTAAACTAAAGCTTCTTGGACGCGGTTGACCAATGCAAGACGACTCTTGAGATTCGTGGTGGTAGCAATATGTCCGTGTTTCTCCCATATTGCCGTGTACAACTCTTCAAATTGAACCGGCACGCTGAATCCACCAACCAACACATGGCCTGGATAAGGGATAGCAAAAGGGGGATCAAACAAAGCCCCAGGCTACATCACCGGTAATTCACCAACCGCGGGAACCCTGTCAGGTGGGGGGCTTTTCATAAGGAGTCACCACAATAGCCATATTAACCGAGCCATTCGGGACCAATTTCAAGGAGAGACCCCAACTTCTGACGCAGTGCCGCCTCTCTTTCACTCTGGGTGCTAATTTCCATCACGACCCGTCGACAAGATCACTAAGGGAAGCGCCTTGTTCCACCGAGCTTTCATCATCTATGTCGTGGTCGGAAAAGGAGCGGTTTCTCCGAGACTTTCGGCATGAAGATCGGCACTGTCGGACTTCTCGGCATGAAGGTCCGACTTCGCATGGAACTTCTCGACATGAAGATCGAGACCGCCGGACTTCTTAGCATGGAGACCCGGCACGCCAACCTTCTCGTTTTGGATGCGTGCCAACCTTGTGAAAGCATTATCTTTCGAAATTCTACGATTTCAAGCAAGGATCGTTTTAAGAATTTACACTTGGAGAAATGAAAGAACCGACGGGAAGAAATTTAAATACTCGCATATTGGAAGAATTGAGGATTACCGGACCACATGCTTGCCTCTTAGGTCTCTCTCCTACTTGGGACTGCAATCCTCAACTCGGTCCGTTTGGCCGGAAGCGGATTCAACCGGAAATGCTTCGTCGGGACGTCGAGGAAGATGGTTCACCACGAGGATCCGTCACAACACTCTCCGAAAATTCTACGGAAAACCAACGATTGTCTACTCCAAAATTCCTTATACTTATCGGTCACCACCGGGTTTCTCCCAATAGGCCGGAAGGGGAAGGCTCACCCGGTCTAAGAACACATTAACGTTAAGAATACTTGGGAGAGACTCTTAGGAACCCTTGGTGAACGAATAAATGGGACACCACCGATCGAATCCCATTTGGCGAGCAGCCCACTGTCAATATTGTACGGAGTCACATAAAATTCTCCATTGAATAGAGACGGGACATATCTTGGAATGCAGTTGCTTGGTAAATAAATTCTCCGGACTTCATAGTTTCGACATCGGTACCCAACACAACATCGAACCGTCGAAGTGGTAGCAAAATTCTGGCTGAACAATGGAATGGTGGACTGGCCCCCATGGACAAAAATCTACGGAAGACACATTGTCAAATACGTCCACAAGTCTCACGCCGGCTCTGGGACGCTTCTTATTCCATCGAAGTATTCTAGAGCCACCATACAAGTCATTGAGCGAATTTCCAGGAATAGGAGCGTAACTTTTGAAATGTTCCCATAAGAGCGCCTGAAGAAAAGCGAAGTGAATGTGCGACTCCACTTTCTTGTACCCGTTAGAAACATGCATATCCATTGCTAAAGCGTCCAAATGAGAATAAAGTGATCCGAGGAACAATGATCCCAGAGGAAGAACTTCACCCTTCGCCAGTCTTATAGCAATCTTGACAAGGTCATTTCTAATAGTCTTCTTTCCAGAACCGTCATCAAATACATCTCTGGATAGCCATAAAGACAGGACGCAATCACACCGAGCTCATCCGGCTCAGGGTGCTGGGGACCACTCCAACACCCACCGGGTGTAAAAGCATCTTGCATCTTTCTTCTCCTCCTTACCAGGACGCCGAATTCCTCCACCTTTCGAAGGATAGCGTCATAATTGCTTTGTTCCGCATCGGAGAGCTCGTAAGAAAGACTTCCGAGAACGGGCGGGTTCATTAATGCAGCTACGCTCTCCGGAGTAATAGTAATTTCTCCCCACCTAGATATGGGTGTGTGAGTAGAAATACGCCACCGAGAAATGAAGGTAATCAAACCCGCGATGTCTTTTCTAATTTCGAGGGTAGCAGATGCCATGACCGCACCGAGAATTTGCGCTTTGGTTAAATTTTCCTTAATGCCCTTATTACTCAACATACATCTCATCCATCCTTCGTAAGAACCCGGTGGAGTATGGCAAGTTTTGAAGTCAATAGGAGAAGGCGGATATTGGTTTCTCTGGAGACAAAATCTCATCACAAGTCTTTGAAGAAGAGAATGGATCGGCTTCCATATTTTCGAACCAGGAAAGCAAGACTACCTTATGGGAAGGATGTCTCTAATGTTCGGAAAAGGCAAGGTGAATAATTCATCATCAATGTTCGGCATATCCTTGAAGCTGTCAACACTTCGACTTAGCACCAGCATTATCTTGGAAGACATGTTGATAGGAGTTCTCTTTCTACCGCAATGAGATAAAAGACAGGAGTTAGAACTTGTACGAAAGCACATGAGAAGTGTAGTCACACGGCAAGACACAACTCACGAGCGGAGCATGCAATGGCCGGTCCAAATACCATTCAAATCCGGCACAAAATTCGATCGATTTCGATGCAGTACGAATTTTAGTCGGTACAAGTTTCGATCAGTATTGATTTCAAGTTCTCCAGTATAACTTTCAAGTCGGTATAAGTTTCAAATTTCAGTCAAGCATATGTGAATAAGACCCACGTTCCGGCATACACGGCGGGCCCGCATTCATCCGCATACATCACAACACAATTTTCTTTATTCATGGGAATTGTGTCTACGGGATTCAAGCTAGATGGCGGAAAAAGCTAAGCATGCACATGTCTTACAAAAGTGTTTACCTAACAAACTAGGGTTTTACTTTCTAAAAAAAAAAAAAAAAAAGAAGGAGCGGAACTTACCTCGGAGGCGCATTGCTTGATTCAACAGCGGCATGCAGTAGCAGACGCGGCAGCAAAGCAGCAAGAAGCACGGCAGTGAAGACCAGGGGAGCTGCTTCAACAAAAAAAAAAAAAAAACTCGTGAGGAAAAGAAAGGGGTTTTGTCTCTTTTATAGACAAAAAAATTAGAAGAATCCCAATAGAAGAAGGATTCCTCCTTATTTGGTTTCCTCTTTTGATTCAAATACACAAAGAAAGAAACCGGCCCCACTGGGGATTCCATACAAGCGTGACGGCGTGGAAAACTAGCGGTCGGCCAACACTCTTCCGGGTAAACTCCTTTTATCCTGTCTTTCTCATGTATGCATGTCACCATCTCATGCCTACCACACAATAATGTAACCATTATGTGCTAGGCAGGGGACTTAATGTTGATGGTGGATTTTCGTTTAAGGTTAAAATTGTAAAAAACCTGAAAAATCATGCGCTGACATCTTGTAAAAGATAAAGCCGTTTATAAGTGACGGATACTCCTCACTTAATTCACCAAGAATGGAGCATGTAGCAAACAATCCCTTCCTGTGAATTTCATATCAGTCTTGTATTTCTGTACTCATTACTAGTGTGGCATGACGGCGAGTGTTACTCTTACAGAGTAACACGAACCTCAAGCACTATAATGAATCATTATCGGTGTGGCATGACGACCGAGTGTTACTCTTACAGAGTAACACGAACCTCCAAGCACTATAATGAAACCATGTACGAAATACCCAAGACAGCCGATTCTCGGTGTGTTATACTAGCCCGAGCCCTCTCGGTGTGTTATACTAGCCCGATTGAGCCCCTCTCGGTGTGTTATACTAGCTTCGATTGAGCATCCGGACTCGACTGTATCGTCTCCGGATATGATTCGATCATGATCATCCAACTCCACAAGCATGATTGGATGACCACAGATCAATTCCATCACCCTAAGCATGGTATGGAATACCCACGGCCTTAGCTTGCCGAGATATGATCTCGATCGCAGTCATCCAACTCCACAAGCATGATTGGATGACCACGGATCAATTCCATCACCCCAAGCGGTATGGAATACACACGCCGACCCCGCATGGTCGACCATTGGCCTTTGCTTGCCAAGAAACCGTCCATACCAAGCATTATGGGCGGAAAACCCTAAATTAGGGTTTGCGGCATATTACATGTGCCGCAAAACGGTCTCAACCATCCATCTTCACAGGCATAGATGGAGGGTGTAGATGTAGACTCAAAGGGCCCGGAGCATGTCGACACAATCACCATGTGACCGCCTACACACATGACCAAATCGGTCAAAACCAACCATGATTGGTTATAACAAATTCGTCCGCTTTGAAAGAGTGTGGTCGCACGGCTTTGAAAGCCAAAATTAGGGTTCAAGCCATCACGCGCGTCCATCTTCTCCGGCACGAATGGAGGGTCACAGATTAGATTAAGCAGGTCCGGTTATACCAGCATGACCACCGTGGGCCCATCTACCTCCTCATGCGGTCGGCCAAGGCACATCATTCCCGGCCAACCCAAAACGCACGCCCAAACTCGCGGTTACACCTCCCAAATCCTAAACTGATCTCGACCGCTCAACTTCACCAGATGATTTGAATGGCTTAGATCACGTTTTCATGGGATAATCGGTATAGGTGTGAACACCAACCTACCATCTACACGGTGGTATGATCGACCAAGGCCGACCAAGATGGATCGTCTTGGGACGCGCGCCCAAACTTGGGATGACATGCGGTTTCCAACTCCTTTACGGCAATGGATTTCACGCAAATCGATCTCAACCACTCAAGTTTGCCGGTCAATTTGAGTGGCCTAGATCGCGCCTTCTCGGGAAAGTAAGGTATGGACGTGCACGCCGGCATCTTTGTCTACACACATGCCGGTCGGTTCTCTCCAAAGCTCTTCCCACGCTTGGTTTCGACCAAGGCGAAGAGTGATGCTTGCGCACCTCTTCAAAAACCCCAATATTCATTAACGGCCGCAGATGAGTGTCTCAAAGCTCATCTCATCCAGTCCAACTTCACTGACTTGGTTATACAACCCCGGTCATGAGTTATTTGGTTAGTGAGGAGTCATTACCCATCACTTTACCACACCGTAATGCAAAGATGACTGCATAAAATACACACGATACTTCACAAGTATCGACTTCACCGAATAACACGGGTTATTCAACTCAAAGATTACATGCTATCTTTCGTGGATCCACGATCCACATTCCGCACATCAATCATGTCACAAACCGGGGGATACATGCGGGGGATACATCGGGCGGGTTTACAGCGTGCGGCGTGCAACGCGCCATCACAAGAACGTGTTAGGAAGTCGGGGACGGTTAGAGATGAACAGGGAAAAGTGGGCAAGACCGGTCGTGTGTTACCGACACACAACTCCACTACTCCATCATTCCACTACCTCCACTTCCCACGAGAAACGTGAATGAGGCTCAATGACTTGTATAAATAGGTTCTCCGCCCTATTTTCCAACAACAAGGGAATATACGGAGACAGAACAACACAAGTTCGGTCGACGAAACCAAGTGTTGATACCGTCATATTCAACCATCTTTGTCACAAGTCATAGCAAGCCAACACCTTCACAATCTCAACACCTTCTTGCTTCCCCCCCCTAAGATCAACCCCATCTCCTTCACTTTGTGAGCGAAACAAGTCTGGAACGACCATTTCTTGGTTTAGGCCGGACTTGCACAGATTGATCTCTCGAATCTACAAGCACTCACCGCAGTGATGCATTTGTTGAAGGTTTAGATTCATTCCTCATCCACACCCCAAATTACCAAATTCTGCAGGAGTAGTTTTCACCCATCAACAGTTATCAGTTCAACTAACTCCATTCACCATTTGGAAACATAAACGTAGGATCATTTTTGATGGCATTAGACCTAATTTAAACACTATCATCTGTCGGGTTAATTCCTATATGCATTATAATCATTTAAGCAGTGTTTCTGATAATGTTAGTAGGTCTATTATAGTTAGAGATTCCGGCACATAATATATGGATTTCTCCACCTATGAATGTTTTGAAAATCAATATTGATGCTTCTTTCAGTACTCATACTTTAATTGCTGGAGTTGGTACAATAGTAAGGAATCATGCAGAAGAATATGTGGTTGGAAAAGGACTTCTAAAAAGAGCTATTCATGTTCATCATGCGGAAGCATGGGCTTTGCTGGAAGCTATGCATATAGCGAATACTTACCGTTGGTCTGAGGTTATCTTTGAAACTGATAATGTTAATATTAGTTCATATATAGAGAATCACTCTACTCTTCCTCCCTGGCTGAGTGTCCATATACTTAAGAAATGTGTAAACATATGTAACATTAATGTAGTTTGGTCTTGTGTTTTTGTTTATAAAGAATGTAACAAAGCAGCTGATGCTCTAGCTAAAGCTGTTAGAAAACATAATCTATGTGGGGAATGGTAGTCTCATCCACCTGAGTTGTTAATTTCTCACATAACTCGTGATGTAACTCAAGTTTCTGTGTAATAAAATGTTAGTTGTTCTGTTAAAATAAAAAATAAAAAAAATCTACTAAAATCTATTTTTATCAGATATTGGTTGTTCTGTTAAATCTATTAAAATACTCGTGAGTGAAAATTGATATGCCACCTAAATATTCTTTTGCTCCCACACCGTAAGGCCTGTATATTACTCGTCTTACGTGGTCCTGATGTAGAGAAAGGGCCTCCTCCATAAGACGTAGCCCTACTATGTGAAGTCACATTTGGATAGGTTTATAGTATAAATGTAGCGCCCCCTAAGCTAGCAGCTGACTAATCCAAGAGATTAACTAAATAAAGAGGCACTAAGAATCTAAATCATTTACTTAAACAATCAATTAAGAAATCTTCTACAAAACTTAACCCAAAAACTAGCCCCCGCTCTGAAATACATATACAAAAACTCCTCTCAAATGATACATATTCAATAGTGAGTAGATTTACAAATAGAATACAAACACGTAATAAACATAGCAAAAGCTAACTAACTAACGTAAATAGTTCTTGAAGCTTTCATCGTCACATGCACATCTTGATCGTCTCTCGAAACTAAAAGTGGGAATGGGTGAGCACATCATCCCTAAAAGGGGTGCCCCGTAGGAATAACAACTAGCTTTCAAGTGAACATTAGTATGATTCGAATACAATGCAAGTTTTATCGAAAAACGATAATACACGGAAAGACAATAAAACATAATGTAGAAACTTAACTTTTTCAAAGTAATTTAAAAGAACAATAATAACAAACAGTAAACATCCATGAATAACAGTAAATAAACATCCAAGTATGAGATGTGTGTGTTGCTGCACATAAGAAAGAATAATATTGAAGCCCACTTCCACTCCGATTAAGTAATATTGCGGTGTATCGCCCTAGCCATAGAAAAGGATATAAGGAAGATAATTTTGGCCATGTAATATTGCGGTGTATCGCCCTAGCCATAGAATAATGATATTGTGTCGGCACACATCTCATACCACACAGAGCACACAAAGATATGCATGAATTTCACAACACCAAGATTGATTTGTAAAACAATAATGAATACAAGAAAGTTCGTTATCGATTCCCACCTCTTTTGATGACAAGCCTCGCCCACCTCAAGATCCACGATCCACTGGTTCATCCTTTGAATCGATCGTTGTTAATCTAGACTAACTGTTAATCACACAAGAACTCTAAGAATCTAACCAAAAGGCTCACACAAGGCTGATAACATAATTCATACAAGTTCCAGTTATAATCAAAGTGAACTATTTAATGGTTCTAAGCCCATTATGGTATCTCATTCTCTAACTTTACATATCTAAGAGTTCACTAATCCAATTAGGTTGGTTCTATAGTCCATTAGCTAGTTCTTAAGAATATCTACAACTTTGTAGAAGAAGCCAAAGGCTAATTCAGACCATAAGGGGTCCAATTCATCTAATTAAGAAAAACTAATCGTAAGCCCAAGCCCATGACCCGCGGGCTTACTCCGCCTCCTACCATCAAACCGCCCGTTAATAAAAGGTCTGGTCCATCTAAGTCAACTAACGGTCAAACTTAACAAATAACGTCAATGTCAAAGGTCAATGGTCAACGAGTCAAGACTAATGACTAAAGTGGGTCAAACCCGATTCAACTCCGATTCGACTCGGTCGGATGGACCGAGTCGGCCAGAGTCGATCTCGACTAGGCTGAATGGCACAAAGCCAAAACACTTGCACATGCCAGAGTCACTGCTCAAGCCAAGGAACTCTAATGTACAATCATGGTGCAACACTAGAACTAGCACACTGAGCAACCAATCCTCTTTGACATAATTCATTATAAACATATGGTTCAAACACAAATTATCCATTCTATACAATTCTACAATTCAATACAATTGTAATTAAGATTACCTTGATCTGTATTGCAGGCTTTCACTAAAATCACTCAACACTGCCGTCTCAAAACCATTAACATCCCCAAGGCCTAACGTACATCTAACTTCAATTCAAACACTTACAAATCTGCATTCCACCATATCTCACATACACTCAAAGCTTCTTTCTTCGGTTAAACCAGCCATTCAATTCACTAAATTTCAGTTTACCTCGGCACTTCAAATTACAGTTCTAAACATAAACACATCCTCTTCCCAACCACCACCTGGAATTAACCTAGCATTCATCTAAACTCCATTCATTCCACCTACAACTTCAGTTGAGATCATACTCGGTCCATTAATCAAAGTTACAACTCCAGTAGCCCCTATACCTGAGTATACCAACATGTCTATCTCATGACTCAATTCCTCAGCTTGCAACTCAAATCATCTACAACTCAATTCCTGCATCAACCTTAATTTGCATTCCCAAATTTATCCACAGAAACCCTAATTATGACTCTTGATTTTACAATGAAACCAAAACTGGAACTCCATATACTCCATCTAGCTTCAATTTAAACAAAACATAACTACAAATCATCAATTCATTCAATTAGAAAGAAAACTTAAATTACCTTTTCTTCCTTTTCTTGAGTTTGCATAATCGACAGAATAAACAACATCCCCAATAATTTATCATAACCCAACTCTTCTTCTATCGATTTCAGCCTCATAATCACCTTCATCACTTCCTCAAGAACACAACGAAACCCTAATTAAGTTCATCTCCAAAACGACTTTAGAACTTCAATTAAACCTAAACCCATGATTCTTCATCGATAATAGCTTCATAATTCATCTTCTAACTCTTCAACATAACAATCAAATCTACAAACCCTAATTCTGCTTCTCTCTGATTCATCTTTCTTTTAATCTTTTTCAAACTCCAATCGAACACCACCACCAAAAGTTACTACATAATCCTTCTAATTTCCAACTAACAACATCCTAAATAACCCACGAGTTCATCTGAGAACTCAAATTCATTCTCAAACCGAAATTCCACTTACAACAACATCGACTCATTCTTCTCCCGGCTCAATTAACATCAACACCACCACCAGTAATCAACTCTTAAAGTTTCCCCTAAGTTTATTTCTGATTTCGACCTCGGAATCATCTCACAAAATCATTGGAGAAGATGAACAGAAAAAGAAGAAGAAAGAAGAAGAAACGAGAAGAAGAAGAAAAGGAAGAGAAATGAGTTTATCCTTCTCGCTTTGGGTAGATAAGGCCGACCAAATTACTTAAGGCACCCGACCAAAAGATAAGGGCAGCCAAGGCGGCAATCTTCAAATCAGATGATTTCTTCTTCGTCCGATATCCGAATGACATTTGCGAGTAATCCATTCTGCATAACTTTTCGAGACCTATTCGATGATACTAGTTTCGTATCTATCTCGTTGTTAGATTAATTTCTATTAATTAACGTTCGTGTTAAACTAATCGAGTTATTAATGGTTAAATTGATACTTGACCGGTCTAATAGCGTTGACGAGCTTGAGGATCGTTACATTCTCCCCACCTTATAACATTTTCGTCCTCGAAAATGGAACCACCTTCTAGTCTTCATAACTCCCCACCTTAAAGAATAATCTTATCTCTTCTCTAAGCGCAAACAACAAGAAACAAAGCACAAACCTATATGGCCTTCTACAACTAAAATTTGTGGCTCTAGGTTCAAAATACTAATTTTCATTTCAATAAGTTATCATTTCTAATTACGAGAGAAGATACTCTATAACAAAGTTTCTAAGTAAAATTTTGGGATCTAACAGTTCACTAATAGAAGCAAGTCTCCCTTCTATGCCTAGTGATACAAGAATGCAGTTGCCCTGTCTAGGTTCGCGACGCCTGACAATGCCTACCTACGTAACAAGTATCACCCGAACACATCAGAACTACCAACCTCACTATTTCGCTAGTGCTGGATTACGTAAGTATTAATTTTATTAAGATTAATTAATCTCTAAACTTTTATCTTAACTGGTATAATTTAAAGTTTTACTTCATAAGTAGTTCACATCATTTTAAACAATCTCTAACTTATTTCATTTTGTTTTTATTTATCCTTATTATTATTTTATTGCTATATATTTGTTAATAAGATTTTAGTTTAAGTTATGCTCAATAAAATACTAATTTAAATTCTAACAGTTTAACTTCGTCATACTAATTTTTCCAGTTCAAAAGATGATTAAATTTATTTACGAAGAAGGATCCTATTAATATACAAATTTATTTTCTTTTAATTCTAATATTAAAAAGTATTGGAATGCTATTATTACTACTTCATATATATTTGTTTCATTTTAAAGTTTTACTGGATCAAAGACTAAATATAATTTTGGTATAAGATTACTAACAAGTTGAGTCTTTTTTTATTTTATATATTTTATATCCTCGCCTTTTTTTTTTAAGTCTAACATTTAATAACTATCATTTTAACTATCTAGTTTAGACGCAAAACATTTATCCTTAACTTCTAATTAATTTACTTCGTTAATAATAATAATTATTAGTCATCATTATCTTTAATAATTATTTAATCATAATTATTATTTTTGTATCTTTAATGAAATTTTAGTTAAGCTAAGTTCAATATGATACTAAATGATAATGCTAATCATTACTTCATTAAAATTGTTATTACTTTGATTATCATCTATAATTACTATTATAATATTCTATTTTAATATTCTATTTTTTTAACGTTGATGGTTGAACTTTTATTCTAACTACTCTTACAAATATTATTTAATCCCAAAATATTATTAACATTAATTTATCGACCCTACGTACAAGTCAAGGTGCTTAATAAATATATATGTGACTTCCAAGATGTATCAATACTACTAATCTCATTATTTTTATTATTCAATTATTTATGTGTTAATACTTTTTTTTTTTTTGATTAATTATTCCCAAAGCCTTATTAGCTAAAATTATTGGTGCACCCTACAATTTTTACTTCATTACATAAGCAAACAACCAAACAAATAAATAAATCAATCAATAAATCTTTTAATTATTAATAGCTTTTAGTGATTAAGATTTATCTCACAAACCCAACCCAGTTCTAAACTAATCTAGTTCACTTACTGGCACTAGCTATTTCTATATTTTCCCATATAAGATCTAATAGTGAGCTCTGATACCAACTTTGTAGCGCCCCCTAAGCTAGCAGCTGACTAATCCAAGAGATTAACTAAATAAAGAGGCACTAAGAATCTAAATCATTTACTTAAACATTCAATTAAGAAATCTTCTACAAAACTTAACCCAAAAACTAGCCCCGCTCTGAAATACATATACAAAAACTCCTCTCAAATGATACATATTCAATAGTGAGTAGATTTACAAATAGAATACAAACACAGAATAAACATAGCAAAAGCTAACTAACTAACGTAAATAGTTCTTCGAAGCTTTCATCGTCACATGCACATCTTGATCTGTCTCTGAAACTAAAAGTGGGAATGGGTGAGCACATCATCCCTAAAAGGGGTGCCCCGTAGGAATAACAACTAGCTTTCAAGTGAACATTAGTATGATTCGAATACAATGCAAGTTTTATCGAAAAACGATAATACACGGAAAGACAATAAAACATAATGTAGAAACTTAACTTTTTCAAAGTAATTTAAAAGAACAATAATAACAAACAGTAAACATCCATGAATAACAGTAAATAAACATCCAAGTATGAGATGTGTGTGTTGCTGCACATAAGAAAGAATAATATTGAAGCCCACTTCCACTCCGATTAAGTAATATTGCGGTGTATCACCCTAGCCATAGAAAAGGATATAAGGAAGATAATTTTGGCCATGTAATATTGCGGTGTATCGCCCTAGCCATAGAATACTGATATTGTGTCGGCACACATCTCATACCACTGTGAGCACACAAAGATATGCATGAATTTCACAACACCAAGATTGATTTGTAAAACAATAATGAATACAAGAAAGTTCGTTATCGATTCCCACCTCTTTTGATGACAAGCCTCGCCCACCTCAAGATCCACGATCTTTTGGTTCATCCTTTGAATCGATCGTTGTTAATCTAGACTAACTGTTAATCACACAAGAACTCTAAGAATCTAACCAAAAGGCTCACACAAGGCTGATAACATAATTCATACAAGTTCCAGTTATAATCAAAGTGAACTATTTAATGGTTCTAAGCCCATTATGGTATCTCATTCTCAAACTTTACATATCTAAGAGTTCACTAATCCAATTAGGTTGGTTCTATAGTCCATTAGCTAGTTCTTAAGAATATCTACAACTTTGTAGAAGAAGCCAAAGGCTAATTCAGACCATAAGGGGTCCAATTCATCTAATTAAGAAAAACTAATCGTAAGCCCAAGCCCAAGCCCATGACCCGCGGGCTTACTCCGGCCCGGCCCGTCAAACTGGCCCGTTAATAAAAGGTCTGGTCCATCTAAGTCAACTAACGGTCAAACTTAACAGTCAACGTCCAGTCAAAGGTCAATGTCCAGGGTCAATGGTCAACGAGTCAAGACTAATGACTCAGTGGGTCAAACCCGATTCAACCGATTCGACTCGATCGGATGGTGAGTCGCCTAGAGTCGAGATCGACTAGGCTGAATGGCACAAAGCCAAAACACTTGCACAGGCCAGAGCCACTGCTCAAGCCAAGGAACTCTAATGTACAATCATGGTGCAACACTAGAACTAGCACACTGAGCAACCAATCCTCTTTGACATAATTCATTATAAACATATGGTTCAAACACAAATTATCCATTCTATACAATTCTACAATTCAATTCAATTGTAATTAAGATTACCTTGATCTGTATTGCAGGCTTTCACTAAAATCACTCAACACTGCCGTCTCAAAACCATTAACATCCCCAAGGCCTAACGTACATCTAACTTCAATTCAAACACTTACTAATCTGCATTCCACCATATCTCACATACACTCAAAGCTTCTTTCTTCGGTTAAACCAGCCATTCAATTCACTAAATTTCAGTTTACCTCGGCACTTCAAATTACAGTTCCAAACATAAACACATCCTCTTCCCAACCACCACCTGGAATTAACCTAGCATTCATCTAAACTCCATTCATTCCACCTACAACTTCAGTTGAGATCATACTCGGTCCATTAATCAAAGTTACAACTCCAGTAGCCCCTATACCTGAGTATACCAACATGTCTATCTCATGACTCAATTCCTCAGCTTGCAACTCAAATCATCTACAACTCAATTCCTGCATCAACCTTAATTTGCATTCCCAAATTTATCCACAGAAACCCTAATTATGACTCTTGATTTTACAATTAAACCAAAACTGGAACTCCATATACTCCATCTAGCTTCAATTTAAACAAAACATAACTACAAATCATCAATTCATTCAATTAGAAAGAAAACTTAAATTACCTTTTCTTCCTTTTCTTGAGTTTGCATAAACGACAGAATAAACAACATCCCCAATAATTTATCATAACCAAACTCTTCTTCTATCGATTTCAGCCTCATAATCACCTTCATCACTTCCTCAAGAACACAACGAAACCCTAATTAAGTTCATCTCCAAAACGACTTTAAAACTTCAATTAAACCTAAACCCATGATTCTTCATCGATAATAGCTTCATAATTCATCTTCTAACTCTTCAACATAACAATCAAATCTACAAACCCTAATTCTGCTTCTCTCTGATTCATCTTTCTTTTAATCTTTTTCAAACTCCAATCGAACACCACCACCAACAGTTACTACATAATCCTTCTAATTTCCAACTAACAACATCCTAAATAACCCACGAGTTCATCTGAGAACTCAAATTCATTCTCAAACCGAAATTCCACTTACAACAACATCGACTCATTCTTCTCCCGGCTCAATTAACATCAACACCACCATCAGTAATCAACTCTTAAAGTTTCCCCTAAGTTTATTTCTGATTTCGACCTCAGAATCATCTCACAAAATCATTGGAGAAGATGAACAGAAAAAGAAGAAGAAAGAAGAAGAAACGAGAAGAAGAAGAAAAGGAAGAGAAATGAGTTTATCCTTCTCGCTTTGGGTAGATAAGGCCAACCAAATTACTTAAGGCACCCGACCAAAAGATAAGGGCAGCCAAGGCGGCAATCTTCAAATCAGATGATTTCTTCTTCGTCCGGTATTCGAATGACATGTGCGAGTAATCCATTCTGCATAACTTTTCGAGACCTATTCGATGATACTAGTTTCGTATCTATCTCGTTGTTAGATTAATTTCTATTAATTAACGTTCGTGTTAAACTAATCGAGTTATTAATGGTTAAATTGATACTTGACCGGTCTAATAGCGTTGACGAGCTTGAGGATCGTTACATAAACATATCCGACCGAGCATGGTGTTTTTCATATGTAAAGAAACATTTATATTTGGTTATTTTATAATGAAGAACTTAGTACGAAACATATGTTAATTTTGAAATATCAGAATCTGCTAGATAGGAATAAAACATAGTGGATTCCGGTACTTCAAATTTATATAATAATTGTTGAAGTACCAGAGCCGACAAGGTGTTTAAAATTTTCTTGCTCATATTCGTCTAACATTTAAAAGTTTATACAGAATTAGTTAGGTGTTCTATAATTCCCAAAAATTTATGGTGAATCGGGTGGTAACTTAAACAATTATATTATGTATATGTTAAAAAATAGGTGAATTTTTGGGGTGGCCGTTGTCCCTCTTCCACTCCAATAAATAAGTAAAGATTTGGATGACACCTGTATCTAGTCCTAGGCGATCTAAATAAGAAATTTTGGGCCAACATGCTGCCAACTAATAGTAGATAACCACATCATTTGGCGTATCCAAAGTCTTCAAGTTTATTTTATAGACAAATAAAATTTTAGATACTCATATGTTTTGTTGGTATAGCCGAGCCGTCAAGGTGTTTTAAATTTTTCTTGCCTATTCTCGTCTGACATTTAAAAGTTTACCCAAAATTGACTAAGTGTTCTATAATTCCCAGACTTTTATGGCGAATCGAGTAGGTAACCTAAACGATCTGATCTGTGTATTTCAATATATAAGTAAATGTTTGGTGTCGAATGATGTCTTGGACCCAGTCCAACCAATAAGTAAATTTTTGGATGCCACCCGATTCCAATCCTAGGTGAGCTAAATAAGAAATTTGGTATCAACCTGCACCCAACTTATAGATAAATATATGATTTAGCATATGCACATCCTTCAAGATTATTTCATAGAAAAATCATATGTACATAAATTGATAGACCAATTGAATGTTCAACCTAGAAAAACAAATCAAACTAAATAAAGAGGCTAAACTGGTAGAAGACAAATTCTCATACCTAAGATCACCGGTTGAAATGCCTAGAAATAGATTTTTATACCTGTTGATTAGTTGAAATATTTTAGCTAGCCTTTATAATGAAGATCAAATCTTAAAAACATGAATGCGCAGCGAGGAACCGTTAGAACCATGTTACCAATTTGGAATAGTCCAGTTAGTTAAGAAGGTGATTCTTTTATTTGAGGTGAGTAGTTGAGTCCGCAATAGTAAATTTTCTTAACCAGAAATAAGATTCTTTTTATAAGAATAAATATATTTAACATTTTATTTTTTGACTTTTTAGTATACAAAGTGTCACTTCCTCTTCCCTTTCTCAAAAAAAAAAAAAAAAAAAAAAAAACCGTCTTGCTCAGATTTGGTCCAAAGGTAATTGAATAAGATGTTTTTACATCGTTTTTGGTGTCTTTTGACATATTTTTTTTCGTCGTTTTGGGACGATTTTTCTTCTCCGTTGTGGGGCGAGTTCTTAAAATTTTAATGGCTGGTTCGTGGATTGCTATTCTTGATTCAAAAACATCGACGATTCATCACGACATCGCTTTGAATCGGCATCCGTGTTCGTGTGGATTGAAACATTTATGGGCAAAGTACTCCTTTGTATTAGGAGCATCTCTTATCGAAGAAGAAGAATACAATCAGATTAAATGGTCGGATTTTATTTCCGGATATACCATCATCTCTCCCTTATACATAAAATTCTTTTGGATATCTTTGCTGGTTATCACTCTTTCTCTTCGTGATCTACTTGTAACTGATGTCCTTATTTGTATTAGGGTTTTGATTATTTTGTATTTTGATGTTTTTTTTTTATTCTTGTAAGCGAACATGTAATCACAATTTTGATTTGAATGAATTGAAATATGTTGATTGTCCAAAAAAAAAAAAGTATACAAAGTAATGATTACCAAATTTTCATATTAAATACAAAAATCTTATTTAATTCTTTTAATTACAAGATAAATCACAACGTTAATATTATTAAATGTCGGTGGAAATCAAGTTTATTCACTCAATCAATTACAACTTAATTTCATAAGAAAAATCAAAAAATAAAAAAAATAAAAAGTTAAGAAATGGAATCTAATTCAATTTTTAATTTATTTGCTTCAAATTAAACTACAATTCCCAAACAAATCTTACCTGCATTTAATATTTTATCTAAAAATAAAGTATATTAATAGTGGTACCATTTAATGCACATGTATATCAGAATCATTTCTTCCTATATAAATTCCTCTTAAAATTTCATACATCATCCATAAGCAAAAAAAAAATATAACAGGATTGTAAAAAATGGTATCCAGATCCAGTTTTTTATTTTTTGTTTCAATTTTCATCTTTTTGTTATTCATCAGGGGAGGTATAGGGCAATGTGTAACATCTGATTTAAGACTTACGCAAGAACAAGATGCTACGTATCAAGGAGTACCCCAATATAGAGTTCTTTTCGTAAGTACCTGCAAATGCGCCATATTGAATTTGATAGTAGATTGTGGTCGATTCAAGAGCGTTCAAGTTGTTCCTAATGGATAGGTGGGAAACATTGGTAGATGGATCATCAAATGGAGAAGGTAATGGAGTGGGAATTGTTGTGATTTCTGCAAGGCAATAAATTAGCTTTCTTTTTTAGATTGGAGTTTGAATCCACTAATAATGAAACCGCCGCATAAGAAATACGCTACAAATGAGCCGTCTTTGCAAAAGTATAAAAAGCTTGTCGAGAATTATCAAGAGTACCAAAAATGAGATGGAGGCATATATCAAGGGAGAAATAACGGACTCATGACGCTTTGCCTTTATATCAAGCATGATGACAGACACCCATTGCGAGGAATATCAAAATACAAACACTTTAGGCACCATCAATTAATAAAGAAGAAGGGCAAGAAGACGGATGCAATGTTAGTAGAAGACATACCACAATGTCGCGATAAAGATTGGAGAACAGAATCACGCCTACTTGATGAAAGGGGAGACACCAAGAAATAGATTAGAAGCACACAAATTAAAAAGCAAATGCAACGAATTATGAATTAAGAGATGGTGTGCTTTATCGGCTGATCTTTGATGGACCTTCACTTGATGCTTAGCAAGGGAAGAGGGAGAAATCATATTGAAGATGTTGCATAGTGGAGATGCCGGAAATCATAGCGGTGGAAGATCTTTAGCGTATAAAGCAAAAATGCAAGGATATTCTTTGTCGATATGCATGAAGACGCAGAGCGATGTCAAGACGCTGCGAAGAATGTCAAAGACATGGGAAGAAAATACATGCACAGGGCACCATTAAATTCTTCTAAGAGTGTGTGGCCTTTTGGAAAGTGGGGTTTAGATATCGTAGGACCTTTTTTACTGGAGCAGGCGCAGAGAAGATACTTAATTGTCGCAACGGATTAAACGGTACAACACATTCGCGACAAAGATATTTTTACTTTCATATTCGAGAATATTATATGCAGATTTGGGATTCCCGCACACGGTTGGTATCCGATAACGGGAAACAATTCGAAGGGCAAAACATAGAGTTGTTACTTAATGCATTTCAAATAAAATGTGGGAAATCGACTCCACTATATCCGCAAGAAAGGCGGAGGCAACAAATAAAACAATTGCGGATATATTGAAAAAGAAGTTAGAAGGATACAATAGAGGATGGTGCGAACAAGTACCCAGTGCAGTATGGGCATACAATACAACAAGAAGAGAAGCTACTGGCAGGTCACCTTTTTGCTTAACATATGGAGTTGAAGCTGTACTCCCAACAGAAGTCATGATCCCGACAACTAAAAAGAAGTTTGGGAGAAAAATTAAGTTGGACGAATTAGAGGAGAAAAGGGAGAAGGCGTTACGACACATGGAGAATTATCAACGAAGATTAGCCGAGAGAATATAACAAGCGTGTGAAGATACGTGAATTTCAACCAGGGGACTGGTATTGCGAGAGACACCAATATATCAGCGAGAAAATGGAGGCAAGTCAAGTAGAAAATGGGATGGACCTTATATTATCAAAGAAGTAGTTGGTACGGGGGCTTATAGATTGATGGATCCTGAAGGTAAAGACATGGGACAAAGATTCGTGGAACAGATTATATCTAAAGAAATATTACCCATAAAAGTGGGTCGATGAAGTACTTTAATGCAAGATATCCGAGAAAATCAATAAAATTCAAATCAAAATATCGCCGAAGCAAATGCAAATAACGGATGAATGAATGAATAAACATGATCGAATGAACGGGACGAACCTTTATATGGCGTACACCCTAGTTCGCGAATTACATTTCGTAAGAGGCAAATGTAAGACCTAAAGTGCGTCATATAAGGGGTATCTCTTAACATGGCTCGGGGAAAAGGTTACACCGCCCCGGAACCCGGGTCATGCAAATTTGGGGCCCATGAAAGCCTATCCGGAGGAGATACCTTGGATTCCTAACTATATATGTAGGTTATACCCTGGTTGGGCGACCGAGGTCTCTTTCAAGGAGTTATGATCAAGGCGCCACCCGGCTGAGTCAAGAGCGGGAGCATGGAACTTCCTTTTCGGCCGAAGAAAACTCCACTTAGGGTGCAGCCTTGTAACCATAAACTCTATAGGTATAAGGGATAAGAGGCTGCGAAAAACAAGCGATTTTTGTTAAGACCGGATGGGAGGAGCTAAGCTTGTATGGCCGATGTACGCCTCCTTGAAGGGGCAACCGGGGGAGGTGATAAGGGCGGCACCTCCATTAGGGAGCCGATAAGTGCCAAAGACGCAAATGTCACGAGGCTTTGTTTGCAAGAAAACTTAGGCTTGTCATATTTGTGCAATGATCCTGCAGAGGCAATAATACTAACGCGAGGGTAAGACGAAAGATCAATGGGTCCTTACATGCAAGTGTAAAGACGTCCCCGCGATTTCGTCGCAAGACGACAATGTCACGGGGCTTTATTTTCGCAAGAAAATTTAGGCCTGTCATATTAAGCAAAATATCTGCAGAGGCAAAAATACTTGACAAATGATAAGACAAGGTCAATGGGTTTTTACATGCAAGTGTAAAGACGTCGACCTTGTCGCAATTAGGCAGAGTGAGACCTTTAATTAGGAAGGTCAAGCTTAGAAGACCATCAAAAATGATAAGGCAAGGTCAATGGGTCAGTACATGAAAATGTAAAGGCGGCCTGCGATCTTGTCGCAATGAGAAGAAATAAAGTGAAATTCCTAATTGGGATGATTTTACTTAACAAAGGAATCAGTAAGCAAACATGCTCGCGAGGATATGTTCAAACATCTTAAATAAGAGAAAAAAGAAGAAAATAAAGGGGTTACTCGATCAACGACTTAATCCTTACAAACAAAAAGAAGTTTTGACAAAGTTCAAAGAAAGTTTAATTCTACATCAATATTATCAACTCCATTTTCTTTTCTTTTCATTATTCGTTTTGGGTTTTAGAGCTTAAAGGCTAACAAAAGTTTAAGTTGTAAAAAAAAAAAAAAAAAAAAAAAAAAAAAAAAAGCGAGGAAGAAGTATACCTTTTTAACTCTTCATTCTTCTTGCGAAGATTATCACGATCTAGTGAGATCTGGGAAAGAAGGAGCAGACGAATCATTCTTCGCCAAAGGAACATTGAGAAGGGGAGATTTGGAAAGGAGTGATTCCGATCTATAAGGAGTTGAGGCATAAGAATTTGTCATTTTCAATAATCGCAAGGGGAGAAGAAGGTGAAAATGAGGGAAAAGGAACATCGGGGAGTATTGTGTTTAGGGTGGCGAGATCTTTTGGGAGTCTTGTCAATAGTATTATCATCCTGCGAATGACAAATTAAGTAAGAAACATAAGAATATTTTCATTTGTGACAAGATTGTCTTGCGATGAAGCAGGAGAAGAAGGTGAAAATGAGGGAAAAGGAACATCGGAGTAACAGGTTTAGGGTGGCGAGATCTTTTGGGAGTCTTGTCAATAGTATTATCATCCTGCGAATGACAAATTAAGTAAGAAACAGAGGCAACGATTTTACTCTTAAAAAGCAAATACTTCTTTAAAATACCTTATCGCTTTCTTTTGAAGGTTTATGCGAAGAGGACTTTGGTGGCAAGGTGGATTCATGTTGAGGAGTTGGTTTATTTGTGAATCCAAAGAGAGAAGGGGTTCTTCACGGTGAATTTGGTCTTTGGGTTTGTTCTTCTTGAAACAAAAATGGCAGAAAAAGATTAAAAGGAATAAGATAATCTCAAAAAGGGAAGTTAATCACAAAATCAATCAATCATATAATCAATCGAATCTGAAGCAAGATTAACCAACCTGGATGCCATGGAAATGATAGCAAATAAGAAATAAAGGATGATGAAGAAATTGAAGAAGAATAAGTAAGAAACGAGGCATTTATAAAGGAGATGAAATAGAAGGAAAGAAGTGTTCTTCACAAAAGACTTTCCTATAAATAGGCAAGAAAGTGTTATGACCGGATAACATTAAATGTACCGGTAAAAAAGAATGGTTTTAAACACGTGTAAACGGTCATTCCTAGATTCACGGAATTATACTGAAGAAGATTTTCAGTGGAAAACGAACGATCGCGACAAAGAATTCGGATATCGCACAACATAAGGAAACATAAAGAGAGGCGAGAAGATGTAATATTCGGGTATTGCACAGCATATTTTCTTATCATATGAGACTCAATTATTTTCCTAACTCGCGAGGAGAGATCGCAAAATCCATTATTCTCCATAACCCATGAGGCAAGGAATGATATTTCATACATACTTCTAAAAACTTCGGAACTTCGCCAAAGAATAGAGGCAAGTACGTACTTTTCAAGTCCAGTATTCTTTCGCTCGTTCCTTCATCAATAAAAATCAGAGACTACAACAACAATGAATTTTTTTCTTCAAAATCGCTCTCCAAGCAATGTTCAAGAAAAAAGAGGCAAGATGTAGGATCAGAATATCGCGACAACAACTCTACGCGAAGACAACGAATAACAACACTGCGAGTCAGTCGCAGAGGATTAAAAGTAAATGACGCACTGGATGACGATAGGAAGATATGAAATCTGGCGAAAGTTAAGAAGTGTCGCGAATATGAATATTCGTACGCCCGCGACACTTCGCAAGGCACTTCCGAAAATAAGGACAGCTTAGCTGTCATTCACTATGTACTACCCTATATAAAGGGATGAGTGAATCACAGGGGGAGGTCTTTTGGATTGGAGAGCAAGTCATTAGGAGAGAGAAAGAGAGAGAATTTTGTAAGTTCTTAAGTGTAATTCTATTTTCCTGTGTAAAGATTCAAGAAAGTTATTAATAAACATTCATAATTGTTCATCTATTATCTCTTGAATGGATTAGTTTAACTAAATAAATAACACAATAACACTTTGTGCAATAAACATTCTTTTTATGGTGGGATATCTTCTTTATGTTCCATATATGGACGACAATATGGTGGAAAACATCATATTCCTGATTTCAATGTATTTGCTAATACCATTTTTTTGAAAACAATTTGTTATTCATCTACATTATAAAAATTAGAGGCCTTTTGGTCAACAGATAGTCGAATAACATCTATGAAGACAAACATAAGTTTTGGTGCATCTCCATCCTTAAAGGTTTTATCTTCATTTTGAAGATCTAGAGGTTCAAGATAAATGTTAATAAGTATTTTCCTAATTGTTTTTATGTGTTTTTGCCAAAAAAATCTTCATTAGAGTATGAAAATAATTACATCTTTGGTGATGTCAACCAACATTAGTTTTAAGTAATGGGTGCTCCATAAAAAAAGCAATGGGTATAAATAAAGTGTAATTTACTAAGGCAAGAAAATAACTTTGCCAAAGCAGAGAGCATGATATTGGAAAGTTCGGTTTTTTTGCTTCAAATAAAGTATTCATATAGTATGTCACACTGAAAACGCATGGGATGAAAAATACACCCAACTTTTTCGTCCGACAACCTGTATAGGCAAAACTTAATACAATAGCAAGTAAACCAACTGAACGATCCTTGCCAATATGTAAATAGAGTTTAAATCTCAACCTCTACTCAATCAGTATATGTATAGAAACAAGGTCCATGAACCTAAATGTTAAGCAGAGTACTTGGACGATATCAAAAATTAATATCCAAGATCAATCTAGTCGTATCCAAATAATCCAATCGGAATTCTTCCAAGTGGTTAAACTCGTTATCTATCTTTCAAGATACGAATTCTACAAGAAACAAGTCTTCTAATCGATTAAAATTAAGCGGACATATATACTTCGATTGAATACGTACAAACCCGTGAAATCCAATTATATAGATAAACAATAAATGTGGAAAAGGAAAAACAGAAGACACCAGATTTTTTTTTAACGAGGAATCCGCAATAACAGAAAAACCCCGGGACCTCGTCCATATTTGAACACCACACTGTATCAAGCCGTTTCAGACACTATCCTACTATCAGATTTTGGACTGGAATGTAGTTGAGACCGAATCCACCATCCAAGAGGCTCAGTTACAATCGCGTCCCTTGTGTCTCTTGAAGCTCGCAAGGCTCTACATACTTGATTCCCTTAGCTGACGTCCTTTACAGCCTAAGAGTTGCTTCAGCCGCAGGGAATACTTTTGATACCAATCGGCCTCTAACATATAAGCGTTTAGAACAAAGATCAAGGTGAGTAAATATATTTTAAATAAACAAAGCTAGCAAACCTCACAATCCAGAACACTTACACTCACTTAGATGAGAAACCCGGATCTTTGTACCACCTCTTAAGTACAATCTTCAAAATATCAATTAAGATCAGTTTTCAGATATCTATTTTGAGGAATCACAAAATCTGAGACGAAGAGAACTTTATGATTTTTATTTATCTTTCCTGAAAGAGATTATGAGAACCTCAATAAAAGACAAGCAAGATTAGGATTCACGAACTATCAAGGTAAAGATAGTCGGACCTAGCTTCACGAATCCTCAAAGTGATGTCTTTTAGTCATAGACCTAATTATGTTTCTCAAAGGAAACCTAGGTCGATAGAAGGCGACTTCAGAATCAACTAGGATACAAAGTCTCAGGGATTGAATTTCCCAGTTGAAAGAGCATATCTATTTATAGTTTTTCCAAGATCAAGGGTTGCTTCGAATTCAAACTAAGATAACTTGAGAGTCAAGCAAACTCTATTCTTGAAAATATACAATAGAAGAATATACACTTAGGTTCGGTTGCTGAACCGTGTATAATGACAATTCAGTTCAGTAAGTTAGCCAAAGAAATAAAAGAAATTTGATATTCATTCAAACACTTAAGAGTTTAATTATGATGCACACACATATGTGTTTAAGTGATCAATGTAGTCTTAGATTTGTTTAAGAGAGTTATAGCAATGCTAAACATATTATGAAAATAAGTCTTTCAGCATATACTAAAATATAAAGTGGGACAGTTGGTACAACGGTTTTCCAACTGTAGGGCTTGTTCAAGAGTCATGGTAATACGGTCTGTGAACCGGGTTTCGCCAACCCTACAAGACTACCGAACTCAGTTGACAATGGTCCGTGAACCGGGTTCGCCAACTGCTAGCCTATTACTCCAAGTTTAAAAATTTAGTTCACCATGGTTTGCCAACCACGTTCATGAACTGTTCCCAAATAAGTTTGTGGTTTGCGAACTGGTTCCAACCTTCATGTATTTCTGAAACTCAGATATCTATGGTTTTCAAACTAGTTTTCCAACCTACCTTGAGTAGAAATATCGGTAAGTTCAATATTTCTCTCTTATGATGTTTGAAACATTCCCAAATGATAAAATCATTTGTATGGGCAATTCTCAATTGATCCACAAATTAGTACACAAATTAATTCATATAACTAATAATCCTTGATGAGTCGAGCATAATGAACAAATGTGATATGCTCCGAGACTCATGGATTGAGCATAAGGTGTCTTCTTGGACACAATGATTGAGAGACGTTGAGTCTCGATAAATTGTGATATATCATTGTTTATGGGTGAAAACTATTCCTGCCGGATTTGGTAATTTGGGGTGTGTGGATGAGGAATGAATCTAAACCCCTAAACAAATGCACTGCGCGGTGAGTGCTTGTAGATTCGGAAATCAATCTGTGCAAGTCCGGCCTAAACCAAGAAATGGCCGTTCCAGACTTGTTTCGGTCACAAAGTGAAGGAGATGGGGTTGATCTTAGGGAGGGAAGCGAATAAGGTGTTGAGATTGTGAAGGTGTTGGCTTGCTTATGACTTGTAACAGAGAAAGAGGCAACCGGCTTAGGATGCAAGCTATCGGTTAGGTGTTTTGTATTAACACTTGGTTTCTGTTTTTTGTCTGGACTTGCTCTGTTGGTGGAAATAGGGAGGAGAACCTATTTATACAAGTCATTGAGCCTTATTCACGTCTCTCGTGGGAAGTGGAGGAAGTGGAGTGATGGAGTAGTGGAGTTGTGTGTCGGTGCTACACGATCAGTCTTGCCCACTTCTCCTGTCATCGCTAACCGTCCATAACTTCCTAACACGTTCTTGTGATGGCGCGTTGCACTTTATGCCGTAAACCGGCAAACCAATACCCCAGTATGTATCCCCCCAGTTTGTGACATGATTGATGTCTTGAGTGTATGGATCGTGGATCCACGAAAGGTAGCATGTAATGCTGAATTGAATAACTGCATTATTCAGGAAGTTGACACTTGTGAAGTATCATATGTATTTTATGCAGTCTACGCATCCTGGTGTGGTAGAGTGATGGGTGGTGATTACCATGACGCCTCTGACAGTTAACTCCCGACCAGGATTGTATAACCAAGCCGGTGAAGTTGGATGAACGAGATGATCTTTGAGACACTCATCCGTGGCCGTTGGTGGAATTAGGGTTTTAGAAGAGGTGCGCAAGCATCCCTCTTGACCCGGTCGAATCGACTTGGGATATAATTTTGACAAAGCCGACCGTGCATGTGTGTAGACAACATGACGGTGTAGGCGCCTATACCCATTACCTCACGAAAGTATGATCGGGCCACTCAATTCGTCCGGGTGAAGTTGAATGGTCGAGATCAATTTGTGACAGAAAACCGATGCACATAATAGCCGCGCGTCATGCCCACTTCTAGGCGCACGTTCCAAGGTGACCAATCTTGGCCGGTCTTGGTCGATCGGTCTGGTGTGAAGGTGGTGGGCTGGTGTTCACGCCTATACCGAATATCCCATGAAAACGTGATCTGGGCCACTCAAATCGTCCGGCAAAGTTGAGCGGTTGAGATCGTTTGCGGTTTGGGAGGTGTGACCACGCTAGTTTGGGCGCGCGTATTGGAACAACCAGGCATGATATGCCTTGGCCGATTGGGTGAGGGGATAGATGGGTCCACGGTGGTCATGCCGGTATGACCGAACCTGCTTAATCTAATCTTAGACCCTCCATTCGTGCCGGAGAAGATGGACGCTCGTGATGCTCAAAACCCTAATTTTGGGTTTCAAGGCCGTGCGTCAATGCTTGATTCGAGTACGAATCGGGATGACCAACCATGGTTGGTCCTGACCGATTGGTCAGGTATGTAGGCGGGCCCACGGTGATTGTGTTGATATGCTCTGGGCCCTTTGAATCTACATCTACACCCTCCATCTATACCTGCGAAGATGGATGGTTGAGACTGTTTTGCGACACATGTAATATGCCGCAAACCCTAATTTAGGGTTTTCCGCCCATACTGCTATGGTTTGGACGTTTTGGCAAGCTAGGCCAGTCGGAGGGAGGCGAGCCATGCGGGGTCCGCGTTGGTTCGGCGGTGGATATTCCATACCGCTTGAGGGTGATGGAATTGATCCGGGGTCATCCAATCATGCTTGTGGAGTTGGATGATCGTGATCATATCCGGACTAATACGATCAGTCAGGATGCTCAATCGGGCTAGTATAACACACCGAGAGGGGCTCAATCGGGCTAGTATAACACACCGAGAGTCGGCTGTATTGCGGGTATTTCGTACATGGTTTCATTATAATGCTTGGAGGTTCGTGTTGCTCTGTAAGAGTAACACTCAGTCGTCATGCCGCGCTGATAATGAGTACAGGAAATACAAGGCTGATTGCGCATTAATTAATAATGCTAGAAATTCACAGGGTATATGGGATTGTTGCTACATGATCCAACCTGGATGAATTTCGTGTATTCATAGAATGGGATTGTTGCCACATGCTCCATTATAGGTGAATTAAGTGAGGGAGTATCCAACACTTATTGATGGCCTTATCTTTTACAAGATGTCAGCGCATGATTTTCTGGTTTTTTACAATTTTAACCTTAAATAAAAATCCACCATCAACAATCATTTTACCATTTGAGATAATAATGATATTTAGATGATTTGGATTGTGCGTCCGATGAGGATGCTCGATCAAAGACTTATGTTGATGTGTCGAGTATTCGATATCGTTAAATCATACAGAATGCTTATCCCCGATCTAGTATATCATGATCGAATGAAAAAGTGGATCAGGAATATTGGATGGTCGTCCGTTTGAACCATACTGCTCAGTCGACCAAAATGTTGGTAGCAGGACCAGACATTAAATAAATTAGAATATTGATTATTGGATCAATATGATTCTCGAATGTTGATAGCTGCATCAAACATGAATAATATTGCTCAGTCGAGCAATTGAAAGTTGAACCAATGAATCATGAACCCAGTTGATCGTGTACTTTGCTAGTTTAACCAATTTGGTGTTGATAGATGAGAAAAATAAACATTGCTAGTTTAAGCGAATATTGCTCGTTCGAGCAAATATTGCCCGTTTGAGAAATATTGCTCAATTCATGAATTATTGGTAACCAGACCAAACAAAATATTAATTAAAATATTGGTAGCTAGACCGAATATTATGTGATTAATTAAGATGTTGATTGCTGGATCAACATAAAATTATTAGTGCTTGAACTTGCTCAGAATTATGATTTGCAGAGCATTGGTTCGAAACCCTAATTTTGATCGATTGTTGATCAATTGATGATTTACTGAAAATCAATCACCGAGTGAGAGAGGGACCGGCAACATGGGATGATATCTGACCATGTAACGCCCATGTATTCGAATGAGCATGTACCAAAGTCCTTTGAGACCAGTTGGTGAAAGGATGATTAATTGCTGGTTTAATCATTTATTGAAAATAGTGCTCGTCTGAGCATTAGGCAATAAAACTTAATTATGGAGAGGTGAGGGACCGACCAAGGGGTATGAATCCGACCCTTGGTGGTTTTGGGACCAGCTGGTGGTCGATTGAACAAGTTCCAAGTTGGTTGGAAAGAGTTTGAACCCAATTATGAACTGTAGAAGATTAATTAGGTCAAAATTGTGAAAGAGTGTGAGACCGGCTCCTTTCAAGCCTAAGGGCAGACCTTGGTCGACCAAGGTGGCATGCCCATGTCACCATAGTGTCTGTGTCTCAGTCCTGAGAATTTTGGTATTTTCTGGTGCGCGTTTGAGCAATATTTTGGATTTTCAGAAGAGTTTGATATTGACTGAAACTCTCGATTTTGCTCGAACGAGCAAGTAGAACTTTGCTCGTGCGACCAATATTTTTAGAATATTAAAATAATAATATTTTAATATTTGCCGTGAGTAGCCTAGCCGGTCATGTGACCATTTGATTTTTTGGCTTTTTGATGGTTTGAGCAATATTAGAGAAAATATGAAAAAACTAGGGTTTTGCTCAAACGAAAGAGTTTCATGAGATGAAGGAAATAATAATAACAATAAAATAAGGGATCATAAGGTGTGGGACCGGCCACGGCTAGGGCATGGACGGCCGGCTAGTAGGCTCGGTCCCGTGACACCTTTCTCTATTTTGTAATTATTTTTCATCATGTGAAGGAAATATGGAGACACTGAAAGTTTTGCTCAAATGAAGGAGTTTTCATGAGATTAGGAGAAATAATAAAATAAAAGTAGGAGGCGTGGGACCGGCCACGGCGGCATGAACGGCCGGCATGACCGGCCGGCTTGTGGGCCCGGTCTCCCCGGGTGCCTTTTTATTATTTTATTGATACTTATTTTTCTTCCATATTTTGCATAGGTTTCCTCGTTTGTCCATATTTTTGAGTGCTCGTTCGTGCACTCGGGTGCTCGTTCGTGCATTATTGCTAAGTACACTCACACCATTTTCTCAGGGCTTAATCGGTGGTAGCCCAGATACTCGATCAGTGAATATTTATTACTAATTCATGGAATTCAACTGAGAATCTCAGTCATGAAACAGAGAAATAAAATAAATTGAGTATGTATTACTAATCCATGGAATTCAGCTGAGAATCAGCCATGGAACAGAGTAACGAGATAGAATGATTATCTATTAGTAATCCATGGAATCCATCTGAGGATCAGCTATGGAAGGGAGTAATGAGACTAAATGATTATTTATTACTAATCCATGGAATCCAGCTGAGGATCATCCATGGAACGGAGTAATGAGATAAAATGATTATCTATTACTAATCCATGAAATCCAGCTGAGGATCAGCCATGGAACAGAGTAATGAGATAAATAGATTATTTTCTAGGAATTCAGTTGATGAATGACACGCTAAAATTAATCTATGAATTGCTATATACTAGCAAACGATATGTCTAGGAGCGGGTTTATTCGAGAATCGAGGTATGAGATAATGGAAGCATCATACTCGTTATAAATATTGCGGGTGTATAGTCAGGGAACAACAAACAGTGTGACGTCCTGAAGACGTTAGCGCTCTATACTAGCATGCAATATGTCTAGGAGCCGTCCAATCGTTAAGAGATTTCATACACGTTCTCTCTACATAGTCAGGGAAGAACAAACAGTGTGACGTCCTGAAGACGTTAACGTTCTATACTAGCATGCAACATGTCTAAGAGTAGTCCAATCATTTCGATTCTACGTAGAGGTGATGATGAAATGTGCAAAGTGTCGAAATCTCAGCTGAGAGGCTTTTTGAGGAACATATTCATCATAGCTCTGAGAGGATGCTCGCTCAGTCAGAGATAGTGAAATGGTTCACAGATCATAAAATATGAGTTTCACATACATTCCTGGAGCCGGGTCAGAAATATGCAGTATCATGTTTTTATGATTTTAGCCTTTGTCGAAAATCCACCATCAACAAGAAATTCTGCTAAAGAACAGAAATGTTGGATCTAATGTCTCAAATAATACTAATCAATCTTCAAAAGAAATAAGTATAAATCAGAATTGGGAACGTTGTCAAAAGGATAAAACACTTGTTGAAAAAGAGCTTGACTCGACAATTGTACTCCTAACACAACGGATTAAGGATGTTTTATTGAAAAATAAATCAAATCCTGATGCATCATCTTTTTGTCATGAAAAAGGTAAGGGAGAAATCCAATGTTTCAATTTTCGTAGGTTCGTACATATGGCAAAATATTGTTCTAGCAAAAAGGCTCAGAAGTGCAACAAGGATTATATTACTACACTAGATGATATTCTAGAGGAAAAACCCTATGAAGGAATATCAAGTTGCAATGCACTTTTTTCCAAAACTAAAGGTGATCTATCTAGCGAGTCTAATCAACTCCTAAATAACTGTTTTGGAAAACTTGAGTTGGAGATTAAGGAAAATCTAAAGTTAAACAAGGAACTTGGCAACCTTATAAAATCCTTGTCAGATAAAACTCAAGAGGCAAAGTCTGAGCAAGAGAAACTGGTTGACATTCCTAATGAACCAAAGCTGTCAGAAGTTAACAAAGGAAAAATTAATTCGCTTTCAAAATCTTATGACAATATGCTGAGTTCTTTATGTGAAAGAGATAGTCACTGTCAAATTTCTATTGGAATCTCCAATAGAAAGGCATAAAGTATTTGAAGACTGATGGGTTTGTTAGATCCAGAAAAGAAGTTGCAGACTCTTGCAATAACAAGAGAATGAAAAGACACAAAGTAACACAACCTATTGTTTTCATAAATCATCCTAAGGATGTTTTTGTTACCTGCGGTGAGATTAATTCTCACCTCAAAACACAGTGATTGTGTTGAAATATGCATCCTCACTTGTTGCCCAAAATCTTTTGTGAGGAGGCATAAAATCTGGGCAGAACTTGTAAGTATGTTCTTTTAGTAGGTAAGAATAATCTCATGATCGATATATTTTACCTTTGGGATAAATATATTCGGTTTCCATAAATCAATTTATATCGCCCCTTGATTTTCTCCTAATCTATATTATATATATATTCTTCTTGTCCGAAAGAAGAATATCTTGCTTCAATGGAGCAATCGGTGAAAGAAAGATCATCTCTAGATGATTTGGCATTATGTGCATCGGTTATGACTGAAACTCAAGATGTCCTACAACCCAATAATCTTTCAAGATTCGCTGAGAAAAAAGATTCTTACTGTTAGAAGTTGTATTAGGAATCACGAGTTAATGATAAAGGATTCAAAAGAAGTACTTGCTGATCTTCAATCTCAATTGTTCGAGATGAACAAACTTTCTTTGGAAAGGAAAGTGCTCAGAAGAATTTGAATCCAGAATTCGAAAGCAATCTTCACAAGACACGCAATTAGAACAGAAAAATAGATTTGGGTCAATTATTGTATAAGATCTAATTTGAATAAAACTATCATTATTTATGAATAAAATTATTTCTTTATAATTTTTTTTTGTGATAGTTACCGATTACATATCCCGTGAATGAATGTTTATATTTTTGTTATGTATATTCTGTTTATGGGATGTCTGATTTCGGATTTTATAACCTTAATATTCGATCTCATATGATGTAACCCTTATGCTTTGTGTGGCTTTTTGATTTAACAGGATTAAGTTCTAACCCATGTTGGTAGGCTTTATCAAAGGATCATACGGTGTTCCGATTGAAACTCATATGTGATAAGTCACAATTTGTTGAATCAATTTTTGTTTACATGAGTTTTGTTTAGCATACCATATGTGTTTCAGGTTTTCAACTTTTTCTATTGGCACGCATTAGTTAAAACCGTTTCAACCTTTCTCTGGTAAAGGTTGCTTTTGTTGTTGTTTTTTTGTTCTTGCGGGAGGATGACAATATACTGGGGGAGAGTTCTTACTTGAACTTGCGCTTAATGATATATCTTTCTGGGGAGAACAGGTTGCGGAATCTAAGGTAATGAATTTGTTAGTTAAACGTTTTTCCTGTTTAAGAAAAGCTTGTTTATATTGCATATATTTTGCTTTTGCTTAACAAAATTTTGGTACAATTGATATGTTCCATTACTGTGTATGGATGTGTGCGTGTGTGTGTGTATGATTCAATTGTTTTCGGTTAAGAAAAACTGTGTCAATTTGTTTGGCTTATTATTTGGTATCTTCTTTATTATTGGGTATCAAGTGTTTTTGCTTAACGAAATTCGATGCAATTGCGGTGCTATAATGTCTATGTTTGTTTTAATTGCTTCCGGTTAAGAAAATAATTGTGCAAGTCAATTTATTTTGGTTTGTATGTATTGTTTATGGCTTAACGAAATACAAGATCATTTGTTTAGTTTAAATCGATTCTGAATAAGAGAATTACTAAGTTAATTCTGATCTTAGTTAGATTTATCAAATTGGAGGATTCGGTTATTCAAGTCTAAACGAATGCCTTGACAAGAAAAACTAGTTAGATAACCTAGTATTTTTCTTTCCTAAAGAGAAAGGTCTAAGTTATTGTCTGAATAATTAGAGCCTGATGCGAGAAATAAATTTAATTCCGATCTTTATTTTGGTCTTATCGAAATAAGCGATTGTATGTTTGCAATTGGTTTAACAAGGGAATTAAGTTTCTTAGTCGATTTGTTAAACTATTAGGGAAAATTGCTTTGGGCAATTGTTTCCTTGATAACATATTAAAACTAAATTACTTGTAGTTTCGGTTTTAATATTGGTTATCTAAAGTGGTATGTGAAACCTTCGTGCTTAACTCTTATAGGTTGTTTACAAGTCTTTTAGATTTGTAAGATCCTTTCGGTTTGTCGTTTATTTGCTCGAACCTTTGTCATTTTGTGACAAAAAGGGGGAAAATATATGGAGTAAACAAGTGATTTGCATTCACTAATGAAAAGACAATTGTGCTTAAACATTATATCTAACGAAAGAGTAAAGCATTGACTAAGGGGGAGAAACATATCATATTGATGTGTAGTAATTATGACTACAAAAGGGGAATAACAAAGATGTTCGTATTGAATATCTACCTAGCTTACCTTTAGGGGGAGTATAAGCTTTGTTATTCAAATGTCAACAACGACATTTTTTGATTGAATATATGCAGGTTATTGTGATGTTGAAACTTGATATCAAGCGTATGTAAAATGAATTTTTGTAATTTGTTTATCCATATGTAATAAGAGTTTTGTCACTAAAATTGATAAAGGGGGAGATTGTTAGAGCATAGCTCGGTTGAACACACCAAGCGTTGGTATGTCAAGTTTGGTTGTCACATTTTAGTGTGTCAAAACTCATCTAAAGTCGCTTGATTATATACTAGAGTCAACTTCGTTTAGGTTAGACTAGAAATTAAAGTCTAGGAATGTTGAGACATACAAGTATTACTTTGAAGACCTAAAGAATGTGAAGAAGAAGCGAACTACAACGACAACATCATCCTTCCTCTTGAGGTTAGTAATATTGACTTAAATTGTTTCATTCCTAATGTATCTTTCAAGTCGTGCTATATTGAAAACATAACTGGGAAGTTGTATATAATGTACATATTGTATAATACTCTAGTGATGTGAAATGGTCAAATTTGTATGATCATAGTATTAGGGAATTATACTACGAAGTATAACGCTTATCTTTTGAACTTCGTAGATATGACATCGACATAATCTTGTATATACTGCTATGATTATGTGAATGGGTTATGATGAAGATTTCATCCTAGGAAACAATGTTTTACATTTGTTTAAAGGAAGTACATTCATGAACTTGTGCTATGAATCGAAAGGGAAATCGTTAGGCTTATTGGTATGGCTATTCATTGCAAATCTTTGGATTACCAATATGTGTGAGATGGTATAACCGATCGTAACTTTGTTATGTATCTTGGTATAACTAATCACAATTCCTGATTTATGATTTGGTATGACTAGTTTTTATTAATTGGTGTAACCGATCCTAAGTTGTAGTAGCAGGATTTCCCACACTACACCCCTCACTATATTTTGATTAATTAGTCCATTGAAAGTTGTATAATTGAGAATGTTTATTGATTTATTTCATGAGTTGTTTACACAAAGGGAAAAGTAGGATTACACTTAGCAAGTAGAACACTCTTGAACTTTCTCTCTCCTAATGACTTGCCCAACAATTCCAAAAAGATCTCTCCTTTACAACAGACTCACTCGACCCTTTATATAGGGTAATACATAGTGGATGACAGCTAAGCTATCCTTTATTTTTCGGGAATGTCTCGCGAAGTGTCGAGTGTACAACTTGTTCAATCTCGCGACACTTCTTAACCCTCGCCAGAGTTCCATGTCTTTCAGCTTGTTTTGTGTGTCGTTTCTCATCGCGTCGTTCATTTTAGTTTCTGCATGACTCCCTCGCATACCGCTGTTTATTGATCCCGCGAGCCCTATGCATTGCGATATTATGATCCTACATCTTGCCTCTTTTTCCTTGAATATTGCTTGAAGAGCGATCTTAAAGGAAAAATCCGTTGTTGTAGTAATCTTTGATCTTTGTTGATGAAGGAACGAGCGGTAAGAATACGCGTGCTTGAAAAGTACGTACTTGCCTCTATTCTTGTGCGAAGTTCCGGAGTTTCTTTGAGATATATATGAAATATCGTCTCTTATCTCTCCTCATACTTCTCCCGCGAGGGAAGAGTACCATGAGATTTTTACAATATCGTTGCCGCTGATCGCTTATCTTTAGAATCTTCATTTTTATACTTTTACACGGATTTTGATTATTAATGTCTTCTCTTGACACGTCTCTTTCAACCACTTTTTCTTGACCGTTCATGTCTCTTCTCGCATTAAATAACCTCGTTTTTCTCGAGGATCTTTTTTCCTATATATAGTTTTCTTTTCCCCTCCTTTCCACTCTTTAGTTTCTCTCTGCAACTTCTTTTATTTTCTCCTTCCGCAATTTGCGCTCCTGCTACTGCCAATTTTTTTTCTTCGTCTTTTTCTAGCATCGATCTTAACCTTTAACTTCTCATCCATTCCCATACTGATAATGGCTACCATTAGTCGTGCATACAAAGCTTCTTTTGATGAAGTTCAACAGAAGTTGCTCGAGAAGGGTTTTACTCTCTCGACCATTCCTGATCAAGAACCCTCATCCATTCTTTCCGCGTAGTTATTTTTCGATCATCAATGTGATGATCAAAGGATTATAGTCTCGCTAGGTCGACTTCTCGCGGGACTTCCCATTCCCTTATACGATCCGAGTTGCCTCTATTTTATGAAATCTTGGCCCATGAAGAATTCTCTCTGGCTGTTTATCGCTTGAGTGGCGATTGCATTCGCCTAATGCTTGAATTCGCGTATCGTGGCGCTGGCAAAGGATCTTTATACTCCACTACTGTTAGACACCCCGATTTCAAAGACTTGGAAATAGTTGCAGAGAAGTACACTGTAGAAAACTTTTTTGAAAATTATTCAGTGATAAAGATGGTTAATGCGAAGTCTCGCTGGGGCATTCGCCTGAAAAAGAAGGATAATGTCCCCGAGGATAAATTGCTCATGCAGGATATTGATTGGCACCGGGTAATAATACTACTCCTCGCCACTCCAAAGATGAGAAATGGTGGGTTGTACCCTTGTTTTTAAATGGTCCTTATATCGCGGGCCCGAACGTTCTTCCTGCGAATCTCGCAGGGTATCATCCTTGGGAATTCAAATGGCCTGATAAAGCAACTGAGGTATGTTTCTCATTTTAAATCTTGCTTTTGCAACTCTCTGTTTACATATGTTGAGTTTGTATAATTTTTCAGATCGCCAAATTGAGAAGAAAGTACAAGGATAATCCATTGGAGAGTACTCTGTCCATACTTCGATCGCTTACTAGTGAAGTAAGAAACACTTCCTTTGTTATTTGAAACAATATTGTTGCCTCTGTTTCTTATCTTTAACTATATGCGAAGGTTGGAGTTGAAGAAGCTTTAGCCGCGAAGACTAAAAGTAAGGGTAAGACTGTCGCTCGCAAGGGTAAATCCTCTGCCCCCTTAACTAAGAAGCGAAAGGTCCAATCCTCTTCTCGCCTTAGCTCAAGCTCTGGATCTTCTGACGAGGATAACCATGAATTGAGTCTTTCCCTCGCCAAGAAGATTCCATCGACCAGTTCTTCCATGGATCAGTTATCCAGCATTTTCTCAGACTGTTTCCAAGGAATGGGAGATGCTCCCCTAGCTTCTCTTTGCGGGGCTCTCGCAAACGTGTGTAATCTTCGCATCGGAAGGCAATAATTCATTCAATGGAGTCTCTAGAGTTGTGTCCCCTGACCTTTTGAATGCACTTGGGTCTCTGGTATGTGTACAGTCATATTTCCCTGCTAACTTTAAATTGTTTAAGTATATATATGTTTTAATGATTTTCCTATCTTCTTCTATAGGTTGGAAGGTCTTCCTTTGTAGTTGCCTCAGACCTTGAGAGAAGACGCAACAATCTTGAAAAGAAGAATTTGCAATTGAGCAAGAAGATTCAAGAATTAGAGACCGAAGCTGCGTCATCTCGCGATAAAGACGAGAGAATTCAAAAGTTAAACACCGAACTTGACTCTCAAAAGGATAAGGTGTCCTCTCTTCAAAATGCCAATCAGCAGCTTTATGGTATAAAATTTTACCTCCTTTTACTATTTTTATTTTAATGGTCGCCTATTGCTACCTGACTTATTACTTTCGCAGATGTATATAATCTCTCCGATGAGGCTATTCTTCTCCATACATTTCCTGATCCTATGGATAATAACCTTCTTCTCGCTCACCTCAACAACTCTTTAAGTAGTTCATCAAACAAAATTAACTCCCTTTCATTAAATGAACTTCAGACCAAATATCGTCTTTTAGAAATTGAACATAGATCTGGTTTAAGTGCTGCCAACCAATTTAAACGAATGTTTCTCGAGTCCAATAAGGAAATCAAAATTTTGAGGAAGAAAATTAGTGACCATATAGATGATAAGGATCGCATTGCTAACAATGGTGCACAGGCATTAGCAACCTTTCAAAAATCTCTCCTTGAATTACAAATTGAGCGGGATGAATTGCTTCGCCAGAATTCCTTGCTTAGTGAGCGAGAAGATCAAATTCGCTCCCTCCTTGTTATAAATAATGATGATGAATTCGCTTGGGCAGCGAAAGTTTTAGATAATGCCAGAAATAATCTAGGTGTTGATGTTAGTCTTCACGCCGAGCATACTTCCTTGGTTAAAGATATGATATCTGATAGAGAAGGTTATTTATTACACCTTACTACTTCTTACTTCTGTAGTATTGCTTGTAAATTATTAACTTGTTGTTACTCATTTGCAGAATCTGAGAAGAGGCTTCAGGTTAGAATTAGAGAGCTTGAATCTGAGAAAGAACAACTCGCCGGGAATTTTCCAGCGAGAATTGAAGAACTCGAAACCGAAAAAGAACAGCTCGCAAAGAATCTCCTCCTTCGCGAGAATAAATATTCAAAATTGAAGAAACAATTTTTAACGACCGGTGGAGAATTTTAACAATGATGCTGTTCGTTTTCGCAAAGAGGTATGGAGTATGTTTGTAAGGACCGCAATATCCTCTCGCATTCATATCCCCGGCTCCTTGAAAAGGTTCCCGAGAATCGCCCTGTCTCGGACGTTTCGATAGCGAGGCCGGGCGAAGAAGAAAATTCAGCGATGAGAATAATCGATCAAGAATCAGATGAAGAAGAAGAATCACCAAAGAGATAACTTTTTCGTTTTTCTTTCTCTCGCTTGTAATATCTCGTACATTTCTCGTATATTTCTTGGATTTTTCTCCTTTGAATTCAATCTTCAATCCCCTTTTTTGGTAGTTCTTCCTTGATATTATTGATGTATAATTCTTTCATCGGAAGATGAATAGCAATATTTCATCTTTTCCATTCCCATACTTGCCTCGGTATTCTTCTTCGGATGGAAGATTTTAGTTGTCATCAAGTATTTTGTTGGTTATTAATTGTATAGCCGCGACGAGATCGCAGGTATCTTTATGAATCGAGAATTCTATCTCTTTTCTTTCGCGACAAGATCGCAGCCGCCTCTACACTTTCATGTAAAGGCCCATTGACCTTGCCTTATCATTTTGTGTGGTCTTCCGAGTTAGACCTCCCTAATTAGAGGTCCTCCCCGCCACCTTTCATCGCGACAAAATCGCAGGACGTCTTTACACTTGCATGTAAAGACCCATTGATCTTGTCTTATCATTTTCCAAGTATTTTTGCCTCTGCAGATGTTTTAATTGCGACAATATGACAGGCCTAAATATCCTTGCGAACATAAAGCCCCATGACACACGCCGTGCGTGCGACGAAATCGCAGGACGTCCGTACACTTTCATGTAAAGACCCATTGATCTCGCCTTACCCTCGCGTTAGTATTATTGCCTCTGCAGGATCATTGCACAAATATGACAAGCCTAAGTCTTCTTGCGAAAACAAAGCCTCATGACATTTGCGTCTGTTTTGACACCCCCCCTAATGGAGAGTGTCGCCCTTATCATCTCCCGGTTGCCCCTTCAAGGAGGCGAAACATCGGCCATACAAGACTAGCTCCTCCCATCCCGGTCTTAACAACAACCAATTGTTTTCGCAGATCTCTTATCCCTTATACCTATAGCGGTTTATGGTTACGAGACTGCACCCTAAGTGGAGTTTTCTTCGGGCGAGTGCAACGCATGCCAAGACTTGCCAAGAATGGCCGGGGTAGGTTCATCCATCCGGGCACTCGCTCAACCGTGTACCTCGGCGCCTTGTGCATACATCGACTCCTAGGAAGAGACCCTCGGTCGCCCAACCAGTGGTATAACCTACATATATAGTTGGGAATCCAAGGTACCTCTTCCGGATAGGCTTTCATGGGCCCCAAATTTACATGGTTCAGGCTTCGGGAGCGGTGTAACCTTCCCCCTGAACCACGGCGAGAGATACCCCCTTATATGACGCACTTTAGGTCTTACATTTGCCTCTTACGAAATGTTATTCGCGAACTAGGGTGTACGCCATAAAGGTTCGTCCCATTCATTTGCGCATTTATATTTGTTAAATCATTCAATCATTCATGTTTCATTATTTGTTGATATTTGTTTGCGAAGTATTCGCACGTTCTCTTTTTCACTTGTTGTATTTCACTTTTCTTTCTTAGTCGAATTCTCATTTTTACTCTTCGCGAGATTCTCGCATATCATTACTTCAATCGCTATTTTTCTCCTGTTTTTGTTGCTTATTCATTTCTTATGCCTTTTGCTCCTCATATCCTTTGCTTGTTTGTTACCATAATATTTGCTTGTCTCTAGGCATTCACCTCGCGAGGTATGTTCAGATCCTTACTTCTATGGCATCCACCATCGGCTTTTTCCTTTCTCTCGCTCATCTCTCACATGTCTGTTTCCACCCTTTTCTTTTGACATTCCTTTCTTCGCAGACTTTCTACATCTACTTCATGACATTGTTGCGACTCCTTCCAATCTCCCCCGTATAATACCAATGCCATTTGGATGTGGGAATTTAATACATTGATGATACGTTGACGCGACTCCTAAGATTTCATGAAGCCACGGCCTCCCAATCGGCGCATTGTATGGAGATTCCACGTCAACCACACAGCAGAATAAAATACCAGTTGATAATCCTTGTAGAGGTATTCTCATGTGAACCTCTCCTTTGGTTTGTTTGCAAAAGTGCCGTTAAAGCCATATATTTTGTATGTAGAGGGATCAAATCCTCATCTTTTCCTCCCATCGTCTTGTAAGTATGGTAGAAGAGGATATTCACCGAACTTAGGTGTCGATTAAGATTCGGTTGATCGCCCGGCAAGCTTCGCCTCATCATCTTCTCCATCGACTGGTTTCGGGTTAATCTCTAGTTTCACAACCAACGGGCTATCATGTGTTTCTCTTCCTTTTGGCACTTCATCTGCAGAGAAAGAAATAGTCTTCAATTGCCACTGTTCTAACTGCGTTGATCTCGCTGAGACTCATAATTTCTTTATCATTAGCATCTCTCGCAAAGACTCTACCGAGCACGTTGTCATGAAAATCTTCGATGGTGCGATAGGAGTGGACAATGGAGTTGCAGTTCAAATTCTTGGCTTTTGTTCCTACTTCTATCACAAATGTTTCCTTTCCCTTCGCCGACACCGTTCGTGCATCTCGGTGGTGGTGGTAATGTCGACCTGTTTCTTCCCCCTTAGAAAGTGATTGACTTCCCCTGATCAATCATCCTGAGAATAATTCTCTTTATGTTTCTACAATCGTTTGTTTGATGCCCATGGAAGCGATGGTAAGAACAAAACTCATGGCTTCTATCTCCTGGCGGTGGTTCCATCCCAACATTCCAAGGTGCTGGTACATTTTCCATCACAAGTATAGCTTCCCAGATCTTTTCAACGCTAGCATTCAGTGGAGGCATCTTAATTTGTTCCCATATTGTTCTATGACTTCTCTGCCCTCCACGGTTATTTTGCCTTCGTCCGCCATAAGTTTCTTGCACATGATCTAGCCTCTGAATCTTATTATTGCTGTTACGATTGTAGTAATTCCTTTCGCGTTCAAACTCTTCTTGATCATGGCTTCCCATGGCTACTACCTTCTGATGTCCCTCATCAGCCCTCCTTGCCTGCTGTCCTTGCGAAGTGCTCGCCACTGTATTGATGAATTGAGGTAACAAACTTGCGTTCGCGGCGTTGGAGTTCGTGTTCGCGACGGGATAAGAATTCATTTCATTTTGTCTTTCTTCTAAGGCAATATATTCTTCCCTGTAATTCTCGCAGATTCGCCATCGTGATTGTATTTTTGATTCTAAAAATTTGAATGTATAACAAGTTAGTCGCGAAGAGAGCATTCACAAATGAGAGTATGAGATATCTCTCCTCAACCCGTCCTGCCATTTCGCTGCACATGGTTCTCCACCTTACTGTCAACTGTCTTAAGCTCTCGCCAATCCTTTGTTTCAACCCGAATACATCTTCAATACGGGTCGCGAAGAGTTGTTACTTATGTATGCTCCCGTGAATGTGGCTTGTAAATGATTGAATGATGTGATTGTGTTCCTTGGCAGACCTTCAAACCATTTTAGTGCTTCTCCTATTAAGCTTGACGCGAAATATTTGCATAATATAGCATCATGATTCTCCCATTGTAACATACATCTCATGTAAGCTTTAATATGTTGTATCGCATGTGTTGTTCCATCAAAGATGTTGGTTAATGCAGGTAGATTGCACTTAGGAGGTATTCCTCCCATCTGTACTTCTAGCGTGAAGGGGTTCTTCGCGGCTTCTTGCGATGGCTTCGTCCAGTTGTCTCCTTCCTCCTTCCCTTCGTTATTCAAGTAATCCTCTCATTTCAGCTAGTTCTCTTAAGATTTGTTCATTTGCCTCGTCCTTAATTTGTTTCTACCGGGTTTTTAGCTCGCTTCTCTCCTTCTTCGCTCGTGCCTATTTTGACCTTCCCGCTCATTATTTTCTCCTCTTCTCTCTTCGCGATGCTCTTCTTCGTCTCTTTCGTTAATTCGCACGCCATTATATCGGTTGTTCTCTCTTCTTGGTGGCCTCTCAGCTCTCAACATCTGCACCCTCTCATATTCTTCATTAATATTTCTATTAGTACGATTTTGTTCCCTCCTTCTCTCGCGGTTGTCATGGTTATTCTGTCGAATTGCCTCCTCCATCTCTTGATTTTCCATTTCTTCTCTTAGTCTTTCTCTCTCGCGAGCTAGTCGCACTTGTTCAATGTAGTGCCTCTCAATGTCATCCTCGATCTCTCGGTTTCTTCTCAATTCTTCTCTCCCGTGCAGGATTGTTCTTCCTTCGGCAGCTGGGTCATTCGGCCCTTGGAGTTGCATGTTCTCTTGATTTTCCCTATTTCGCTCATTTTGAAGATTTTCGGGCTGAGGAATATAACGATCTTCTATTTCCCCTCTTCTTTCGCCATGCTCTGTATTTGGATTTTGTGTCTCTTCCTCGGTATTCTCTGTTGGTAAAATTCTTCTTCTTTCTTCTCTGTTCGATCTAGAACTTGATCTCACGCTACTTCTAGATCTCCTACTTTGCAATCTCATATTTTCCATCCTCAATTCATGATTTTGTCTTGTCAAGTTTGCTCGCTCTTCCGCTCTAGCCGTCTCTCCTCATGTATTGTTTGTCTCAATCTTTCTAACGCTGCCATTTCTTCGTTTTCGGGTTCATTTCTCCATTCATTCCTTGTTCTCCTTGTCCATTGTTCATCAATTGTTTGCTCCTCTTTCTCTCGTCTTCGAATCGAGATCTCCAAGTATGCACACTTACTCTATCATAATCCACAGCCGCGTTTGCTACTGGGGAGGTTGGTGGCTGGTTTTGACCTTCTTCATCATTTCTCATGTTCATCCTTGATGATTCTCCTGTTTCATTCCTCCTTTCTCCAGCAAGTCTCCCACTTCTTCTTACAATCGTTGGTTGCTCTTGTACATTTCTTCTTCTAGCCATCTTTCTTTTCAATGAATTCTTGAATATCTTTTCCAAATCTCTTTTCTGTTAATCCAAATTCTTTCCAATTTCTTCGTCAATCACTGCTCGTCCCTGTTTCTAGCGCATATGTAGTAGCAGGATTTCCCACACTACACCCCTCACTATATTTTGATTAATTAGTCCATTGAAAGTTGTATAATTGAGAATGTTTATTGATTTATTTCATGAGTTGTTTACACAGGAAAAGTAGGATTACACTTAGCAAGTAGAACACTCTTGAACTTTCTCTCTCCTAATGACTTGCCCAACAATTCCAAAAAGATCTCTCCTTTACAACAGACTCACTCGACCCTTTATATAGGGTAATACATAGTGGATGACAGCTAAGCTATCCTTTATTTTCGGGAATGTCTCGCGAAGTGTCGCGATGTACAACTTGTTCAATCTCGCGACACTTCTTAACCTCGCCAGGTTCCATGTCTTTCAGTTGTTTTGTGTGTCGTTTCTCATCGCGTCGTTCATTTTAGTTTCCTGCGACTCCCTCGCGGTACCGTCGTTTATTGATCCCGCGAGCCCTATGCATTGCGATATTATGATCCTACATAAGTAATCACCATAAGATGGTATGATCGATATGTGTAGTTGGTGTGACCGATACTAGTAATTGGTGTGATCGATCACATAATATTGTGTAATCAACCCTTGTAATTGTTAATTGTTCCTGGTAATTGGTGTAACCGATCCTGGTAATTGGTGTAACCGATCCTGGTAACTGGTGTACCCGATCACAAGCAATACCATGAGTATATGGTAACCGGTCCTGGTAGATGATGTAACCGATCCCGGTAACTGATGTAACCCGTCATGGTAACTTGTGTGACCGATCATAAGTATTTCCATATTAAGGTATAACCGATCCTAGTGATTGGTAGAACCGATTGAACCCATGAATGTGATTTGATATTTGATCAATCACATAGTAATCTTGGAATACAGGTGAACCAATTCCAAACTTGTTTGGAAGTGTGGTATAACAGATTCCAAGAATGTAAATCCATGTAAATATGAATAAGGATTTACATTGGAAAGATGTCAATATACTTTGAACGCGTACAATAACTCTTATCATTTATTGTTCAAAGATATTCCGTAGTACTCAAGGAGATCTTGTGCCAAAATAAACTGAAAATATTTTAATTATGGTTTTTGGTTTTATATGCTTTAATTACCAAAAATTAAATGCATATCTCTGGATAATAAAAATTAGTAATGTGCATTTACTATTGAGAGATTTCGGAAAATTTGGACAAGCATTGTGACTACTCGTTTTCCCATAGTCTACGTAATGTATACAGCTCAGAGAATCGAATACTAAGTAGTATTGATGCCTTTGTTGAACTGATAATGCTAAGTAATAAAAGATACTCAAGATAGCAATAATAACTAAGAACACAAATATAATGTAAAAGCTACTAAGTTATCATGAGACACAAGAGATTACGTGGTTCGACTTTAGTCTACGTCCACGGAGTAATGAGTGATTATTTTGTATTGAGTTATGGTGGTTACAAAGATCTTAAATGCTTCCCAAAGTAATAGAGAGAACTCAAGTTGAAGTAAATACTTAAGTTCTAAACATTAAAGAGGTATAAGCTTAAGACTAGATCTTCTCTCCTAGATCTTGAATGCCTCTAGTTTATTGGTGAGGCTTGGTATTTATAGCCCCTTCTGCTCCAAGTATATCTTTGTTGCCTCTGGGTCCATCGTTTCCTGATATACCTTTAGTACATATGGTACCTTCGTTCGCCACGTGCTTTCTCCAGTCGAACTCTGCCACCTCAGCTGACCCACGTTCCTTCGGGAACTTCCCAACCTTAGTACAGATTGTACCTTCGTTCACTGCCAATCGGGTTCCGCCACATCGTCTCTCTCGACGTGCCTTGATTATGCTTGTAGATAAGAGATTTGTGCATTTAATGCTGATTAGATATGTCATCTACCTTTGTCCCTTCGCCGGCTGCCTCTCCATAGACTAGGCTTTTACTTCTTTCATCTCAGCCGTCGAGGCATCCTTTCTTGGGACGAGATAAAGTAGATCTACGAGGGTATCCTCTGTTACTTGGATTCCTCTGTATAGCGAGGGCTACACACTTATCTTGTATGCAACCACTGAAATCGTGACACGTGCTCTGCAGAATATTGGTATTCACAGTTTGCCCCTTTTCTTTCATATTCTACCGTTTGGTAGGATTGGAAGAAAACTCCCGTAGCGTCGCCGTTTATGCACGTGCCGATAGGGTGGTCCTTACATGTCATTCCACGAAATAACTTCCCCTTAAATTTCGGGGTATCCAAATTTTTGGATTTCTTCCGCCGCCTATAAGAGGAGAATAAGGAGAAGGAATTTACATTAACTCCTTTTCTTCCTCTCGAAATCTCGTTCTCTGTCCCTTTCACAGAGATTTCCTTCTTCCATCAACTGTTGATCCTCCCTTTGATTCGCCAAAGCTTCTGGTTTAGTACTTGATTATTATATACGAGTAAGTGATGCTTTGCTCTTCACTGTTACTTTTTCGTACCTCTCCATGCTTGATTCTGTCTTCCCTTCTCCGATTCGTTGGAGGTTGTTGATGTTCTTGCATGTGAGAATTTTAATTCTCTTTTACTTGTTCATGTTGTATGAGAACTTAGGTTTGCTCCCATTTTGAATTTTTGATGATGATTCTGCCATGATTGTTCCTCGTCTGTAACTTTATTCATGGTGATGAATAATCGTTGATTTCGCCTTGTGATGAGTTTAAACCGCTTTCTTTGGTTGGTTTAATAAAACCCATGCCCAAAGATGCCTGTTTTTGTTCCCAATTCGTCTTTGGGTTGACTGTAAATTTGGTCCGCCATTGCTGATGGGATGTTCTTCCTGCTGATGTTAGGGATGATGAGATTTCCGAAGAAGCCTATGCGGAAAGAACGGAGGTCCTCTTCGTCTACTGATCCGCCTCCTCGGATGGATCATCCTGATGCTACGCTATCTCCACTCCTTGAGGACGCAGAGGTAACTGCGAGTACTGAGATGACCGTGGTCCCTGACATAGAAGAAGTTGTTGTTGATGATCTTCCGCCTTCTCCTCCTCACTATGATCTTCAAAGGATGGCGTTACGTGACAAAGATAGCCATGCTCACTTTCCTTTAGCTGAGATCACCAAGTCTTCTTATCTTGGTCGTGGTGGATGATGGGCGTATACTCCCTTTCTTATGACAGGTCCTTGGGTTTTTGGCTCTGCTACCGCAGACCCCTTCGTTCTTCACACGACTTCTTCTTTGTCCATTAAGTGTGATGAATATCAGTCTTGGGCCTCCAACCCTGCTGCTTCTCATGAGGTAACCTTCGCTTATCTTGAAGGTTTTTCCATTTTATTTTTTGCTTCATAACCTTTGCCTGGTATAGTAACTTCTGCTTGTTATTCTGACGACCTTTTGTAGTCTGCCCTTGCTTCTCCTGCTGGAACTGCCCCAGGTTCTGCTGCTAAGACTGCTCCGGGCTCTGCTGGTAATTCCGTATCCATTAGGGAAAAGAAGAGAAGGGTTTTTCCTGGTGCATTTGGGCTAACATCTGCTAGTGTAAGAGTTGTATGATCCTGTCTTAGTGCTTTGTAATCCCCTTGATACCTTGCTTTGTGTTTTTTGTCTTATACCTTTGTTTTCGTGCAGCCTGAGATAACTGGACATCATGTGGTTAGAGCATATCCTCGAGGGATGATGCAGTGCGGTGGTGATTTCTGGCGTATCCTCCGGTCCTTATGTGATGCTTCGGCGGTGGCCCTTACTGCTGAGGAAAAGCTTTCGAATTCTGAGCATGGTTTAAGAGGTGTCGTAGGCTTATGATCTCCTTCTTCTTCTTAGTTAAAATATTTCCTTTTGATGTTTTGAAACAATGTTTAGTCCTTTGTGGGTTTCTTTGATGCTTTTGACTGTGGTTAATGTATGTTTGCCCCTTTTTCTCTTAGAAAGCTGATTTATGTCGCTTTCGAATGAGAAAAAGTATTTTTGCCTATAAAGCGCTTTCTTCTTTGTGGTTGGTTTTGTACTTGCCCTGAGGAGTCTTCTTTTAGTGAGACACCACTGGTAGACTTTGCCCCTTTGATGTTGCTGGCAGTCTTTGTGACCTTCTTTGGTTGTTGGAAACGTATATAAATACATTTTTGCCAATAATAAGCTTTATCGTTGCCTCTGGCTTTTCGTACTTAGATATGTACTAACCAAAGGCTGCCTCCTCCATTGCTCTTTCTTTCTGATTTATGTGGCTAGGTTTGAGCCACAGGTGATCTTTGTTTTTCTTATTCGCCCGTCGAAACCGTATTCGTGCGGATTCGAGCCTTGAGTAACCTTCGCGTTAGAACTGATATGTACCCTTTGGTACTGGCTGCATCTTGTTCAAGTTATATAGGGCTGAGTGTACTCACTTGGGTGCTCTGCCGGAGTATGCTCGCCAAGAATATGCCCTTGTTAGCACGCAACAACCTTCATCTAGTGATGCTGCTTCTGCTTCTAAGATATATTTGTTGGAGGACGATCTGAGAAAGACTCAAAGATCCTTGCAGGCTTGTCTGTGGGATCTTGAGAGAGCTGACGATGCTGCCAAAGTTGCTGGGGATGGGCACAAGGCTGCTGATTCCGCCTTAGCTGCTGAGTCCTCCAAATCCATAGGTTCGTTTCTTCTTTCCTTTACCTTTGTTTTCATTATCTCTTAATTACGTAGTCCTGAGACAACTTATACCTGCCAGCTGGTAGCTCTAGTGAGTTTAGACACCTCCGGGAGCAGGTAATAAATTTGACGTCCGATGTTTGGTATTATCAGAAAAAATCTGATAGGTTAATGAACATGACCGTCCCTAATGAGGCCCAACTTTCTCTCGAATCTGCTTATTATGCGGATCTTGTAAAGCAGATGGCCTTGCTCCGTAAAGAGCATGACGAAGCCCTTAAATGGAAAGAGTGTCTCTTTTTAAAACAAAAGGAGGATATTTCCTTAGTTGAGAGACGCCTTTCATCCCAAGAAATCATCCGCAAGAAGTATCATGCAGATTTCGAAGATGCTTGTGCTTCGTTAGCTAAGGTTACTGCTGAATGTAACGTTTTATCTTCTGAGGTCTGTTATCTTAAGAAAATACTTGTTGAGGCAGGCTCCGCATCATCTTCCATGTCTCATGTGTCTTTAGTTAAGAAGTTGGAAGAGTTAGAAAATGTTTACCAAGTTTTATCCTCTGAGAATGCTTCGCTCTAGGTAGATGTGGATGACCTCCGGACTGAATGTGATACCCTTGTGGAAGATCTCTAAGCCGCTGAGGTGGACCTTGCGGAGGACCAGCATAGTTTAGAAGAATCCCTTAGACATGCAGGAGGTAGCTTAGGGTCCTCATATTCCAACAACATCCTTTGTGTCTTTTGCTGCTTCTTCTTATTGCTTACACCCTTTGTACTCGCAGGTCTCCAAGAGCAGCTGGTGGGTGCAAATGCCAAGATTAACCGTCTTGAGGGTCAAATATCTTCGTTGGAGATATCTCGCCAATTTGATGCTGCTGCTAAGTTTAAGGCTGAGGCGCTTTAGCAAGCTAATGATCAGCTTAGTGCTCAGGTGAGGGAACTCATCCAGAAATCTTCCTCTGATTTGGCGGCTCAGGCCTCCCAAATGAAGATTCAGTTCGAGAAGTTGGTCATTGATTATATCAACGCCGCCTCTGCGGAAGCTGAACGTCAGGCTGAAGGGGTAATCTTTCCCCATCTTCCTTACTCATGATCGTGCCGTGCCCAGTCTATTTTTAACTGAACTCTTTGTCGTATCATGCCCCCAGCTGATGGGTCTTTGTATCGTCTCCTTTTTTTAAAACAATGCTTCGTCATGGTTTAAACCTTTGTTATCTACAACTTTTAAGACATGTCAGTCACATTTTGGTAACATTATTATCGTACCTTTATTATTGTATGAATATTTTATTTGTAGACGTATTGTGTCTAGTTGATTGCACATTCAAGTCATCACAAGGTGATAAGGTATGTTTAACCTTGGGTGGAACATTCATCGTCCTACCTAAGTATCCTTTGGACAGAAGGTACCGTGGTGGCGAGGGCTCCTACGTGGGCAATAGTTTTCCTGTAACCCTACGCGTTCAGCGTGAATGCTGCTTTAATTAGACAAGGTATCTCTATAGGGGATATCTTACTTTTTCTTATTGCCTCATGAATTGAGATATCACTCCGAGGATCCGAGTATTGACATATGCACAGTTATGTCTTGCCTTGTCTCATCGTCAATCCTGACGGAGGGTGTCTATTCTAACCCAATTTGTACCTAATCAAAAATTGACTTTGTCTTAGCAAAAAGTTTCTTTCATTGATTAGTAAGGTTTATAATACCTTCGGTCAGAGACACAACATGGTGGACTATTGTCCATTCCCTTCTTCTCCTGAGTAATCACCATTCTCTTACGGGTAGTACTTTTTTAGATACATTGCATTCCAAGGGTGTTGCAATACTTCACCTTTGAGGGTCCTTAGGTAGTATGACCCTTTTCCAGCGATATCGTGTATGATGTACGGCTCGTCCCATGTCGGAGCTAGCTTACCCCACTCCTTCTTTCTTTGATATGGTGGTATTTAACGCATCACGTATTCTTCGACCACAAAGTTTCTAGGGATGACCCGTTTGTTGTATTCACGAGCTAGCCTTCGTTGATAGTTTACCATATTTTTCAAAGCCACTTCTCGCCTTTCTTCAAGATCATCGAGCTTTTCTAGCATTAGGTCCGTTGTTAGGTTCTTCTCCCAAGCCTCCGTTTTTGTTGTTGGAAGTATTATCTCCATTGGGATGACCGCTTCAGCTCCGTAAGTTAGCAAGAATTGAGTTTCTCCCATAGCCGCCCTTCTTGTAGTTCGATAGGCCCATAGGACGTTGTGCAGTTGTTCGCACCATCTTTTCTTGTATGCTCCCAGCTTTTTCTTCAAGATCATCGCTATTGTTTTATTAGTCGCCTCCGCTTGTCCATTGCTCTTAGGATATATTGGAGTGGACTTGTTTTTCTGAATGTTGAAAGTATCGAACAACATATCGATGTTTTTCCTTGCAACTGCCTGCCATTGTCAGATACTATGGCGGCTGGTATTCCGAACCTGCATATGATTTGCTCTAACAAGAATTTAAAGACATATGTGTCCCTAATTCTTGCCAAAGCCTTGGCTTCCACCCACTTGGTGAAGTAATCCGTACCCAAAATATGGTATTTTCTCTTCGAGGTTCCCTCTATCAAGGGTCCGACAATATCAACCCCCCACTTGACAAATGGCCAAGGGCTGATAACTGAGTTGAGCTCTGCTGCTGGTGCTTTAATCTTCCTGGCAAAGCGTTGGCATGTCTCGCAGCGCTTAGCCATGTTCTTTGAATCTCCGTCCATGCTTAGCCAATAATATCCTTGCATTTTGGCTTTAATTGCCAAGGACCTTCTTCCGCTATGTTTTCCATCTTCTCTGCTGTGGATATCATGTAGTACTCTTCTACCTTCGGTTCGTGAGAGGCATCGCATTATAGGCCCCAGGAATGACCTCCTATATAGTATTCCATCACGAAGACTATACATTGTTGCTTTTGATTCAAGTTTCCGAGCCTCTTTGACATCTGCTGGTAAGGTACCTTTGTCGAGGTATTGGTGAATTGGAATCCTCCAATCATCTCCCGCTTCGTCTTCGTTTTCTTCGTCCGACGTAGGTTGGTCATTGTCAGATCCTTCGACTTCGTTATCTGGTTCTTCTTCGTCTTCTTTCTCTTTCTCAGCTTCTCTCATGGCCCGAGTTTGAACGGCCTAAGTCTCCCCAGCTCCTGAGATTGGTCCTTCCATCGAAGGTTCGTATATCCTTCCAATTTGCCCAGAGGTGGTATTTTTATCCCTTAGCATTGATGATATGAATGTTAAGGCATCTGCGTGTCTGTTATCTTTTCGACAGACATGTCTAAATTTAACGTAGTTTATCTTTGACGCATGCTCATGTGCTAACTTTAGGTACGAAGATAGTACTAGATCCAGAGTTTGATATTTGATCTCGATTTGTCTAATGACTAACTGTGAGTTGATAGGTGTAGAATACACCGTATTTACTATCTAGTAGTTTATGCTTTCTTTGCTATTTTTCGTGTAAATTATGTATTTTACGCTTGTTTTGAGTTTTATAGCTACTTTGGAGTCACACGGAGGAAAAGAAGAAGAAATTACCCAATTTGAGCCAAACGGGCAAAAAGGTCATTTTACAGGCGATCGATATATGGAGCCCGGTTAATGTTAAGGGACAAGTCTTCTGGAGGAGCACTATAGACAAACCAGCAGAGGCTAACGGGGGCTGGAAACTTGGTTACCCCTTATCAGGGCAGCCCGAGTACCAATATCCCGACCCATTAATAACCTAAACCTAAATCGAGACTTCTCAATCATTTGTCTGAAATCAAGAAATACAGACAGAGGCACAGCCCTAAGCATCGAGAGAAATTGAGAAAGAAAAGAGAGAGCATCCATTGCTGCTGGTTAAATCGAGGAATTGAGAAGTAGATCGAAACACATAAATCAGACCGAGAAGGGGAATGGGAGATTGAGACGTTGTTGCTCTCTGAGTTGAATGAGAAGGAACCGATGGAGCTTCCATTAGATTCAATGATGGTGAGTTTAATGGGTTGATGGCGCTGACGCGAAGGAGATGTTAGAGATCGAGAGAAAATGATGAAGTATGAACTTCAGTGGATGAGTAAGGGGTTGGTTGTAGTCTGAGAAATCGAGACCGATTGAAATCGAGGAGAAGAAATTGAAGATGGGGATGATACGAGAATGGGTAAGTGAGCAAATCGGTGTGGTGGTTCGAGGTGGTACTGGGATTGTGAATTGAAGTTACAGGAGTAGCAGAAGAGCAGCTGTTGCTATCGATGGAAAACACTCAGGGAAATGGAGATGAAGAAATTGATGAACCTGGTTTGTCTTTGGTTATTGGGTGGTGTTCTTCGTTGTTGTTTCATTTGGAAGCAAAGGATGGTCCCCGTGATCTTTGTGGAAATGGCATTGCGAGATAGGGATGTCCAGCACTCGCAATGAGTGAGAATGTGAAGGATGTTGCGGGTGAACTATGTTCAGTAAATTGTGAAGCTTAAGTAAGTGGTTGAGCTTGAACTACATGGAAGAATGGATGGTTTTGTGGGTTGCTTTGAAATGGAGATAGATGCATCTAAGTAGGCTAGACCTAGAAGTGTGGCGGGAAGCAAGGATCGCAAATACAATTGCAGCTCGGATGAACCGAGGCTGCACTATTGGCTGGCCTAGGATTGTGAATGAAGTTTGAGTCACTGTTGTCACGGGTTATTGCAGAAATGTTGAATGCAATTGCGTAGGGACTGTTGTAGCTTAACCGAGGTGCTATTGCTTGTTTGCCGTGGACCGATGGTGGTTACAAGCGGTGAAGAGGTCATGAACCGGTGGCTCTATCTCGAGAAGAGATCATGGCGATGAGATGTGAAGTCGGGATTAATGGAAGAGCTCGAGCCGGGAAGATTATGGGTCGAAGTGAACTCGAGTCGACGGAGTTGTGTGGATGGCAGTGAATGCGAGAAAGAATTTAGATGAATGCATGAGATGGCCGGGCAAGTTTGAGAAGGAATTGATCACCATCATGGCCGGATGCATCTTGAGCAAAGAAAGTCGTGCCGCAGCAATGGCCTAGCCCAAAGTGAAACCGACTTAGACCCCGACTCAGTCCGATTAGCTAGCTGACTCGCACTGATCCCTAACCCGGTTTGACTCGGTGATCTGGACCGAAGTCGACCGAGTTGACCCACCGAGCTAACTCGTGACCGGTGACCGGTTTGACTTTGCCGGTCACCTGAGACGTTTTCCGGCGACTATTCCAGCCTATTTCCGGCCACAATCCCAGTTTTCCGGCGAGCAAAAATTCCAGAATTTTCTATGGACTTCTCTCATGGGTGTGAAGACTTGGGCTTGGAATTGGATGGAGAATTGGACTCAAATTTGGAAAGAGAAGGTGGAAAAGTTGAGAAAAGCTTGGAATTGGAAATTGAATTGCTAAAGGAAAAGGATTCTACTTCTTAGAAGATTTGGAGAATATTGAAGCCTATAAATAGAGAAGTTTTCTACAACTTCTACACACCTCTCTACACACACAACACTTGTGTTTTTGCTTGCTTTTCTAAGATTCTTCTTTTTAATTATTTGTGTGAACTTGAAAATTCTTCTTTTAATTATTATTATTTGTGTGAATTTCAAAAACATGAGTAGCTAATTTTATTATTGATTGAGGATGAATTCCTAGTTCTTAACATATGATTTAAGTTTTTGTTTTCAATTCTATCTTGAAGTTTTTCACATGATTATCGTTTGTTTTTACTAATAGGAATGATCTTAAAGACATTCATGATTGATTGATAGATTGTTTAGAGTGCACGCTAAATTGATTTGTTAATTTGATCTAAAGCAAGTGAAAGTTAGGGGATAAGTAATCGTTTCTTGACTCTTTACATAAGTAGCAAACACGAGACCTTGCGGAGGGATTCCGTGGAGCAATTGTGTGTGAAAACAACGTTAGCAAGTAGACCTTGATCTAAGAGTCTAACTACTAATATTAACCTAATAAGTTCATAAATCTTAATGCGTTTATTTTAAATTACATCTAGAGTGATCTACTACTAGGTGGTTTGGTAAATAGAATCCGGTAGTCGAGAACTTCCGTATCCGGTGATACAAGGGATTTAGGGGTTTAGCACTGATCTAGCTGCTTTACCTACGGTTAGTGATAATTAGTGACTAATAACAAGTAGAATAGAACATAACTTGATTCATTGTTTCGTAACGAAGAAGGATTCCTTGGTCTTGTCTCTCTTATTGTTTTCAACTTTCGATTTTAATTGCTTTGTTTATTTTCTTCTGCTTTTTACACCCCCCTTTCGTGACAACTTTTACAACTAAGATCTCTTGCTCCTCGTGGGAACGAACTTGACTTCGTTGGCGCCGCTGCCGGGGAGCAACGGATGATTTTAGTTGTTTTTATTTTTCTTTTTGGTTTATTCTTGCTTTGTTAGATTCTATACCGTATCTAACTTAGTTTTTGAATCTTATTTCAGGTATCGGTTTTCCATGTATGGTGGACAAGAGCAAGCATATTACAACAATCAATACGGTTTTCAACCTCAACATTATGACAACTTCCAACCATCCTTAGGATACAATCAAAACCAATCTTTGGCTATGATCAAATTCCTACAGAACCTTATGGATATTCTCATACATATCAACAACCTTATGACGGGTATGTAAGTGGACAATCACAAGGATGGGAGGATAGTTTTGTTTATGATCAGAAATTCTCTAGTTTTGCAGATAAGATGTCTGCCATGATTGGGGATCTTCAACAAAAGTTTCAAGAATCACATCGAGAAATTCAAAGGAATTCGGAGAAAATATACGAACAAATTAACCAACCTTTGGAAACTTTTGAAGACGCTAGTGTAGCTTACTCGAGCCTTGATCTTAATAATGATCAAACACCTATTCAAAAGGTAGAGCTTGAGGAAGATGCATTTATTGCTTGGAAAAAAATTTCTTAGGGAAAGATGGGAGTCCGCGGAAGTGTATGAACGTTGCAACGATGAGGAAGTTATTCCAACTCCGGATCATAATAACGATCCTTCACCTATTCAAAAGGAGGAGTTTGGATATCACTTACCTATTGTTGTAAACGAAGTAACACCCTTACAAGAAGATCTTACAATTTATACCGAGGAAGATTATATGAGGGAAGAATGGCCCGATTCCGATGATGAGAATGTTGAAGAGATGATGCTAGAGGATGAAACCACATTCATTGATTTTGTGGAAGACCCAATTGAACTTGCGAATGATTTTAATGATGCCGAGACTTTGGTTAAGGTAGAAAACGACGAAGAATGGTTGCAAGGTTTAATAGAGGACCACGATATACAAGAGGTAAGTAATTCACTCGAATTTTTTAAGGATGAAGAGGATTCTATAATACAAGAGATTGTGCAAGGTTTGTCTAACCCTTTGCCTATTGATTCTTCTCCTTTACCTCTTATTGGTTTGAATGTATGTGCTTCGAAAGTATTTTTGGATGATTTTGTTTCTAGATATCCACCATTGGAAACACTTGATGCTAACACCATGCAGGTTTGCCAAGAGGAATACATGGAAGTTCCAAAATTCTATGTTCTTTATACACTTCCGAGTGTGGACGAGAATAAGTGTGGGGGAAATTGCTATCGAGCAATAATTTCACTATTATTTTCTTGTGCTAATATTTGTATGGAGTTATTGTTTGCAAAACAGGTATTATGGGTTGATCCCCAAATTTTCAGATTGTTAGTATATGGGGAATGAATTGTGCAAGAGCTAAGTCGGGCCGTCGACTTTAAAACAAGCGCTTAATGGGAGGCAACCCATAGGTTTTGTATTTCTTATCCTTTTTATTTTTTTTGTTATTTCTTTTTCTTGTTTCTTATCATGTTAAAATGTCCCACCTTGACTTTACTAGGAGGATTCAATTACATTGAGGACAATGTAAGGTTTAAGTGTGGGGGAGTGGTTAAGCATGTTTTTAAAACAAAAATTACAAAAAAATTAAAAAGTTTTGAAAAAAAAAAAAAAAGTTTTTCATAAAAACTCCAACTTTTAAAGATTTTAGAGTCACTAGCATATTTCTAGGTATGTTTACATAGAGATTTTGACCGACATAATTGAACTTGGAAATGTTAGAGAACTACATTCGGATTTCTTGCTTGTTTGAGTGTTAAATAATGGATTTAATCATGCCGGTGATGCGAATTTGGACTGGGGGAGAAGTGCATTATTAGAGTTCTTTGATCAATCATTAGTGGAGACTACCCGTATTCATATCATGAGAGGCACCGACCAGAATTCTTCCATCTACTAAAGAGCTTCTTTTGAGTGTGTGTCACCATACGTCAATTCCGGGTAGAATGGTGAGCTACCCAACCTCCCACAAATAGAAGCACTACTCTTGATCTCTTGAGTGCTAATTTTGTCAATCATGAGGGTGACATCCATGGATGAAAGCTTCCTTCTTGTAGTTCGATTTGCAGTTAGCACCATTCTCTCTCGACAACAACGGATCCATAGAAACACATTCATCATCAACAAGGAGCGACATCAAAATCTACAAGGAAAGTTGAAAAAGTTTAAGGTTTACAAGCAACGGAATGAGAAAAAGAGCAAATTTCAAATACAAGTAAAAGCAACATACAAATGAGCGGATTTTACATATATGTTGAGGACTTACAATACAATGAGGTAATTTTATATCCAAGTATGAAGACTTATTTATAAGAGCAAAGAAAATCAAAAGGTGAGAATTGTTGAAGTTTATGATTTCGAGACGATACAAGTTGTGAAGAATCAAGCGGTAAAATACTTCTCCCACGGCCATGGTTTATTTTGTATTTAATTTCTCTTGTGTTTCAAAAAAAAAAAAAAAAAAAAAAAAAAAAAAAAAAAAAAGAGAGAAAACAAGAGAAATATTTGTTCTTATTTTTATTTAATGAGCCGTGGGGAAGGAAAATTTATAAGGAAGTTTCAAGCGACAAGGATTTTAAGGTAAAAAGAGTTACAAATCGTCAAGGAATTACGAAGATCAAGAGTTTATCATAAATAGTTGAAACCGAAGACGAAGACCATGAAGATCAAGACGAGGAGCGGAAGACGTTTCTATTGGATGCCGTGAGAGTGGTGTTATCATAATTGGCGATCGGATGTGAAGGTGAGTAAGTAATCTCATCCTCAATAATAAATGGTTGATTTCCTTTCTTAGAGATCGTCAGAAAAATGGTTTTTCAAAATATTAAAATATGTGGGTTTTTCAAAATTTCGGAAGTTATCCTTCCCACCATTCAACGTGTCGCAGGATTTCTCTCTTCATTCCTACCTGCACACATGTGAGAACCATAAAAAAGCTGTCTTTTTGAGTGCAATTATCATAAAATCCTATTTGGTGAGGCAGAAGTCGAGGCGAAATGCTTATTGATCGTTTCTCAAAAACGCATTCTCTCATTATGGTGTGGTTATTTCTCACTCAACATTTAAGAATGAGAATATGTTCTTTAGTATTTCTAACTTCTTATTACTAGAATGCAGAAACTCTATGTCCTCATAACTCTTTGGATGCTTAGGACGCTTGAACGCTTTGAAGTTGTGAGTTTTGGTTTGATTTGCTCGAGGACTAGCAAAGTCTAAGTGTGGGGAATTTGATAGGTGTAGAATACACCGTATTTACTATCTAGTAGTTTATGCTTTCTTTGCTATTTTTCGTGTAAATTATGTATTTTACGCTTGTTTTGAGTTTTATAGCTACTTTGGAGTCACACGGAGGAAAAGAAGAAGAAATTACCCAATTTGAGCCAAACGGGCAAAAAGGTCATTTTACAGGCGATCGATATATGGAACCCGGTTAATGTTAAGGGACAAGTCTTTTGGAGGAGCACTATAGACAAACCAGCAGAGGCTAAGGGGGGCTGGAAACTTGGTTACCCCTTATCAGGGCAGCCCGAGTACCAATATCCAATAACCTAAACCTAAATCGAGACTTCTCAATCATTTGTCTGAAATCAAGAAATACAGACAGAGGCACAGCCCTAAGCATCGAGAGAAATTGAGAAAGAAAAGAGTAAATCGAGGAATTGAGAAGTAGATCGAAACACAGAAATCAGACCGAGAAGGGGAATGGGAGATTGAGACGTTGTTGCTCTCTGAGTTGAATGAGAAGGAACCGATGGAGCTTCCATTAGATTCAATGATGGTGAGTTTCATGGGTTGATGGCGCTGACGCGAAGGAGATGTTAGAGAACGAGAGAAAATGATGAAGTATGAACTTCAGTGGATGAGTAAGGGGTTGGTTGTAGTCTGAGAAATCGAGACCGATTGAAATCGAGGAGAAGAAATTGAAGATGGGGATGATACTGAGAATGGGTTAGTGAGCAACTGGTGTGGTGGTTCTGGTGGTACTGGGATTGTGAATTGAAGTTACAGGAGTAGCAGAAGAGCAGCTGTTGCTATCGATGGAAAACACTCAGGGAAATGGAGATGAAGAAATTGATGAACCCGGGTTTGTCTTTGGTTATTGGGTGGTGTTGCTGCTGTTGTTTCAGCTGGAAGCAAAGGATGGTCCTGGTGATGCTGTGGAAATGGCATTGTAGATAGGGATGTCTGGCACTGCAATGAGCTGAGAATGTGAAGGATGTTGCAGGTGAACTATGTTCGCAGCCGGTGAAGCTTAAGTAAGTGGTTGAGCTTGAACTACATGGAAGAATGGATAGTTTTGTGGGTTGCTTTGAAATGGAGATAGATGCATCTAAGCAGGCTAGACCTAGAAGTGTGGCAGGGAAGCAAGGACTGCAAATACAATTGCAGCTCAGATGAACTGAGGCTGTACTATTGGCTGGCCTAGGATTGTAAATGAAGTTTGAGCTGCTGTTGTCACAGGTTATTGCAGGAAATGTTGAATGCAATTGCAGGGGACTGTTGTAGCTTAACTGAGGTGCTATTGCTTGTTTGCCGTGGACTGATGGTGGTTACAAGCAGTGAAGAGGTCATGAACTGGTGGCGCTATCTGAGAAGAGACTGGCGATGAGATGTGAAGCTGGGATTAATGGAAGAGCTCGAGCTGGGAAGATTATGGCTGAAGTGAACTCGAGTCGACGGAGTTGTGTGGATGGCGGTGAATGCGAGAAAGAATTTAGATGAATGCATGAGATGGCCGAGGCAAGTTTGAGAAGGAATTGATCACCATCATGGTCGGGATCTGATGAAGAAAGTCGAGCCGGAGCAATGGCCTAGCCCAAAGTGAAATCGACTTAGACCCCGACTCAAAGTCCGATTAGCTAGCTGACTCAGCTGATCCCTAACCTGGTTTGACTCGATGATCTCGGACCGAGTCGACCGAGTTGACCCACTGAGCTAACTCGTGACCGGTGACCGGTTTGACTTTGCCGGTCACCTGAGACGTTTTCCGGTGACTATTCCAGCCTATTTCCGGCCACAATCCCAGTTTTCCGGCGAGCAAAAATTCCAGAATTTTCTATGGACTTCTCTCATGGGTGTGAAGACTTGGGCTTGGAATTGGATGGAGAATTGGACTCAAATTTGGAAAGAGAAGGTGGAAGAGTTGAGAAAAGCTTGGAATTGGAAATTGAATTGCTAAAGGAAAAGGATTTCTACCGCTTAGAAGATTTGGAGAATATTGAAGCCTATAAATAGAGAAGTTTTCTACAACTTCTACACACCTCTCTACACACACAACACTTGTGTTTTTGCTTGCTTTTCTAAGATTCTTCTTTTTAATTATTTGTGTGAACTTGAAAATTCTTCTTTTAATTATTATTATTTGTGTGAATTTCAAAAACATGAGTAGCTAATTTTATTATTGATTGAGGATGAATTCCTAGTTCTTAACATATGATTTAAGTTTTTGTTTTCAATTCTATCTTGAAGTTTTTCACATGATTATCGTTTGTTTTTACTAATAGGAATGATCTTAAAGACATTCATGATTGATTGATAGATTGTTTAGAGTGCACGCTAAATTGATTTGTTAATTTGATCTAAAGCAAGTGAAAGTTAGGGGATAAGTAATCGTTTCTTGACTCTTTACATAAGTAGCAAACACGAGACCTTGCGGAGGGATTCCGTGGAGCAATTGTGTGTGAAAACAACGTTAGCAAGTAGACCTTGATCTAAGAGTCTAACTACTAATATTAACCTAATAAGTTCATAAATCTTAATGCGTTTATTTTAAATTACATCTAGAGTGATCTACTACTAGGTGGTTTGGTAAATAGAATCCGGTGAGTCGAGAACTTCCGTATCAGGTGATACAAGGGATTTAGGGGTTTAGCAATCGATCTAGCCGCTTTACCTACGGTTGGTGATAATTAGTGACTAATAACAAGTAGAATAGAACATAACTTGATTCATTGTTTCGTAACGAAGAAGGATTCCTTGGTCTTGTCTCTCTTATTGTTTTCAACTTTCGATTTTAATTGCTTTGTTTATTTTCTTCGCTTTTTACACCCCTTTCGTGACAACTTTTACAACTAAGATCTCTTGCTCCTCGTGGGAACGAACTTGACTTCCATTATATTATTTTTAATTGAGTGGAAACATTGATTAATTTGATTGCACCTACGACACGCATCATGAGTCACTATTCAAACGAACATATAATAAGCCTAGATCCTGTACCAAGGATAGACCATGTACGACCGCCTCGTATTCTGTGATGTTATTAGTGTATTGTTCGAATTCTAACCTGAATGCATAGATGAGTCGGTATCCGGTAGGGGTTGTTATTATAATCCCTATGCATGTGCCTTCTCCGTTGGAGGAGCCATCTACGAATATCTCCCACCTTCGTGAATTCTAAGGTTCCAAGAGATATTCAGGTTCCTGCTTGTCTTCCTCCATTCTTGAGATGTCATCTATCTCAGCTTCGTCGTTGAGAGGTAGGTCCGCTAGAAAGCCTGCTAAGATTTGTGATTTCTTAGCCTTCCTTGATTCAAAGATTATATGGAATTACTTGATCATGGCATTCCATTTTTCCACCCTTCCAATTTTCTCCGTGCTGTTGAGGATTTGGCTTATCTAAGCCTTTGTGAATACTCGGATGGTATGTGCGTCGAAATATATCCTTAGTTTTTGTGTTGCCACTACTAAGGCATATATAAGCTGCTCCACCTTGGTATAATTACGCTCCGCTGAACTGAGTATTTTGCTGATGTAGTATATGGGCTTTTCTCCTTGTCCTTGGTCTCGTACTAGTAATGCGCTTACAGCGTAGATTGTTGTAGCTAAGTACAAGGTAAGGATTTCACCTGGCTCTGGCTTCTGTAGGATGGGTACCGAAGTCAAATATTCCTTGATTTTTTAGAAGGCTTGTTCGCACTCCGTGGTCCAAATGAACCTGCTTCCTTTCCTTAGTGTATCAAAAAATGCCTTGCATTTATCTGACGATCTTGCTATGAATCTTCCCATGGAAGCTAAGATTCCATTTAGCTTTTGTACTCCTTTTAGTGTTTGTGGAGATGGCATTTCCATTATTGCTCTGACCCTTTCAGGGTCCACTTTTATTCCTCACTTAGTTACCAAGTATCCCAAGAATTTTCCTGAGGTTACTCCGAATGTGCATTTCTCCGGGTTCACCTTCATGTGGAAGTTTCTCATGGCTTCGAATATTTCCTTTAGGTCTGACAGGTCATTTTTTGCATCTTTGCTCTTGACAAGCATATCGTCCACGTAGACCTCCAGTATCTTGCATATCCACGGCTTAAAGATTTTGTCTACCAACCGCTGGTATGTTGCCCCTGCGTTCTTTAGTCCAAAAGGCATCCTTGTATAGCAATATAAGCCTCGTGGGGTAAAGAACGCAGTATGCTCCTGGTCTGGTGACCTTCGGTTGTATTGACTAGTTTGTCAATGTTTGGCAGCGGGTAGCTGTCTTTAGGGCATGCTTTTTTAAGGTTGCTAAAGTCGATGCAAATGCGTACACCTCCGTTCTTCTTGGGCACAATCACCATGTTGGATATCCACGTGGGATACTTGACTTCTCGTATGAACCCTGCGGTTAGTAGCTTTTGTAGCTCCTTCTCTACCGCTTCTTGGTAGATGTCTGCCACCTTACGGATGCGTTGCTTGAATTGTGGGATTTCTGGTTTGAGCAGAAGGTGGTGGGATACCAAATTCGGGTCAATTCCAGGCATGTCTTCCATTGACCACGCAAAGACATCTGTGTAGTCCCTTAGTATCCTTTGTAGTTGCATCTCCTCTTCCTCTTCAAGTAAAGTTCCGATGTTGATCATTTTTGGCTCTGCTTCCATTTCGATGTTGATTTTCTTTGTTGTTTCCACCGGTGAGAAGGTTTGTTTCTGAGGACGTTAAGGAGTGCTTTTCTGTAATTGTCATTTGGCAGAGACGTGCCCCTAGGGCGGCAGGGGTGCTTGTCTCTGGAACTGAGATGGTTTCGGGTATTAAGAAGGCTCTGTCCTTCACTTTTTTGGTGTTTGCCTTTCGTCTTTTTCTTTCGTGCTGTTGAGCAGCAGCTCTTTCTTCGTTGAGTCTGACCTCTGCTAGATTGCATAGCCTTGCATCATGCTGATCACCTTTGATTTCCATTTCACCCATGGGTGTAGGAAATCGAAGGTACTGATGATATGTCAAAGCTGTTCCTCGTAATCTATGGACCCATTGTCCGCCCATGATTACATTGTAAGGCGAAGGTGTTTCCACCACGCAGAACCTTGTATTGGTTATTAAGGGTCCTGCACATACCTGCAGGACAATTTCTCCTTTTGGTTTAGAGACTTCTCCATTTAAACCATATATTGTGTAAGTGGAAGAATCAATTTGCTCCGATGTTAAACCCATACGCAGGTAGGGTTCGTAAAACAATACATTTAACGAGCTTCCCCCATCAACGAGGACCTTCGTAACGTTCCATCCATGTATTGGAAGAGTGATCACAAGTGGATCGTTGTGCATTTCGACCTCCTGATTGACGTCTTTTGTTGAGAATGTTAATGGCATGGCCATCCATTCTTCCCAAGTGCTAGTAGGTGGTCCGCTTAACTTGAACACCTCGTGGGTTTCTAGCTTTCTTCTGTTGTGAGCTAACTCGAGGATGTCTTCGAGCAGTTCTTCTTGTCCTCCGCTGGAGAAGGTGATCATGTTGATGTACTTTCCGTCCTGAGGTAATTCTACCCTTTTCTTCAGGGCCACCTCAGTTTCAGCTGGCTGAATCTGTACGTACTCCATGAATTTGCATTCGTCTATGAATCTATGAATTGTATTCCTTAGGTGATAGCATGTATCAGTAGTATGGCCATAGTACTGATGGTACTCGCAGTACTCCTTAGCCTCCTTCGTTTTCTCTGGTTGCTTTCCCCTAGTGTTAGGGTAAGGAAATCCCGGTTTTGCTCCTTCCTTGTTTAGGATGTGGGAGAATGTGGTATTTAGCTTTGTGTAGATCTTATCTACGAACTCGTCTCTTCCTTTTCCTCTGCCTTTGCCATCTTCGTATTTTGATCTTTTGTCTCAAGAGTTGGTTTTGCCCCCGGTCTCGTTTTTCCTCTTAGGTACCTCCGGAATTGGTTCCAGAGAGTTGGTTCGTTGCGGACCTGTTGTTGCTTTTGCTTGTATCCTGGGGTTGTCCTTCTGGATTTCTTCGAGTCTGATGTAGCGATCTTGGACAACTCTGAGCTCTCCTTCGGAATCAAGGGCTCTGTTGTGAAGCTCCACGAAGATAGCCGAGGTTCTATCAAGTCCGTACTTATAGAAATTAATGATAATTTCTGGATTGACTTTTCCAATTGCTTGGCACGTCTTTTGCCACCTGTCTATGTATTGCATCAATGATTCTCTGGGTCCGATAGCTAAAGCAAATAGCCTATCTAACCCTGCCTTTGTTGATTTGTTGTACATGTATGTCTCCAAGAATACTGTAGATAATTGCTCAAAAGAGTCAATTGAGTTTGATGGTAAATTATCATACCATGCCAATGCTGATCCTGTCAAGCTTGCAGGAAAATACCTACAAAGTACTACCTCATCTCTTTCCCTATGGGCAAGGACATGAGTGTAGTATCGTAGGTGGGATGCGAGATCAGAGGTACCATTGTAGGTCTGAAACGCATGTACTGGGAATTTTGTAGGGATAGGCTCCCTCAAAATGCGAAAAGACAACGGAGATGTTGTCGCTTCATGGAGTACTTCTTCTAGCCTCGCGCCAGCATGGCCGGTTTTCAGCCCTTGTATTTCTTTCTGCATCTTCTCCATTTGCTCCATAACCATGTTCACATTGTGAGCATCTCTGGAAAATGCCTCATCATAGTAGGACTGGGAGGGCTTATATGTTGGATCCGTCTCATTTGAATCATGGAGTGTTCTCCTGGCTCCCCCTGCTGGGTTAGCCTTTGGTGGGTTGAGATCCACCCTTCGTCTTCCTGAGATAGCTCCGTTCTCACGCCTCTTTAGCGGAGGGTGAGTTTGGGAACCATCGATTTGTATGTCTAGCATATCCTTGAGATTCTGGTTCTCTTGGGCCATCTCGTGCATTGCATCCTCATGCTCCTTGTTACGGAGTAGCAAAGCTGCTACTTGTGCTTCCATTTGTTCTTCGTTGTGGATTCCACCACCCTGAGGAGTGCTGTCGGCCGGATCCTCATAGTTATCCACTCATTTTTCTATGACCAGTGTGTCTGGATTTATCTGGATTGGAGTTAGGTTTCCCAACCCTCGTCCCGTAGGAACTAAGTGAAAAAGCAGGGGTCTAACAACCACACCCAATATTTCGCTTAGCAATCTAAAAAAATAATGGACAAGCTCCAATATACTTTCTAGAGAATCAACTATACAATCAGACTCAATCTAAATAAAAAGTATATCAAAGAGTTTATATATCAATCTCTCGATTTGATCTTTACTCAAGCAAATAGAAATCTGCGAGTCTTTATCAAATACTAGAGAGATAACTTGGATGGTACCAAAGGCCAATATCCAAGTGTCAATCAATTTAAATCAACAACCAAAAGGTCGGATATTCTAATTGATTGAATAACGCACAACCTGTGATATTTCTATTATATAAACAAATATAATGCGGAATAGAAATAACATAGACACCAAAATTTTGTTAACGAGGAAACCGCAAATGCAGAAAAACCCCGGGACCTAGTCCAGATTGAACACACATTTGTATTAAGCCGCTATGAGACTCTAGCCTACTCCAAGTTAACTTCGGTCTGGACTGCAGTTGAACCCCAATCAATCTCACACTGATCCAAGGTACAGTTATGCTCATACGCCTCTGATCCCAGCAGGATGCTACGTACTTGATTCCCTTAGTTGATCTCACCCACAACTAAGAGTTGCTACGACCCAAAGTCGAAGACTTTAATAAAAAAATCTGTATCACACAGAAAAGTCTACAGAATAGATAAATTCGTCTCCCACAAATAAACCTATGAGTTTTGTTCCGTCTTTTGATAATTCAAGGTGAACAGGAACCAATCAATAACGCGGACTTATATTCCCGAAGAACAGCCTAGTATTATTGATCGCCTCACAATAATCTTAATCGACGTAGCGAAAAAAGATATTGCGGAATCACAAACGACGAGACGAAGTATTTGTGATTTCTTTTCTATCTTGCCTATCAGAGATATAAATCTCAAACCAATTATTTCAATTGTACTCGTACGATAGAAACAGCAAGATCATATCACACAACTACAAGAAAAGTAGTATCGGTCTGGCTAATGAAGTCTTTAAGTCGTTAACCTGGTTTTAGAAGAAGAAAACCAAAGGTTAAAGGAAAATCGACTCTAGCTTAGCAAACTAGTATCATACATAAAGTGTGGGGATTAGGTTTCCCAGTTGCTAGAGTTTTACCTTATATAGTCTTTCAAATCAGGGTTTGCAATCAATATTAGCTTGGTATTATTCACCGTTAGATGAAAACCTGATTAGATTCAAGCTAATATTTCTCAACCGTTGGATCGAAAACTTAGCTTGTTACACACAAATGAAATGTTCAATTTTTGGTTTATGAACCGTACCCAAACATTAACATTTGTTGGTTCAACAATATTCAACCAAATGGTTAGCCATATGATCACTCTCATATCAACCATATTCTTCTTCACCATAACTAGTTCAAATGACTCAAATGAACTAGTTAGAGAGTTGTTCAATTGCTTAGATCTTATGTAACTACAAAAGACACAATCGAAGCAAAAACGGTTTGATTCAATCGAATCGGTTCATGAACTTTATAGCCACGGTTTGCAAAAGCATTCCTTAGTTTATATAAACATTAGTTCAAAAACAACCGATTTTAGATATAACCTACTCAAGTTCGCAGACTGGGTTCGCGGACTTAAGCTCATGGAAAGAGTACACAAACTCCAGCAGAAATTCTCGGGTGAGAACTTCCGCCAGTTCGCGGACTTGTCTTGCGCCACTTCCATTTCTCTTGATCAACAAAGTTTGCAAACTTTGGTTCAAGGAATAAGGACTTATACATATATGTGTTTCCACAACAATGCTTATATCCTACCAATGGTTATGTAATCTAAACTCTCATTTCAATCATTGAAACATTCTCAGAGAACGTTATATAGCCGTTATTCATAGACCATTTTTCGTCAGAGCAATTTCCAAAGTGATTGAAACATAACATGACTTTCGTCACTAGGTAAAGATGAATTCGGTTAAAGCGAAAGCTTACCAACACATATTTCGAGAAATAGATAGGCGAGTTAAACTCGGCTCGAAATAGCAAATGTGTATAATGAAAGTCTATACGTCTAAACGACTTTTGTCTCACGAGTAGGAGATAGAGTAAATAGACTTTTAAGTGACAGATAAGTTCAAGTCTCCACATACCTTTTAGTCGATGAAGTTCCACCGGTTCCTCGAGTAGTCCTTCATCTTGTATGATGATTGCCATGGAGTTCTTGAGCTCAACTACACTTTCTATCCTAGTCCGAGACCTTTAGCTTCATAGGCTAGAAATCAAGACTTATAGTTTTGATCACTAACATTGACAAACATGCTTGAGATAGCAACGCATGCGAGTTCGACCGAGCAATGCTCTAACAATCTCCCCCTTTGTCAATTTTAGTGGCAAAACTATTAATACATATGGAATACAAAAAATAAATAAATTAACTTTTGTAGCTCCTATTCCACATGTCTAATCTTCAACATTACTCGAAATCTTCATCATTTCCAAGTACTCCAATGATCCCAAAGGTTGTAAGTTTAGCATCATCGTTATTGAAAATCCGTAGCTATAACAACAAGAAAACAAGAGTTCTCAATCATTGTTATACAATGTCATAGTATCATTACACAGCGTCAAAGTTCAATTGTATCACAACTTCAACAACAATACTATGGTGATATGTATCACTCCCCCATAGTCAATACTCCAACTTACATGGAAACCACTCCCTCTTATATAATGATCCGAAAACCATATGTATTTGTAGTGTGAACTACATATTAATTCTCCCCTTTTTGTCAATAAAATTGGCAAAGGTACAAGAGTGGGATCCTAATGAAATTTCCGAAAGATACATTTCATGACCAAAAGAAAGAAACACACATCATCTTATTTAGATGCAATCATAAAGCCGAAGCTAAATGTATTCATCAAGGAGTTTAAAGATACAAGATAACCCCTATAATATTCCACAGCCGCACTCCCCACAAATATATGTCAATTAAGCGCAAGTTCAAAAAGAACTCTCCCCCATTATATGTCATTCCCGAAAGAACAACAAGAGCGACCTTATTTTCGAAGGAAAAGAAGGATTTCTTTGGACATAACAAATCACATACAAGTATGAATTTGAATCCAAAATACTCAATTAAATTAACCACAAGAGAACACATGATTAATTTAATCGAAATACACAGTCAAACTAATCACAAAGAGTAATCAATTTAATTGGCCATACTCACATAAGAGAATCTATGGAGCAATGACCAAGTTAATCATGAAAATAATCAACCCAATCAAAAGTGCTCAAACATAAGAAAACTTATGGAGTCATAACTAAATAACCAAACAAGATGATTAATTTAGTCCAATATGCTCGACACAAAGTACCTTATGGAACAACAACAAAGCTAACCATGAAAATAATCAACTTTGATTGTTTTAGTGCTCAACATAAGACACATTACGGAACCTCACAGTAATACACAAAAAATATGGATCAGGGAAGATCAATTACTGCGGAATACACAAGGATTCATTCTATTTTCCATCACAATTTGCACCATGACATACAATAGACATAATCCTTGAAAACAAAAGATTTTAACCTATCTTCCATCAATAATTTACAATATAGGCTTAACTTTTGTATTTGTCAAAAGTCCATTCATTCCTTTATCAATATAAGAATATCGACTTACGAAAGACTTTACTTTTGACAAGATATGGGACAATCATAGTTCACGGACGCAAACACACATATCCTATAAACAATTGAAATATATAAAGAGGAAGGATCGATGGACACTCTTAGATGGACACTATCATACATGATTTGCGCCATTTTTTCCGCAAAACCCAAACGACAATGAATTTGAATCTAATATTTAGGCGATACATTGTTCTTATAAGACTCTGCATTCCTGCCAAAAATGAGCACAATTCTAGATACTAACCTCACCATCCCCCAATCTTAGTTTCAACCGTTAAAAGTTAACGGTTGATATTCAAAGGGGTAGATGGTGGTTTTATATGTCTCGAATTGTGCTCAATTTTGGTAGGAATGTGTATAGTTTTATAAGAAGAATAAATCACCTAAATATTAGATTCAAAATCATTGTCGTTTGGGTTTTGCGGAGAAAATGGCGCAAGTCATGCATGATAATGTCCATCTAAGAGTGTCCACGGATCCTCCCTCATATATAAAACCATAAAGATTAATACTGCAAAAATCATCTTCCAAACAAGTTTAGAATTTAAATCTAAAAACATGAAGATGAGAACGTTGGACATAGCTATGTGTAATCACAATAATGGCTATTCCAAACTCTAGTAATCCTTCTAAAAAACAAGAATAAATTCTCATAAGAAGTTTCCTAGGCATCAATACAAACTTGTAATGCACATATACGATGATTTGTCCTTAGAGGGTAGAATCAACCTTTTTCGCTGGGATTTACACCAAGAATAGTTACCAAAGGAGTATAAAAGGTTTTCTTAACAAAGAAGAACATACAAAGTCATTAACGACTATGTACCATAGTTCACATAAAATAATTGTGAACATTCAAGAATCCCATAGCAATGCGTACTACAGCCCATTCTTGAACTTCCTTCTTTGTGATTCACCAAAAACATTCTTGTTAAAGCTACAAATGATATTATAAGAATAGTACTCCAAGAATCAAAGTGTCCAAGTCCAAGAGAATTGGAACAAGTGCGACGAAACGGAGCAAAACACTCAAAACAAGAGACAGGAAAAATACCAATCTTAACTCATACAAAATCAATAATTCTCATCTCCATTTTAAAGATAATTCCAAGAGGAAGAGAATGCAAAAAGAATGAGTTCATTCCGAGTTCGGACGAAGAAGTTACGGACAAAACAAGTCGACCGAATATCGACGGCTACAGGCAAATATGCATACGGGTTTGCAAACGAATTTTTCAAGTCCGCGAACTTAAACCCCTGGATTTTGATTTTAAAAGATATTATGCATACCAGGTATGTGTACCATAAAGTCCAAACATCCCGAACTACTATTTTCAAACCTAACCATTTAAGAACCTTAAACACATATCAAGTTAGGTAGAAATGAACGATAAGCAAGGTACATGGATCATTATAAGTACTCTAAGCAAATAAAAACACAGGTATTGCTCAAGTTTATAGAAATACCTTTTTAGATGAATCCAATCGAATTCTACAGCCTTACCGAACATGATATGTGTGCCCCAATTCTCATGCTTCCCTCACCGTATACATAGCAGGGCATTCCTTGGTGAGGATGCACTTACAACACAATCAAGCTGTGTTGGGGTGAACAATGTCTTGGTCACCACAAGTGACCTTTGGATTATCATGAAAGAGATCGCTTTTAGAACCTTTCACATCCAATTCCATTTTTCCAAAAAACTTATTAAGTTCCAACATCATGGATACTGCCTTCTCTATAGTCATGGAATTTTCTGGAAGATTATTCATTTTCACACTCAAAGCATCATTGGCTTTCTTTGGTACCCATTTTTGAGTGCGTTTAGGAACAACCAGAACCTTCTTCCCATTACTCTCTTCAAGATTTCTCGGAAGAGAATTGGATTGACTATTCTTTTGCAAGTTAGTCTTTCTCCAATTGGGAGCATCGGATCTTGTCTTAGTCTTTACGAAGTTATCCTTTTGATAACCATTACGATTGTGAAAAGGATTCGTATGACGTTTATAGGCAAAAATAGGTTTATCACAACACTGATTCCTTTGCCTAAAGGTTGGACAGTTACAACCTGTAGCATTAAGGGGATTAGCCTTAACATATGATCTTGGTTTCACAACTTCTTGTAATGCCCAAACAAGAACATCATGAAGTTTCTCATTCCTTATACGGAAACGACATCTCCTTTCTAGGTGACCTTTATTTCCGCAATAGTGGCAAACATAAGGAATGTTCTTACCTCGATCCGTATGTGCTGACTTTGGAGGTTGATATACTTTGCTCTTTCAGACCTTAATTTTCGGTGAAGGTATTTCACTTTTTCCATCAGTGGAAACCTTTTGTTGAGAAGAATCACTAGCCTTGACAAATTTTACCTCTTTGCTAATACTTGGAGCATCTATTCCCTTATAGCCCAATCCTCGTGTATCACGATGATTTTTACTTGTTCCTAGCATAGTGGTTAATTTGCTTGAACTAGTATTGAACTTTTTCAAGTCATCTTCCAACACCTTGATTTTATCAAGAGCAGCAGCTAAATCAGCCTCAAGGCGTTTTTCTCGAGCGAGACAAACACTTTCTCTGTCATCAAAACTAATTTGTTGAGAGTTAAACCTTGCTTAAGATTCTGCAAGTTTCTCTTCCAACAAAAAGTACTTTTGATAAAGATTATCACATTCAAGTGACTTCATACGTAGGTTTTCCTCAGAATCCTTGAGGATCGATTCGTTAGAACGATTCGAAAAATAAACACCTGCGCAACATCTTCTCAATTTCTTGTTTTCTCGACAGAGAGGAGTCAGAAGAGGTGAGACATGAGAAGTTGTAATCTTCTTCATATTCCAAGAATCCAAAAACTTAACATACTCCGAGACTTCCTCATCAACATCTCTATCAATATCTGAATCACCTTCATCAGAAAGTTCATCCAACTGTTCTTCTAAGAGAGTTTCCCAATCAACAGTTTTTACATCAAGAGAATGTCTAGATATTGACTTAGATGTGACAGTTCTCTCAGGTTAATCCAAGGTTTTAGAATCATCTGGTAATTTCTGAACTGGTACGTTATTAGAGATAGACCCGTCCATAATCAGATCGCTACAAACACAGACTTATAAGGTCTTTAACGTGTTTGCCTGCTCTGATACCAATTGAAAAAGCGAGGGTCTAACAACCACACCCAATATTTCTCTTAACAATTTAAAAAAATAATGGACAAGCTCCAATATACTTTCTAGAGAATCAACTAGACAGTCAGACTTAATCTAGATAAAAAGTATATCAAAGAGTTCATATCTCAATCTCTCGATTTGATCTGTACTCAAGCAAATAGAAATCTGCAAGTCTTTATCAAATACTAGAGAGATAACTTGGATGGTACCAAAGACCAATATCCAAGTGTCAATCAATTTAAATCAACAACCAAAAGGTCGGATATTCTAATTGATTGAACAACGCACAACCTGTGATATTTCAATTATATAAATAAATATAATACGGAATAGAAATAACACAGACACCAGAATTTTGTTAACGAGGAAACCGTAAATGCAGAAAAACCCCGGGACTTAGTCCAGATTGAACACACACTGTATTAAGCCGCCACAGACTCTAGCCTACTCCAAATTAACTTCGGTCTGGACTGTAGTTGAACCCCAATCAATCTCACACTAATCCAAGGTACAATTATGCTCCTACGCCTTTGATCCCAGCAGGATGCTACGTACTTGATTCCCTTAGATGATCTCACCCATAACTAAGAGTTGCTACGACCCAAAGTCGAAGACTTTAATAAACAAATCTGTATCACACAGAAAAGTCTACAGAATAGATAAATCCGTCTCCCACGAATAAACCTATGAGTTTTGTTCCGTCTTTTGATAAATCAAGGTGAACAGGAACCAATTAATAACCTGGACTTATATTCCCGAAGAACAGCCTAGTATTATTGATGACCTCACAATAATCTTAATCGACACAAAAAAAAGATATTGCGGAATCACAAACGATGAGACAAAGTGTTTGTGATTTCTTTTCTATCTTGCCTATCGGAGATATAAATCTCAAGCCAATTATTTCCATTGTACTCGTACGACAGAAATAGCAAGATCAAATCACACAACTACAAGAATAGTAGTATCGGTCTGGCTTCACAATCCCAATGAAGTCTTTAAGTCGTTAACCTGGTTGTAGAAGAAGAAAACCAAAGGTTAAAAGAGAATCGACTCTAGCTTAGCAAACTAGTATCACACGTAAAGTGTGGGGATTAAGTTTCCCAGTTGCTAGAGTTCTCCCTTATATAGTCTTTCAAATCAGGGTTTGCAATCAATGTTAGCTTGGTAACAAAGCATTCAATATTCACCGTTAGATGAAAACCTGATTAAATTCAAGCTAATATTTCTCAATCGTTGGATCGAAAACTTAGCTTGTTACACACAAATGAAATGTTCAATTTTGGGTTTATGAACCGTACCCAAACATTAACATTTGTTGGTTTAACAATAGTCAACCAAATGGTTAGCCATATGATCACTCTCATATCAACCATATTCTTCTTCACCATAACTAGTTCAAATGACTCAAATGAACTAGTTAGAGAGTTGTTTAATTGCTTAGATCTTATGTAACTACAAAAGACACAATCGAAGCAAAAACGGTTTGATTCACTCGAATCGGTTCATGAACTTTATAGCCACGGTTTGCAAAAGCATTCCTAAGTTTATATAAACATTAGTTCAAGAACAACCGGTTTTAGATATAACCTACTCAAGTTCGCGGACTGGGTTCGCGGACTTAAGCTCATGGAAGGAGTACACAAACTCCAGCAGAAATTCTCGGGTGAGAACTTCCTCCAGTTCGCGGACTTGGCTTGCGCCACTTCCATTTCTCATGATCAACAAAGTTCGCAAACTTTGGTTCAAGGAATAAGGACTTATACATATATGTGTTTCCACAACAATGCTTATATACTACCAATGGTTATGTAATCTAAACTCTCATTTCAATCATTAAAACATTCTCAGAGAACGTTATATAGCCGTTATTCACAAACTATTTTTTATCAGAGCAATTTCCAAAGTGATTGAAACATAACATGACTTTCGTCACTAGGTAAAGATGAATTCGTTTAAAGCGAAAGCTTACCAACACATATTTCGAGAAATAGATAGGCGAGTTAAACTCGGCTCGAAATAGCAAATGTGTATAATGAAAGTCTATACGTCTGAACGACTTTTGTCTCAAGAGTAGGAGATAGAGTAAATAGACTTTTGAGTGACAGATAAGTTCGAGTCTCCACATACCTTTTAATCGATGAAGTTCCACCGGTTCCTCGAGTAGTCCTTCGTCTTGTATGATGATTGCCATGGAGTTCTTAAGCTCAACTACACTTTTTATCCTAGTCTGAGACCTTTAGCTACATAGGCTAGAAATCAAGACTTATAGTTTTGATCACTAACATTGACAAACATGCTTGAGATAGCAAAGCATGCGAGTTCGACCGAGCAATGCTCTAACACTAAGGTTCTGGGTAACCCTGCGTTGGCCGCAGGTGGCTTCGTAATGGTAGGATGCTCCGGTAACGGCATGCCGTAAAGTGGTTGAGCTCCCGATGTTTGCCCCATCCCTTTAGCAGGAATAGGTGATTTGTTGGCAATCGTTCTTCTTGCTATTTCACTTTGTCCGTCCTCTGCTTCGGTTCTTTGGTTTGCTTGAGACGGCTTTTGAGATCTTCCTCGTGTAACTGCTGGTCGTGACCTTGTTGGTGCATCATTTGGTTTCTGCATGCCTTCGGCCTTTGTTATCCCGCGGTCACAGAAAAAACGACAGAAATTTTCTACTTGGGTGCCTTTGTCAAAAGTAGCAATTAATGCTCTAACACAGAAGACGACTAGGCAGCTTTTTTCAGAAAAGGGACTGAAATGACGTTTTGAAAGACGGGTATTAAATTTTTATGACACCCTTGGGAGAAACAACCTTAAACGTTGAAAACCAGTTAGAAAAGGGGTGTCAGATCTCCCAAAAAACAAGGTTATTAAATGCTTTAGAAGATCTTTTTTCCTTAAAATCTCACTGAGATTCCTCTGCAGTCAGAGGTACTCAGATCTAAAGGATGCTTTGCCGGAGAAGGTTGTTTTAGTACAAAACAAGAGTTTTAACGTTTTGTGAGTGTTTTTTTTTTTTTTTTTTGTGTGAAAGTTTTTGTAGATCAGTGAGATTGCTAGTCTTTAGAGGTTATGAACTCAAAGAACTTGCGAAAAAAATGGATGAACCAATCACTAGAAAGTGAGATCCATCGATGTTTGAACTCATATCTCTTCGTTAAAGAAGATATGTAGGTAAAATAAATGACGGAATATAAAAACTCAAGCTGGTGAGCAAAACTTTCTAGCGCCAAACTGTGACTACTCGTTTTCCCATAGTCTACGTAATGTATACAGCTCAGAGAATCGGATACTACATAGTATTGATGCCTCTGTTGAACTGATAATGCTAAGTAATAAAAGATACTCAAGATCGCAATAATAATTAAGAACACAAATATAATGTAAAAGCTACTAAGTTATCATGAGACACAAGAGATTACGTGGTTCGACTTTAGTCTACGTCCACGGGGTAATGAGTGATTATTTTGTATTGAGCTATGGTGGTCACAAAGATCTTAAATGCTTCCAAAGTAATAGAGAGAACTCAAGTTAAAGTAAATACTTAAGTTCTAGACATTAAAGAGGTATAAGCTTAAGACTATATCTTTTCTCCTAGATCTTGAATGCCTCTAGTTTGTTGGTGAGGCTTGGTATTCATAGCCCCTTCTGCTCCAAGTATATCTTTGCTGCCTCTGGTTCCATCGTTTCCTGATATACCTTTAGTACAGATGGTACCTTCGTTCGCCGCGTGCTTTCTCCAGTCGAACTCTGTGCCACCTCAGCTGACCCACGTTCCTTCGGGAACTTCCCAACCTTAGTGCGATTGTACCTTCGTTCACCGCTTGACCTCGCCAATTGGGTTCCGCCATATCGTCTCTCTCCACGTGCCTTGATTATGCGTGTAGATAAGAGATTTGTGCATTTAATGCTGATTAGATATGTCATCTACCTTTGTCCCTTTGCCAGCTGCCTCCCCATAGACTAGGCTTTTACTCTTTCATCTCAGTCGTCGAGGCATCGTTTCTTGTGACGAGATAAAGTAGATCTACGAGGGTATCCTCTGTTACATGGATTCCTCTATATAGCGATGGCTACACAGTTATCTTGTATGCGACCACTGAGATCGTGACATGTGCTCTGCAGAATATTGGTATTCACAAGCATTTATTGGAATTAGGAAAACCGAATTTTGCTATTCATTGCATATCTTGAGAATATTTTCGGTTTTGGAAATTCCTTGGTGTCAAAAAAATCCTTGGTCTATAAATACCTAAGTTTGAATTTCTAGCAACTATCCTAAGAGCCAGGCAAACTTCATTCTTGTTGTTTCTAGTGCCAAGAAGCTCTACCAGTACCATTGGTGGGAAACTAGATAATTATAGTGTTATTAGTTTTCGATTGATTTGATTGACTAACGGTTGTAGAAACTTTGAATGCACCTAGTTTGTTTATTTTTGAGAATATTCTCTTCTGATATAAGATTCACTCAAACTAGATCGAAGTATCGACGAGATCTTTAGAACTGTTTATAGATCTAAAGACATCTTGTGATAATCCATTGTTAACAGACTCCGTTCTGTGTGTGATTGATCGCAAGAGATTCAAGTGGTGTTGTCCAGGTGTTTATTAAAGATTAAAGAAGATTTGAAGACGAAGAAGATTTCTTATTTAGTTCTCATATCTTTGGGTGTGCAAAAACCTTGATCGGCTGGGATCCAACTAGAATCGGATTTATTCGATTGATTAGTTGCGTGAGAACGACATCACTTTATAGTTTTTTGTTGGAATCTATATTGATTGATTGTGAATTTAAACTAGAGTACTTTAGTAGTTATTGGATAGATTGATCTAACCAGGAAAAGGAGTTTATTAGTTTAGACGGAAAAGCCTTTGCGTATGACTTGAGATATCTTTATCTTGAAAGAATCGAAATAGTTGTTACCAAATAAAATTTGTATTCCTTTACTGTTTGGAATACGATCCAAAGAAATTGTTCCAGTGCGTGCACACATCGAAGTTGGAAGCGCAGGGATACTGAGGAAACTAAGTGAATTAGGGGTAGTTGCTTGGTCTCAACCATACGAAGTTGGTGTAAATTTTGTATAGCGGCTTAATTCTGAGAGTATTCAATTCTGGACTAGGTCCCGGGGTTTTTCTGCATTTGCAGTTTTCCTCGTTAACAAAATCTTACTGTGTGATTTACTTTTGTTTTCCACAATTATATTTGTTTATATAATTTAAAGTAAATTACACAAACGTTAACTCCGATATACTTGATAGTGATCCTATAGAGTTTGGTTATGTCCGAACCTATTATCAAGTATCACACTTTGGTAGTCGTATTCTCTCGATCCCGTATCCATAGACAATCACACAAAGTATGAATACCTATTTGTTGCATTGTCTCGACTCTGTCCATAGACGATCACTTTCGGTAAGAGGACTTATAGGTAGATAATTAAAAGATTGTGGTGTATTTGGGTACCCTCGTCTTTTCAACCTTGAAGTTTCATAGTTCGCCAGCCCATAAATTGGATCATGATCTCTTGCACACTTTGGAGTTAAGAACTTCAATTTTTTACATATTTCGCGTACTCATAAATATGTTCGTGAAAAATATTTATAAATTGATGTTTTTAGGCCAATATATATTCGCAGTCATAGTTTTTTGAACTATAAATTTTTCTCAACCTCAAAAACGATAAACCTATGAATATCCGTTGCTTGAAATCATATTCGAGACTAATCAAGTACAAACCTGAACTCAAAATTTATTCGTTGCAATTCATAAATTATATTAACACCATAAGATATAGTCTTAGTAGATAATATACCAGAAATAATTAGTAAATAAGATTGTCAACCACATACCTTTGTTGATGAAATCCTCGTTGATGTCTTCCTTTGTTCTTCAACCTTCAAGGGTTATTTGGTGAATTCTGATACTCAACTACAATGCTCTAATCCTAGTATGAGACCCACTTTAGTAGAATATAAACCAAGATATAACTTTGTGCAACTAACACTGACGACAACCTTAACATACCAAAACTTGTGATTTTGACCGAGGATGCTCTAACAAATTTTTTGAAGAAATTTGGGCTTTATGCGCGATTTTTAGTGGCAATCGACCTAGAGGAATCGTTATGTGAAGTAATTTTGGTTGAAAGGGAGGAAGTGTCTTCTTCCCTTCCTTATTGCATGAAAATTAACCTTCCTTTTGAAAGTTTTGTAAAGTTATTGGTCATGAAATAAGAGAATACAAACATCAAGACGGTGAATCAACCATTTGGTTTAGAAAATCTTGTTCTTGAGACTAACTATAAGGGTAAAAAGATTTTTACTAAATATGTTCTAAAGGATCCACAAGCTTAAAGACATAGTGGTAGCAAGGTTGATGAAAATATGGGGAAACAAGCGATAATAATGTGGAAAACCTTCAACTTCCACTAATTCGAGATATACAAATCCAAAATATGAACATTAATATTTCTACATCCCCCGAAAGTACAACAAAATATGATAATTTCAACTCCACGATAAATGAGGTAATTAATATTCTTAGGGACTATTACGAGAGAGATAATGTGGTTTATACGGTTGATCTTGCGTTGGTTAAATAACTCGCATTAATAGCTGCTAAAAGAGTGATTGAAGAAGTAGTTAACGATGTAGTTAAGGAGAAAAGAATAACACAAGTAATTTTTGAAGGAGATTGTTCAAATATTATCAATGTAATCAATGGAAATTTCTCAGTTGTGAAATGTTTTAGAGCACTTCTCGTTCGAACTCGCAAGCGTTGCTATCTCAAGCTTGTTTGTCAAGTTTAATTGCCAAAATTATAAGTCTTGATTTCTAGTCTACTTATAGCTAAGTATCGGATTATGATAGAAAGTGTAGTTAAGCTTTAGACTTCACGGCGTTCATCGATTGAAGACGAAGCATAACTAAGGGGAGCTTGTAGAACTTAACCAACAAAAGGTATGTGGAGACTTGTACTCATCTATCACTCAAAAGTTTATCTACTCTATCTCCTATTTGAGACAAAAGTCGTATAGCTATATAGACTTCGATTATAACCATTTGATATTTCGAGATGAGTTTAACTCGCTTACATATTTCTCGAAATATGTGTTGGTAAGCTTTCTCTTTAACCAAGATCATCTTATATTCTTGACGAAAGTCAAAAGATAATCATCTGAAAATCTCCTGGTAACATCTTACATGATTTGTGTGAGACAGTCATTTGATGTAGACTCAGAATGTTTCGTATTGATCTATCGATCACTTAAAAATGGATATAGCACAATATACGTACTTGTATGCTAACTGTTGCAAGTTATTCCAAGTCCGGGAACCATAGTATGCATATCCGTATGCGTACTGGTTGGTTTGTTGAAAGTCCGGGAACTTAGTATGCATACCTGTATGCGTACCGGAGTAAGTTCATGTTTGGGAATTCAAATGAGTTTGGAAGGTATGCGTACACGTTCGCATACTGGCGAACCCAAACTTAGTCCGGCCACTTAGGTATGCGTACACGTTTGCATACTTGAGTAGGTTATGTTCTAAAATCGGTTTGTACATGAACTAATACATTTATATAATTGAAATCTTTTGCAAACCGTGGCTATAATGTTCATGAATTGATTCGAGTGAACCAAAATCAATTTTGCTTCAATTGTGTTTTGTATACTTTTATGAGAATATAAACAATTGAACAACTCTATAACTAGTTTCATTTGAGTCATTTGAACTAGTTGTGTTAAGATGAACAAGGTTGATATGAAAGTGTTCATATGGCTAACTTCGGTTAACTATTGTTGAGACAACAAGGTGTACACGTTTAGGTACGGTTACCCAAATCTAAATGAAGTCACTTTTCATTTGTGTGTAACAAGCTAAGTTCGGTCTAACGGTTGAAAGATAGCTTGAGTCTAATCAGGTTTTCATCTAACGGTGAATATTGAATGCTTTGTTACCAAGGTAACATTGATTACAAAACCTGATTTAAAGACTATATAAGGGAGAACTCTAGCAACTGGGAAACCTAATCCCCACACCTCTTGTGTGATACTAGTTGCGACTAGAGTCGATTCTCCTTTAACCTAGGTTTTTATAAAACCATTATAGGCTAACGACTTAAAGACTTCATTGGGATTGTGAATCCAGACCCAACTATTTTCTCTATAGTTGCGTGTTCTGATATTGCTTTATTCTATCGTATTGAGTACTATCTTGTCAAAGATTTTCTCGAGATTTAATCTCCGATAGGCAAGATAAAAAGTAGTCACAAACATCTTTCTCTCATCGTTTGTGATTCCACAATATCTTGTTTCGCTACCATACGATTAAGATTATTGTGAGGTGATTGATATTACTAGGCTGTTCTTCGGGAATATAAGTCTGATGTATCAATTGGTTCCTGTTTACCTTGATTTATCAAAAGACGGAACAAAACTCATAGGTAGTTCTGTGGGAGACAGATTTATCTATTCAATAGACTTTTCAGTGAGACAGATTGGTTTACCAAGTCTTCGACTTTGGGTCGTAGCAACTCTTAGTTGCGGGTGAGATCAGCTAAGGGAATCAAGTGCGTAGAATTCTGCTGGGATTCAGAGGTGTAAGGAACGCGAATGTACCTTGATCAGTGTGAGATTGGTTAGGGCTCAACTAATTCTAGTCCGAAGTTAACTTGGAGTAGGCTAGTGTCTGTAGCGGATTAATACAGTGTGGTGTTCAAATCTGGACTAGGTCCTGGAGTTTTTCTGTATTTGCGGTTTCCTCGTTAACAAAATTTCTGGTGTATGTGTTATTTCTTTTCCGCATTATATTTTTTATATAATTGAAATATCACAGGTTGTGCGTAGTTTAATCAATTAGATAATCCAACCTTTGGTTGTTGATATAAATTGATTGACACTTGAACATTGGTCTTTGGTACAGTTCAAGTTGTTTCACATAATAATCAGGCTCGCGGATTTCTATCTGTTTGATTTGCTGATTACATTGTGAAATACAACTCTTGGATATATTTCCATTGATTGAGTCTGACTGTCTAGTTGATTCTCTTGGAATTATGTTGGAGTTTGTCCATAGAGATACCTAAATGAAATATTGGGTGAGGTTGTTAGACCCCCGTTTTTTCAAAGTGGACAAATCTACATATGCTTTAGTTTTGCTTGAACAATTTAGTGTTTGGTCTTATATTCACATAGAGACACAAGTAATATAGATGATATGATCAGCAAGTATGCTATGACTTCATCAATCTGTCAAGAATGAGATTTAAATCTTCAAATATGGTTGATTAATACCATTTAAATGGATCTGAACAATTTGTAAAGATTTTTATTATCGGGAAAGCTGATTTATTTAGCCTTGCATTTTTAGGGGCCACTCAAAAGGAATTAGGGGCCATCTTTTTATTCCCATCCATTGAAGGGGGTTAAGGGGTGTCTTAAAAATAGAAAATTTTCTATATTGTCCTTCACCTTTATAATAAATCTAAGCCTATATCCTTTATTTTCATAATCATATCATTCCTCTTCTTTTTCTCTTTTCTACCCATTGAAAAAAAAATTCATCATTTTAATTTTGATTGAAAACAAAGATCGTCGATCAAACAAATGTTATGATTGATTGTTTAAAATTAAAACCCAAAGTTCATAAACCTTAAAGTTAAAACTTAGAACATCAAAAAAAAAAAAGAGTTCAACAAACAAAACGAATAGATGATGGTAGTTGTGATTCAAAATTAGGATTTAATTACTTGAAATCAAAATTTGATCCGAAAATTTTCTTGTATTTCTGATGCATGTAAACATAATCGGTAGATAACTATCTATTTTACCTACCGATTATGTTTGATGTTCTTGGATTTACACTAGCAGAAACATAATCGGTAGATAAAAATATATTTTACCTACCGATTATGGTTGATGTTCTTCGTTTCTTAAGAACATCAACCATAATCGGTAGGTAAATTGATCGTTATCTACCGATTATCCTTGATTCAAAAAATTCAATTTTTTCAGTACTAAAAGTTACGCTTTAATCGGTAAGATAATGGACACCATTAACTACGATTGTGAAAGTAGAAAATTTCGAAATTTTCTTAAGTTTTGAAAATTTGAATTTTGGGCCATGAACACATCGGTAGATAATAAGCATCACTTATTAACACAATTTACTACCGATTATGGTAGTACTAAAATTCGAAAATTGAGTATATTCGGAGGTTAAAGTAACACACTTTACTACCGATTATGGTAGTACCAAAGTTCGAAAATTTTAGAATTTTGGCAAAATCTCATTTTGGGGCCAATATACATTCTAAGTTAAATTTCTTGCCAATTATGGTAGTCTTGAAATTCAAAAATTGAGTATATTCGGAGGTTAAAGTAACACACTTTACTACCGATCATGGTACTACCAAAGTTCGAAAATTTTAGGATTTTGGCAAAATCTCATTTTGGGGCCAATATAAATTCGGAAGTTAAATTTACTGTCAATTGTGGTAGTACTAAAATTCGAAAATTGAGTATATTCGGAGGTTAAAGTAACACACTTTACTACCGATTATGGTAGTACCAAAGTTCGAAAATTTTAGGATTTTGGCAAAATCTCATTTTGGGGCCAATATACATTCTAAGTTAAATTTACTACCGATTATGGTAGTACTAAAATTCGAAAATTTTAGGATTTTGGCAAAATCACATTTTGGGACCAATATACATTCGGAAGTTAAATTTACTACCGATTATGGTAATGCTAAAATTCGAAAATTGAGTATATTCGGAGGTTAAAGTAAGACACTTTACTACCGATTATGATAGTACCAAAGTTCGGAAATTTTAGGATTTTGGCAAAATCATATTTTGCAATATACATTCGGAAGTTAAATTTACTACCGATTATGGTAATGCTAAAATTCGAAAATTGAGTATATTCGGAGGTTAAAGTAACACAATTTACTACCGATTTTAGTTAAACTACAGATTGTAGTATTAACTACCGATTGTGGAAGGGAAATTTTGCCATTACGAAATACGTGAGATAAGGGCTAGCTTCAATTTACATTTGGGTGACCCTATTTTGTCTTATTGTTGGCCCCTAATTCCTTTTGGGTGGCTCCTAAAAATGCTAGGTTATTTAGGGGGAAACAATTTGCCGGTATCACTATAATACAATGTTAAAGTCACGAAATAATGATACCAGATCTGAGTTCGAAACTCGGTAGCACCATATCCTTTACCGACAAAAAAGAAAAGACGTAGTTTACGAAGACATCATGCCTCAAAAAATAAAATAAAAATAAAATAAAAAAATAATAACAACCTTGGTAAAGGGGCGGCACATAATGGTAGAGGGACGGCAAGTGTGATAGCAATGCCCCTCTTATTGGTTAGGGGGTGTCCTATAGGGGGTGTAGATTGACTAGATTACCCCTTTCACCTTAAATTAACCAAAATCAAATCAAATTTTTTTAAACCTAATGAATCAAAAAAAAATCAAATTAGTTTTTTTTTCATCTTCTTCTTCATCTTCTCTTCTCCTCCATCAACCCTAACCTCCATTAAAACCGAAAATTTCATCGTCTTCGATTAATCGGCGATTTGAAAAATGTTTGGAAAAACCTAGTTAGGGTTTAGTTTATCGTGTTGGATTTAAGGTAATTTTGTATCAAAAATTAGGATTTTGTATGAAAATTGAAATTGAAATTTCGGGTTTATGTGAGTTACGGTTGGTAATAACTCAATTACGAACCGTAATCGAGATTTGAAGAACATACGGTTGGTAATAGTTCAATTACCAACCGTATGTTCTTATATCTCGAGAATTTTCTTCGATTCTGGTTGGTAACTATTTTAGTTTACTAACCGTAATCGGAAGTTACTGATTTGTTACTCAAACAACCATACCAACCGTAAATGTTCCTGTGTCTTAAGAATTTATCAAATAATGATTTACGGTTCAAAGTTAAGTTGATACACCAACCGTAGGGTAGTTACGGTTGGTATCGAGCATTTAGTTACCAACCGTAATCGGTTTCACGATTGGATCTTCCCAAATTTAACCGATTACGGTTGGTATTCGATAACTTACGAATCAGTAACTAAGAGTTACGGTTGGTAACAAGCAAAATTGCAACCGTAAGTTCTTCGAAAATTCAAAAGTTTTGATTTTGCTATGTACTTTAGATAATTTTGAGCGAGAAAAAGCTAATGGGAACTAATTTAGAAGTATCTTTGGGTCTTTGGAATCACTCATTTTGGTTGAGTGAATCAAAATATAGGGTTTCACAAATATCACATAAGTTTTGTTTTTCTTCTCCTCTAATTTTTTTTTTATAACTCTAAAAATCTGATGTTAGAGTTATAATAAGTGAAAATTAATTATCAACACTAATCTTGATTATCAACACTAATCTTAATTATCATTACTAATCTTGATTATTAACAATAAGGGCTAATTAGTCATTTTCCATTTTTTATTGATAAAGGAGATGAATTTCAGAATGACCTTTTTTGTCTTATTATGTTGCCGCCCCTCTACCAATTTTTGCCGCCCCTTTACCAAGCTTGAATAATAATGCTCAGGTATCTATTCGTACGGCAGATGTACCTCCCTCGAGGAACTGCCGCAACAACTATGGTCCCACAGTAATTTATAAACAAAGGGTCAAATTTTGTAACGGGGATTTACACGATCTAAGGACCAAAATACCCACAGCAGTAAACAATAGTTCTTCTCTTCTTTAATCTTTAATAAACAACAAATATTCTTAGCTATGGCCGTGAAACTCAAACCTCTGGTTTCAGTTTCAAATTTTTCATTTTTCTCTTCAAAAAATATCCCAACTTCGTTTCCAAACTTCAAATTTCAAAGCTATATTACCGGAATGGCAACTAGTTATGAGTCTTATAACTTCAAGTTGAAACCTAAAGTCATTGATTCTCATTTGCATGTCTGGGCATCTCCAGAAGAGGTAACTGAGAATTTCCAAACCAGAAAGCCTAATTTGATAGTTGATTTTTGATTCCAAGTGGGTTTTCTATTGATTGAATAGGCGGCAGAGAAATACCCATACTATCCTGGTCAAGAACCTACTTTACCTGGTAATGTTGATTTCTTGCTTAAGGTAACTATGTTATCAGAATTTCTTTCTTTTGAGCTAAATTTTCTTATGGTTTTAATTTGGTAGGTGTTGTCAAATAACGCTAAAGGAAATAGTAAAAGAAAGTACATAGGAATTGAACTGCTAGAAAATGAAGCATGAGCACTGTTTTCTTGGATGCCTTAGATCATTTAGGAGTAGGGGTCACCATCGTCACACGATTCACAACTTGCGTGTTTAGGTCTCTCAGTAGTCCTTGGATGATATTGGGGTCCAGGCGTTCTCCATAAAGCATGGTTCTATAAACTAATGATATCCTTTCGAATGGTTGCATTTTGAAATAACAATTTGTTTGCACAATGTGATTCTTTTATTCACTTTGCAGAATATGGGGGAGGCAGGAGTAGATGGTGCGCTGATAGTGCAGCCCATTAATCATAAGTTTGACCATTCTTTAGTTACAAGGTGTGTTGAATCAAACTTATGATTCAGTTTATGTCTTCAATTCCATGAAACGTAAAGGGTAATTTTCTTCCCTAAATTCACTATGGTGTTGGCAATAGTGTCTTGAAAAAGTACCCGTCAAAATTTGTTGGGTGTTGTCTTGCGAATCCTGCAGAAGATGGAAGTGGGATCAAACAACTCGAAGATCTTGTTTTGAAGGTCATTTAACTCCTCCATGACATCAAATCATTACTAGTTTGTCTCTAAAAATCTTCTTTGATACTAACAAACTTCTCTTGCATATTAGGATGGATATCGTGCAGTTCGCTTTAATCCCTATTTGTGGCCTTCTGGTCAGCAGGTAGTTTTTTAATTTCAGCTTCATCTCTTGCGTGGATAGCCATAATTTCTTTCCGTGAAGCTTGCTTGTTGTGTGTGCTTCAGCTCATTGACAAAGCAAAATATTTACTTGAGAATTTCCTAGAAACTGGGTTGAAGCACCCCATATAACATAATTATGGGATGATCTGAATTATTTTTATATGCGTAGATGACGAACGAAGTTGGTAGGGCATTGTTTTCTAAAGCAGGAGAACTTGGAGTACCAGTGGGATTCATGTGTATGAAGGTAATATCTCTAAACATTTCTCCGTGTATTGCTATTCTATTTATTTTTAATTTGTTGCATCAATAGTTATGCTACTTGCATCTTACCCGGTAGCAAGTTGCTTTCCAGAGTTCCGCCTTATAATATCTTCAACTCAGCTAACGAATTGTCTTCGGTGTACACCTATCATAGCCAAATTGATCCCTAGCGATAATTCTGTCGTTGGATACATATGCCTTGATCTTGTAGCCATAGGCATTGTAAGCTCTACAAGTGGCTATTCATAGTGAATTTTTCTTTGCAGGGTCTTAATTTACATATTGCAGAGATCAAGGAGCTGTGCACTGATTTTCCTTCTACCATCGTTATACTTGATCATTTCGCTTTCTGCAAGCCACCCATGTGAGCCATTTGCTATTCTCGGTTTTGTACCACTGAGCCAGTGATATGCCAAAATGCTTATTATTGTACTAGAATATATTGATCCAGTTTGGCGTGATGGCGTTTTCTTTTGTGTATCAGAAACGAGGAGGAGAAGGAGGTTTTTTCTGCACTTCTTGAGTTGTCAAAGTTTCCCCAGGTAACAATGCTAGATGGAGATTTACTGATTATATACACAGTTAGTTGTAGAGTTTCTACTTGTGGCATTCGACGTTCAGCTATGCTTCCTGCCTGAACAAAACTTAAAGAGGCATTTGAATTTTTATCTTCTCTTCTTTAAATCAAGTGGAGCCAATTGTATCTACTAATTGAGGGATCTTTAAATTTGGAACACTGCTAGGTGTATGTGAAGTTCAGTGCCTTGTTCCGTATATCAAGGAAGCCGTTCCCGTATGAAGACACATCCCAAATTCTTTCCCAAGTTGTCTCTACCTATGGTGCTAACCGCGTAATGTGGGGCAGGTTGGTTATAGCATACATCAACACTTCCTTTTATTTATGATATATGTGTTAGGGTTTGTTTACTAATCTGGACACTTGCTTTGTTTCTTGTTTATGTCCATTGCAGTGACTTTCCATTTGTGGTTCCTGAATGTGGATATGTTGGAGCAAAAGAAGCAGTATCTCTTAATGCAAATCAGATAAACTTACCGTCTTCTGATTTAGAATGGATAATGGGGAGAACTGTAATGCAACTCTTTCAAGGTTCATGGATTGCTTCTTAAGAACATTTTCAGGTTACTGTTAATTATATTAATATTAGAGTTTGTCGTACTGCAAGACAGTAGTACTACTTTGTTGCGACACCAACTCTACTGCCTAAACTGCTGTCTATCTAAACCTTAGGACTTCTATTCTGCTGTCTTATTTCTTGTTTCCTTTTTAAGTTCATTTCCTTTATTACTGAAACTTTTGAGCTATATAATAGGCTCTGTTGTAGAACTAAGTTATTGTAGTGGTTGATTCATAATCGATCAAATTTCTTTCTTTATAGTATCAGTATCCTAACATCTGGTATTCAACTGAATCGGTATACTCCCTCCGTCCCAAAAATAGATGACCTAGTTTAAGTTTACACAAAATTTAAGACAAGTAGGAGGGATGAGTATTTTTAAGTATTTTTTACCTTTATACCCCAAGTATTGTATACATTTCATGATTGTTATCTCCTACCACTTTTGAATGAACACCGTAACTCATTGATTATCTTGAGGGCTGTGTTTTTTTTTTTGTTTTTTTTGCGTTGAAGAGGTTTTTCCACGTAAACTAGTACCCCTTAATAGCTATGTTGGTAAGAGGATGGAACTCTCTGTACGACTCCTACTCTCTCCTGCCTACCTGAACTCTTGGTTTTTCCCCCTTTTTCCGGCATCTTCTAGCCGTTACTCTGTCTACTTCCTCCTAACGGCTACTTTCAACCGGAATTCAGTCGCCTTTCATGCCGGAAACCTGCAAATTCTAAGTTTCTTCTCTCTATTGTCTCTCCTCTCCTCCTATATCATCTTCATCATGAACCCAATGTATTGCTGCATATGTAATTGCTTAAATCTTACCACAAATCACATGAATCTCACAAATCACTCACAAAGTTCAGGCACCCTAAATATCACAGGTATCACAGGAATAACATAAATCATCAGTTCTACAGGCAACCCAACTATTGCTAGGAATCAAGCTCACTATGGTATCCCAAGAAATATATCTCTGCTCATTCAGCTTAAGATTCAATCTATAAATTCTATAGAGATCATTACTGCTACTTTAACCTCAGAACTACCAAAAAAGCCAATATTCAAATCCAAGTCATATCAAACCTATAAAAACCCAATTGCTCTGGAGCAACAAAAGTTCTACAACATTTCTACCCCAAATTCTAATTCTTCTCCTCTATGGAGAATCGGTTCTTAAACATATTACATACCTAAAGCTTGATCATTTCCAATTCAAAGATAGATACTACTGGTATTTACCCAAACTCAAATGCCATAATAACAACCATATCCAGCATAGACAAAACATACTTAGTTCAACAAACTTCAAATCCAAGAACCACAACCATCTTTACATCAACATTCAAACGGAAAGACATAGAAATTTTTCATACAAAACCCAAAATAACAAAATATCTAAACCAGTAAGTTTTGCAAGAATCACCCATTACCCAAATAAAGTTCAGAACACACCCAAACTAAAAACCACTTTCATCTTCAAACCATTCATAAAACAAAGATTGCAAAATCCTTACCGAGAGAAGAGACGAGTCTTGCTCCGAGTTCCCTGGCTCACACTACGAGTCCGGCCACGAATCATGTGCACACTACGCTCAACGGAACGTCTCCTTGGATGAGAGGGACAAGGTCCTCCTTCAGGTTCAACATCAACTATTTCTGCATCACTGGAATCATTGGCATTGTCAGATACACCCATAGGAGATTCAGGCACGCCCATCTCTGGATCGTCTGGATGGATCGGCGGTCGGATTGGTAGCTGGATCGGTGGCTGGATTTGTCTCGGCCCTACTCACCCCTGCAAAAATTGCACGACCTATCTTACCAGTGGCTGGACAAAGAGCGTCCATTACCGGAAAACGCATGGGCTCGTCATCCCGCCAAGGTTGATTAGCCATCTGACGAACCACAAAACTCTCCTCAGCAGAAAGAGTAACGGACCGAAACCCGACTCTACTCAGGCCAGACACCAAAAATCGATCGGCAACAACATCTACACCTTCATGCACCTCAAATGGACCAAATTTGGGGTGATATGCATACAATACCCAATGATTTCTCGATCCCATTTGAGGATGAGAAGAAGACATAGGCATCCCAGTAACGTACCTTTTAACAGCATCAGAGTCTTCAATCGAAGAACTTCCAATACCATCGGGAATATTCTGGCTATTGCTTCCTCCACCACCTCCAACATCCACATCAAGCAAAAGGATTACTTGTATCCCGGTTAAGTGGAGTGGGTTTCAGGCGCTTGAAATATTGACGGAGACGATCAACTGGAGAATCAATCAAAATATCATGAAAAATGCCTGGCGGCCCATCAGTTTGCAAACACTCTTCGATCTTCACTTCGACATTATGCTGCATATCATCCAAGTACCGGAAAAACTCTCCTCAAAGCTAGGGGATTCACAACCTTGAGGAAAAGCAATGCCATAGGGCAATCGAGACACGCAATGTTCTCGAGGATACCGGTGAATCCTCGGTTCAATATCAACTTCAACCAATTTTCGCTTACCCTTTCAATCAAAATTCTTCTCAGCGTCAGACATAGTGTTTGGAGCAACAAGGAACTCAACAGATTTGCTAAGGAAAATGGAGAAGAATGGATTAAGAATTTAGATTGTTTCTCTATGCTAGAAGAGAAATTTATAAGGAATTCCATCGATTGGTATAGGGTTTACACACCATTAAGTGGCGACGGTTTCCAAAGCACAAACCTTTTCGTCTCCAACACCCTTAATCCTATCTCTGTCCCTTCATTTTTCCCACGTCTAGGGCATCAAGACCTACAGTCTAAAATGCATAACTTCACCTTCTTAAGGCTAACTAATACCTTACTGGTTTTCTTGAGAGATGGAGTTCGGGGGATGACACATTCTCCACTTGGCAGTGAAACATGTTCGGTGCAAATAACTGCTCAACCATCCACACGATCCATTCACACGCATATGCTCCAGAATCACTCTCTGCAAAAAAAAGCCCAGATATCACAACAGAAGGGACATCTGAATCGCATCAACTAAGGCCCAATGGAAAGCAGAAATGGGTTAAAAGTACTCCTAGCCCAAACAACAGTTCAATTCCTTTGCCCACTCACACCACGCAGCTTAAATAATTACATCTCAGCACTGCATAATTATTACTACTGATTGGCGAATTAATGCTTCTCTGATCATGCAAAAGCTGGCTCACACAGCTGATCATCACAAACTAAGGCTAAGTACTCTTTTACCTCAGTGGTGTGGCTCTTTCACTACCTGGCATATTCATATTTTCCATCAATTATATTACATGAAAACATAGTTACAGACCCCAATGTTAAGCACAGTAGCTATCAAAACCTCATCTATGATCGTACTAGAAACTTGGATAATAATGCAGGCACCCTCACCATTATTAGAACTCTCGTACAATTTTTTTACTACCATAAATACATCTTGTATTGCTCTGGAAATTGTTTTTTGTGAGTCCCTCTCACAAGGTTTGCCAGTAGTCAACACCACCAACTCAGTTAGCAAAGCCAAACAATTCAGATATTGGACTCACTTGGTTAGCACATGGTACTTGTACTTCATCTCTGATTGTGTTTGGATTATAAAGCATCATCAGTACTATCTCCAACAAAACAACAAAACCTATGCTAAGTACAAAGCTTACCTACATCACAAAATTCAAATTAAATTTTTTAGATCAAGTACTACACATACCACCATTCATTCATTCATCCACATCATAACAACCATTTCTAAAACCCTTTTCATGGCATCCTCCTCAGAACCAATTCCTCCGATCAAGTTGAAAACTTAGTTGAACAGATAAACTCCTCTCTAAACATCCCTAAAGACCTTTTTCCCAAAGTGTTCATCAACTCTGAAAATACCTTACCCAAAAAGAAAGAAAATTGGAAATGGGTCTTCATTGGAAGATATTGTAGCAAAATATCTCATGAAACCAGAACTATCTCAAGGTTCATCAATTCAAACTGGGAGCTTAGGAGAAATGCTGAAGTGAGCCTTTGGAAGAAGAGAGTAAACTATTATTCTATCAAACTAGGCAGCATAGAAGATTACAAAGTGTTTAGAAAAGGAGGTACTAGAGGCATTTTTGACAAACTTATAGTCTTAACTGAAGTCCCACCTGCTGGACCAGATTTTATTGATGAAGCAAACTTCTACAGAGTCAAGATTTAGGCTTTGGTCAAAAAGATTTCCTAGGCACATCATTCCTGATATGAGCAACATCATCAAACCAGCAGGAATCTTTCAGGAAGCTAAGAAATCTTATGGGAGAGATAAAGATGAAAAGAATATGGAAGTTTTCTTAACCATAGATGTCACTAGAGCTCTAAAATATGACATTGATGCTCATGAAACCCCAACCATTCCTCACTGGCTTGAAATGTCTTATACCTTGAATGACATTGCATTCTGCAAGGTATGCAGAATTCTAGATCACCCAGGCCCTCTTTGTGAAGAAAAGGAAGAACAACCTCAAAATGCTACTCAAAAAGCCCATCCTTCAAATCTCAGTAACTCATACCCCTCAACTTCCAACACCCCAACCAATTCCAACACCAGTAGCCCTCATAAAAATATCAAAATAAGACATTACACTGATAGGGATGCTGCTGAGGAATTTTCTATCAAAATGAGGCTAGCACAAAGACATATCATCCTAAAGAATAGCTCTGAAGAGCTTGATGGCCCTGGGGACTATATCATTTTCAAAGCTGGATTACATCAGCCCATCAAATGAGAAATACCAACTACTAGCAATGAAGCCTTAGCTTGTCAAAATAAACACAAAAAACTCATTGATAGTAGAAACAAGGATAAACTGATGAAAAAGAAGGGTATCAACATCAAAGCTGCTGCTAGGAAACATCATCCAACTTCTGAGAATAATGTGGAAAATAATATCATCCCTAAAAATATTTTCCCAAAAATCCATGAAGATTTTAACAAGAACTTAGCATCAAATGTCTTTGCCACCACACCTTCTCTGGCTGATATTTAAAAATAAATCAATGAAGATTTTAACAACCAGAAGAAGCTGCTCTGGGAAAGAATAAAAAAGGAATTTAAACTCAAAGTTGTTGACACTGATCTTCACTCTCAGCTAATTGATCCAAAAAGAAAGCTCTTTATTCCCTCTGCTGCTTCCGGCCACCCTCTCCAGTACTGGGATCAAAGTCAACCTACCAAGAAGAGTAATACCCAAATGATGCAAATGAAGGAAGATCATCTAACTGATTTGACTACTGGCAGCCTTGAGGGAGCTAATCCTTTTCCAAGCCACCAGGTAACTTCTTTTATATTCTGCTATATATCTCAAAGAAATATATCTAATTATATCAATAATACTTTAGTTATGATGACAGTTTTCCAACTTAGTTTAAGTACCTATCACAACATCATATTCCTTCATAATGCTGCTTATATAGGTTATTTCATCACCACTTTCAATCATCCTAATGTTTCTTATTTCTGGAAATTTTATTCTGTCATGTCTTGGAATTGTCAAGGTCTAGGACAACCACATACCAGTAGACATTTAAATAACATGTTAAATAAACATAATCCTGATATCTTCTTTTTATCTAAAACTAAACAACAAACTAGGAATCTGAAAGTTATCCTTAGCAATATAGGAGTCACTAATTTTTGGTTTGTGGAACCTAGAGGAAAGTCCAATACTGCTGGTGGTCTTGTTTTAGCCTAGAAAACAAACATAAAGGTCACTATACAAGATTTATCTAATCATCACATTAGTGCCACAATTTATCCTAGTACATGAGAACCTTGGTTATTCACAGGTTATTATGGCAGTCCTTACACTACTCTTGATAAAGTGCATTCTTGGAAAATGATAGAAAATACTGATAAAACTAATACACTCCCATGGTTGATAATGGGTGATCTTAATTTTGTGCTACATGATCATGAAAAATTCAGTCAACATCATATTGATTCTTATGAAGCTAACATGTTTCTGGAGAAATTGGAAGAAGCCAACCTTACTGATTTGGGTTATATTGAATGTCCTTTCACTTGGACCAACATAAGAATGGGCATTCATCTCACAGAACAAAGACTAGACAGAGGTCTAGCCAATGAAAGTTGGCTGGAAATACACCCACATTCCACCATATCCAACCTCCCACCATAGGGTCGATCATAACCCAATCCTCCTAAATACCAATCCAAACCGGAAGCAAGGACATATCCCTTTCAAAAAAATTAGCCCTTGGCTTGATCACAAAGACTGCAAAGAAATCATAGCTGAATGTTGGAAGACTCAACACAAAGGCTCTCTTGTTATCAAAATTGCTAGAAAACGGAGAGATATTAAAGTCAAGTTAAAGAAATGGAACAAAGAAGTATATGTCAATATCAAGTCCAATCTAGAAGACATCATACAACAACTAGAATGGATTACCAAGAATCAATTCAACAAAAACAGAGGAAAGGAAATAAAAGAGGCTAAGAAGAAAATTGAACATTGGCAGAACATTCAGGAATGTTTTTGGAAGACTAAAAGCAGAGATCAGCTCATCAAATTGGGAGACAAAAACACCAGTTTCTTCCACTTATCTGCCAAGAAAATATACAAAAGGAATAAAATTGATTCAATCCATTAAGAAGATGGCTCTTGGCTTCAAAACAGTGATGAGGTTGCTCTCTGCTTCACCAACCACTTTGCCAAAATGGCTACTGCTGAACCTATAACCATCAATCAATCCCTCATTAACCTCATACCCACCACTATCACCAACACTGACAATAATAACTTATTAAGGATCCCTGATGCTATTGAAATCAAAAACATTCTTTTCAGTATGGCAGGTGAAAAGGCTCCAGGTCCTAATGGATTCCCACCAAATTTCTTCCAAGCCAACTGGGATGTGGTTGGTGAAGACATCATCACCATGGTGCAAAACTTCTTTACTTCTGGCTACCTTCTTAAAGAGATGAACTCTACTTTCATTTCCCTCATACCCAAAACTGAGAACCCTACTACCCCATCCCATTTCAGACCTATATCCTTATGCAATACCACCTACAAAACATATCTAAACTCCTTGCTCAAAGACTCAAACCTCTTCTACCCAATCTTATATCCCCTTTTCAGTCAGCCTTCATTCTTGGTAGACAAATTTCTGACAACATAGCCATAGCCCATGAACTTATACACCATATGAATACCAGAATAGGGGAAAAATGGATCTAATGGTACTATGGGCATTAAGATTGATATGGCCAAAGCCTTTGACAGGGTTAACTGGGAATTTCTTCTCCAAGTTATGAGCCAAATGGGATTCAGCTCTCAATGGTGCAACCTAGTCCATCAATACATCTCCACCACCAACCTTGATGTTTTGGTAAATGGCTCTCTTGGAAAGTTCTTCAAACCTACTAGAGGACTCGGACAAGGAGACCCTCTCTCACCCTACCTGTTCCTTTTCTCGCATGGAGGCACTATCTAGATATCTCACATATGCCGAATCACGTGGTCTCATCCATGGGACAAAGATTTGCAAGTGAGACACCTGCAATTAATCACCTCATATTTGCCGATGACTGCATGACCTTCTCGCAAAGCCAATTTGGAAGAATGCAACAACTTAATCAAGATATTTCAAGATTTTGGTCAGTCCTCCGGATAGTTGATAAATTTTACTAAATCAGGAATTTTCTTTAGCAAGAATACTGCTCTAGATATTGCAGACAACATAAGCAATGCCATGCAAGTTCAAAGGATTAGCACTTCTGACAATGTTTGGGATCCCCTCTTCACCAACAAGCAAAGTCCAAGCTTTCAAGCCTTGTGCTGAAAAAATAAAATTCAAAGCTAATTTGGTTGGAAAACAAATTTATCTACAGCTGGAAAAGTTACAATGATCCAAACTGTTACATCAACATCCAGCATATACCAAATGAACTGCTTCAAGATCCCAAAGGGCACCTGCAAGGAGATAAATGCTACACAAAGGGACTTCTTTTGGAACAAAAAGACAAATCTAAAGGACTATTCTACATTGCTTGGGATGCTGTCAACAAACCAAAGGAGCTAGGGGGCTTAGGATTCAAAAATATGGAGTACTTCAATCTAGCTATGATCTCAAAAATTGCTTGGAGATTAATAGAAGAACCAAATTCTCTATGGACCAAGTACTATGAAGGCATCCCATTTCCCAAACCAAGAAGTCATCGAATGGATATAAAGCCAAAAAAACACAAATTCTTGGATTTGGAAAGGAATCCTGGAGGGCATATCTTGCATTCAAAATTATTATATCCGGGAAGATAGGGGATGGAACTAAGATTCACATTTGGGAAGATAGATGGATTGGAAAACTACCCTGGCATAATTCAAAAAACCCCTCAATGCCCTTCAAACCTTACAACAAATCAATCAACTTTTCAATACCCAAGGAGAATGGGATACCGATGTTCTAGCTCTCTGGTTTCCTCAAGAAAATCAAAACCTTATCCTTCAAACAAACCATTCCCCAAATACTCGAAGACACCATCAAGTGGAGCTTAACTAAAACAGAAAATTTCTTGTCAAATCCCTTTATGACCGGCAAATTAATGACAAATATGCTAATGATACTCACATATCACCTTGAAGGAGATATGGAAACCGGATTCTACCCCAGCTATTCACCTATTCATATGTAAGTGTGCACATGACATCCTACCAACCAATGCCAAGTCCGCTAGTATTCGAACTACATTGATCCTATTTGTACTTTCTCGCAAGAATGCTCCCGAAGACATCACACATGTTCTCATGGCCTTCCCAGCTGCCTCCGATGTTTGGACTACACTCTTCGGGGGAAAATCATCAACTCTTCACCGCTTACAGATCCTTCCATGATTGGTTTCTCGCTCGACAATCCCATTGCTAGTTGGAATGCTACCTTTGTCGCCATCTCATTTGGTTTATCCGAAAGCTAGATGTGATTTGGTCTTCCGAAATATAGGTCATAATGCTGCTGCCACTGCCTCAAAAATCACTCAACATCTATGCACATTTAGTAGAGTGATTCACAACCCAGGGCACATCTTAAACAACCTATATTATCAGGAAGATACCAATGATCAAAGCCTAAGACTCAGCAGTTTAAACAGAAACACTGAAGAGAAACTTGGCATCATTATTAGCATACACATTATGGAGGTTAACAGTAACTTGGCTAATAGTGATTTACCACATTATACTAACTTTGCTTTTGTGGCTCTGTATTTCACAGGGCTGTGTGTGGGAGCAAGGAATGTTAAATACCCAGCAACTGAACTCAACAGAGCAAGCAGAGCCAGCAGAGGAGCTCAACTAGCACTGGCTTGGGAAAAGGAAATGAAAAGGACCAACATTGACTTTGTAGCAGGGGAAAAAGAAATACTACAAGCCATACAAAAAGGTTACCAACTAGAAGTTCAAAAAAGATTTCAAGGAGATTATATTCAAAGTGCAGATAGGAATTTTGAAGCTATAGACTTTGCTTTGGGAAGACTCATTAAACTAGCTCCAAAACAACCCAACAATGCTACTAAATTAGCCAGGATATCCAGTTTTTCTACTTTAACCCTAATCTTCATTTACTTTTGACATCCTTACAGTCCATTCCTAACTTTGATATTCAGGATAACTGTAATAATTGTGATCTTATTTTAAGGGGTCAACTTGGTGCTAGCCTTAGTCAAGTTGATCTCAATGTTGTACCTTTGGAGTAAGTTGCTCTTTTGAGCTTCGTTTCTCTTTTCTTATACAAAAAACAAATAGCAATGTTGGTTATTCATATGTTGCATAGGTTGGCCATTTCCCATACTTTTTTTTTTTTTTAATTAAGTTGATTGAAAAAACAAAACAAAATACAGAGAGTTACTCAAAGTGTTGATTATCCTTATCTCATGACATTGATTTGAGATATTGGCCCCTACCAACATATTGTTAACTCCTATAGCAGAAAAAGAAGTTACAACTGAACTTGAATATAGAAAACCTGACTGTAAAGCATTTGAATTGCAGTCTGGCATATGAAACCAGAGATGTTTGTGGATGTTCTTTTTTCTTGCTTCCTTTGCACTACTTTGTTGCATTTCGTATTCTTATAAAAGATACCCAAAAAATTGTTACAGGACATTAACATCTTCATTGCTTCTGACATGATGGCTCGATTTCTCCAAAAAAAATGCTTGGCTTGTTTTGAGCATAAAGAATGAGTCTCTGGCAGTCACCTTCAACATGGGAGTTTTAAAGATCCAAACTCTTTGCCCATTTAGCCACTTCTAGCAAGCTCAGAACCTCTTCTTCTTCTGCATTGGAGGCATTGAAGGTCCCATCTGAAGCTTGGATAGTTGCACCTGTGTCAGAACGATAAGTTATACCATAACCAGCAGAAGAAGAAGAATCCACCCAGGAAGCATCAAAATTCACTTTTGATTGATTAAGGGAAGGAGTTGTCCATCCTTGTTCAATATAGTTGTTGTTCCTGTGTAGGCCAGAGGTAGAGATAAGTCCACTGTGATGGTTTCTAATTATATTATCCTTTAAAGGGGACCAAAAATTCAAATCTCTCTGGACTGCTAAGGCCAATTGCAGACTAGTGGTTGATTTGGACTCAAATATCTTAAGACATCTTTCCTTCCAAAGCAACCAACATTTTGTTGCCATAAGTTCTATACCACTACTTCTACAGACCCCTACAGACTATTGGACATGAGACAGCCGTGACTTATTTCTACTTTCCTTGTTTGTTTTATTTATAAGTAATATCTTTTGTATATCTTGTGTATCATGTAATCCTTGTATTCCAAGGAAAATCTATTGTAATCTTTGATATTATAAATATACAAGATTTCTTTGTGTTTCTCATCCATTGATAACACGATAATTCTAGTCTCAACTTGGTATCACCTTGGTTTCCAAGGGCCTATTTTTTGATCAATTCTTTTTGATTCTATCTATTTTATTATCATTTTTTTTCTTCATCAGAATGACTATTTTGGCTGAGTCTTGTGATCGTGGCAAATCCAATCTCGGGTCTTCTTCTTCATGGACAGCCGTCCCTTTCGCTAGACTTCATGGAGCTATTTTGGAAAAGCTCACAAGTCACAATTTTCTTCTTTGGAAGGCTCAATTTTTACCCTATTTACAAGGTTACGCTATTGAGGGTTTTTTTAATGGTTCCAGTCCACCGGTGAAGAACAAGGATGGTTCTCCGAACCACACTTGGATAGATTTTATCATCACTCACATCACCAATTTTGGCAGAGGTAAAATCCTGTAAAACATCTTCAGAGGTATGGACCAAACTTGCTGAATTTTATGCATCTAAAACTAATGCTACTCTTATCCATTTGAAGTCTTCTCTACAAACTGTCACTAAAGGAAGTTTATCTATGACTAATTATATTCAATCTGTTTGTAATATTGTTGATTTCTTTGCTGCAAGTGGTCTTGAAATTTTGGGATACAAAATTTTGTCATTATGTACTCAGAGTTCTTAATTCGGCATATGAGAGTATTGTCAGTTCTCTCAATACAACTATGAGTTTGATAACCACTGATCAGTTTGAATCTATACTTTTGACTTATGATCTTCGTGTTGATGCACAAAATAAGTCACTCCATGCGCCTCATCAAGCCTAGACTCGCCGTTCCTCCGATATTCCTCTTACCAAGAAGGGACTCTTGCGGTTATCTGTCAAATATGTGAGCAACCTTATCATAATGCTTGCAATTGCTAGGAACGATTTGATCAAAACTACTTTCCCCTACGACGTCCCCCGCTGGAACTCGTGCTGCTTATATGGCTACTCACAATCCTGTGTATACCTAAGATTGGCTTCCTGATAGTGGTACAACAAATAACATGACAAATCTGGTAATCTTCAGACTCATTATGAATATACCGGTCCTGATCAGGTTAAAACTGATAGTGGTGCAAATCTCTCTATATCCCATACGGGTAATGTTGTTTTACAAACTCCCACCCATAAGTTTGTACTCTCTAATGTTCCACACTTGTCTCATAATCTTCTATCAATTTCTCAATTTTGTTGTGACAATGATGTGGTTTTTGAATTTTTTGGTGATTTTTGCATTGTGAAGGATCGACTTACGGGGGAAGTAGCACTTCAGGGGAAGCTCAATGATGGTTTATACACTCTTTAGCATGTCACTCCTAAAGCTTTTGTTAGTGAACGTGCTTCTATTCAAACCTGGCATCAACGTTTAGGTCATCCAATGCTTCGTACTATTCAATCGGTTTTTCGTCGTCATTGTCTTCCGGTTTCCAGTTCTAAGTTTTCTTTTTGTTCCACATGTTTAGAGAATAAAAGTCATAAATTGCTTTTCAGTCTAATATTATGGTTTATGAACATCCTTAAGATTTAATTGTGGCAGACGTTTGGGGACCTGCTCATATTTTATCTAATGAAGGTTATCGTTATTATATCTTGTTTGTTTATGCTTTTAGTCGATTTACATGGATTTTTCCTATGCATGCTAAATATGATGCGTTATGTATTTTTAATACTTTTTCTAAACATGTTGAGAATCTCTTTAATACCAAAGGTTTTTCAATCTGATAATGGTGGTGAATATAGTAAGTTTACTAAACTTTTACAAGATAATGGTACTCATCATCGTTTTTCATGTCCCCATACTTCTGCTCAAAATGGCTTAGTTGAATGTAAAAATCGTCATGTTGTCGAAAGTGACCTTACCTTACTATCTTTAGCTTCTGTCTCGTTATCCTTCTAGTATGATTCTTTCTTTACGGCTACATTTCTTATGAACAAATCATCTCCAGGTCCCGATTTGTTTCAAAATCCCCTTATGAATTGGTATTTAAACGTGTACCCCGATTATTTATCTTTGCACACGTTTGGTTGTCTTTTATTTCCTCATCTTCGACCATATGGTCGCACAAAACTAGATTCGCGTTCATCGCCTTGTGTCTTCCTAGGCTATTGTTTTCATTATAAAGGATATAAATATCTTCACTTACCCTCTGGTAGAGTTTATTTGTATCGTGATGTCGTCTTTTTTGAAGACAAATTCCCGTTCTCCACTGCAGTCCAATTTGTTGACACCAGCTGCTATGCATCTACCTAATGAACAGTTGGTTTATTCTGCTTTACCACCACCGACTACTAATAATCATCCGATAGTTACCCATGGAAAGGATGACATTTTTAAAATGAAAGTTCGCGTTGCTTCCAAACATGCTAAAATTACTTATGATTTATTTGAGACTTCACGTATTCTCAGGCTAAAAATGATCCCAAATGGCGTCCTCCTATGGATTTGAAAAGTTATGCGCTTTAAAGAATGGGACGTAGTCCATCGTTCCACCTCATCCTAACCAAAATATTATTGGTTGCAAATGGGCTTATCATGTTAAACGATGAGCTTATGGTACCGTGGAACATCCTAAAGCTCGTTTAGTTGCAAAGGGTTTTAATCAACAATAAGGCATTGATTATGGTGAGATTTTCAATCCGGTTATTAAGCCATGCACTATTCGCATTATATTGACACTTGCTTTGTCTTATAATTGGCTTAGTTATTCGTCAACTTGATATTCAAAATTCTTTTCTCAATGACATTCTTACTGAGGAAATCTACATGAAAAACCCCCTGATCATACAGATCCTCAGTTTCCGGATTATGTTTGCAATTTGCATCGATCTATTTATGGCCTTAAACGGGCTCCTCGTGCATGGTATACTCGTCTCGACTCTTTCCTTCGTAAACTTGGCTTTGTTATCTCTCGTTTTCGATACTTCTTTATTCATTCGACGATCGGTTGAGGGTATTATATTTCCTTTGGTTTATGTGGATGACATCATTTTAACGGGATCTTGTAAGACATCTTTCCTTCCAAATTAACAAATATTTTGTTGCCATAATTTCTATATCACTACCTCTATAAACCCCTGCCCATACTAATTAACTATTTTAATTATCCCTTTATAATCATCTGCCATACTATTGAATGAGACTTTAATGACTACGATGACGACAAGAAATTCCTATTTTCTATAATAGTCCATATGCTTTAGAACATATTTCAATACAAAAACTCTATATGAACCGTGTAGTTGAACTACACAAAAACTAACCTCCCATAAGCTTTCAAATGTTAGGGCCCAAAAGTGGCCCCCTGCTAATCTCAAGTGGGTGGAGCCCACCCCCATGTGAGGATTAGGTTTTGAGTGGTCCCTTTGTTCGGTTCATAGAGAACCAATGATTTCAATAAGAAATTTTACCACCAGGTATAAGGCCTAAGTTGTCTACACTGAGTATCATAATATATAGGAACTTGACCCGTGTTGTAATCTGCGGGACCTAAAAAAGTTGTGTGTCAAATTTTACCTATGTCTTCTGTAGGATCCACGGACCGCCGCACCCTCTCCGGACAAGGCCACATAGCACCGATATTGTCCCCACTTGACTACCTTGAGGTTAGGTGTGGGGTTTTATCCAAAAGGTCTCGGTGCTATGTAGAGAGAAAGCGTAGCTTATATATCACCACATATATGGAACTTGTCTTCATCCATGTGGGACTATCTTTAGCTATTCCATGTGTGACTCATATGTGTGTATTGAGCCGCACAACTCCAACACCATCCATTTGTTGGTATAAACTCATATGTGTGTATTGAGCCGCACAACTCCAACATCATCCATTTGTTGGTATAAAAACTGACAATTGTTCTCCATGCTCATTACCAGTTATGTTTTCTTCTTTCTTTTTTTTTTGTCTGAAATTTCCTAGATATCCCTATCCTTGAGTGGGAATTAAGTGTTTGGCCCTCACCTCACTCTTTCTTACTCTTATGGCCTTGGGCTTAAAGCCCATTTAAAAATTCTTTAACCTATTTTATTGAAATGACCCTTAAAAAAGAAGGAGGGTCATATGAATAAAGATGTTAAATGATGTTAAAATTTGACATAAACTAAATTCTTGAGGGGTATAATTGTCAAACCAACTTCAATATAACATATCTCACAAACCATACGTAGGAATTTGACAAATTTTATATATTTAGAAAGGTTTTTGAAAGACCAATCCAACGAGCGTAAATACATATATCAAATTATTTGTATTTATCAAAAAATTTATTCCTTAAATGATTTTTATTTTATTTTCTTATTTGTGTGTAGATATTATCCACAATGTTTTTTTTAAAGAAAACTATTATTCAAAGTATTTTCTTTAGTGTGCAGATATTATCTACGACTTTTTTCGGTGTGCATCTATTATCCACAGTGTTTTTCTAGTGTGCAGCTATTATCCACAATGTTAATTATAACCTTTCATAATGGTTTATAATACTATAATATGTACATTAAGTAAGTTTATAAAACCGTTTTTTAAAGATGAACAAACATATTGATATGAAGTTGTGTAGAAAATATCCACGACTAGAATCCGTGCAGGAAATATACACAGCTAGAATGTGTGCAGGAAATATTCACAATTGTTTCAGGGCCAAGAGAATAATGTGCATAAATATTTCTAGGGAAAAATATCGTTTGGTCCTTTTTTAGGTGGGCCCATGTCTGTTTGGTCCTTTGGTCAAACGCCTTTACTGTTTGGTCCATAATTATTTAAAAATATAAAACAGACAAAAATACCCTTTCGTGTTAATTTTTACTTATTTTCTTGTAGCAGTTCATTCCAGAAATGAAGTCCATATAAAAACCTAAAAAAACAAACTTCATTCCAGAAAATGAAGTCCACATAAAAACCTAAAAAACAGACTTCATTCCCAGGAATGAAGTCCATATAAAAACCTAAAAAAACAGACTTCATTCCCAGGAATGAAGTCCATATAAAAACCTAAAAAAACAGACTTCATTCCCAGGAATGAAGTCCATATAAAAACCTAAAAAAAACAGCAGAAAAATGTGTTTCTTCTTCTTCGTCTTTTTCTTCTTCATCTTTTTCTTCTTCTTTGTCAACAATAAAAGAGAAATATCTTTTTCTTCTTTCTTAAATCTTTTTTCTTCTTCTTCGTCTTTTTGTTCTTCATAGTGAACAACGAAAGAAAAAAAAATCTTTTTCTTCTTCTTCGTCTTTTTCTTCTTCACCTTTTTCTTCTTCTTTGTCAACAACAGCAGCAGTAATGTGTTTCTTCATGTTTTTCTTCTTCTTCGTCATACACAGCAGCAGAAAAATCTAAAAAATTCGTCATTCTTCATCGTCTTCATGAGCAGCAACAGAAAAAAAAAATGGGGAGGAGAGAAACTAGATCTGAAAATAGGAGGAGAGAGAAAGTAAATCTGAAATAAGATATTTTCGGGGTTTCTTTTCTATATATATATATATATGGTCCCAAAAGGGTATTTGTGCACTACAGGATGACATATACATCATCCATGACATCATCCTAGGACCAAACAATAATTTGTAGGACCAAATTATAATATATTTTCCCAAAAAGGACCAAACAGACACATGACTGGGTCAATAGGACTAGACTCATCCTAATATATTATTCTATGACCATATGGTATTTCCTACATATTTCTATGACCCCAGGGCCAAAAGAGTAAGACGCATGTTTTCTAGGGTCATAAGAATAAGTAACCCTATCCTTAATGTTTATTGATGATAATTATTAACAAAAATAATGAGGCAAAAACGGTTGATGTGTTTCTTAACTTTCAAATGTTAGACGCTCTTTGTTTTGTCTAATTCAGCCTAGCTTTATTTTGTATTATAAAATCGAAGAAAGGTACTCTAAAATTGCCTTATGGTACTCCAATTGGTATTATTAATGTATGCTGTCATGAATCACATATTAGAAATCAACTCCACCGTTCTTGAAACGTCATAACCTCCTTTAAAACTATCCTTTTCAACTGAATTGATATATCAATCATCCTTCTCGGGTTTAATAAGATTAACTGGAGTTCATTTGCATATACAGTGCGATGATTCTGTAGTTCATTTTTTACTCAATACCTTCCCTTCGTTACTCAAATTGTGACGGTCATCAGTGGTACTAATTCTCCCAACTAAATCTGGTGGTCTGTCAATTCTTATAAGATAGGACATAAAAAAAAAAATGTGCACGGATTTTACACAAATTGATATGTCTAATCTTTATAGTACAAACTAGCATACAACATCGTAAGCAAGTTTTCTTATCTTTTTTAGGGGAGGTCACATCCTTGTCATCGTAAGTTAGTTTTATTTTTAGTTTCTTTAAATCACTTTTGACGGAGTGCGTTATTTTCGGACTCTCTCTTTCATGGCGATTTTTCAAAATTTTCAAGCTCGGCCTCTCAATCGTTTCAATCTCGATTGATCCAGCTTTGAGAGTGTGCTAATCGAACTTCTCCATTGTCTAAGGACGGGTCTATGATCCTTCCCCTTAGGGCCTGGATTTATTGGTTAGTGGAGTCTTGTTCCAATTGCTATTAGGGTTTTTCTTTTTGTTGTTCTTTTAACCTATGATTACAGGAAGATCAAAGGAAAGAATTTTAAGAATGAGGGCTAGGCAATCATCGAGAGAAGAGGGGAAAAAGTAATGCGCCTTCAGGATGTTTGCACAAAAGATCCGTGAGGGACGTATTTTCCAACTAGAAAGGAAATCTTTCACAATTGAGATTGTTTATTTTGGGAGCACTAAAACAAGTCAAAATTTCGGAAAAGAGGGCGAAGAGGTTACAGAGCATGGCTTATGTTCCACCTCGACATGATTCTGGTGAATCATACTGGACAAAGATTCTAGAAGAAGGAACTAAGAAAACATAAGAAAGAGTTGGAGAGGATGTGTACTTGGCTCAAACTCGGGAAAACAATGAAGGGGCATATCTAAGAGTTTCAAGGTTTCGGAGAGGAGTCGAAGGCAAATCTTATAGCATATGCTTTCCCTGTGGTGAAAACAATCAATGTTGGATTGCTTTGTCTGATGTATTGTGTCATTATATCCCTAGTAAGCCTAAAATGGGATCTGTGGGTAACTTAAACTCGTTGGAGAATACCCGAATCTAGACACTAAGGGAGATAATAAGGGGAGTAGTTAAGATTTCTAAAAACATTGGTGGGGAAAGGTTGTTGTTTTAATCAAAAAGATTTGGCTGGCATCGATATTTGAAAATGGATGAAGTTAATATACTCACCGCAAGTGGTGCAGCTGGGAGTCCGTAGAGTGGAGACGACTTTGGAGGCCGAGAGATTTGGGAGGAGGAAGGAATTATCATCAAAATTTATAAATGGCAGGGGGAGTCATTGGAGAGAGTTCCATTTAGGAAGCACAAGGATCCCGAAGCAACAACTAAAAGAAAACAAGTGAAGAATAAGGACACAACGATTTCTGTTGAATCCATCAATACCGCAGGTAAGTGGATGAAGATAAGAGGATTGCCTCTTAGATTATGGAGCAAGAATAATTTCATGAATATTTGCAAAGAAATGGGAGGGTTGGTTGCAATATGTTCGGAAACCTTGTCTATTAATCCGGATACCAAAATTCATTTTTTTCGAGTATCGTTGGGTGGTGCTCTCAATCGGATACCGGCAGTGGTTATAATGGAGTTAGAAGGCGAGAAGTTGGTGTTAACAGTTCAATGGGACTTTAACTACTCACCCAAAGAAACTATATCCGATCAGGAGTATGCTAGGAAAGTAGACGATTTTGATGCAGCTATGTCGAATACGCTGAAAAAAATATCGCGTTCGTAACAATGAGAGGATTTGGGAGCAAATGATTTAGACAGTGCTTATATACGTAATGTAGTGCCTGAAGCTACTATATTTCCGTCCCATTCTTATATTCAAACCGATGCTGGATTAATGTTGTAGAGGAAAACGAAGGGAGTTGGGTCTTTGTGCCAGGCCTGCGAAGACGAGCGAGCTTAAGTGGTGATAACACAGCCTGCAACACAAACATTGAATACAGGAATGGGTCGAGATATTCGCCGGTTACGGCATGCAGTTGAGTCCGGGGAAGAGAGGTCTGATAACAACTCTTACAAACGTGCAATATACTCGAAAAGGAGATGGAAGATGAGGGTGAGGAATTTAGAAGAGGTGCAGAAAAACAATGAAGACGATGAGGAAATGCTGATCGAAAACACAAGTAAATTCTCTTGTGAAGGTGGCTTGTAGCTATGGTAGTATCACCCAACAACAACGAGAGACACTGAAAAATAATATGACCAACCCGGTGGTCAATTACATGTGCAACGCTTCCATAGTTCGAGGGAAGTCAGATGACAATAACAACAGAGAAACGGAAACAATGGGTGATGATGCAATTTTTGATACCGAACAAGAGGCAAATTCTATCCAATGATGCAATGAAGTTGAAGATAGTGTGGAGGAGATTAGAACAGAAGGGAAGAAATAATTTTAAATGGATTTTAAGATATTATCCCGGAATATAAGAGGCATGAATGAGTTCGATAAACAAATTTCAATTAAGAATGTGATTGTTTCACGAGAATTGCGATTTGTTTACTTCAAGAGACAAAAATGCAACAGATTTCTCGATGATTTTGTCGAGCAGTTGTGGTATGACGACAATTTTGGATGGAATTACATCCCATCGGTAGGAAGTAGTGGTGGTTTACCGTGTATTTGGGATGGAAGTAAATTTGAGAAGTTAGAAGACGTAATAGGATACAAGAACATAACTACTATCTTTTCGAATAGGATTAATGGGTTTCGGTGGGCACTCGACGAATCTATACCGTCCTTGTGACTACAACTACAGGGAGCAATTTTGGGAAGATATGGTTGAAGTGAAAGGTTGGTGGAATGGACCTTGGTGCATTGCGGGAGATATGAATGATGTAAGGTCAAGTGCAGAGAGAAATAGGGGCGATGGAGATAGCAGAAACAATGCTTTTCTCAACAATTTTATTTTGGAACAAGACATGATAGATCAACCGTTGGTAGGGGGGTCATATACGTGGTCTAATAATCATTCTGACCCTCTTCTTTGTCGGTTAGATAGATTTCTCTTTAGTCATGACTTTGAGGAAGCTTTTCCTAATGTTATTCAAATTGTTCTGACTAGAACGATATCGGACCACAATCCTATTTTAGTCATTATCGAACACTCTATGCCTTCTAAGCCTTATTTCAAGGTTGATGAGGTGTGGGTTGAGCACCCGGACTTCGTGAAGAAGGTGCGGCGGTGGTGGGAAGTCATGTCGTTCCAAGGTAGTGCGAGTACTACTTTCTTTCTCAAACCGCAAAACTTGAAGCATATGATTAAACCGTGGAGACTCCAAGAATTTGGTTCAATTGCTAGAGACAAGAAGACACTCACTTTGGTAGGATTCATGAGTTGAATATTCAAGAGGAAGATGGGGCTTTACAACATCATCGCCTAGAAGAAAGAACTCAATGTAAGCTACGCTGCGAAATATTGAAGCTATGGAGGCACGTAAATGGCAATTGCGGGCGAAACAAAATGATTTTAGATGGGGGACTCGAACACTAAATACTTTCATTGTATTGCTAGCGCAAGGAGGAAGCGAAATACGATAGCGAAGCTTCAAGTAGGAGGGATTGATTGCTTTGATCAAAACGTCATAAAGGAAGAAATAAGGAACTTTTATATAAATTTGTTCTCTCAACAAGATGAGCTGAATTCTGGTATGGAAAATCTGTATTTCCCAAAAATCAAAGCGGTGGACAAATCTTGGCTTGAAAGAGAATTCTCAGAGGAGGAAGTTTGGGGAGTTATCAAGAAGATGGGATGCAATAAAGCGCTGGACCCGGATGGTTTTACGACTGAATTTTTCAAGAGTTGCTGGGATGTTTTGAAGGAAGATTTAATGAACCTCATCAAGGATTTTCATAGATACAGGTCTATCGATTGGAGGTTTAACTGTTCTTTCATCACCTTAATTCCGAAGAAAGAAGACTCTTGTACACCGAAAGATTTTAGACCGTTAAGTCTTATTGGTAGTGTGTATAAAATTTTATCTAAGTTGCTTGCAACTAGATTGAAGAAGGTGATGCCTCGACATTATTTCGATTTCCAAGGAGCTTTTATTCATGACAAACAAATTCTTGACGGAGTGCTTATTGCTAATGAATGTGTGGATAGTAGATTGAAATCTAAGAAGCCCAGATTCTTTGCAAGATTGACATGGAGAAAGCTTTTGACAACGTTAATTGGCAATCTCTATTTACAATCTTAAAGAAGCATGATTTTGGTGACAAATGGATTTCCTGGATTAGTTGGTGTGTTTCTTCCTCGCATTTGTCGGTGTTTGGTGAATGGTAGTTCGACGGAGAAATTCAAACCCACTAAAGGTCTAAGACAAGGAGATTCATTGTCCCCTTACTTGTTTTTATTGGTGGTGGAAGTTTTATCTAAACTGATCAATGATGCGATGGAAAGAGGTCAACTTTCGGCTTTCAAGTGGTGGACCATGGAACTATTATTTCGCATCTTCAATTTGCGGATGATACGCTGATTTTCATTGATGCAAGTGTGGAAGAAGTTAGAGACTTCTAATTATCTTGTCGGTCTTTGAAACTCTAACTGGTTTGAAGTTAAATTTGGAGAAATCTACTATGATTAGTGTGGGTGCGGATAATGTTATTGATGTTCTTACCAGGGAACTGGGTTGCAAGGCTGAGAAACTTCCTTTTACTTATCTTGGTATGCCAATCGGAGCACATTGGCGTAGCACCTCAAAAGATGGGAGTATGTTTTGGTTAGAATGGAGCAAAAATTGGCAACATGGAAGAAGAAGAAATTGAATAGAGCGAGGTAGACTCGTTCTTATTCAGAGTTGTCTTGCTAGTTTACCAATATATTATTTGTCTCTTTTTCATCTGCATTAGTTAGTGTGGAAAACGAATGGTTAAAATCATGCGTAACTTCTTATGGGGAGCTACGGAAGGACGAAGGAAGTTAGTTTGGGTTGGTTGGACAAAGATTTGTATGCCTAAGGCTAACAGGTTTGGGAGTGAGAAATTTGAGGACATCAATCGGGCTTTGTTGGTTAAGTGGATATGGAGGTACTCGAAAAGTAATAATGATCTTTGGAAGAAGATAGTGCAAGAGAAGTTTAAGCGAAACAGGAGATTGCTAATGCCCGATGTTGATTCTACTTCTCAATGCAGGAGTTTGTGGAAGAATGTGGTGAACATGGTACCTATGATTCAAAGTTTGGTTCAGTTTACAGTTAAAGATGGTAACGGTATTAGATTTTGGAAGGACAAATGGCTTGATGGAGGTTGCTTGCAAGATATTTTTCCGAGAGGTGTTTAAGGTAGTGAAAGTTAAAGACGTTAACCGTGGCTGAGATGATTGGAAGTAATGGTTGGCAATGCGTTTTCAAGAGAGCTTTGAATGCTAATGAGCAGCTTGAATGGGATTTACTTCGGCGTGATGTTCGTATTCCTAGCCTTGTGGAAAATGAAGATGAGATGTCTATTATGGAGAATTTTACTACGGCTAAGTGTTACGAAATTCTAGCCGGACAAGTATGATTCTTGCATTTTCAAGCACCTTTGGAAAAGCAATATCCCTAATAAGGTCGATTTTATAATTTGGGCTTCCTTTCATAATTCTCTTCCAACTAGAGACATGTTAAGGCATAGAGGAGTGGATATAGAAAGTGATTTGTGTGTTTTCTGTAATACCGAAAGAGAAACAACGGATCATATGTTTTTGCATTGTTCTTATTCTTTTGAGGTATGGAATTACTTCATTAAAGCTTTTCGGATTTCTTGGCCAATTCCGGGAACACTTTTTGATTTGTTTGAAGCTTGGACGACAAATGTTTTGCGGGGGAGAGGTAGTTCAGTTTGGCGGATTACTCACTATGCAATTTGTTGGAGATTGTGGAAGGAACGAAATGGAAGAGTTTTTGGAACTGCTAGAAAAAAGGAAGCGACTGAGATTATTGACCTTGTTAAACAACTTGTAGTTGTTTGGTCTTGTGACTCAGATACGTTTAAGTATGTAACTCCTAGTCTTATTTGGAGTAATTGGGAGACCCTCATGAATGTGTAACTCCTTTGCTTATGTAATGATTTTTTTTTTAATATAACCTTTTCTTCAAAAAAAAAAAAGTTAGAGCATTAAGAGCATAGTCACAACGTGTACAATTTCCCGCATTAAGTAAAGGTAGCAATGGCTCTCTGCTGGTGTTTATAATTCCTTCTCTTCAGGTTCAGGATATATATTCTGCATAAATAATTGTTCCTGGGTTCTCAAAACCTTTTGAAAAACCATAATGGAAAAATTAGCGTTTTCGCCAAGTTATTCTCTTTTATTTGAATCATTTCCCCGTTTTACTCAAACATTTTCAACTAATGGATCCGTTTATTTTCGTATGAGAAGCAACTTATCTAATTCTCGCAGTTTCTTAAATTCTTCCACTTGTTTTCCATCTTTGAAATGTTGTGCTACTTCTCCTGAACTTGATGATCAATTGAAGTTCAAAGAAGCATCAAAAAATGGAAATTTAATTCCTTTAGGGAAATGCATATTTTCGGATCATTTAACCCCGGTTCTTGCTTATCGATGTTTAGTTAAAGAAGACGATAGAGATGTGCCAAGTTTTCTGTTTGAATCATTTGAACAGGAAGTTCCAATTTCTAATGTTGTAAGTGGTACTTCATCTTGTGTTTATTCACTTATTTGGTTATTGAGGGTGTTAAGTTGAACGGTACGTGGTCATATATATAGGGTCGTTATAGCATCATCGGCGCACGACCAACTATGGAGATTATAGCCAAAGAAAATGTTGTTACTATAATGGATCATGAAGAGGGGAGTAAGACGGAAGAGATTGTTGAAGATCCAATGATAGTTCCTAGAAGACTAATGGAAGGATGGACTCCACAAACTATTCATGAGCTTCCCGATGCATTTTGCGGTACAAATGGATCATACCACTTTATTTGTTAACATATTTTTGGTTTGTGGATTCTATTGATTGTTAAATATACTACTGTTCTGTGACACATTTTCGTGACACTTAGCCCCTGCTTGGCATCCTAATGCGAATGCCCCACAAGATTTGCAGCTAAGCCACGGCCAAATTTCGCCGAACCTATAGAAAAACGCAAAGCTTACTGTAAGGATTAGAAGAAGTTTGCATTTGTAGAATTTTATGTAACTTTTCGCAGCTGCAAATTTATGCGTCTTGGCCTTAAAAATTTGAAGTTTCATAATTTGGCCCATACGTTTTTATTTTCTTATGGATCTAAGACGACAAGAATTTATGTATCCTAATGGTACAACTTAATGTTCCTGTGAACAGGTGGATGGGTAGGTTATTTCTCTTATGACACCGTGCGGTACCTAGAGAACACAAAACTTCCATTCTCAGCTGCACCAAAGGATGATAGGAACCTTGCAGACATTCATTTAGGTTTCTACGATGACGTATTAGTGTTTGATCATGTAGAAAAGGTATTTTACCATATGTTGATCGAATTTTGACAAGTTTACCTGTTTGAATGTGGCCTTACTTGATGATATGCAGCATGCAAATCTTTGCATTTGTAACTAGTCATTAATAAACCTCCAGCTTTTATCCCAAAACTAAATCCTAATCCAATTTCATTTTTTTGTCCAGGTATCTCATAACCTGAACTATTAACTGGGACACTAGTATATACATGTGATTTTAAATGAGACACTAAGTGCGGTTTGACTTGCATTCTAACTCTTACAGAGAGTCCATGTAATTCACTGGGTGCGTCTAGATCGGTACTCATCTGTTGAAGAGGCTTATAAGGATGGAATGAGCAGACTTGAAGCTTTAGCATCTAAAGTGCATGATATCGACCCGTGAGTTTATCATGTCCAACCAGCAACCACCTGCACATCTTTTTGAAGTAACTGCATTTACAACTGAATCCTGCCATCCCATATGTGAATATTCACCTGCTGTGTGGTTTTTTTTTTTTTGTCATTAGACCGAGGTTAGCTGCAGGTTCCATGAACATACAAACTCCTTTATTTGGTTCTCAGATAAAGACATCATCCATGTTAAGTGAAGCATATAAGAAAGCTGTTCTTGAAGCGAAAGAATATATCTTGGCTGGTGATGTTTTCCAGATTGTGCTAAGCCAACGTTTTGAACGCCGTACTTTTGCTACACCATTTGAAGTATACAGAGCTTTGAGAGTTGTGAATCCAAGCCCATACATGACTTATTTACAGGTATTTATCTTTTCAGTAAATTCTCCATACTCTAATTCGCTTATTCTTCCTTGAATAGGAAAGTTCACGAGCTCCATATTTCCTATTCTCCATCAGGCTACAGGATGCATCCTTGTTGCCTCAAGCCCGGAGATTCTTACTTGTGTGAAGAAGGTAATGGTGCCACATTGGGGCTTGACATGCATGTTTACTGACTTGATGTCATTTACTTGTACTATTGTGTAAGGAATAGGTGATTTTCTGTTGGCAGAGAGAAATAGTTATGCGACCACTTGCTGGAACCATTAGCAGAGGAACTACAGTGACGGAAGATAAGATGGCACAGAAGCAGCTGCTGTCTGATAAAAAGCAATGTGCTGAGCACATTATGCTTGTGGATTTGGGAAGGAACGATATCGGGAAGGTAAGGTTCCTGAATCCTTAAATTTCCTCGACTCTTACGTCAATCAATGGTAACTATACCTATAAACACATTATACATCCATTGCAATGCCACAAACAACAAAATAAATTAAAACATACTACTGCTGCAGGTATCTAAGCCTGGTTCTGTGAAAGTGGAAAAGCTTATGAGTATTGAAAGATACTCTCATGTCATGCATATTAGCTCCACGGTGAGAACTCGTTATGCGAATTTTCATTCAAGTTTAGTTATAGCAACTCGATCAACTATTTGGCTTATCCTGAGATTCCGGTTGACACTCTGTATTGACAAATACAGATTACTGGAGAACTACTTGATGATTTTACTTATTGGGACGCTTTACGTGCTTCAATGCCAGTTGGAACAGTTAGTGGGGCTCCCAAGGTTTATAGCTGCTCCTTTCATTTACTATATAGGGCACTTCTCGTTCTATGGACATCAAATCCTCATTAACTTTCTCCATTTGTAACTTATCATGTAAAACAGGTGAAAGCTATGGAGTTGATTGATAAATTAGAAGTTACAAGGCGAGGACCATACAGCGGTGGATTTGGGAGTGTATCACTACTGGGTGATATGGACATTGCACTTGCTTTGTAATGTAAAGTGAAACTTCTACTTGCAACAATAATGTAAAATTGAATCAAAACACCATGAAATAGAATTACTAACCTTTCAATTTGAGTTTCTTCTACCCTTAGAATAAGGAAGAAACAAATATCAAAGTTCTTCTCTATAATACTTACAACTTCTACCCAAAATTAATTGGAAGCTACAAGTTTATTGAGGCATCTCCTCACATCAACTCAACTCAAAGAGAAAGATTGAAGGAAAAGGAAAACAAGGATTCTAACCAAGTCTCTCTTAAAACAAAACATAAGGGGAGTAGAGCTAGGGTTTCAAAACATATAGTAAAGTGAAGGATAAACAAGAAATAAAGCCAAAGAAAGGGGGCAAAAGAGAGAAAGATGTTAGCAAGGGTATAAGTGGAACATCACTATGCATCATCCTCCCCTACATAAGAGAAATTCGCCCTCGAATTGTCAATATCGGCTTCCATAGCATTGTCACCCCAATATGGAACCAAATGCTTCACGTTAAACACATCGGGTGTGCGAATGGAGCTTGGTAAGTTGAGGCGATAGGCATTGTCGTTAATCTTTTCTTCAATTGGAAATGGTCCAATCTTCCCTTGCCTTGAGCTTGTTGTATTCACCTACGGGAAACGGTCTTTAGTAAGAACCGCATAAACAAGATCTCCTACTTCAAACTCAACCACACGACGCCTTTGATCAACCTTGTTCTTGTATTTTCTTGATGAAGCTTCTAAATGCTTTCGGGTACTTTCATGTATAAGGTGGAGTTGGGAAACAAAGTCTTCCGCCTTAGCATTTGGCTTTTTCAAATTCGGTACTAAAGACAAGTCAAGTGGTACTCGTGGATTGAACCCGTACACTACCATGAATGGTGAATACCCACTACTCCGGTTCACCGCATGGTTGTAAGCAAATTCCGCCTTACATAAAACTTGGTCCCATGTCTTCAAATTCTCCTCAACCAAGCAACGGAGAAGATTACCTAGGGAGCGATTTACCACTTCGGTTTGTCCATCCGTTTGAGGGTGATAAGCGGTGCTAAAACTTAAATTGGTCTTGACCAACTTCCATAAGGTACGCCAAAAGTGTCCCACAAACGGCTATCTCTATCCGAGACGATGGAAGAAGGAATACCATGTAAACGGTAAATCTCTTTAAAAAGAGTTGAGCTACCATGACCGCATCCGTTGTCTTTTTACAAGCAATGAAATGAGACATTTTGGAAAACGATCTACCACTACAAATATTGAATCCATACCTCTTTGAGTGCGCGGTAATCCCAAGATGAAATCCATGCTCAAATCTTCCCATGGACGAGAAGGAATAGGAAGTGGCATGTATAATCCCGCATTAGTGGCCGTTCCTTTAGATACTTGACATATATGACATCTCTTCACATATCGATGAATCTCCTTCCACATTCCCCAAAAGTATGAGCTTGAAACCAAGTTCCAAGTACGAGTAGTACCCATATGTCCCTCATCATGAAGCTCCTTAATAATTTTCAACCTTAAGCTTGATTCGGAATGCAAAGACAATTTTACAGTAAAGGTACCCATCGAAAATAACATAATCACCATTACGTAGTAACCTTTCATCAACCATAAGAGGACCAAAATAAGTATCAACTTTTAAAAGCTCTCGGATGTCATCGAATCCCAAAATACGAGCCCGCATTTGTGTAAGAAGGGAAGTACGTCGACTCAAGGCATCCGCTACCTTGTTTTGTACACCCGACTTGTGCTTGATGGAAAAAGTGAATTGTTGCAAATAAGAAGCCCATTTACCATGCCTAGTAGAAAGCTTGTCTTGTGAATTGATATGCTTCAATGCCATGTGGTCCGAAAATAAGATGAACTCCTTGTGAATAAGATAGTGTCGCCAATGTTTGAGTGCTTGGACAATAGCATAAAACTCAACATCGTAAGTGCTATATGCAAGTCGTGCCCCATTTAACTTTTCACTATAGAATGCCACCGGTTTCCCTTCTTGACTAAGAACCGCCCCAATGCATAGTTTAGAAGCATCACAATGAAGTTCAAATGGTTTATCAAAATTTGGTAATATTAAGATTGGAGATGTACTTAACTTTATTTTCATCAATTCAAAGGCTTCGTCCGCTTCTTGAGTCCATGAATACTTTCCACCCTTCATGCATTCGGTTATTGGAGCCATGATTCCGCTAAAGTTTGCAATGAATCGACGATAAAAAGAAGCTAACTCATGAAAACTTCGAATATCAAACAAAGTTTTTGGCTTGGGCCAATTCCTTATGCATTCCACTTTATCTTCATCTACCGAAATCCCATCCTTACTAACCACATAACCAAGAAACAAAATTTTATCGGTCATGAATGCACACTTCTTCAAGGTAGCATAAAATTGTTGTGTCCGCAAAATCATGAGGACCTCACGGAGGTGACGTATATGAGATTCCATATTGGGACTATAAACAAGTATGTCATCAAAGTAAACAACCACACACTTCCCAATCAACTACCAAGTGCTTGATTCATTACTCGCATAAATGTGCTCGGAGCATTTGAGAGCCCAAATGGCATAACCATCCATTCATACAAACCGTCTCTAGTCTTGAAAGCGGTCTTCCATTCATCTCCCACTTTGATACGAATTTGATAATATCCATTTTTAAAATCAAGTTTGCTAAAAACACATGCTCCACTTAATTGATCAAGTAAGTCATCCAAACGAGGAATTGGAAATCGGTACTTCAATGTGATTCTATTGATTGCCCTACTATCCACACACATACGCCATGAACCATCTTTCTTTGGTACTAGTAAGGCCGGTACCGCACAAGGGCTAAGACTTGGTCTTATAAAACCTTTGGCTAGAAGCTCTTCAACTTGGCGAACTTAATTCTTCATGTTCTTTGGGACTCATCCTAGTAGTGGGCTTTGTTGGGAAGACTTGAACCGGGTAGTAGATCAATTTGGTGTTGCACATCTCTTAACGGTGGTAATGCATCCGGTAAGTCGGTAGAGGAAAAACATCTTGAAATTCTTCGATAATTGGCTTTACTAGAGGTGGCACGAAATCATATGATGGAGATTCTTTAACATGAAGTATATAGAAAACCTCCGAATCATCCAACTCTTCTATGAACTTGTGATAAGTAAGTAGATTTTTACCATCACCATTTTGTGGCTTAGGCATAAGTTCACGATTAGGTACAAGAGTCAACTTCTTATTGCTCCACATGAACGAATAGTTGTTTGTTCTCCCATCATGATTCACAAACCGATCATATTGCCAAGGCCGCCCAAGAAGTAAATGACATGCATCCATCAAAACAACATCACACCAAACTTTGTCTACATATTTGTTACTAATAGAAAAATTAATGAGACAACGTTTAGTGACTTTTACCTCGCTTCCTTGGTTAAGCCATGATAAAGAATATGGAGAAGGGTATTCTTTTGTCTCTAACTTCAACTTGCGAACCACTTCTTCGGAAACGATATTTTCACAACTCCCCGAATCAATCACAAGCTTGCAAACTTTCCCACCAATTGTTCAAGTGGTTTGAAAAATATTGTGGCGTAGCCATCGATCACCTTCGTCGAGTTTTGGAGTAAAATAGTTACGCAACACAACCAAACATGGTCCTTGGTCACCGGTGATAAACTCCTCTTCCACTTCTTCGTCGGGTTCTTTATCAAATATTGGTGGCTCCATAAGATCCAAATATGCATCACCTTCATCATCACCTTGAACAAGTAAGTTCTTCCCGGGCGATCACTCTTCCTACAATCATATGCTTTATGTCCTTCGTCTCCACACTTGTTACATTTACCATGAAAGACTTGTTGAGAAGTATTGGATTTTGATGGAACGTTAGTAGTTGGAGCTCGAGGAGTTGGAATTGGAGAAGTAGTATTTTTAACACCTCCTTGAGTGTGAGTACTCCAATTGGTATGTGAAACTCTCCTTGCGTATTGCTTCTCCAAAGATAATGCCCTTTGATATGCTTCCGACACCGAATAAATATCAAATAAGTTTAAAGTGTCTGGATATTGCATTCTCAAACCTCCTATATACCTTGCTACAAGTTGTTCTTCCGTTTCGTTAATATCGTTCCTTGCAACCAATTGATAGAACTCTTTGGTGTAGTCATTAATCGACTTGGACCCTTGCCTAAGATTTTGAAGTTGTTGATAGATAAGTCTTGTATAATTATGGGGTAGAAATGCAAGCCTCATATGTTTCTTAAGCTTCTCCCAAGATTCAATTTTAGCTTGACCTCTTCTTAACCTCATTTGTTTAAGTTGTTGCCACCAAGCGCCGGCTCTTCCTCGAAGTCTTGTTGCAACCAACCCAACTTTCTTTTTTTCGGGCACTTCCTTGAAATCCAAGATTTCTTCAACCGTTGCTAACCAATCAACAAATTCTTCCGGAGCTAAACCCCCATGGAATTCCGGAATATCAACTTTGAGTCCACCTTCCCATCGGTTTGAAGTAGTAACATTGTGGTATCTCGGTCTTTCTTCAAACATTTGGCGTCTCCCTTGTTGATGAACATGACTATCAAAAGAAGTGGTCTCCTCATCCGTTACTTCTTCTTCATAATGATGATGTTGAGTTCTATATTGATCTTGATGGATATTTAAGTTACCAAATCTTAAAAAAAATTCTTCAAACTTTGTATCCATTCTTTGTTGCATTTCATCAAACACTTCATGCTTAAAGACCTCTAATTCTTCTTTCATAGAAATTTCACCTTGATTAACTCTTTTCCTTGGAGCCATAATGAAATCACAAGGAGAATGAACCCAATTTGACAATAGCACATACAAAGATTCAAACCCCCAAGCTAATAATTAAAATCTTCTCCACAATTTCCCCAAAAAAGAAACCAAAGCTCTTGATACCAACTAATGTAAAGTGAAACTTCTACTTGCAACAATAATGTAAAATTGAATCAAAACACCATGAAATAGAATTACTAACCTTTCAATTTGAGTTTCTTCTACCCTTAGAATAAGGAAGAAACAAATATCAAAGTTCTTCTCTATAATACTTACAACTTCTACCCAAAATTAATTGGAAGCTACAAGTTTATTGAGGCATCTCCTCACATCAACTCAACTCAAAGAGAAAGATTGAAGGAAAAGGAAAACAAGGATTCTAACCAAGTCTCTCTTAAAACAAAACATAAGGGGAGTAGAGCTAGGGTTTCAAAACATATAGTAAAAGTGAAGGATAAACAAGAAATAAAGCCAAAGAAAGGGGGCAAAAGAGAGAAAGATGTTAGCAAGGGTATAAGTGGAACATCACTATGCATCACTTTGCGCACCATTGTGTTCCCAAAACAAATCCATTATGACACTATGTACTCGTACAAGAAAGCGGATAGACGAGAATGGGTTGCACATATACAGATCGGTGCTGGCTTAGTAGCCGGGAAAAGAATCCCGATGATGAACTACGAGAATGTGAAAACAAAGCAACTGCACCGGTACGAGCCATTGAGCTTGCGTAGTCGGCCTTTGCTGACAGTTATTGATGCCGCCTCATCCTTTGTTTTATAGTTTTAGTTTGGAATCACAGTGTTACCAATAAGCAACTATAGGGAGGCTGTCGTATGATTGATTACAGAACCAAGGTAGAAAAAAAAACTCAAAAATGAACAAGAAAATTTGGACCATTTTTATTATGTGAATCTTCTCTGTATCCTTCCATTTTTACTAGTACAACCGTTGCCACGGTGGGAGGGCCGACCGGAGAACTTGACGAAACGACACCAATCCCAGTGCTCCTTACTACGTAAGTTACTGTCCTAGTTGACGAAACGACACCAATCCTAGTGCTCCTTACTACGTAAGTTACTGTCCTAGTATGTGCACAAAACTACGACATATGAAATATGCAACCACTTATGCGAATGTTCTCAATCTTCGGGCATAAGTTTCACTTGCTTGCTCATTGGATAATAACCCGCACTATCCTAAAATGAGATAAGAAAATTTTGTTGCAATCGGACTCATCTAGTCAATGGATATTCATTAATATAACATGGAAAATGGCTCGGATGCGTCGGAAAGCAGATGAATCTAGCTTGAATGTAACAATCGCAACAACAAATTTGGTAGGTTTTTTTTTAGTATTATTTCAATGAATGTAAGGAACATTATACAAAAGTGACCTCTCTTTTGTTTTTGTCATTCCATTGATTTGTCATGGAGAATGCGGGACAATCGAATCGTAAAAGAACGAGAATGCAAAAAGAATAGCCGTAATAATTGCAATCTCATTCACTTTTTGTGAAGATCAAGAGAAAAAAGAATGTAACAAGGAATGCAATATACGTATCTGTTTGAAGTTTGTATGCCGTTTTATTTTAGTTCTTCACTATTGGCTCCAACCACATTATTATCTCGTAGATTATTACCGGACGTTCGCCACGGTCTTCTTTTCAATGTAAGTTCTACAATGTCTGCAAGTTTAACCAATGGTTCCACATTTCTTGGTAGAGCAAACATTTCTGGGTCGATGATGGCCGCCGATTTACCCTTTCGATTTCCCAATAGGGTTTAATTAATGAGAAATCACCACCACATTTCTTCCCGTTCTTTATCACATTAGTCTCGAATTCATTCTTTGCTAATTAAACCGTGGTTTCTTGACCCGCTCGAATTCCTCTTAGCTCCTTTTATCGTGGGAAGAAGGGCGTCCTTGGTGATGATATTAGATTAAACAGATCTACCGGTTAAAGTGTTGGTTGTGAGTCAAGGTCTGTCTTTGCCCTTAATCATTGGCTCGATGCGATGAGGATTTGTCTTCGCCCGCTGGTGTAAACTTGACTCAATAGTAAATATGATCTCAACGCTCTTAAGTTGCATCCCGTGTGATCTTATATCTAGTGTAAGCTTCGCAGAACTTCCTAAGTTACTACCGAGTAATGCACATCTATAAGAGTTATTGTAGGAAGAAAATCCGTGGCTTATACTACGACAAAAATAACATATGCACATCTAGTAATCCTTGAGTATAAGATTCCACTTCGTAATCCCTAATGCTCTCAATCCGCGTATATGCTAAACGACCCCATGTCTCATCAGTCACCCAGAACCACTTCAAAATCCCTGTGAATTTTAGTTTCACCAACTCCTTCCAAAACTCACGACCACTCGGGCGCTCAATGTAAACACCATCAAACCAGCACCAGCGCTCATGGTTGCTGCCAATTCATTCTCCAACACCGAGGTCTCAAGAAAGACGACCATAGCAACGACATCTCTTCATAATCCAAACTGTCAATTATCACAATTTTAGTTTGCACATGAACCCCCAAATTTGTATCAGTCCCCAGAGACGCCCATCTAGCAATCACAACCAACACCAACTTCCTTCTCTCACCAAAGAAACCAGCCATCACCCATTATACTTTCGCTTCCAAGAACCGTGTTCATCTAACCACCGACCGCAACGAATTTCGGGCATCACCATCGTTGATCGCAGCCATCTTACACACGTTCAAGAGCTCGACTGCAGCTGCACACTACCTCTTGCTCCATACGGATGTTCTACTTGATTTCAACGCAACAATTAAACATCGACTCCCATTGAATCATCACCAAGAACACCAATCCCATTCGAGTGACATAAAGCACAAGTTACTACAATCACCCAATTCTCGCGTAGCTCCATCGCTAGGAAACATTCTACTATTAACCATTTCCCCCTTTGATAGAGCATTCTTGATGGTGTCACCAAAAACTTTCACGACAAGGTCGAGGGGATAGTAATGTTTTGAAGATAATCAACATTAGCATTTTCTTCCGCGTTAGGTGTCCATTGTGATCAGAGGCTCAACCCTGTCATCTTCTACAAGAATTGTTGTTGCAACTCCATTCTGCATTCCTTCAATGTAAAGAAACAATATGCAAGAATTAATAAGCAAAATCAGAACAAAAACTTTATCAACTGGTCCAATAGCCACTACAAATAACATTCATAAACTGTTTGTTAATTCCCCACGCCATCCATAAATGAGAACTGTTTGTTAACGTGAGCTTATCACTGCATTTAAGTAATGTAGAGAATAGATAACAAAACACAATATTTAGTTCTCATATGCACACAGTGAACATTAACAAACAGTGACAACCTAATGTATATATTCATAGGCCAAACAGTGATAAGCTCTTAAACACCAATTTGCAGGAATGAAAAGCTCAGAATTGATTAGACACTCAAAATAAACACTCAAAATACCAGTGACTAAAGGCTCTCAACAAAATATAGGATGCAGTATCAGTATGGCAGACAAATTGCAGAATAGAACGTAGATTCTTACCTGGGTGCTAAGAAGAATGAATCAAAGATATCATCTTCTCTTCCCCACTCATTCAAACTTCTCAAGAACAAACCCTAACTCACTAAGACGTAAAATAATCACTTGAAACTTGATACGATCTATAATTTTGAACCTAATCCGTCAATTAATTCAATACCCAACTCAAATCTCGATCTAATCTTAGATTCAATAATAAAGAATACACACTCTAATTCCTAAACTTCATTATAATTATGCAATTCAACTATCAATTCATCTACATAGTTCTCACGTCTGAAAACCCCAGTACTTATTCTACAAAATAATCACTGATTTCAGATACGTTCAAAATACAATAAGAATCCCTAATTTCAATTACCTGATTTATCCTTTCCCGTAGCTTGAATCGATTCCTTCAATCAATACCACTACCAACACTCATTACATGATCCTTTTCTCTTAATTTTCATCATCTCCTCTCTAAATCGAACCACGAAGGAGAAGAAACAACGAAGTTTCTCGTTGGAGTTGGGGGATTACGAAGAAAAACAATGAAGGAGAAGGAAGGAAGAAGAAGGAAGAAGAAAAAGAAAAAGAAAAAAGAGGTTCCGGATTCGAACCCGCAACCTTTGGGTCATTTTACTCTGGTTTTACTAAACTGCCCCTAAACAATTAAACCATTTCCAACCTCCGTGTCCTTTTTTCTTGTAGGCTAAATTACGCGATTAACCTTCATTTTGTGTTGTATTTACGGTAGTTTTTGTGAGAAATTGAAACATGGAGGGGCTCTTTAGTCATTTCATTGTCGATTGAAATCAATTTGGGACACCAAAATCCAATCTTTTTGTGTCAATTGATCACTTAGTATTGACAAAAAAGTCGATTGAAATCAATTTGGGACACCAAAATCCAATCTTTTTGTGTCAATTGATCACTTAGTATTGACAAAAAAGTGACTATATAAAGGTCTCCTCGCATTCGTCTACCAATTATCGGATGTCCGCGAAGGGACAAATTATATCGGCAGCTTCCAGTATATAAAGTGATTATGTTTTGTAAAATCAGCAATATGGGACTAAACTATAGGGCGCAGTAATACTTTGCCATTTCTAGGACATCAAGGTTCAAGGCTCGGTAATCACAACTTGTATTTCCTGTTACATTTAGGAAAAGCTCATCATGATCTCTTACATGAATCCCAACGTAGTTTTAAATTTGAAAACCCAAATCCCAGTATCCATCAAATCATCTGAAGTCCCTACTAATCAATCCAAAATTCAGCATCTAAAACAACTAAAAGAATGTACTAGTGTAAAGCAATACAAACAAATCCACACTCAGATCATCAAAAGCTACCCATCTTATCAAACCGAACTTTTACTCTCTAAACTTGTTGAAGCATTAGTAAATTCAAACCACACCGAGTATGCTAATCGAGTATTCGATGGAATTTGCGAAAAAACTACATTTTTGTGCAACACCATGGTTAGAGGTTATACCTTAAATGGTGCTTGTAATGAAAGTTTACAAATTTATATTCAGATGCAATGTCATGAACTCAAACCTGATAATTTCACCTACCCATTTCTTATTAAAGCTTGTACTTGTCTTAATCAAGGGAAAGTGATTCATTCACTTGTTATCAAGAACCCAAGTTTGAAAACCGATGATATATATTTTCAAACTTCTTTGATTGGTTTCTACTCTAATTACGGTGATCTTGATTATGCTAGAAAACTATTCGATAGAATGTGCCAAAGAAATGTCGTTTCGTGGACTGCAATGATCATGGGTTATGTGAAACAGAAGAAGTACAGTGAAGGACTTGCTTTATTCCATCGAATGCAAATTGAAGGTATTGAGATAAATGAGTTCACTTTGGTTAATGTTTTATCTGCTTGTGCTCATTTAGGAGCTTTTGAAATGGGGAAATGGGTACATGGGTATATCCATAAGAATGCTGTTTTCCTTAATCCAACCTTGGCTACTGCACTTATAGACATGTATATGAAATGTGGGTATGTCGATGAAGCTTCTCAAGTTTTCGATAAGCTAACAGAGAGGAGCATTTCTACTTGGAATTCGATTATCGGTGGACTAGCAATGCATGGATATGGAGAAGCAGCACTTGAGAGGTTTAACAAAATGCTCAGGACCGGAACAAAACCAGATCATATAACATTTATTGGAGTATTATCAGCTTGTACACATTCAGGAATGGTAGAAAAGGGTCGGGAGCATTTCTATTCAATGACAAGGGATTTCGAGATTGAACCTCACATCAAGCACTACGGATGCTTGGTAGATCTTCTAGGAAGGGCAGGTCATTTGGAAGAAGCTTATGAGATAATGAAAAACATGCCAATTAAACGAAATGGTGTCTTGTGGGGGACATTACTTAATGCTTGTAGTGCTCATGGTAATGTTGAGTTAGCGGAGATAGCCATGGAGCGACTTATTGAATTGGAACCGTTCAATGATGGGAATTATGTTATAATGTCAAATATGTATGCTTCCAAGGGTCAATGGGAAAAGGTTATCAAGATGAGGAGGTTCATGAAAGATAGAGGGATTCTGAAGACGCCGGGATGTAGTTGGATTGAGGTAAACAATGTGATTCATGAGTTTGTAGTTGGAGATGGCAGGCACCCGCGATCAGAGGAGATTTATTCAATGTTAGACGATGTTGCGGAAAAGCTGAAGGAGGTTGGATATGTTCCATAAAACTAGTCAGGTTTTGTTCGATGCCATAGAGGAAGAGAAAAGGCAAGCTTTATGTCATCATCATAGTGATAAGTTAACGATTGACATCGGGCTTGTCAGTACAGGTCCCAAGGCTCCGTTCTCCAATAAGGGTGGTGAAGAATATTAAGGGGCTGCAACAGGTTTCATCATTTTAAGGATGGAGATTGCTCCTGCCTCCTGCAAAGATTACCGGTGAAAAATCATTCCTAGTCCAACAATAAATCACCTAACAACACACTGGGCAGAATCCTGTAGAAAATCACATGGCTTTTGTGTCAATTCAGTGCATAAAAGTAGTCAGTAATCACTGTATGGAATAAAACTATGCCACCCATGTTGTTCAGAACTTCAGAGATGCTAATATCATTGTATACTGTTACATTAGAATAAAATACACAAATGGTCATTCTGGATAGTTTGGGGTTGAGCATGGTATAATACCAGTTACCAGTAATCAGAACATGAACAAGACCCGTTACTGAAATGGTGAAAACGGCTGCAGTCCCTTATAACCATCTGCCTATCATAATACTTAGAGACCATCTTCATAAAAATATGGCAATCGTCACAAACACGCAAATTCTTAACAATCCGTAACGGAGTTCTATTATCGGTACTTATAAGTCCAAAAGCAACAGCCAACTTTTCACTGTGGTGTACTAGTGTCTGCTCTTTTTCATTCATATCCACGTCATGCAATGCAGATGAGATGCAAGGTTCATATCCTTCGGCTTTCAATCTCTTAACCATTTTATCCAGTTGTTCATAAATCTCTTTGCACTTGGGATGAGCTCGATCTCCTGCAAAGAATTCACTCACAACATGATTTACCTCGATCGAACTGCACCCAGGTTGCTTTTTCACACCCTTTTCTTTCATCATCTTTCTTAACTGTACAGCCTCATTAAACCTACCGGCCTTGGAGTATATATTTGATAACAGTACATAATTCCCGCAGCTTTGAGGCTCCAATTCTACAAGACGAAGTGCTACTTCCTCTGCTAACTCGACATTTCCATGAATCTTACATGCACCAAGTAATGATCCCCATACCACTGGATGAGGCTCCATCGGCATCTTCGTTATTAGCTCATGGGCCTCCTGCAAATGCCCCGCACGCCCTAGAAGATCAACCATGCACCCAAAATGCTCTACCTTTGGTGTTAGACCAAACTCCTCTCTCATCATCTCAAAGTATTTTAGTCCAGTATCTACCATGCCAACATGACTACAAGCTTTCAAGAGACCAATAAAAGTGACCTCATTTGGTTTTAAGCCTTCTTTTCTCATAGACATGAAGATCCTGAATGCCATTTCTGCTCTCCCATGCATTGCCAGGACTTCAATCATTGTGTTAAACAAAAACGTATCCTTCACCTTTGCATTATCAAAAACTCCTATAGCTTCTTCGACACTTCCACATTTACCATACATATCTATCAGTGAAGTGTTAACATAAACATCCATCTTAATATGATTTCTGTTAATATAACCATGAATCCACTTCCCCAACTCAAGTGCCCCAAGATGAGCACAAGCTGGAATCACGGATACAACCGTGACTTCGTTTGGCTTAACATCTGAAACTTGCATCATTCTAAACAAATCCAAAGCTTCCAAGAACCGCCGATTATGAACATAACAAGTAATCAAAACATTCCAAGAAACAACATTTCTCTTAACCATTTGATCAAACAATTTCCTAGCAGACTCACATTCTCCAATCTTAGCATACCCTGAGAGCATAGCATTCCAAGTTATGATATCTTTTCAGGCATCTCATCGAAAAACTGCCTTGCAATCTCAATATCCCCTGTTTTGCAATGCATATCGACCAAAGTATTCCAAGACGATACATTCCTCGAAGGACTCCGATCGAAGAGCCCTCGTGCTTTATTAAACTCCCCACATTTAACATATCCAGCTATCATTGTATTCCAACAAATAACATCTCTTTCAAGAATTCTATCAAATATGAAACGTGCAGAATCCGTTGAGCCGCAAGAACAATACATATCAATAAGTGCGGTTTGAAGTATCAGTTTTGAATACAAACCCATTTTCATAACAACCCCATGCAACTCTTTCCCAGTCTGAATTTCGTTAAGACTTGAAACTGATCTTAAAACAACTGGAAATGTAAAAGAATCGCAAGAAACGGAACGAGAACGCATAAGGGAGTACATTTGTAAGGCTTTGTAATGGTGCCCATTTTGTGAGTAGCCTTTAATCATGGCATTGTAGAAGAAGAGTTTTGGTTTACGAATATTTGAGAAGATATCAGTGGCATAGTTCATTGCATTGGAAATAGAACAACATAAGAAAAGTTGTCCAAAAATTAGATCATTTTGCGTGAGATTAGTTTTGATGATATGGGCATGAAATGTTTTGAGTTGCTTTGGAGTTTTTGGAGATTTGAGCGAAGATAGTAACCATTCTTCAGTTGGTTTTGAGTCCAGATTATGAGCTTGGAGAGGGAAAGTAGATGGAGGAGATAAGCAAGCCATCAGGGGAAACACCCTCTCTTTTGTCGGATTAGAGGAGTGGGCTGCGCTAGTGTTACTTACATCGATAGAAAATTTGAAACGGCAAGTGGTCAACGGAGCTGCTCTGCCTAGAGAGATAGAACCAAGAATCAACCTGCTGGATGTCGGTCGCATTCACGATGTGCTGCCATTGGACAGTTAGATGGAAAGATCTCGAGAGAGGAATATTTTAGGAGGCCCCTAGACACTAGTTAATTTTGGAAGTTTAGTTTGGTCCTTATTTATTCAAAAAAAAACAAAAAAATATATACTCCAACTTACAGTATTGCAGCAATCGGGTTGTGAGTCGAGTTGAGAAGTCAACACAGCTTATGAACACTATCAAGAAGTTGCAAGATCCTCAGAGTGAGCTCCTACCGGTGTGTTTAAGTTGTACTTCACATTACGTACAACTTCCCCTTCAGCATGATTCGATTATTGTAAGATAATTGGGGGATAGATTACGTACCGGTGTGTCTAAGTTGCCCTTCAGAATTTGGTGATGCTATTGTAAGATTCGATTATTGTAAGAATGAATAATTAATTGGGGGATATGGGAATTAATTGGGGATATAGCTACGAGACAAAAACGGTGTCCCAATAGCAATTCTGGGTGACCCCTATGTAATTATTTTTTTAATTCCTAATCTAGCCCCCACTAATCAGGATTATTGATTAATTATAATTAGTAAAATGTTAAGTATTTGGGGGATAAATTAGTGTGAAAATGGTTTTTGAGTGGAAATTTTTTTTTGAAAATGGAAGATGATTGTGATGAGAGAATTGCTACTAAGAGGTTGAAAATTTGATTTTTGTTCTTTGAATCCACCATTGTTGCAGCTGAAAAAGCTTGGTGCCGGCATGGTATTCAACCAAAAAACCATGCCGGCATTGCTGGAAATTTTCATAAATTGTTTGCTGGAAATTTTCATAAATTGTCTCGTTACAAAAATTTTCAGGTTTTGATCTTCAAAACCTATTTTTTCTGGTTTTAATCGCCTACTTCTATAGATTATCCGATTTTCGAGCATGCCGAACTATTTTAAGCATGGTTTTTTGCTAAGGGTGCACAGAACCGAAATGACCGACGGGACCGAACCGAACCGGTGGAACCGTGCACGGTTTTGGGACCGAACCGAGGTACAAGGTACAGTGCCTGTACCAAAAACTAGGAACCGAGGTCCTGGGTGCAGTGTACACTGGCCCAGACAAGTATCGTGCGTGTCCGACCGAAAGTCCCGAATTATTAGAGCCAGTTAGATTTAGGGGATAAGGGATAGTATTAGCCGTTAGATTAGAGGGGTATATAAGCAAACATTATAGGGTTTTCGTTTCTCTTCTCATTTTCTTCTTCTTTTTTTTTTCCGTCTCCTCTCTCGTCTCGAGAAGGAGAAGAGGCGAACTGAACTGAAGATCTTCATTAACGAGACGACAGACGAGCGAAAATCTTCTCTTCTCCATTACAAGTGTTGATTCAAAGGGTAAGTGTTGATTCAGTTAATCAGTTCTCCTATTTAGATATTTTGAAACTAGGGTTTTGTAATTAAAATTTGTAACAGAGACGAATTAATTTTTTTAACAGATCTTCATTAACAGAGACGAGCGACGACAATCTTCTCTTATGAAACTAGGGTAAGTGTTGATTCAAACGGTAATTCTTATTCGGTTCTCCTATTTTAAGAATTGTAATAATTTCGAATCTCTTGAATCTAATAATTTTACCTTTAATCTTTTGATTTTTGATTTGTAATTATTAATTGTTAATCGATTTGCAAGAGTTGATTGATTTGGCTTGGATTTGGTAATAATTCTATCTTCAATTCTTCTTAATCTTTTCTTTTGATTTTTCATTATTTCGTTAATGAAATTAGGGTGTTTGTATTTTGAGAAATTAGGGTGTTAGAAATTAGGGGATAATGTAGACTGTGTCAATGTGAATTTGATGATTGCTGGATTGTGGGTTTGTTTGCCAATTTGGAATCTTGGACTAAATATGGATTATTCACTAGTTTATGCGCTTATTTCCAAGAATCATCATAGAACAGACTATTGGTGTATCTGTATGTTTTAATGGGAATGAGAAGACAATTTGCATTGTGGTGTTGTGCTCTTTACGGGGTTTCTAAATCTTTTTCATCTAAATCTATCATGCATTGTATCTGTATGTATTCTTTGCAATTCCAGTATGCCTTAAACTTGCATTCATTTGTTTATTAATAGCTCTTGTTAGAGGCTTAGAGCGGTTTGGTACTTTAGTTTACTCTTGCTATGCCCTGTCCACCCTTTATTAATGATTTTCTTTAATTTGTCCTTTAATTTGTCCTTTATACTATAGGGTTTGGTGCTGTGCTCTTTACGGAAGCACAAAAATAAGGTTTTGTGCTGTGCTATGCCCTGTCCACCCTTTATACTGTTTTTTTTTTTTGCAGCGTTACTTGGCCCTATCAACGCTGATGACACCGCAAGTGCTGCTGACATCTGACATGGAAAGATTCAAGACTCTGCAGCACTAGCCGCACCGCTAGTTGTTCTTTTTTTGATTTTCTCATTTTCAAGACTTAGTGTGTGTGTTTTTCGCTCTCGCTACTTGTTCTTTTTCGGATTTTCAAGACTTTAATGTGTGTGTTTGTCAGTTTGAGTGCTACTTATTAGTTGTTGCTTTGAATGAGAATTTGAGATATTAGTATTACTTAATATATTGAAAAACAGGTAAAAAACAGGTACTTAGATTGTTAAGAGAAAAAAGACATATTTCGTCTCGAAAAGAACCGACTGAACGTGATCGCACTGTACCGAATGGAACCGGAACCGAGGTACAAGGTACAGGTACCGGTCCAAAATTTTGGAACCGAGGCTAGGGAACCGAGGTACAAGGTACTTAGATTGCTTAAATTTCTATGCCGGAACATGATGAAAAGTATCCAGAAAATTGATTTTTTTTTTTCACTTAACTACCGGCATTAATAGATTTATATCGAGCATGCCGGCATTTAGTTCCAGCATTGAATTTCATCACTTCCGGCATGGTCTTCATCATTTCCGACACATTCTTCATCACTTCCGGCGTGGTCTTCATCCTAAATAACCATGCCGGAACTCACTTCCGGTGTGGTCTTCATCCTAAATTTCTATCTTTGGCACATGATGAAAAGTATTCAGAAAATTGATTTTTTTTTCACTTGACTACCGGCATTAATAGATTTATATCGAGCATGCCGGAATTTAGTTCCGGCATTGAATTTCATCACTTCCGGCGTGGTCTTCATCATTTCCGACATGTTCTTCAGCACTTCCGGCATGGTCTTCATCCTAAATAACCATGCCGGAACTCACTTCCGGTGTGGTCTTCATCCTAAATTTATATGCCGGCATGGTCTTCATCACTTCCGGCGTGGTCTTCATCATTTCCGACATGTTCTTCATCACTTCCGGCAGAGAAGGAGAAGAGAATTTGAAAGGAAATGGGGAAAATTCAGAATTTGAAAGAGAATGGGGAACATTTGGGTTTCAAAGTTTTAACCCTAAAAAGATTAATAAGAAGTGGAGATGGAAATGGAGAATACGATTTTGTTTTTTGATTTTAAGTTTTTTGATTTTTATTTTGAGGAAAGGGTGTTTTAGTATTTTCGCCCCCAAAAGTCACCCCTTAGCACACACCATGGGTTGGGGGAAGTAATTCATATCCCTCAATTAATTTCTATATCCCCAATTGCGTGTTCTTTTAAAATCCTAGAAATGTTTTGATTTTAAACTAAGAAAGAGGGGATGGGACGTATTTTCATTTTACGGATCATGTGCTTTTGCCAAAAATTGTCTGTTGTATTTCAGGATTTCGATGACCAAAACTCAATTCAATGTACATGATAGTTTGGGTATTCTGTTTCGTTTTCTTAGCTCTATCCCTTTAGGTTTGTAATGGTATTTATGTTCCGCCACTTATCTTATTACAAGTAGTGAGCACGTGCGTTGCACGTCGACGATGCTATTTTTCTACTTTCCAAATAATTTGATAGTAATTCGAAAAAATATTATTTTATTCGAAAATTAGTCGTTGTTTATACTTAAGAATCAATCATTTGTTTTGTTTTTTTTCTTGTAAATTTTTTCAATTTTTCTTCTAAGTTATGTCTTTTAAGCCATGACTAACTTTTAAGGAGAAAACATATAAGATTCGAAGATGTATAAAAAAAAATTGAAGAACAAAAATTTGATATCATTATTTGTGCTCATTGCGTAGCTAATTTAAAGGGATTTCTAAATATATAAAATTTACAAAAATCCGACGTGTAGTTTAAAAGATATGAGATTTTTAAATATATAAAAACTGCATTTACTTTTATGTCCCTGTAAACATTCTTTATACCACTTCTTTAAAATCTAACTTAAAATCTAACGGCTGATAAGAAATAGGAAGTCTAACGATCTAACGGACAATAACAATAGTTCACACGGAATTCTATTTGTGAAATCTAACGGTAGAATTTTAAAGATTGTAGATCCAACGGTTATATTTACTTAAGTTTTGCAATCCTTGTTGCTATTAAAAGGGGGAGATAGTCTTAATAATGTATTTATACACCATTACATATTCAATAGGTTTATGTTTACGCTACTGATTAGCTAATTTATCCCTATCAAGCTTCAATTAATAATAGTTTCCTTATGCTTTATTTACGTGGAAATTTCTGAGGAACCCGAGTTTGAACTCTCTCTTCTATGAACCTATCAATAAGATGGTATATATGTGTAACCCAAACTACAAGATCTACGGCTAAGATTAATATTTTAAATTGAATTAATATCTTCAATTTTTTAGCGGGACTAAACTGACCTTGATCAAGTATTAATAAAAAAATTATTCTTAAAAAATTTCCATTAGTTACAATAAATTAGTTGTTGTATACCATTATTTATGGGCAATTGTTACACACTAGGGTTTACGATACACCCTATTGTCGTTTGTCTTCATACACCTGGATTTATTTTATTTTATTTTATAGACAAAAAGCAAATCAACAACAAAGTAATGATAAAAGAGGTGCCTCCCACAACTGAGGACTTAAAGTTTTCCCTCCTCCAATAGCAAGTCTTAGGAGTTCTGGGTAATTCCTGCTATTAATAGTTTTACAAAATATTTTTTCAAAAGACTTAAACTTTAAAGTGAGATGGTCCATTCTTTGATCAGTCCTCTAACTGGTTGTTCTTTTTCCACCTTTCGAAGAATTTGTGATATTTGAATTGCATCCCAGAAGGTTGAAAGTTTTGCAACTGAGTTCAGAGGCCCAATCCAGCGCTTCCTGAGCAGCTAGAACATCTCCTTCTTCTTTTCCATGGACTCTAACCCACCTTGTTCTTCTGCCGATTGTTTCTCTTGAGGAGTCTATTATAGAAACACCAATACATGTTATCTCAATTACATTGTCTACAACAGACATACAAGCAAATAAAATATGGGTATCTGAAATTTGAACATGATTTTCTATCATTCTGGTCCCTTGATTGGGAAAACTAATCGATTGTTGTAAAGTGACTACATTCAGGTGCTTTAGAATTAGGTTGGCTATGGGGGCAGGGTTTAGATTTACCAAAAGCAGCGTCACACCTGGCTTTCCAGACAAACCAGCATATAGTGGAGCAGACACTTGCCCAGGAGCCCCACTGGGTTATAACATTATTATTCGAGAACCAACTATTACACCAATCAGACAAGTTATTGAAGCCATTGCAAGCAATATCAAGGTTTAGATAACAATGAGCCCAAACAACTCTAGTAAAACTACCATGCATAAGGGAATGTTCACATGTTTCATTAAAGTTGTTGCACAGAGTACAAAGAGGGTTTATGTGTCTGTTGTATCTAGCTAAGTGTGCACTAAAAAGAAGAATGTTATTTTTCATTTTCCAGATGAAAAATTGGATTCAAGGAGCACATTAAACTTCCAAATTTTCTTGGCAAGCAGGTCAGTTGGCTGAGTTTCCTTTTTATCAAGAAGATTATAAAGAGATTTACTAGAGAATTGTCCACGATGATTATCTATCCATCGCAGAGTATCCTCTCTACTAGTGTTGGGAGTTACAGAGAGGATTTTAGCAACAATTTCCCAATCAAAAAGTTGGTTTAACACATCAACATTCCACCTAGACTCAGTCATTAGCTCATTAACCATTTTATAGTTACAATCAACCCCTTAATCCACTAAACTTATTGGATTACCATTCCCATCTGGAATCCACCTATCTTTCCAGATGTGAACCATTTTACCATTCCCAATTTCCCAGATACTAAAATCCTTGAGGATCATTAAACCTTTATAAACTCCCTTCCAGACCCAAGAGGACCCATCATTACAAATAGCATGGAAGGGGTTTGTGTTAGGAAAATACTTCCCTTTCATAGTTCTGGAAAAGATAGAGTTAGGTTGTTTAAATAATCTCTACCCATTTTTAGTTATGAGGGACAGATTCATTAGGTCTACCTTTTTCAGACCATTTCCACCCTTTTCTTTACTCTTACATAAATCTCTCCAACCTTTTATATACAATCCTTTTTTTGGGCCAAGTTTGCCCCACCAGAAGTCTCTTATGGTGCTTTCAATACGCTTAGTGGTAGTTTTAGGAAGAATAAAAGTTGACATACTGTAGACAGGTAAAGATTCTAGAACAGTTTTATCCATAATCCCTCTTCCTGGTGGAGACATGGATTCACTCTTCCAACCCTTAAGTCTTCCCCCCATTTTATCAGTTAAGTTATCAAAACAAGCAACTTTAGATTTGTTAGTAAATAATGGACCACCAAGATATTTATCATCAAGTCTAATTTTTTTTACTTTAAGAATATTTATGATTTCTCTGCCAGAACTATTGGAGATGTGAGGGGTGAAAAAAATGCCAGATTTGAAAAAAAATTATCATCTGGCCCGAAGTATTTCCATAATCCTCTAAGAGTTTCAAAAGGTTTTTACTCTGGTTGATGTTAGCTTTGGCAAAAATTAAGCAATCATCAGCAAACAACAAGTTACTTATAGAAGGACAGTTCTTGTTAATTTTAAAACCAGAAATAAGACCTTTATTTTCAGCATCAGATAAAGTCCTAGAAAACGACTCCATACAAAGAATGAAAAGATAAGGGGACAGAGGGTCCCCTTGTCTTAACCCTCTAGAGGGCTTAAAAGGTTTGCAAGGGACTCCGTTAACAAGAATGGCAGATTGACTCGTGTTGATGCATTGAAGGATCAGATTGCACCAGCCATCACAGAACCCCATTTTCCTTAAAATGGCAATGAGAAAATCCTATTCCACCCTGTCACATGTCAATTTTTAGCCCCATGAAGTCAGTCTTGCTTTTCCTTTTCCTTCTCATAGCATGGATTATCTCATGAGCAACAAGAATGTTGTCTGAGATAAGCATTTGCTTAACAAAGGCAGATTGATAAGGGGATATCAATGTGTCCAGCAAGGGTTTTAATTTTTTAGCAATTACTTTGGAGATTATTTTATAAGTAATGTTACAAAAACTTATGGGCCTATAATCCCCTGGACCAGCAGGGTGTAAGACTTTAGGAATCAGAGATACAAAAGTTTGGTTCAGCTAGGTTAAGATATGCCCACTTTGAAAAAAGGCCTTAACAGTTTCAATGACATCTTTTTTAACAATACTCCAGTTTTTTTGAAAAAAAATAGGTTGGAAAGCCATCAGGTCCAGGACTGGAATTAGGTAACATGCCAAAAAAGTGCTTCATGGATTTCAAATTCAGTGGGAGGTTCCATCAATTTCTCATTATCTAAATCAGTTATAGAAGTAGGGACAAGGTTAACAATCCCATTATTAATAATATGAGCAGAAGTAGTTAACAAAGTTTCAAAATGATTGTTTAAGCAGTTAGCAATTTTGTCCCTTCCTTCTACCCAATTGTTGTTGTTATCATATAATCCTAAAATTCTAATGCGTCTTTGTCTTATGACAACATTTTGGTGAAAAAAATGAGTGTTTCTATCACCTAAAGAAATAGTATTTTCTCTGCCCTTTATTTTCCAAAACTCTTCTTCATAGTCGTGTAATTTTTGGATTTCAGCCTTAGTTTCTAACAGAGCAGGATCATTTAATATGACATTAGTTCTACTCAAAATGAGATCAAGTTTTTTGTTTAAAGAGGAGATGTTATTCCCGATATTTCCAAAATCATTTCTATTCCATAGACTAACTTCTCTTTTAACCTAAGCCAATATATTAACCAAAACAAAAGCATGGGAACCATGAATTCTAGTTTGCCAAGAGGTTTTTATTATGTCTCTGCATTTTTGTTCAGCTTGGTAAAGACCAAAAAATTTATAAAGTTTGAACCCATCCAGATTGGGAATGTCAGTGTTCAAAAGAATAGAGGAATGGTCAGAGCCAAGGTGGTTTAAATGCCTAATACTAGTATTAGGAAACTGGGCAAGCTAAAGACCATTAGCCAAACCTCTGTCTAGTCTTTCCTCGATGAGATCATTCCCAGATTGTTGGTTAGACCATGTGAAAGGGAAACCGAAAAAAATCTAAATCCTTAAGACCAATTCTAATAAAGAGAGTATTAAATTTTCTTATGTCAGCTCCATTAGCAGGATTTCCCCCTCTTTTTTCTTCTTCACTAAGAATGACATTCAAATCTCCTATCACAATCCAGGGTAAACTCATAGTATACCCCATATCATTAATTAACTGCCAAGAGTTATCTTTTCTAGCATCTTTATAAGGACTCCCATACATACAGGTTCGTAACCATTCCATTTTAGTTTTTTCATCCCATACAGAACAATTAATTTGGTTATCATCTTTATGATGAACTTTAAGTCTAACAGAGTTATCCCAAGCTACAGCTAAGCCACCTGATGAGTGCCAAATATTGCATATTTATACACCTTTTTATTGGCATTTAGCTCATCTTTTGTGTTCAGAAATCAGATATTATCCCAGATTCTATATTTTCTTTGTTTTCAAGAATAAATATTTGTACTAATTAATTTTGTGTTTTTAGGTAGTGAATAAAGCTCGGAGAAACTGGTAGGTTGGGAAGATGGTCTGATTTTAGCCTACTTGTGATAACCGCAAGTGCACGGTGTCTGCTATGAAGCACAGGGCAAATACGGGTCGATCCCACAGAGAAATGGGTGTGCTTAAGTAATCTAAGGCTTTGCTTATTGATTTCTATGAAATGTAACACAACTGAGGTTTTGTCGATGCGACTAGGTTGAGTGTATGAGTCTAAACTAAGGCAAGGAAATGATTGTAAACAATTGGGAAGCACCAGGGTGGTGAATCCACCACTTGACTCTATGCTAAGGCAATTCCTAATCAAGTTATAATCTTGGTTCATTCCAGGGAAGAACACCATGATAATGTCTTGACTAATCTCACACACTCCCCCTAGTATAGAGTGTCTTCTTACAGTACACTCTATCACAGGTTCATGTGCTCAAACAGCTAAGTCATTCTAAAACAATGAAGCATAACAAGATTGATAAAAAGAAGATGAATTACTTAACATATTATCAGGGGTTTCAACAACACCCTGGTTAAGAACTTAAAACATAATTAAGGCAATTAAAACTACAAATTAAACAAAGTTGGTGCTCTGGCTAGCCCAGGCATACCCCTCTATCACACACCCAAAAGTTCTATTTATACAAGCAAAGAAAAACAAACCCTAATTTTCTCAAAAGTAGAAATTACACCATACCCTTTCGCCCATACACTCGAATCGAGCTCTCCTCTTGTCAAATCGTTCATGCGTCGATTTTTGGTGAAACCCTAGCTCTAGTTTTCTCTAAGTTAGCTTCTAGGGTTGGGAGAAGCTAAGGGATAGAAAACTAGACCTAGAGAGGCGGAGCAGGTGCTGATGGAGAAGTTGTTGCGGCTGACAGAGATGGAGTGGTGGTGATGGGGTAGCTCTGCACAGGAGATGGAGGTGAAGGTGAAGGTAAGGGTTCTGCAGAGTCGTGGGAGAGAGAGAGAATGGAAGAAAGAAAGAGAAGGTGAAAATGGAATTTGTCGAAGGGTGTAGGTATAGGCAACTAGGGTGTGAAGCGGGTGCAAAGAAGATTTGATGAAGAGGCATCACGAGCGTCGGATGAAGCGGGTAAGATCCGAACGGGCGAGGGGATTTTTTTGCTGTTGAGCGGATGCATCAAGGAATGATGTGAGTGAAGGAGCGACCGTTGGATGCTTAAGATGGAGATCTCAACGGTTCAAATGGTACGGGCTTGGATCCGGGTCATGGGTAGCTCTAGCCCATGTCTTCCTTGTTGGGTTGCAACCGATTCGCGCATGCGGCTTTGGCTTTTCGCTCCATAGATGCTCGACTCCAATTCTTCGCTCTTTTGGCTCCTCGGTTTCTCCGAGCTTTATTCACTACCTAAAAACACAAAATTAATTAGTACAAATATTTATTCTTGAAAATAAAGAAAATACGAATTTGGGATAATATCTCGATTTCGAGCACAAAAGATGAGTAAAATGCCAATAAAAAGGTGTATAAATATGCAATATTTGGCACTCATGAAATACCCCAAACCTGAATTTTACTTGTCCTCAAGTGAAACAGAAATTAAGAAATCCTAACTATACCCCTGTCGCAGTCTCTCGAATGCATTTAGCGTATGCACTAAGCCTTTAAACCCCTAGGTGTCCCTAGTGGACGAGTTGTAGTCTCGTGAGGGTTTACCAGAGGTGTACCCACAAAACCTTCTCCAACTTCGAGTGTAAAAGAGTCTCAAGCCTCCAAGAAGCTATGAGGACATAGAGTTTCGCATGCTAGTAACACGAAGTTAGAACTACCAAAGAACGCATTCTCATCCTTAAGTGTTGAGCGAGAAGTAACCATACCATATGAAAGAATTCGGATTCGATTGTGATCATAAGCCTCGACTTCTGCCTCACCATTAAGGTTTTATGACAATTGCAATCAAAAGATCGCTTTTTTTAGTCTCTCATGTGTGCGGGCAGGAATAAAGAGAGAAATCCCGCACGTTGTAGGTAAGAAGGATAACCTTCCGAAATAATTTCTCGGAGACTCCACGAAGTGTGGACAAAAAGAATCTTTTTCGATGATCTCTAAGAAAGGAAATCAACCATTAGCAAGGATGGGAGTACTCACTTACCTTCTCACCCGATCGGCAATTAATATCACTCTCTCAAAGATTCATAGAAACGTCTTCAATCTTCGGTCTTCGGTCTTCAATAGCTGATGATGAACTTCTGAACTTCAAAAACTTGACAAACATACATTTTTTTTTTTTTTTTTTTTTTTTTTTAAGTTTAACTTGGAATGAAAATAACAATAAAACAATAAGACTAAATTTTTTTCACACTTGTCTTGATTTCACAAACTTCATTAATTCTCATCCTATTTTTCTTTTCTTTGTTGCACATAAACCTTGGACTATTTCAACTTTTCTTCAAATATTCTGATGATGCTCCACTTGCTGATGATGATGTGTTTCTATGAATCTGTTGATGTTGTTGAGAGGGAGAGAGTGATGCTAACTACAAATCGGTATTTAGAAGGAGTTTTCATCTTTAAACGTCACCCTCATGATTGACAAAAATAGCACTCAAGAGATCAAAAGTAGTGCTTTGAAAATGGTGCGAAGTTGGGTAGCTCATCATTCCTACCCGAATTGACGTACGGTGACACACACTCTAACAGACTTTTCTAGAAAGTTGCAAAAATTGAAGGTTGGTGCCTCACTTGATGTAAAATGGGTAGTCTCCACTATGGGTGATCACAATTCTACTACCGAATATCTAAACAGCACCTAATTCGCTCTCCGGTATGGTTAAATCCAACTTTAACGCTCTAATCAACTAAGAAACCCGATTGTGTTCTCTAGTACTTCCAATTTCTGTTATTTCGGTCAACTCTCTATGTAAACATAGCTAGAAGCATGCTAGTGACTCTAAAATCTCTAAAATTGGAGGTTTTTATTTACAAAAAGAGTTTTTTTTTTTTTTTTTTTTTTTTTTTTTTTTGGAAATAAAAGATTAAAAAGACTAAAAACTCTATATGCAAATGCACCCCCAAACCTAAGTCAAACATTGTCCTCAATGTGTCGACAGATAGAAAAAATTTAACAGTCACATACCGAGAGAACTATGCTAATAAGAGAAAAGGGAAGAGATTACCGGATGTCGGCGGGAGCAAGGGTAGAGCTTCATTAATCAAAGCTAGAATCCAACATTCTCAGTGGAGATCATATCGGATTAGCACAATATATGTACAAGAAAACTCAACCGATTCAAGAAAAGAAAATTTTAACAAGTCCTACTGGATTATATACAATGAAAATTTACCATACACCAACAATCTAAAGAGTTGAGGATCAACCCAAAAGACGAAGTGTACAATCATCAACAGCTTTACACAGATATAACATGAGAGTGCGGGGAAAGATTGCGACGTGAACAAGTTACCCCAAAACCTAAACTTGTCAACAGATGTGTTCTTGAGTACAAAATCTTGCAATTTTAAAGGTACATCATGCAAAAGGTCTAACTCAAAATGAGTTTTGCTAAAAACAGGCAGACATACATATCCCAACTGTGGTTCCCTAAAGGTGTTATACTTTGATGCAAAATAGTCCAAGAGGACTTGGGAAGCACAAAGCTCTAGGCCTAAATTAGACATTTCTAGAAAAGTTGGTTTTGCAATTTTGTTACAAACTACACCTAGGTTTGGTGGAGGGGTCTCAATTTGTGATTTAGGAGAGAGATTAGGTACATCTAAGTTGTTTTCATGTATAAAATCATTTGCACCATCACACACTTTCCTAAAGTCAGACACAGGTAAATCATGCTCACCAGCATAGAACAATTCATCAATCACCAGGTCATAATCATCAGAGCAAACAACATATTGTGATATGGGCAGGGAATCAGACACAACAATAATATCATGATTCAAAAGAACATTAGTGTCAACATGAGATTCATCTTTTCCTAAGTCACAAACAAGTTGTGTAGCATGCTCACTTTCACTAAAGAATTTCACAAACCCAAGCTCAGAATCAACATCACATATATGAATGTTAAAAGAAGTATCATTCATAGGGCTCACAGAAGAGACGCTTAACGTCTCTGAACCCAAAGATTCCCTCATATTTTCAGCATACACATGCTCTTCTAACATATCATAATCATCATCATCATCATCAAAACAAAAATGCATTTCCCTATTCACACTTGTAGCAATTCCAGTGTACTCATCTACCTCTAGATTAGGTTCATATTCAGTGAATGGTTGTGCATATGGTTCACTAGAGAAGGGATGCTCATGCAATGCTTTCCATCCAAGTATGTCATTGTTTTTCTCTATGAGCTCTTCCATTAGTGATTGCATACAAGGGGTTGGGGGAGTATAACATTGTTCAACTTCCCACTGTGATGGATGATGTATGTGTGCATGGTTATCATGGCTTTCCCTAGACTGTCTAAACTCATGTAAAATGTAGCAGGTTCTCAACAGGGTGGTCTAAGCTACCACATAAGGTACAAGCATACATTTCATAGTGCCTAGGGGGATTAGATTCGACAGATTGCTCATGTAATTTCCTTTCTAAAGCGAGATACTTGAGATTCTAATTGATCTAAAAGTGATGACGGGTATGAGAAAATTGTTCATTTTCAACTTTGTGGTGGATGATACATGTGCTCATAATGATTAGGGTATGTGGAGTCAGGGCCCTGAGAAGGCTCATAAAATTCCCTAAAATCACTATGGTATGTGGGGAGTTCATACTGTGAAGCATGCCCATAAGCAAGCTCTCTAATGGATTTGTTTCCATCCCCAGATGCAGACCAAAATCCTGACATGGTCTAGCAACTCAATTTGGGCTCAAAAATAAGCACTATAGCCTAGCACACATCAAGTATACTAAGTCCAGATGCAAGCCCAAGTTATGCAAATGCACAGCTGTTGAGGGCTCAGTTTTGGTTTAAGTGGGTTTTGGTTTATTTGGGATTTGGTTTATTTGGGTTTCAGCTTGTTGGGAATGTACAGCCCAGTGGAACTGTGGGCTCAGTTATGTTACAGAGCACGGGTTTGGGTTCAGTTAGCCTAGTGGAACTGGGTTCCAGCCCAGCAGTTTGGTTATGAGCAGCCCAGCAGTGTGTAGCTGCACAGCCCAGGTTGAGTGTGGGTTCCAGATATGTTCAGCCCAGTGGTTATGGGCTTCAGCTGTGTGCAAAGGCCAGACTGTGTGAAAGTGCACGGCCCAATCAGTTGAGCAGAGCCCAGTGGTTGGGTGACAGGTTAACAGCCCAAGTGCATGTACCCAAGATTTGGGCTTCGACTTATGCAAAAACAAATTTATGTACGCCCAAAGTAGTGTGGCGGGTTTAACAGCCGCTTTATGTGTAGTTTGAGCTTAGCTATGCACAGCCCGGTGATGTGCGGCTCAAGACACGGTGGGTCTCAAAGACAAAGGTTGGGTGGTGGTTAGCGGCTCAAGTACAACCCGGCTAGCTTGCACAACACAAGTCTAAGTGCACTCACTTCACAAAGACAAGTGAGCGGCTTATGCACGTGCTAACAAATATACACCTACTGGGGTAGCACAAACTCACACAAGGTTTAAGGCAAGATCAAGCATGCATTGCAGGTCAACAGGTTGGTTCACCTTTGGTCACACGGGGAGTGATTCTTGAGAATGCACAACACGGGTGGTCTATGCACTGATCGTGTCACTCTTAGTTCGTGAGCATCACAAGTTCACAGTTCAACACAATATAGATATGCAACCTTGCAAATGTAGCAGATTAACCAGCAAATGGACAATACCTACAGTTTCCACATGCTCAGGGTGTCAACACAGTCAAGAGGTACCCAAGTTATCAAAAATTTGCAGGGCAGAGTAAAGCTTGACAGAGTAAGCTCAGGGTCAACTGGGGTAGTTGATATCAACCAGCCCAGTTGATGCAGCAGACTTGGGTATCTTTAACTCAAACTCACAGCTTCAGGGGGCTGGAGTTAAGCTCAGGGTTAGTCGACAGGGTATGTCGACAGGTTTAAGCCCAAAAATGTAAGACAGAGGGTTCACACAAGGCACACAGTGCACAAACAAAGATGCTCGGGGTGTGTGTACTACCTAGCACAAAGTTATAGCATGTATTCAAGGTGATGCTTATGATATTTTCAATCAACTCGGGGTGATTACCTAGCAAGGTAGCTAATTTATTGGCACCAGGGCAAATGATTATGCTCACTCAAGTTAATCAACACTCATTCAGATGTTATAAGATCACACACAATGCTAAAGCCAATTCACAAATGCAATAAGGTTGACAGGGCTGATGGCTTACAATTTCGATTGACTCAAATCAGAATGAGGTTTGCACAAGTGAAGATGACTTGGCATGCAATACAGTAGTTACACGTGTGTGTCAACATCCTTGGTTGACTGAGTAGAGTATGCAAAGTACAGGGCATCTAGTCTATCATGCAAAACATGGTTCACAAGTCATGCTCATAATGCACAGTTTAGTCGAATAGTAATGAGGTACAGCTCATGAACAAGTGACAAATTCATACAGGGGAAGTTTACAGAGCAGACATAACACGAGGGCGAGAAATGGGGTTTAAAATCACAAAGACATTCCCAGGCTAACATCAAAATTACATGTCGGTTGATATCAACTTCCTCGGTTGACTTCACTGGGTTTGCGGTATCTTTGCTAACCAATGTTCATGGCAATACAATGTTTGGTAGGCTTACCTCAAGTTCTGGGCTTTCCTTGGTTTCCTTGGGTTGGCTCAAGCTTTCAAGAAGACAAGAAGACAAAAACCTGTCAATCTCAACAAAGCAATCTCAGTTTACTGAGGGATGCAAATGAGTATGACAGAAGAACACTAGTACAGGAAAAATGTAAGGTATGCTCTGCAGAGATGATGGAATTGGAATGTTGCAGGGCAATGATGATATGCAGAGATGATACAAGAATAGAAAATTAACAGCTAGAATGCAATGATAGAGTAACACTATGCTAAGTTACACTAAGACAGGGCAATGATGCAATAATACAAAGTAATTATGTACAGGGTGAAATGAACTCAGTAAAGGCAGCAATTTATCAACTTAGCACACGCCAAGTCCCCGGCAACGGCGCCAAAAACTTGGTAGGCTGAGAAGATGGTCTGATTTTAGCCTACTTGTGATAACCGCAAGTGCACGGTGTCTGCTATGAAGCACAGGGCAAATACGGGTCGATCCCACAGAGAAATGGGTGTGCTTAAGTAATCTAAGGCTTTGCTTACTGATTTCTATGAAATGTAACACAACTGAGGTTTTTTCGATGCGACTAGGTTGAGTGTATGAGTCTAAACTAAGGCAAGGAAATGATTGTAAACAATTGGGAAGCACCAGGGTGGTGAATCCACCACTTGACTCTATGTTAAGGCAATTCCTAATCAAGTTATAATCTTGGTTCATTCCAGGGAAGAACACCATGATACTGTCTTGACTAATCTCACACACTCCCCCTAGTATAGAGTGTCTTCTTAAAGTACACTCTATCACAGTTCATGTGCTCAAACAGGCTAAGTCATTCTAAAACAATGAAGCATAACAAGATTGATAAAAAGAAGATGAATTACTTAACATATTATCAGGGGTTTCAACAACACCCTGGTTAAGAACTTAAAACATAATTAAGGCAATTAAAACTACAAATTAAACAAAGTTGGTGCTCGGCTAGCCTGTGCATACCCCTATCACACACCCAAAAGTTCTATTTATACAAGCAAAGAAAAACAAACCCTAATCTTCTCAAAAGTAGAAATTACACCATACCCTTTCGCCCATACACTCTGAATCGAGCTCTCCTCTTGTCAAATCGTTCATGCGTCGATTTTTGGTGAAACCCTAGCTCTAGTTTTCTCTAAGTTAGCTTCTAGGGTTGGGAGAAGCTAAGAGATAGAAAACTAGACCTAGAGAGGTGGAGCAGGTGCTGATGGAGAAGCTGTTGCGGCTGACAGAGATGGAGTGGTGGTGATGGGGTAGCTCTGCACAGGAGATGGAGGTGAAGGTGAAGGTAAGGGTTCTGCAGAGTCGTGGGAGAGAGAGAGAATGGAAGAAAGAAAGAGAAGGTGAAAATGGATTTTGTCGAAGGGTGTAGGTATAGGCAACTAGGGTGTGAAGCGGGCAAAGAAGATTTGATGAAGAGGCATCGGCGAGCGTCGGATGAAGCGGGTAAGATCTCGAACGGGCTGAGGGGATTTTTTTGTTGAGCGGATGCATCAAGGAATGATGTGAGTGAAGGAGCGACCGTTGGATGCTTAAGATGGAGATCTCAATGGTTCAAATGGTACGGGCTTGGATCCGGGTCATGGGTAGCTCTAGCCCATGTCTTCCTTGTTGGGTTGCAACTGATTCGCGCGCGGGCTTTGGCTTTCGCTCCATAGATGCTCGACTCCAATTCTTCGCTCTTTTGGCTCCTCAGTTTCTCCGAGCTTTATTCACTACCTAAAAACACAAAATTAATTAGTACAAATATTTATTCTTGAAAACAAAGAAAATACAGAATTTGGGACAATATCTGATTTCTGAGCACAAAAGATGAGTAAAATGCCAATAAAAAGGTGTATAAATATGAAATATTTGGCACTCATCAGAAACTGAGGAGCCAAAAGAGCAGAAAATTGGAGGCAAGCATCTATGGAGCAAAAAGCCAAAGCCCGCGCGCGCATTAGTTGCAACCCAACAAGTAGCAACTCATTAACAAGACATGGGCCCAAGCTTTTCAAGACCCGGATCCGAGCCCGTTCCTCCTAAACCGTTGAGATCTCCATCCTATGCATCCAACGCTCGCTCCGCTCGTCGCATCATCTCTAGCTGCTCCTGCTCAACACCAAACCGGCCCGATTCTACCTGAGCCGCTCAGATCTCACCCATCCACATCCGACCCTCGCTCCGTCCTTCCCGTCAACATTCGATGTGCCCGCTTCACAACAAAACCACCTACACCTATACCCCATCGAGCCAAACCCATTCTCTTCTTCTTTCTTCTCTTTCTTCTCCATACCCTCTTCAGAGAAAACCCTGCCTCCGCCTCCTTCATCCATACCCATGGCAGAGCTACCCCATCACCACCTCTCCTTCTCCTGTCGCCATCACCACTAGCTCCTGTAGCCGCCCTCGTTTTAACCATCTCTACCTTTAGCTTCTCCCATAACCTAGAAGCTAGGGTTGAGATGATTAAAATTAGGGTTTTCTCGAACAACCACCCCGCATGGTCGATTCAGAGGAAGACAAGGCTAAAATCAAGTTTGGGTTTGTGTGTAATCGAGTTTGAGTGTATTGTGAGAGATATAAATGGATGTCTTTGATGTGAGAGAAAAAACACAGCATGTTTTAGGGTTCATAACTTAGTTTCAATTTTAAATCTGTTTTTCATGATGTTTAATATGTTCTAAATTTAATTGCTAGGATTGAAATGAAACCCTAGTTGAGTGTTCTGTTGTTCAACTTCAATTGAATTGTTTTGTATGCTTTAACTTATAAAAGAAGCTCAATTCTAACACCTCAATACTCTGCTCTCACAATGAATGCCTTGTATCCATTGTAGTTAGGATAACATTGTGTTGAGTGTGTTTCAGCTCATGCTTTAATTATAATTGCTAATTCTCTTGACTAGTTGTGCTTAATTAGACAACTAGTGCTCTAGGTTAGTACCTTAGCTGATAATTGAGCTTTCACTTGGTGAAACTCCTTAGATAGGTGATAAATTTGACACCTTATCCTTGTCTGTCACAGGAACAAAACATTCAAACTAGTTGAATCCCATAACATGAAATAGGGTGGATTTGATAATCCTAGTGCCTGTAACCTCAACATTTGTAGTTCATCTTACCTTTAGCTTTGAAACCTTCAACTCAGTCGTAAAGACTATAAACAAACCTCCATATTTTTGTGCTACCTCCCCTGAAATCAGTTAAGAGCCATTAGATCACATAACACACCCCAGTTCTCTGTGGAATGACCTATGCTTGCCACTGCCTCCAAAGGCATTGTGCACTTGCAGTTTAAGACGTAGGAAATAATTTATATAGACCTACCAAGTTTTTGGCGCCGTTGCCGGGGAACTGGTAGTGTGCTGTTTGCTCTTTATTGCTTTACTTCACTGATTTCATAGTTCTTTGTATATATGTGTTATCTGCATCATTACCCTGTAAAATAGATTAGTGTAGTTCTGATTTCAAGCATAACCTCTGGCATCATAATCTTGTAAAATATTGCATATTTTAGCTCATTGCCTCTTAGATTTGCTTGTTAAAGTTGTTTCTCTCTCAGCCCAATGATTGGCACATGTTGAAGCTTACATTGTAAGCCTGTTAGATGTACCTGTCAATGCCTGTTGCTCATTTACTCTGAGCATACTCATCTGCAGTTGTGTCTCATATGTTGCATATCTGTTGCTTTGCAAAAAAAATCTTGTTTTGAAATTTTAGTAGCACTTTAATGTTCTTGCTTTAACTATTCAAGTTTGGGAACTAAAACTCTTTGCTGAGTTTCCAGGTACTTGAGAAGCTGAAGCATAAACCCAAGGAAGAAAACAAAGGAGCAGAATTGAGGTGGAATTGCCTAAACCCAGTGCTATACTGGTGGTATTGTGTTTCTACCCTTGCTTACATAAATGATTTAGCATGCTTGCTTGTTTAATGACCTTTTGAAGCTCACCTTTGAGTCATTGCTCTGTGAGTGCGGTAACTATTAGCCCCATCTGCCCTGAGCTCAACTCCAGCCCCTGAAGCTGTGTGTTGAGCTGCAACTTGGATATCCAAGTCTGTTGTTAACCTGTGTTAAATGCTATTTGTTGTGTCAATGTGTGAACCGTAATTTGCCAATCTGTCCATCTGAGCATTTGCTAACCAGTGACCACCACCACCTGCCCTGTAATCTGTGGTGCATCAAATTGTTAGCATTGAGGTCACCTGACCCTTGCTACCTTTCCTTAGCTAATTGCCTTGAGAGCTTAGCTATGAAGTGGGTTGTGATCACAAAACCCTGCCAATATTTGCATGTTTGTGTATAGTCTCTGAGAACTGTTGCTGCTATAACTGTGTTGATATCCTGAGAATGTTATAAAAGACCAGCCTTGTTCATTTGTTGATTCACCTGTCATTTGTGCAACAAAATTATGCAATTTGTTTGTGACCTGTGGTGTTTGAATGAGCTGTTGAATAGCAGAGTTTGTGTTAGCAACTAGGTTGGTTTTCAAATACACAAACCTTGCACATGCTTCACCTTGAGTGAGCACATCCATTACCCTGTGCACATCACAAAATTTTTGAGCCTGTTCTGCACATCTTGTGTTGTGTTGAGAGCTGCACTTAGTCCTGTGCTGTGACCTCATAAGGTGTGTTGTGTATAAGTTTAACTTGTGCTGAGCATAGACCAGCTTGCACAACCTTTAGGTTGTATCATTTTGTGTGAAACTGTGCTGTGCTCATTTACAATATGTGCCCTGCCAAAGTTGTGTACAAATCTAGCATCATTCTGCAACCTTTACATATGCCAGTGATGTGTTGATAGCACAAGTTGCACTGAGCTGTGCAACAAACTGGGCTGCTTACACCAAACCCTTAACAGCTAAGCCCACATCAGCTGAGCTGTTGGGCTGTGCACAAAACTGAGCCCACATAACTTGGCCTTCATAGCTGGGCCGTGCAACCAATCTGAGCCCACATCATCTGGGCTAGAACCCACACTGTTGGGCCTTACAACATTAAAAAGCCATCTTTTGGGCTTGAGTCTTGTATTAGTGGGTCATTTTTGAGTTTTTGCTTTTCTGTGTTGAACTTGATTATTTGTTAACATGCTAGATGCGCTAGCTAGGCTATGATTGTGTCTTTTAGAGACCAAACAAATCGACTAGTTAGAATCCGTCCGGACGAAATCGTAAGCATACCCAGTACTTCAACAGAAAGCCCAAGCCCGCACCTATCCGAAACAGAAACTATGGGTGATGAACAAAACCAACCCCGTAGTCTCAAAGACTACATGTACCCAACTAGGGCAAGCCAGCCCTCTTGCATCATTCTCACAAACTCGATGCTTGTCGTTTGAACCGAAAGCAAGCACCATTCATATGCTACCCGTGTTTAGAGGGGTCGATGCCGAGAACCCCTACCATCACGTGAGAGACTTTGAGGATATTTGTGGGACTCTGCGTTTTAACCAAATGTCGAGGAGTCCCTCAAATTGAGATTGTTTCCTTTTCTCTCAAAGACAAGGCCAAGTCTTGGCTTCATGCCCTACAACCACAAATCCATTAGAACTGGGATGACCTCACAAAAGAGTTTTTCAAAAGTTTTTCCCAAACCATAAGACGGCGACAATTCGCCAAAGTCTAAATGGTTTCGTGCAATTAGAAGACGAAACTCTAGCAAAATACTTAGAGAGATTCAATGAATTATTGCTCCAATGTCCCCACCATGGTTTTGAAAAATGGAGACTCGTGCAAATATTGTATGAGGGTCTAGATGTTAGAACTCGTACCACAGTCGAGTCAATGTGCAATGGTGCATTTATTGACAAGAGTGCCGATGAGGCTTGGACTTTCTTAATCGAAGTCGCTGAAAAGACTCAACAGTGGGAGTCCATCCGTGAACCGAGAAGGACTACCCCCACAAACAATGTCCATAGAATCGAGTCTGACTTTGAGGGAAATGCAAAAATGGCATCTTTGGCCCGGAGAATAGAAGTGCTTGAGTTGGAAAAGAATGTAAAATCTAATGCCCCTACTCTCCGTGACCAAATTGATATGGCCACTTGTGCCGCATGCCATAGTTCTGACCACTTAGTGGACAGCTGTCCAAATTTACATGCATTTCAAGAGTCCAAAACCGAGCAAGCCAATGCATTATACCATAGGCAAGAGAACAACCCGTATTCTCAAACCTACAACCCAGGATGGAGGAATCACCCTAACTTCTCATGGTCCAAAGGACCGGTACAAGGGGGACCAACAAATAACAACCAAGGATACTCATATCCTAGAAACCCCCAAATACCACCACATCCTCAGTACCCCGTGGAGAAAAAGACTAGCTTGGAAGACTGTGTCGTCATGTTAACCCAAAATTTTGTAAAACTTGAGAAAACCACCGACCAACGTCTCACAAACCTAGATCTTAAGATAGGTCAAATCTGTAATGCATTGAATGAGAGAGAGAAAGGAAAACTTCCTAGTCAACCCCAACAAAATCCAATGAATGTGTTTCAAGCAGGCTCCTCTACCTGCAATGAAACTTCACATAGTCAAGCGAATGCTGTCACCACTCTCCGTAGTGGTAGAATTGTTGAGAACCATGTAGGTGTACCACCGTCAAGCGAGTCTACATCAGACTCCCAAGTACACACAACACCACAGAAAACATCTACTGTAGAGAAATAATCTGAGCCCATTGATAAAACCAAGAGCCCTACTAATGTAGATGTTCCTCTGCCAAGTAATGTACCTGTTGCTCCATTCCCACAGAGGTTGGTACAACAGAAGGGGGGTACCCAATACAACGAGATATTGGAAATGTTCAAAAGAGTTAATATAAACATTCCATTTCTCGAAGCAATCAGGCAAATACCTGCCTATGCTAAGTTTTTGAAGGATCTGTGCACACAAAAGCGAAAGCTTCATGTGCATAAGCGTGCCTTTCTCACCGAGCAAGTAAGTTCAATTATTCAAAACAAAACCCCACCTAAGTTTAAAGATCCAGGTAGTCCAACTATCTCTTGTACTATAGGTGAGCATACAATCAGAAAAGCTTTATTGGACTTAGGAGCTAGTGTGAATCTACTGCCATATTCTGTGTATGTCCAGTTAGGTCTTGGGGAATTGCAACCCACCCCTGTCACGCTACAATTAGCGGACAGATCTGTGAAAGTCCCTCGGGGAATCGTTGAAGATGTGCTAATTAAGGTTGATAAATTTTATTTCCCCGTGGACTTCATTGTGTTAGATACTCAACCTATGCAAAATCCTGAAAATCATATTCCCGTTATCTTAGGACGTCCCTTCTTGGCAACGTCAAACGCTATCATAAATTGTCGTAGCGGGATATTAAATTTGTCTTTTGGCAACATGACTGTAGAACTGAATGTCTTTCGTGTTAATCAACAACCCATAGAGTGTGATGATGATGAAGTGCACGAGGTTAACATGATAGAGAGTCTGATTCAAGACTCATTGTCTGACATCTTATCTCGTGGACCCCGTGCAAGCATGTTTAGATATCTTTGACTTAGATCTCTTTGAGTCTGAGTACATTAGTGAAGTCCACTCTTTGCTAGAGTCTGTGCCACCCATGGATATTGCTAAATGGTAGAATGCAGTGGAACCCCTTCCACTCTCTGATTCCAAATCTGCCCCACCTCTTGATACACCACCTAAGCTTGATTTGAAACCATTACCTGATACCTTGAAGTATGCTTTCTTAGGTCCTTCTGACACTTTACCTGTGATTATTGCATCATGTTTAGACACGGAACAGGAAAGTAGACTCTTAGAAGTACTTCAAGAACATAAAGGAGCCTTAGGTTGGACCATCTCCGATCTTAAGGGTATAAGTCCCACAATTTGCATGCATCACATAAACCTTGAGTAAAACACTAAACCATCTAGGGAAATGCAAAGGAGACTTAACCCCAACATAAGAGATGTTGTCAAGGGTGAGATCTTGAAACTGCTTGATGCGGGTATCATTTTTGGTCCTCGATATCCAGTGGGTCAGTCCCCATTCAGGTAGTACCCAAGAAGTCGGAATTACCGTAGTTCAAAATGAGATGAACGAGCTTGTTCCTACCCGTGTGACCACGGGGTGGCGAGTTTGTATTGATTATAGAAAATCGAACACAGTAACCAAGAAAGACCACTTTCCCCTTCCCTTCATTGACCAAATGCTGGAAAGGTTAGCAAAACATAGTCACTACTGCTTCTTAGATGGCTATTCGGCTACAACCAAATTCACATAGCACTCAAGACCAACAAAAGACCACATTTACATGTCCTTATGGAACTTTTGCTTATCGTCGTATGCCTTTTGGGCTGTGCAATGCACCCGCTACTTTTCAACTTTGCATGATGAGCATATTTTCCGACATGGTAGATAAGTTTCTTGAGATTTTTATGGATGATTTTTCGGTGTTGGTTCTTCTTTTGATGAGTGTTTGCATCACCTCACTTGTGTGCTGATTAGGTGTAAGGAGAAGAGTTTGGTCTTGAATTGGGAAAAATGTCATTTCATGGTTAACTCAGGCATTGTTCTAGGGCATATTATCTCGGAAAAAGGCATAGAAGTAGACAAAGCCAAGGTAGATCTCATTCAACACTTGCCTCAACCTCGTTCTGTGAGGGACATCAGATCATTTCTAGGCCATGCGGGTTTTTACCGCCGATTCATCAAAGACTTTAGTAAAATTTCACGACCTTTGTGCAATCTTCTTGCAAAAGATGTTGCATTTGTCTTTGATGATGCTTGTAAGGAAGCATGGGAGCAACCTAAGGCTCTCCTTACATCCGCCCTATAGTCGACCCCCGATTGGACATTACCATTTGAGATTATGTGTGATGCGTCTGACTATGCTGTAGGAGCTGTTTTAGGCCAACGAGTAGACAAACTCCCTTATGTTATCTACTATGCTAGTAAAACAATTAATGATGCTCAACCGAATTATTCCATAACTGAGAAAGAGTTGCTAGCTGTTATGTTTGCATTAGACAAGTTTAGATCTTATTTGATAGGGTCTAAGGTCATCATTTATTCTGATCATGCTGCATTGAGATATCTTTTGTCTAAGAAAGATGCTAAGGCTCGTCTAATTCGATGGATACTCTTGCTACAAGAGTTTGACCTCGAAATTCGAGATAAGAAAGGGTCAGAGAATGTTGTTGCTGATCACTTGTCTAGGTTGAATGTTGAATCTGCTGATGAATCTGTGTTAATTAGGGAGTCATTCCCACGATGAGCAATTGATGCTTGTGTACGAAATGCCATGGTTTGCTGATATTGTGAACTACCTTGCTCTGTAGAATGCCCTTGCATTGGTCTAAACAAGACCGTTCTAAGTTCTTGGTTGAAGTTAAACACTTCCTTTGGGATGACCCATATTTGTTTAAGTAATCTTGCCAAGACCAAATCATTAGGAGATGTGTCCCCAATTCGAAAAAAGGGACGTCATCTCTTTCGTCATGACCATGCATGTGGAGGCCACTTTAGTGCCAAGAAAATCACGCAAAGATCTTGCAAAGCGGTTTCTATTGGCCAACACTGTTTAAGGATTGCCATGCTTTTTGTGTTGCTTGTGACCGATGCCAGAAATTAGGAAGTATCTCTAGGAGAAACATGATGCCCTTACAACCCATTTTGATTGTTGAGCTGTTTGATGTTTGGGGTATTGATTTCATGGGTCCATTTCCTAACTCTGAAGGTAAGTTATACATTCTTGTTGTTGTTGATTATGTCTCTAAGTGGGTAGAGGCCATTGCATCCAAAACCAACGACCATAAAGTTGTTCTTTCTTTTCTTAAGGAAAACATTTTCTCCCGTTTTGGAACCCCTAGGGCAATAATCAGTGATGGAGGTAGTCATTTTTGCAATAGACCCTTTGAATCACTAGTGCGCAAGTATGGAATCACTCACAAGGTCGCAACACCTTACCATCCTCAAACCAGTGGCCAAGTAGAAGTTTCTAATAGGGAAATTAAGCATATCCTTGAGAAGACCGTCAATCCTTCTAGGAAAGATTGGTCTTTGCGCTTAAACGATGCTTTATGGGCCTATAGAACTGCATACAAGACTCCCATTGGGATGTCTCCTTACATGGACTTGTGTACGGGAAAGCATGTCATCTACCCGTTGAGTTAGAACACCGTGCATACTTGGGTTGTGAAGAAGTTGAACTTTGATCTTGATAAGGCTGGAACCCGTAGAAAACTTCAACTCAATGAGTTAGAAGAATTGAGAAACGATGCATATGATAGTGCCAAAACGTACAAACATAGGATGAAAGTGTTTCACGACAAGCGCATTCTGCGCAAGTCTTTCACACCAGGTCAGAAAGTTTTATTGTACAACACTCGTTTGCACTTGTTTCCAGGAAAGCTACGTTCTCGATGGTCAGGACCATTCTTGGTACGTACCGTCTTTCCCCATGGAGCTGTAGAAGTTGAAAACCCAGCAAACAAGAACATTTTCAAAGTCAATGGTCAGAGATTGAAACCATTTCTGGAGCATCTTCCACCAGAAGTTGAGACCGTTGACTTGGAAGACCCCATCTATGTGGACTAGACTAGTTCACTTGTGTACATACATATGGACTAACAATCCATTCTCTTTCCCTTTTCTTTTTCTTTTTGCATAGTTTTTGATGTGTGCTAACCAAACTTTTTGTCTTGCGCTCTTGATTGTTTGCTTTCAAAGCATTCATCTTTCTATGGTTTAGCAACACCCTCTTGCATCAGGTAATCTCTTCCCTTTTCTCCTCTCAACATAGTTCTCATGGTATGTGATTTGTTTAAATTCTTTATATCTCGTTGACACATTGAGGACAATGTTTGATTTAGGTTTGGGGGTGTGATTTGCATTTAGAGTTTTTAGTCTTTTTGTTTTACTTCATTTCCAAAAAAAAAAAAAAAAAAAAAAAAATCTAAAATTTGCATAAAAACCTCCAACTTTTAGAGATTTTAGAGTCACTAGCATGCTTCTAGCTATGTTTACATAGAGAGTCTGACCGAAATAACAGAACTTGGAAGTACTGGAGAACGCAATCGGGTTTCTTAGTTGATTAGAGCGTTAAAGTTGGATTTAACCATACCGGAGGGTGAATTAGGTGTTGTTTAGATATTCGGTAGTAGAATTGTGATCACCCATAGTGGAGACTACCCATCTTACATCAAGCGAGGTACCGACCTTCACTCTTTGTGACTTTCTAGAAAAGCTGTTAGAGTGTGTGTCACCGTACATCAATTCCGGGTAGGAATGGTGAGCTACCCAACTTCGCACCACTTTCAGCACTATTTTTGATCTCTTGAGTGCTAATTCCGTCAATCATGAGGGTGACGTCTAAAGATGAAAACTCCTTCTAAATATCGATTTGAAGTTAGCATCACTCTCTCCCTCTCAATCAACAGATTCATAGAAACACATCATCATCAGCAAGCGGAGCATCATCAGAATATTTGAAGAAAAGTTGAGATAGTCCAAGGTTTATGTGCAACAAAGAAAAGAAAAATAGGATGAGAATTAATGAAGTTTGTGAAATCATGACAAGTGTAAAAAATTGAGTCTTATTGTTTTATTGTTATTTTCATTCCAAGTTAAGTCAAAAAAAAAAAATGTGTATGTTTGTCAAGTTTTTGTGAAGTTCAGAAGTTCATCATCAGCTAGTGAAGACCGAAGACCGAAGATTGAAAACGTTTCTATGAATGCTGAGAGAGTGATATTAATTGCCGATTGGGTGAGAAGGTAAGTGAGTACTCCCACCCTTGCTAATGGTTGATTTCCTTTCTTAGAGATCATCAGAAAACGATTCTTTTTGTCCACACTTCTGTGGAGTCTCCAGAAATTATTTCGGAAGGTTATCCTTCTTACCTACAACGTGTGCAGGATTTCTCTCTTTATTCCTTCCTGCACACATGAGAGACTAAAAAAGCGGTCTTTTTGAGTGCAATTATCATAAAAACCTAATGGTGAGCGAGAAGTCGAGGCTTATGATCACAATCGAATCCGAATTCTTTCATATGGTATGGTTACTTCTCGCTCGGCACTTAAGGATGAAAATGCGTTCTTTGGTAGTTCTAACTTCTTGTTACTAACATGCAGAAAATCTATGTCCTCATAGCTCCTTGGATGCTTGAGACTCTTTTACACTCTGAAGTTGGAGAAGGTTTTGTGGGTACACCTCTTGTAAACCCTCACGAGACTACAACTCGTCCACTAGGGACACCTAGGGGTTTAAAGGCTTAGTGCATACGCTAAATGCATTCGAGAGACCTGCGACGACAAGGGTATAGTTAGGATTTCTTAATTTTCTGTTTCACTTGAGGACAAGTAAAATTCAGGTTTGGGGGTATTTGATGAGTGCCAAATATTGCATATTTATACACCTTTTTATTGGCATTTAGCTCATCTTTTGTGTTCGAAATCGATATTATCCCCATTCTCGTATTTTCTTTGTTTTCAAGAATAAATATTTGTACTAATTAATTTTATGTTTTTAGGTAGTGAATAAAGCTCAGAGAAACTGAGGAGCCAAAAGAGCAGAAAATTGGAGGCAAGCATCTATGGAGCAAAAAGCCAAAGCCCGCGCGCGCATCAGTTGCAACCCAACAAGTAGCAACTCATTAACAAGACATGGGCCCAAGCTTTTCAAGACCCGGATCCGAGCCCGTTCCTCCTGAACCGTTGAGATCTCCATCCTATGCATCCAACGCTCGCTCCGCTCGTCGCATCATCTCTAGCTGCTCCTGCTCAACACCAAACCGGCCCGATTCTACCTGAGCCGCCCAGATCTCACCCATCCACATCCGACCTTCGCTCCGTCCTTCCCATCAACATTCGATGTGCCCGCTTCACAACAAAACCACCTACACCTATACCCCATCGAGCCAAACCCATTCTCTTCTTCTTTCTTCTCTTTCTTCTCCATACCCTCTTCAGAGAAAACCCTGCCTCCGCCTCCTTCATCCATACCCATGGCAGAGCTACCCCATCACCACCTCTCCTTCTCCTGTCGCCATCACCACTAGCTCCTGTAGCCGCCCTCGTTTTAACCATCTCTACCTTTAGCTTCTCCCATAACCTAGAAGCTAGGGTTGAGATGATTAAAATTAGGGTTTTCTCGAACCACCCCGCATGGTCGATTCAGAGGAAGACAAGGCTAAAATCAGGTTTGGGTTTGTGTGTAATCGAGTTTGAGTGTATTGTGAGAGATATAAATGGATGTCTTTGATGTGAGAGAAAAAACACAGCATGTTTTAGGGTTCATAACTTAGTTTCAATTTTAAATCTGTTTTTCATGATGTTTAATATGTTCTAAATTTAATTGCTAGGATTGAAATGAAACCCTAGTTGAGTGTTCTGTTGTTCAACTTCAATTGAATTGTTTTGTATGCTTTAACTTATAAAAGAAGCTCAATTCTAACACCTCAATACCCTGCTCTCACAATGAATGCCTTGTATCCATTGTAGTTAGGATAACATTGTGTTGAGTGTGTTTCAGCTCATGCTTTAATTATAATTGCTAATTCTCTTGACTAGTTGTGCTTAATTAGACAACTAGTGCTCTAGGTTAGTACCTTAGCTGATAATTGAGCTTTCACTTGGTGAAACTCCTTAGATAGGTGATAAATTTGACACCTTATCCTTGTCTGTCACAGGAACAAAACATTCAAACTAGTTGAATCCCATAACATGAAATAGGGTGGATTTGATAATCCTAGTGCCTGTAACCTCAACATTTTTAGTTCATCTTACCTTTAGCTTTGAAACCTTCAACTCAGTCGTAAAGACTATAAACAAACCTCCATATTTTTGTGCTACCTCCCCTGAAATCAGTTAAGAGCCATTAGATCACATAACACATTTTGAGTTCTCTGTGGAATGACCTGTGCTTGCCACTGCCTCCAAAGGCACTGTGCACTTGCAGTTTAAGACGTAGGAAATACATTTATACAGACCTACCACCACCAGCTCTCCCTGTAGGATTTTGGCAAACATGATTATAATAATAGGAAGTATGGAGGGTATTTAAAGTTATGCAATCGTTTAGTTTCAGACAAAAATATAATATTAAGATCATGAGTATTGATGAGTTTTTTCAATTGTTGCCTAGTATGATTTTTACCTAGTCCTTGACAGTTCCATGATAGAATTTTAACAAATTGCCAGAAGAAAAAAAAAACATTTGGATATCTGAATTTCAAAAAGTTGAGGGTTCTCTCACTGAGATTTTTCTTTTGAGTTTTCAAACAAAAGTTTTTGTTCAAACCATTGTAAATTCGATGTAAAATCATATAGAAAATTTGGAGAAAAACCTGGTTTGATGAAATCTTCAGCTGATTTGCAAGTGAAGAACTGCCACCTTCCATCATCTTTTTTCCAGGCTCTTTAGCAGGTACTCCAACCTTAGTTCCTTTAGCCGCTTTTTGAGACTTAATGGGGTTTTTTGCCGTTGACGGAGCTTGGGGTTTTCTCAACACTTCCAGGGTGAAAGTTCAAAGATTGATTTTCTGGGAGATTTTGTTTTTCAAGAGGCCAACAATTAGGGTTTTGAATTGAAATAGGGATGGATTTGGTCTTTTTCTGGTTCGAATAAGGTCTTGCAGTATCCTTCCTTTTCTTATACTCTTCTGAATGAAGAGGATTAGCATCAAGATTAGGTAAGGAAGATGAAGGCTTTTTCTGGTTTTTCTCTCTGACCCATTTTCTTGAGATAGAATGAGAATAAGGGATTTGTTTCGATAGATCTTGTTGATATTTGGTTGAAGGGCCAAAGCCCGGTAGGTAATCTGGTTTCTTGTTTGTGCTTGTTCACCAACTATAGGGTTTTTGGCCCGAGCCTTGAATGGGTTGAAAGAGTAATTCATTATATTGTTTTCCTGCAGCATGACATTTTTGTTATTTGCAGAGACACTATGATTCTTCGGAGTCGATCCATCAGTGAAAATGGTAGCACTTGAAGTGGTAATTGGCTTAGTGAAAACATTTCCTTGAGCTGGATTCTTGAGAGCAGCACCCCTTTGTTGAGAACTGATATCTGGTGAGGAAGCATCATTTTCAGGGAGCATACCCAATACTGCAAAAGGGTTTGTACAACCTCTTTGAATAGGAGAGATTTTAGGAGTTAAAAATATAGTAGTAGATGTACTAGCACCAAGGCTTAGATTTTGGGAATTGAAAGCTGGGCTAACAAGATTTGGTGATTTCAAAGCAAGTTTGGCAGCTAAGATTTCTCTTCGTTTTGAGTTGCAGCTGGCTTTAGAGTGATCTAGAGATCTGCAGAACTGACAAAGTTTGAAAGGTTGGTGAGAGTAAGAGAACTCAATTCAAGTCTTGACTCCATTAACCAAGCAAGTTGTTCCAAAAGGGAGAGTATGTGTAACTTCAATTTCAGCCATAACTTCAACATTCTTTTCATAAAAATCTCTTCCATAAGGATCTTTGAATAAGATTAACTTTCCATCATATCTTTCAGAGCTTTGTAAGTGATGTAATCATTTGGTACTCTTTTCATAGTGATGCTTATGAGCACTCTATCAAACTCTTCTTCTCTTATTTTATTCACTCCTTCAAAGGGGATTTGGTTTATTGACAGAAGAGCTTCATAAATCAACCAAGGATTGGGGTAGTTAACTGATAAATATCTGTTGCATGGTGGAATCTAAAATGAAAATAGTTCTTCTTTTTCTGAAATGGAGAGACAATCACTTCTTTTTTTAAATTCCAGAATCTTCTAGCATAGGTTTGTGCTTCTTGGAGATTAATATTGATGTTGCAATGGAGTTTACCAACAACACACCATTTATCATCTTGAAGTGGCTTAGGTTTTAGAGAGTCTTGACTTAGAACAACAATAGGTCTAAGTGGATCATTAAAGATCTGATTTGCTTGCATTGCTTACATTAGATCATCTACAAGAGAAGAATCAGTAGAGATAGACATTAAGAAAAAAAATTGTTGTTTGAGATCTGACCAATTCAAGGATTGAAATTTGAAGTTGGTTTTAAATTTCTGAGTTCTTCTCTTTAGTTTGAAAACACTAGAGATTCTTCAACAAGGGAAGAGATAATGAATATATAGTGGTTTTCACAGTTTTGATGCATATAAAGTAGAGTGATCTCGTGACTGCTGACCATCTAAGTACTTTGGTTCACGAGAGGACTCTTTGCATGTGGAGTTGATCTTTGAGGAAACTTTGTTTGTTATGTGTTCTTACTGCTCGGAGAGAAAAAACCATCGGCATTACATCCTGCCAACATCCCGATTTTGGAGTTAATGTTCCTTGTTTTATAGTGTTTTTGTTTGGTCATACATAAAAGAGACATCAAATAGGTAATATCTTTGTCTCCAAGGTATTGAGAGTTTGGTTTTTTTTTTTCTAGGATAGGTAAAAGACAATTTTGAGTAGGTGAGCTCTTTTTTTGCTAAGAAAGAGTAAACCATTGTGCATCCTGCCAATCTCTGTCATGTGAAGTTATTGCTTCTTGTTGTGTAGCCAAAATGCTTGGTCAAACAGATAAAAGGCACTAGAGGAGAAAAAACTTTTGCTTCAAGGCATTGAGAGTTTGGATCTATCTTAGTGGGGGATAGAGACAAGTATGAGCGGGTAGGTTTTTGTGCAGGGTGACTGTGACAATGGATAACCCATATCCCAAGGTCCAACTCCAAAGGTGTTTGGTGGGCCTGTCTGACTAGAGCCTGGAGAAATCTATCTTCCGGTGATGGTTCAACACCTGAAATCAAAGGAAAATTAAAAATCCGATTAGTTCTGAAGAGACTTGAGAGATTTAAATTCAGCGTTTTGAAAATGTAAAAGCGGATGCATAGAATTTGAAGATAAATCGATTTGTTTCAAAAGACTTATTTGACAAAAGCATTAAATTCAATTTTCCTTGAAATCTTATATAAGGGCTGTGAAGATCAAAATCATGAACACAAATGATAGAGATATAAAACCACATAATGAAAGATTTACATACTTCCCCATTTAGGCTGATTGAGAGACCCCGATACTCAGTTCCAATATTTAAAACTTAGGTTCCTGCAAAGCAGATTGACATGATTGCTCGACCTGATGGATTTATCGTTCCAATACCTTGGCCAACATTTATCACCTCTGTGGTTAGGTGGCAAGAGGTGATAGATATAGAAGCTGAAGAACCAGCCAACATCAAGGAAATGAAGGAGGAAGCAGGTTTTAAGGAATGACTCTCCCAAGAGAAGGATGCAGGAACTAAGAGGAGAAATAGGCAAATTGTACCCTCAACATCCAAAAAAAATAAAAGAGCTGGAGAGAATTGATTAGGTTTGAGTTTAACTTTGATCTTGTTAAAAGTGATGAGTTTTTTATTTTGGTTGTATCTGAAGAAGATGTTTATAGAGATAGTTTGGTGATAAGAGTTTGAGTTTTTTAGGTGGCATTTTGGAATTAGGATTGGGATTGAGGTTTCATTCTCAAGTTTCCTTTTGATTGTTATGTCTTTTGAATTTACTTGTTTGAATTGTTTCCTTTGATTGTAATTATCTGAAAGGTTATAGAAAATTGAGTTTATGTTGGTTATTTGGTTATCAGAGAGATGGTTTTCTGTAGTTTCATGGCTGTTATTGTACGACTGCTTCTCTTTCATATTTTCTCCCATCCTCTGCATATAGTTATAACACCTGGCTTTATGATACACCCTAATTGGTAGAAATTAACTCTTCACAAGTTTTACTCTCCACTTTATCATTTTAGAATACTAATTCTTCTTAAAGTTCCTGGTAGATATGATTATCACGTCTTCGTATAATCACGGGACATCATCATTGGTTCCTCTCTTCTCTTTTTGAGCCCACCAGAACTCAACTCTAGATAATCCATGTATTTAGCCGATTCATGCCAAATTTCGGATTTGGAAAAAATAATGATCGGTTTACATAAATATTGTGGTACATCATCTTGGTAATTGACTACATAAACTGAATACATTTTATTAACGCAACTTGAATGTCAAACTAGGGCAATTGCGAGTCTTTGTAGATTTGATAATTGGAGTTATCACAACTTGTGATAATTTCCATTTTCGGCACTGTGATAATTAAGATTTCCGGTACTGTGATAATTGCAGTTTACTTGTGATAATTGAGATTTTCAAAACTGTGATAACTGCGATTTTCGGTGCTGTGATAACTGTGATATCAAGGTATAGGTAGGCAAATGATAATTAAGTTAACTTGTGATAATTTCCATTTACACTTTTACTGTTAGTAATATAAGTTGTAATAGTCAAAACTTTTGATTATCACCGGTTGTAAAATTATGAAAATTTGAATATTCACACTTTATGTGAAAACTGAATATTTTCCATGTTCGTTGTTCCAGGTAATGGAATTATGTGAAATGAATCGTTATGACACTGTGTGAAGCTAAACATTATTGTCGAGAACTTGAAGAGCCTGGTATGTCGCACCAAATCACCATAGTACCAAATCAAATTATAACGTTAAGCAGTGGCTTTTTGTAACTGCAAGAGCATCAAACAAAAAAAAACACAATCTGCTCATGTTGATCAGTGACATTTACACAAAAAGAAACAATATATTGTGATAATCAGAACAAACAAATCTTATTAAAGCTCAAAATGATGAGACTTACCGAAGACAAAAACAAGGTGAAAATTTAGTTTTATTGGATATTTGACTTTCTCGCCACTTTATTTTCGATTTTCAAAGAAGGTTACTTTAGTAAAGTAGGATAAATGTAACTAATTATGGGTTCTACATAATGACTATCTTAATGGTGGATTTTTCATATACCAAAAAAAAAAACTAAAATGGGCTACAAATAATTTTCCCCCTTTATTTACTATATAAAATGAAGCATCGTATAGTTAGACCAATAGTTAACATAGTTATTAGTCTCATACTTTGTTTGATATGTGTTGTAGGAGAAGATAATCGTAATTTTTGGTTTGCCCATGGTAGAGAATTGTATGTCTGGGCATACTAGTTGTATGTAATGTTTGCCTACGGTCAGGTACACATTCTTCATCTCAAATACCTTCTAGAGTACAACAGAGAATAAGACAAAACAAGCTACGAGCATGCATATGTGTTTTACTTGTGGGATTATAAGGGGAGTGTTATCGAGTTTGGGGATTCCTTATGCAGTTTTCCACACATGTCTAATCTTTAGCATGTGAGTTAATCATTTCTTAGTCGAGCGTTATTATTTTATTTCAAACTAGGTATACATCAGTATGTTGAGCTTGTGTAATCTTATAATGTGGAAATGTAGAATGTTGTTTGTTAGAAGAATACATTTTGGGAATAATAGGATCAACAATCCCCATGCTTCTTATTTCCTATGATCTTGCTAGTACTCGTTAATTACTAGATATGTTTTTATGTGGCTTGCACTGAAATTATCTGGTTAGTTCTTTACTGCCACCTCGCTAGATGATTTGATAGTACTGTCAAAAGTTAATCTTAGGCTGGAGTCCTAGAAATTCGAACGAGTTCTTATTGGTTTTTGTATTTTCTGAATTGCATCTTATTAGTTGAAAACATGGAGGCGAATTAATAGTTATACTCTCTTACACTTTATTAGCATTCATAATTTATATGCCTTTCAGATGTGTATGTGTGTGGTGGTGGTGGTGGTGGTGGTGGGGGGGTGGGGGTGGGGGGGTGGGGGTGGGGGGTGTTAAATCTTGTAATGTGCAAGCATACTAATGATTAATGTGGGTAGATTAGGGGAATATGCTCAAGACATAACAGGGCCAACAATTTTATCGATTATGTAAGATCTTCTGGTATTGACCACCTTATAGATATTTTTATTATTTGACTTTCGTTAAATCATTTGTTTAGTTCTTTCTTGCAATCTAGCTAAGTGATTTGATATGTAACCTAACTGAACTCCAGGGCAGTCTTATGATACAAATCATGTTTTTCTTATTTAAAATGTCCATGAAACATTTGTGTGTTTCACTCTGTTAAAGCATTGCTCGGTTGAACCCACCAAGTGTTGGTATGTCAAGGTTGGTTTTCATATTTTAGTTTCAAACTCAAAGTCGTTAGATTAGATTACTAGAGTCAACTTTGTTAGGTTGGACTAGGAATTCTAAAAATGTTGAGACATACAATTATTACTCTGAAGACCTGGAAAAAATGTGAAGACGTATCGACAACAATGAACACATCATCCTTTTGCTCGAGGTTAGTAATACAAGACTTAACTTGTTTCTATTTCTTTCTACGTTACTCTCAATTCGAAGTTATATATATGAAACTCTAGTATTAGAGACTTGATCGTCTTATTATGATCAAAGTGTCAAGGAAGAATATACAAGTTCTTTTACAATTTATGTATATTAAATCACGAAGTATAACGCTTATCTTTTGAACTTCATAATTGCGATATAGACATTATCTTTATAACTTGTTACTAGATTTTGTAATGAACTTAGGATTGATTTCATTGTAATACCCATATTTTGTAGTGGTTGGCCGCATGTAATGGTTTGTCCTTTCTATATTTAAGCGTGCTCGGGCGGGTAATCCAGAGATGGGTGACCTCCTGGGAAGTTGTTGTTGGATTGACGCAACGATGCCCGTAGAAAACCCCACACTGCCGGATAACCGCAGTGGCTAAGTGGGGACAATATCGGTGGAGGGACGAGTCATTACAAATGGTATCAGAGCCGACGAAGGGTCACCTGCCGAGGGTGGGAAGATACGCTGGACGGGGTTGCTCCAGGTACTTCTCTCATGAGGGGGTAGGGAGCGTCGGAGATCTGGGCTTGAAATATATTCCGGAGCCGAGGACGGCTCCAATTTAAGGTGGTGGTATTGTAATACCCCAATATTTGGCAGTGGTTAGCCGAATGGAATATAAGTAATGGTTTATTCTTTCCTAACACCGGGGCATTTTCAGCACAACTGGCTCCAGAGTTGGCAGAAAACTTTGCAGTTAAGCGTGTTCGGGCGGGAGTAATCCATAGATGGGTGACCTCCCGGGAAGTTGTTGCTGGATTGACGCAACGATGCCCATAGAAAATCCCACACTGCCGGATAACCGCAGTGGTTAAGTGGGGACAATATCGGTGGAGGGACTGGTCATTACATTCATGCTTAGAAAATTTTGTATGATTATATGATTATAAGGAAGTAGACTTACGAAACTTGTTTCGTAGTTGAAAGAAATCAGTTGGATTGGTGGTCTGGTTCCTATTGGGGATGTATAGCAGGACCGATCTCTATTGTGGATCTCTAGCAGGACCGATCCCAATGTATTGCTCCTTTATGGAAAATGGATAGATTCCCAAATTTAATTTTTCTGGAAAAAAAAAAATCGACCCATAACATGCTTAACCGATCCCTACCTATTGGGGACCTATAGTAAGACCGATCCTCATGGCAAAACCAATGTCCGATATCACGTATACTTTAGGGTTTGTGTGATTATGGAAGTTGGGTTTGCAAAATAGGAAAGTTCAAGATGTCGACATTATGAGCAATTTGAACATGTCTACAAATCTTATCTTTTATTGTTCAAAGATATTCCTTTATACTCAAGGTGAGATCCCAAACCGGAATGTTTGAGAATTTTTTTATTAAGATTTTCGAATGTATATATTTATTTTTCTAGCAGGTAAAACATATATATATATATATAAGTAAAGTATACTTGTATACCAGCTAATATTGAGTTGTCATCCAAGAAGGACTTCGATATTACAGTTGGGTATTGGTTGGAATTAGACAAAACCGAAAATGGGAATATATTGTAGATCTTTAGATATTTTTTGTTATGAAAATTCCTTAGTGTCCAAACTATCTTGGTCTAAAAAATATTGAAGTTTGTTCTTCTTATAAACTCATCCTAAGGCATGCACTTTATTTTGTAGTCACCGTTGTAACCGACTAATGGTATTACTTTTAATATTATATTGGAGCGGAGAGTAACCTAATTAGGCGACTCTTACGTCCGCTAGTTTAAAGACATCTGTGGAATCAAGAATCGTCTAGATAGTACCATTGGTGGATAACTAGAACTTGCATTGCTACTTTATTTTTCGATTATTGATTGACTAACGGTTGTTAAACCTTGATTGCACCTAGTTTGTATATTATGCGAACCTTCTATTCTAATATAAGGTCACTCAAACTAGATCAAGGATTAACGGTAGTTCAGATCTATTTTTAGATCTGAGGATAAGCTTGTGATCATCCATTGATAACATACTATGTTCTGTGTGTGATCGATCACAAGGGAATCAAGTTTGTTTGTGCAGGTAATTTGAAGACATTGAAAATTTGAAGACAAGAAGATTTCTTATTGGTTTCTGATCTTTGTGATTTACTTCGTGCACACACTTGATCGGCTGGGGTCCGACTAAGCGTTTTTATCTTTGATAGACAATTAATTGCTAGTCATATAGATCGACAAACTATCATTTGGTGGTATTCATCAGTATCTGAATTTTATAGTTTGTAAACTTAGATCTGGTTATCTTGATAATCTAGATCTTGGTTGATATAAACCAAACAAAGGAGATTATTAGATTAAACGGAAGAGCCTTTGTTGAACTCAACAATAATTTTTTATTTACTTCTTGAGATTGATAGAGCGGTTACTGAACAGATTAGTCATTTATTATTTTGGAAGAGGATCCAAAATAGTTGAGTGCTTGAAGTCTTCACATCGGCTGAAGCAATTTAAGATAGTGGACTCTATCATAGGATTCACGTGCTTTGGCCAGATTGGTGTAGGCGCGGGGATACCAAGGAAACTTGGTAACTAGGGGTGGATTACTTATTCTCAACTATACGAAGCTAGCAGTGGTCTTTGTATAGCGGCTTAATTCTGAGAGTATTCAAAACTGGACTAGGTCCCAAGGTTCTGCATTTGTGGTTTCCTCGTTAACCAAATCTTGTTGTGTGCTTTTACTACTTTTCGCATTATAATTATTGTTTAAATTTAATAAAGTAATTGTAGTTGTACGTTAATCAAAACACTTGAGTTGATCCTTATAGTTTGGTTCGGTTTCATACTTATACTATATAGAAAGTGTATACCTTGTAGTTGTTATCTTGGCAGTCTATGTCTATATTAGATCGCATAAGGTATCGTTCATATAGCTTGATATCGAAAAGATTCTGGTGTACTTGGTACCCTCGTCATTTCTAACAATATGTGTTTGGTGCGATCCAACCTATAAGACAATAAATTCGAGTTCACATGAATCGAGTTCAGTTAACGTACCGCCAAAATTTGATGGTACTAGATATCTGTGGTGAAAGTCTGTTATGAGATCGTTTCTTCACTCACGTAATTTTAATACTTGGCTAGTCGTTGATGGATATGATCGTTCGAAAGTGGAAAATTAGGGAACTGAGTTTTAACTCTTAGTTGCACACTCAAGTGAAGAAAATGATCTCACTATGCAGAACTCAGTTGGATGCTGGAATTCTTAGTTGCACACTCAAGTTGAGATCTTCATCATCACATATCCACGTGTCAAATTTCCCAGGAAGCTTGGAATAATCTTCAGAATGTACTCGAAGGTAACACTTCAGAAAAGGAAGCTAGACTTCAAACCCTTACGTCTGATTGGGAAAACCTTCATATGGATGATAACGATACTTTGGAAGAGTTTCATGTAAAGATCTCTGGGATTGTCAATGCTTTTTTCTCTCTTAGAAAGACTATTTCTGAAAAGGATATAATATGCAAGATTCTCAGGTCGTTACCATATAGATATGAGTCTAAGAAACATGCAATCATGGAAGCAAATGATCTTTCGACTCTTTCTCGAAGCTCTCTTATTGGAAAGCTAAGGATTTTTGATCATGAGTCCCAATCTAACCAGCATATCGGGTATTTCTTTTAAAGTTGAAGAAACCCAAAGGTTCCGACCAAATAAGAAAAGGTTATATTAGTGGACAATCCAAATGAACTGATTGCAGAAGATTCAGATGATGATATTGATTCAACGGTATCATTGATTACCAGAAAGTTTCGTGATCTCTTAAAATGTAGAAATAAGATACTTGTGAAACTTGTTTAAGGAAGTAGACTTGCGAAACATGTTTCGTAGTTGAAAGATATCAAAGGGATTATTGGTATTCTGATTACTATTGGGGATCACTAGCAGGACCGATCCCTACCTTGAGGATCACTTACAAGACCGATCCCTAATAAAAATTGTATTTCCAGTTTACGTGTACACTTTGGGGTTTACATGTATTTCGGAGAATGAGTTGCTATTTATGAAAGTTCATTATGTCGACATTATGAAAGTTCACTATGTCGATATTATTTTCCAAAAAGGATCAATATCCTCAAAATGTATGTTACCATCCTCGTACCAAGTTATATCATGGTGGCACGGAATTCATATAGATTCCTTCATTTCATAAACACACACTTCATCCGAGTTAGCGGATAACTTTGATCAACTTCACCTCAATCATCAATTTCTCAATACACAAAAGGGAGACCCTATAAGTTGATCATTGGAGCCAAGGTTCATCCTTATGATCATTTTGTTTAAACAATAGACTTTTTTTGAATGTCGCTTTAACTCTTATGACATCGGTCATGAAATAGGCATCCAAAGGCGTCAAATACCGTGACAAACATGTCAACACACAACCAAAAAGATTCTTGTTCAATCCATAGTGTGACGACTCTACCACACTTGTAGCTTGGTTATCGAAGTGTTTGTGTCGGTTTGTATACACATACAAAAATCTTTATTAGTGAAGTTTTACCAATTGTTTACACCAATAGACAATGACACTAGGATATTCGGTTCCCCGATGCGCAATAAGCATATCAAGATTTTCTTTGTACAGTCTTCGGTTATTGACCATGTCAAAGCATCTCATTCGCGTGAGAAACATTTTATTCTCTTCATATTCTTTCTTGAATTCCTCCCTTTTCTTTTCTTGTTATTCTTATGGTAGTTAAGATTCTTCTCTAAGTCTTTCAACTTAAATGGTTCAATTTTCGGGTTGGTAATTTTTCTTAACATTGTTCTCTATATTAAATGTAGAAAGAAAATTTTAGGTGTCTGGAAAGACCTTACTTATTGCCTACATCAATGATTTCCCTTGGTAGGTTACTATCACCTTTGAAAGAGTATCCTCCTACAAGATTAACTTACATTCTTATAGCCCCCAAATGTAACTTTCTTTCGACTCGTATTTCAAAAAACAAAAGGCCACGGTGAATGGTTCCTTGGTGGATATATGCCTGACTATGTTAATCAAGGGCATCTCATATTTTTTAGTCTTGTACGTGCAATCCATTAAAAGAACTTGTGGAAATCATTGAGTCAATTTGACCAATTCCATGTGAGCAATAAAAAGGTGTTTGACTTGTTTGATCTTATCCAATTTAATTTGAGTTTGGATTAGAATCATTCATATAATCAAATAATCAGCTATATCCAAATCTTCATTGGAGATGATGTGTATTTTCTTAGCTTTACGAGATGAAGATTCGTCTTCCTCACTCGAATCACTTTGTCACCGATCACAAAAACCTTTAAAAAAAATGTTCTTTTCTTCACTTCTTCTTTTTCTTCTACAATAACTCTACTATCTTTAGGAAAAAAAATTAATCTTTAAAATCTAACACTAATATTAGGATTGATCATTAATATTAGCCACTAATCATAAAAACTAACACTAATCACATATTGGGTTACTGCCGTTATGAAAATTTGGTGGATACGTAGCTTTGTCCTTGTACTATTCAATGACTATTTAAACTTCTTCAGTAGAAGGAAAGTTGTGTGTATGCCACAAACACAGTTTCTTTTTATCCTGGCGAGAGACTGTTTTCCGGGGAAATTCCGAGGGAATGGGAAAAAGAAAAGGAAGAAGACAGATTCAACACGGTGTATAGAAATCCTTGACATTGACATTGTTGTGCTAGAACCCTTTTTTTTTTTTTTTTTTTTTTTTTTTTTGATAAGAGTTGTGCTAGAACTATAACTAGGGTTTTATGGTGGAAACTAATTTATGAAGCTTACTTGGGAGGCAAAAATGTTTTTTTTATATGCTCAGTGGGACCGTTGTATGTAGAACCACTTTCTACACTGCATACAGTCGCCTGAGACATAATAGCAAATAGCTTGCTTATGCACAGGAGATTTATTTGTGCAAGAGATTTCCAACAGCCTTCAACAAGAGATTCACAAATTCAAAACTAAAACTGCTGCTCAATTGAAAAGAAAACAGTCTTATTTATTATAGGCCTTTTCTTTACAAGTCTCTCATATGTAAACCAGTGAAAGACATTTTCTATACATATTCTCTATATCTCTTTGCGCGCTGACAGTAATAGAGAGACTTAATGGGAAAAAGGTATTCGGTTGCCGCTAAAGATACCTGCTCATTTTATACAAAGAAGTGTGGGTATAATGCATTTCCTGTACAGTTTGATAGAAGACTGACTTGGCCAAATGAAGAAGAACACGTGATGTTACAATGAACATAAACTACTACAACAACGACCATTGTTATCTTACTCTTGTCTCACTCGTCTAGGCGTTGGATCTCCCCCATCATGATCCGGTTGCTGGTGACTTTGAAACCAAGGAGGGCAGGATTAATTTGCTTCCCTTTCTTTCCTTTCTTTTTGCCATATCTCCCTTGTGCACCATCCAATAATTCCATGCTGCCATCACCTCCTCCCTCTACCATCATTTGTTGTTGCTGCTGCTTCTTGTTGGCACTCTTCAACATATCTATGAATGATGTCTCTGAAGCATCATCTGTGTCACTGCTAGAAGAGGTTCTTCTGAAACCTGTATCTTTCATACCCGAGGAAGACACGGTTTCAGAATCTTGTCTTCCCTCTAATGAAAAATAAAATAAAATCAGAAACTGAACACAGCAAAGAGAGACGAGAGAAACAAAACATTAAGATGATTGCCAATTTTATATTACTACAGATATACTAGTATCCCCTCAAAAGATTTACTTCAGCAAGTAAGATCCATGGTGAGTAAAAAGATTATACATAGAAAATATGAAAACTTGAGGGGATTTTACTACCATTGAATGCAGTATTAAGCGACTGCATGTACACCTGCATCATCACAATTAGCTTCTCATGAACAAAATGTGCATTTTGCCAACTAATCAGAGTCGGAAAGATAATAAGGGCCTGGGATCCAAAAGCGCAAGAATGTCCAAAAATATTACCAGAGTTGCCAAGTGAAGTGTGCCTGCTAGGGATACCAGCTGAAAGCTCCCCACCATCCCTAGGAATCGTTCCTTGCTCATACATGCTAACTTGAGCCTCTGAAATAGCCCAGTCAGTTGTGAACATGCCTTTAGACATACGCTTATTTTCCACCTTTCCTTCAGGCGAGTCTCTCTCCACAGTTGAGCTAGCAACACGCATGCCAGAATCCCCATAACCGGTCTGTGACAACTCGGGCCTACTTGAGAAGAACAGCTCTTCTTCGTGTAATGCCCCAGAATGGGATCTATTGGAAAATGGTTCCCCAGTTTCCAAACTGCTATGCCGCTCATCCATGCCGACATTAACCAACCCATCCTGCAATGAATTTCCCACATTAGAGCGGTGGGTGCCTCCAATGAAAGAATTGCTTAGACCTGCTTGTTGATCTGTGAAGAGATTTAAGGAATGGCGTGCTAAATTTGGGTCTTCGGAGTGCATCCCCTGTTTCCGGTGCATAAGGTCCATTAAGACTCTGTCAGAGCTCTCACCATTTATGACTCCAGTTGGAACCCAGGAACTAGGTTCTTTGGGTTGCAAACCAGTAACTGACTCCCTTCTCTGCCTTTCAGCTTCAAGGTGCATTTGTTGAATGCGAGATTCTATCCAATTATTGTCATGCTGCCCATTGCTCTCTGAGCTGCGTTGCTCCAGTGCGTCAAAGTTTGAAGGGAGGAACTGGTCAGGAATGTGAGGCTGGTGGTGAGAGTGAATACCAGAAGAAAAATTATTCATTTGCCCAGCCGGGTGCATCTGAGTGTGTCGTTCCTGAATATCTCGACCTTGAAGATGAGCCAGGGCATTCATACCATCTAAATTGATACCACTGCCACCATTAGGCAAAGATATTGACCTTTCAAATGGAACTGAATCTGGCTCATAACCGCCTCTCTGCAACAGTTGATGTACTGCCAAATTTTGATCGCGATGACTTAGTTGTTCTTCATATGAAGGCCTCTGTTGTCGATGGTAAAAATCAGCTGGGCCAGCTCCTCCAAATTGATCCTGCAGCGGATTAACTGTAGGCTGGACAAACTGACGATTTTCATCAAGAGACCAAACTGCACCATTACGCCTCTCTTCTTCCATCATTTTCTGGTGTGCTAATGCCATAGCTTGCTCCTGCTCTAGCTGAACGAGAAGTTGTAACTCCTTGGGATGAATCTGACCTTGCTTAGCACGTGAAAGAAGGTCCCGTAAATCGTTATGGTGTTCCCTTTGTGGGTGCTGACCAAATCTTGATTCCATAAGCTGCTCGAGACGTGGATCAGGGTGCGCTATAGAGGAGCGGGACTGTTGTTGCTGCAGCTCATGCCGAAGACGCTGCCTCATTAGTACCTGATCAACCATGTTGCTTGCTCTTAGATGGTCTATTTCAGACTGCCCAAAGCCACGATTATGCATCTTCTGATGGAGCAGCTGTTCGAGGAGCAACTCCTGCTGCTGTTGTTGCTGCAGTTGCATACGGCGCTGATGAAGCTGCTGCTGCTGGTGGTGCAACTGGAGCTGCAGTTGTTGCTCTTGTTGAAGCCTAAGTTTTAACAATTCCAGCTCCGATCTTTGTTGAGTGATTGATTGTTGCTGGTGAAGAGGGTTTCTGCTCTGAGCTAGAACGGAATTTTGAAACTGTTCCATAGAGGAAGTTGGAAATTGCTCTAGACTGAGTCCTTTCGAATGCAGAGACGAATGAGAAGAAAGCACATTTTGTTGGTGTAATTGCTGTGCCATAAACTGCTCCGCTAAATCAAACCGATCACTTTCTTGCTCTATGCGTGAAAAGTGACGACTAGAGTTCGGATTAGGAGGCATACTTCTTCTGTAAATGTCTGACCACCCTCCCCACCAACTGGGGAGCCAGCCATGGTATCAAATGAACTCTGCTTGTGACCTACAAAAGGGATATTCATTCCAGCACTAGGATTCATATAACGTCCCTGATCACCGTTTCCAGGTGACATGTTTGACAACTGGGGATGCCTAGCATTAGTTCCCTTGAGTTCAGACAATAAAAGACCAAAGGGATGCAACAAATTATCCTTATTTAAGTCATCAGGAACAGGGATATTAGTAGAATTTGCCTGCACTTCGTTAATGTTGGAATACAACTCCCCATTAGAATTGCTATTGCTACTTCCGGGCCTTCCACGAAACAGGACTTCTGCAAACGAAAACAAAAAATGAGAACAACCTGACAAGTAACAATACATAACATAAATGATGGCAAGTCTTAATAGCGCATATAACAAAAGAACCGACCTTTATCTCGTGGGACAACATCGTGCAGGTTTTGACTATCAGGATGACTGGGTTCAGGAATAGATGAAACATCAGAAAGGTTATCCAACTTAGAGACAAGGTTGCCATCAGAGTTGGGCAGAGATTTAAGTTTCAGATGAGGCATGAGATCCCCAAGTTCTTGAAAAGCAGTTCCATCTGGAGCATCAGATAAACAGACCAGTAAATCAGTTCCAAAAAAGCCCTGGTCAAACCATGAAATGATGTCCACGCCTAAGAATGGCCCCTGCGTCTCCCCTTGAGGATCCTTATAAAATAAACTCCATTCCTCGGGTGGGGTATCCCTTTCTAATTGATTAGATTCTTCATTGTTCTTCAAAAACTGCTCATTAGTGCTTGAAACCTCTTGTAAAGAACTGGAGTCACTAAATGGCTTATTACGGCTTTCTAAGGTAGCAACTGAATCAATATTTTCAAGCTCTAAAACAGAACTGGAATGTCCAGACAACCCATTCTCATCAACTTTAAGGTTATCCCCAAGAACTGAACTACCAGAGTTTCCTTCTATACCAACATCACAATCCTTGATAGTTAAGGAAGCCAAACCACTGGATATGTGCTGTTCTCCAACTGTGATCATAGCCTTATTCCCGCCTTCACCGTGACATGCTTCTTTCGCTGAAACAGAACAACATTTGTCTTTGAAATTAAATGAAAATTACATTGTCTCACTATTTTAAACTAAGTAGAGAGTGAACACAGGTCAAAGACTGAAAAGGTACCATCTAACAAGTTCTTTTGTGAATCATGGACGCCTATTTCATCACCAATCGAAGCCTTTGAGAAGCACCCACGACTTTCTTGTGAGTTTGCAGTAGAAAGTACACCCTGCTGGCTTTCAATCGAAGACATCAAAGTAATACCTGAAAAGAACCGAGTGCTCAACATTTAGAAAAATCTGTAAGCAGTGTTGTGTAGGATTTAAGCCACTTTTACCTGTCATATCTCCATTGGACTTCATGCTTTTGTCTCTGGAGGAATATACAACTCCACTGCTAGTGAGTCTCCCCTTCCATATCTCGTTGAGAACACCCTGTAAGATACATTGAAAACAGGAGCAGATGAAATTCGAAGTCAAAACCTCCTCATGTAACAGGACGTATACCATGCATTTTCTTAAGCATGAACACCATGGCCATTATGTAGTTAACCATTTGAAACAAATTTTATTGCAGGAAAAAAAAACACAATGATGTGCTTACAAAAAACTGAATCAACAAATCTCGCTGGGCCAAGGAATATGCCAATTTGTAGTAGGGCTAGAAAATTCTAAAGAGTTCAACATACCATCATTTTAATCATTCGGAGCACCTATGATCTATGCCAGCTCAACAGCAGTCATGATGCTTAAAACCTAAAACATTAGTGGGCATGAAAACTACTGAGTTCGACATACCACTATTAATATCATTCAAGCACCTATGACCTATACCAGCTAAACAATGTACATCTTGCTAGTAATGTAATTTTACCAGACCCGTGATCTTTACACAGAAACAAACATGATGCTTAGAACCTTCAACTTTAAGGACCAAAGCTCATCTATTAGAAGTTCAATTATGCAATGAACAATAAAAACCAGATATAAAATTTCCACTACAAACCCACATTAAGAGTTGAAGCTGTGCTGTTAACAGGAGAAATTGGAGAGTTTAAGAAGAGGAGTTGATGCTTTCAAAATATTCATCTAAATGTTACTTATATAATGTGTTTCAAACACATCAATTTTTACCTACTCCTGACAAACTTGCGATTATAAAAATAGCAAAAGGAGCAAATCATTAAAAATATATATATATAATGCCTAAATCTTACCTCTTCTTCTTCCTGAGGTGAAACAAAGGCTAACGGCTCGACCAAATCTGTTTGAGTTACTGGGGATATTTCCACCATACTGAGAGGAACTTCGCCAAAAGACGGAACAAGCTTTTGCTTACGATAGATATCGAGAAGTTTTCCTCTAGGGTAGCAAAATGCATCTGCAGAAACAACACGCTTTCTATCTACAGGAGCAGCACCAATTGGGCCAGAGGATGAAGGCCTACTTAGTGATGGACTCCCAACGATGCTTGCCCTTCCTCGACCAGGAGCAAAACCCACAGTTGAAGATTCTATCCGACCTCTCTCCGAACCGAATCCTGGTGCAGCACGGTGGGTTGATGACCCGCCTGAATGAAGTTCCAAACGATGGCGAGGCCTCCACTTATCACGAGAATCAGTTTCACGCTCCAAAATTGCACGGTTACCAACAGAAGATGACTGCTTGTCACTGTAAGATTCTTCTTTCTTGTTATCGACCTTTTTCTCTGTTCGAGATTCCTTCTCTTTGTCATCGGGACCCCACCTGGATGACCATTTACCGTCTCTTTGTGATTCATGACCAGAATTACGGTTGGAAACATCGTGCCACCTATCAGAAGAAGGCAAAGCTCTAGCCTCAACAGCTTCCTTACTTGAGACACTGTCAGTGCGCCTATCTTCTTTTCGCCTTCTACCTAGCACGCCAGTTTCCCTTTCTTCTTCACGCCAGCGACGAGCATTTTCAGTGTCACCTCCAATCTTTCCCCGGTCTTTCTTGTCCTGCGATCCAACTAATCGCCAACCATCTTTCTGAGCAAGATCTGTGGAGTTTCGCAAATCCTGTATATCCGAAAGTGAATGTGAATTCAATGAATATAAATTGATGAAGTAAGCATGGTTTAAGGAAAAGTACCAATGTACCATAAGTCAATTGTTTCCCCAGCGTGATCATGGAAGTTTTATTTTGCAGGTTCAAATTAATCAGAAGGTAAACAATCAATTCATTTGACACCCCCAAGCAGTTTAATACTAGATACTATTCTAGAAACAAATATAGAATCATGACTTGAGACTGCATATCCAACACAAAGCTTGAATTCTCGAATTCTAGTATCAGGCACAGAATAACAGGATTAAAATGGTGAACAAAAAAATATCAATTAGACAGAAGTCAATTGCACTCCTAGTTGGAAAAAATAATGTATAGCTTAGTACAAAACTGTAACTTGCTAATTACATCATGATGATCCAGCAACATTTTGGAGTACAGTATGTGTCAGTTAATTAGTTAGAAACCTTCAGGGTACACTATTGCTACTCAGAAAAGTTCAGCAGATTACCCCTTGTGCATTGGTAACACCTGGCTTAATATCAGTTGGTTTAGCATAAAGCCATTGAGGAGACAGTGGTATGATGTTTTCTGAAACTTGATCTGCAAATATACAGCAAAAATAACCTAAGTAAGACATCTTTCAAACTACACACACAGATAAGAAAGTAGAAAGAAATAACTAGTGACCGTATGCAGGATTATCTCTTTTTCAGCAAAAAATACTCATAAGATTTCAAAAAATCACTTCAAAAATACTCATAAACATATAATAGGCAAGGGAACATATGGAAATGACCTTTTGAATCATCAAGAAACCCCAACAGCGACTTTGCATCATTGTTTCCTCCAGTGCCCTCATCTGATAGGAGATGAAATTAAATCATTTATCAAAGATAATCACAGATTAACAAGTACAATTGGCTGAGAATGGAGCAGTAACCAAAGCAGGAAGATAAACAATTTAACAGAACCGCGAGAGAGCAAAAACTATCAACCTAATAGGATAAAAGTACAAATAAATCAGAATCATGCGATAATTGACAAGAATTGGGAAAAATGCACCAACAATCTCCTTACAAAACAAAACAATTTCATGTCCCTTAAAACTCCGATACCAACTGTTTAACTAAAATGTCATAAAAGCCTAAACTATCCATGCTAAGAACCACACATAAGCAAGCAGTTCAGCTTCCTAATCTAATATGATCTGATGTATAACTTTGAGAAAAGGCTACAAGCAAAAAAGAAACAATCACATACCACCATCTATTTGAAACCCTAAAAACTCCAAACACACACAAAAATAAAAGATCAACAACCGAAACAAACTAAGAAATTCAATCCATATCGTCCAATCAAACATAAGATCAAAACCGAATACATTACAACAACGGGATCCATCAACTATCACTTTATAATAAAAAAAAATAGTTCACAATCACTCTTAACGAAAAAACTAATCAAATCAAATCAAATCAGTATAAATAAACAATAAACCCTAATAATAATACCTTTAGCAGCCGCTTTCGGTAAAACTAGATCCTCTAGAAAATCAACCTTTCCTTTGGCCATGGCGCCCCAGTAAATTATTTCACAACAATCAATCAAAATCCACAAACAGAGATACAGACAGCGAGAGAGTTAGGTTAGATGTATACAGAGAGCGAGAGAGAGGGAGAGATGAAACGAGATTGATTGATGAGAATGGAGGAAGTAAAGTGATTGAAAGAGATCGAAATTGAGATTCCCAATTTCAAGGTATCCTGAAATTCTAGGGTTTTGAGGGGTTTTCACTTTTTGGTATAACAGAGTTCTTGAGGAAGAGAGAGAGATGAAGACGACGACGACGAAGGTGAGGGTGAGGAGGGGTTTGGGTGGTGGTAGATAACTGTAGAGAGCTTGGAATTTTGGGAGTGAGAAAAAATTGGCTTCAGAGAGAGAGAGATTTGATAAAATTTTAAAGATAAAAAGCATTGTAATACAAGAAGAGGAATTTAATGGTAAATCCGTAAATGTGAGGATTTAAGCATTGGGCCACGTGTTTAGAAGGAAGAAACTCATGACGTGAGCATTTCTAGGGATTTCAGGAGAAGAGCATCATCAGACAGGTAGGTATTGAAGCTGTATACCGTATACCTTGTCTACGCCAATGGGCTAACTCCTACGCAAACCCGATTTCTAGTGCGACGGATTATCGAGTCCACTTTTATGGACATTCCTTCAAAGAATGTATACTTGGCATATTAATTTATTTTTTTTTCATTTCTCTTTTTCTTTTTTGGTAAATCAGGATTTCATTAAAAAAAGTCGGAGCCTCAAGTCATGAGTAGAGCTATCTAATACTGAGGCTTAGTCGTATGGTCTTCTAATCTAGCATGTATCCACGTCAGTTAGGACAACTTCCTATGTCGTATGGTAGTTGTAATCTAGCATACTAGATGCGCCGAATCATTCAGCGAAAAATAAATTTAGGAAATTGCGCTGAATCATTCAGCTAAAAGTAGATTTAGGTTGCGCTGAAAAGTGCTGAGTCATTCCGCGAAAAGGTGATTTTGATTGCGCTAAACCATTCAGCGCAACTATCTGGCTACTAGTTCACATGCGAGCAATTGCTACTAGTGTTAACAAATAGACAACACTTTTTTTTTGAACTGCAACACTTTTTGGCTAATGTAGCAGCAAAATCTAGCCCATAGGACTTAGCCTGAGAGTGGAGAATCTCTTCTCCTAATATTAGATTTATTTACAAACAATTTTTGGTTAATACAAAAAGAAGGGGCATTGTCCCAATCTAAAGTATTCTGGAAAAAAATTGCTTCCTTAGCTAATGAGTCTGTTATTTCATTACCCGATTTGGGTACAAAATAAAATCCTAAAAAGTTCTTACAAAGACTTGTCCGTCTATCTGCTTCTTCCAAAATAGCTTTGTTGCTCCAAGAGATGGCCATTGAATCTCCATTCAGGTTTTTAAGCTTTCACAATCTCCTTATATACTGAAAATTACAAGATTCTTTTCTTTTGCCCATGTTGGTGCCTGCGGCAACCTTATCGGGTCTGAACTAGCTGAGGGTCCTTCTCTTCCTCCTTTGGAAGAACTTGTATCATTTCTCATAATAAGAGCACAAATGGATGGAATAGCATCTGAAATCCATGTTGCATCAACATTAATTTTTAAATTACGCCTATCTGGAGTTGTTGAAGGAGGAGAAATAATAATTATTTCCTTGTTCTCAGCTTTTATTGTTGGTTTTGTATTTCCTTGTCCAAAGGTTCAAATATCTTTGAATTTCTAATGCCAGTTGTTGGGGATTTTTAGATGATCCCTGAAATGCTTTGTTACATCTTTCTTTCCATATGAACTACATCTTGGTTGAAACTAGTTCTAAGGATATTACATCATTTGGTGTTTGGAACCGGTCCTTACAAATATCCATTATTTTGATGGTGTTGCTAAATTTGACTTGAACAGGATTAGGGTCTAGTTCCTAAACTACTTTAGCAAAAGAACAGTGCGTAAAAAGTTGTTCAATTGTTTCCTCGTGTTCTCCACAGAAAGAGCATAGTGGACTGATGTTGCGAATGATTCTTTTAAGTTTAGAATTTGTAGATAAAACATTTGAATGCATTTCCACATAAAGAGTTTAATTTTAGGAGAGAACTCTAATTTCCAAAGTGATGTCCAGAAATTATCATCTAAAGATAGATTAGAAGAGTTGATTTTATTCTCATTAAGCTTATTATACATAGATTTTACTGTGAAGTCTCCTGATTTTGTTAACTTCTAACTCACACTATCTTTTTAAAGAGGATTAGATCTTTTTAAAAATAAACTACTTCTATAAATTTTAACTGCTACAAATTCATTGAAACAAGAAAAGATTAAAGAAGAGATTCACTTATTAGAGGTTTTGTCGATCAGATTTGCTACCAAAGTAGCTGAGTTATTAATAAGGTTTTTGAAATCAGTCAATTTCCCTTATAGCCTCGGTACCCAATTATCATACCAAGTATTTATGCTTGTCCATCTCCTACTTCCACTCATTGTTTTGTTCTACCAGAGCTAAACCTTTACAAATACATTTCCAAATCCATGAGCATTTATCAGGTATTTTAGCTCTTAAAGGAGATTTGTTTCTGAAGTATTTTGGTCCTAAAGCTCGAACCCAGAAAGACTTAGGTTCTTTAAGAAGTCTTCAGGCTACCTTGGTCAGCATAACTAAGTTAAACTTATGTGCATCTCTAAAGCCTAAACCTACCTTGCTCATTGGTTTGCACAAACTTGGCCAGGATTTTGGATAATATCCTTTAGCAATGGGTTATAATCCCCAACAGAAGTCTCCTTAATATGTGTTAGACCACTGCTCGGTCGAACTCACAATTTTTGTTATTTCAAGATTGTTGTCAATGTTAGTCGAAAAAAACTATATCTTGATTTCTAGTTTACTAAGTCAAGTCTCAAACAAGGTATAGTAGTTGGTAGTTGAGTATCAGACATCACTAAATAACCCTCAAAGAATGAAGATCGACGAAACATCTTGAAAACTTCATCAATAAGGTATGTGAAGGCTAAATCATTTTATTTACTCACAAGCTTTACCATTATATCTTTATGAGACTATATCTTATGATTTCTAGTAGATTTATTGCAAAAAAAGAAATTTCGATTCAAGCTTGTCTTGTTAAACATCTCGAAATATGATTCAAGCGATGGATGTTCATTGGTCCTTAACAATCTTAGTTAGAAACAATTTATTGTTCAAGAACAAATGTTATGGATCATTTTAAAGTTTCTCAAGTAATGATATTTATATTTATGGCATTTGGGAAGGTTTCAAACATCAAAGAGAGTTTTTCAGAACAACTGTAATTTGGGCTCGGGGAATGTTGGTAAACGACTTCGCAAACCATTGATATCTGATGTTCGAAATATAGTAAGGTTGGCGAACCAGCTCGCATACCATAAGGTTCTGAATAGGACAGTTCACGAATTTATAAAATAGCCAGCGGTTCACAAACCATATACATCTAAATTTTGGGGAAGCAGGACAGTTCACGAACCCGGTTCACGAATCGTAGCACCCTAAATTCACAAATTGGCTAGCGGTTCACGAACTGTTTCACAAACCGTCCCAGTGAATATTAGCAGATGCTCAAAGACTTATTTTATAAATATGTTTAGCATTGTTATGACTCGCATAAACAACTCTTAGACATCTATGATCACCAAAACACCTTGTGTATGTGGATCGTGATTAAAGTTTTAAGTGTTTGAATAAATATCAAGTTGCCAAAGAACGGTCATTATACACAGTTCCGTAATCGGACCACTGCGTATATTCTTTTAATGTTATTTCAAGATAATTTCTCACATACTTACTTGAAACCCTAATTATAGTTTCATCTAAACAGAGAAAGTGTTTGCTTGATTCTCAAGTTATATTAGCTTGAATGCTAAACAACCCTAAGTCTTGAAAAACTATAAATAGAGATGTTCTTTCAACTGGAAAGTTTAGTCCCTGACACTGTGTATCCTAGTTGATAGCTAGAGTCTTCCTCTATTGACCTCGGTTTCCTCGGGAAAACGTAATTAGGTATATAACTAAAAAACTTCGCTTTGGGGATTCATGAAGCCAGGTCCGACTATCTTTTATCTTGATATTTCGTGTATCCTGATATTACTTTTCTTTTATCGAGGTTCTCGTAATCTCTTTCAGGCAAGATAGATAGTAATCGCAAAGTTCCCTTCATCTCAAACTTTATGATTCCTCAAGATAGATATCTCAAAATTATTCTTAATTTATAAGTTAAGATTGTTCTTGAGAGTTGGTAAAGAATCCAGGCTTCTCATTTAAGTGAATGTAAGTGTTCCGGATTTGTGAGGTTTGTTAGCTTTGTCTATTGCAAACCGATTTCCGAGTCTTGATCTTTGATCCAAAGGAAAATATAATAGGCTTATCTGTTAGCGGCAGATTGGTATCAAAAAGTCTTCACTTAAGGATGAAGCAACTCTTAGGTTGTAAAGGACGCAAACTAAAGGAATTAATTGCTTGGAGCTTTGCGAGGTTCAAGAGACGTAAGGAGCGCGACTGTAACTGAATTGCTTGGAGGGTGAATTCAGTCTCAACTACATTCCAGTCTGAAGTCTGATAGTAGGCTAGTGCATGTAGCGGCTTAATATAGTTTGGGGTTCAATTCTGGACGAGGTCCTGGAGTTTTTCTGCAGTTGTAGTTTCCTCGTTAACAAAATTCTTGTGTGTGTTTTTTACTTTCTCGCATCTTTTGATCGTTAAAAGTACTACACAGGTTCATACTCCTATCAAAAATGGAAAAAAAAAAATGGTGGTGTACTTGGTATCCTCTCATTTTCAGATTGCATTTATTTTATTTGTTATTGAAAAGACGAGGGAACCCAAATACACCACAATCTTTAAATTATCCACATATAAGTCCTCTTACCGAAAGTGATTGTATATGGACAAAGTCGAGACAATACTACAAATCAAGTATTCACACTTTGTGTGATCGTCTATGGATACGAGATCGAGAAAATACAACAATCAAAGTGTGGTTACTTGATAATAGGTTCGGACTAAACCAAACTCTATATGATCACTATCAAGTAAAGCGGAGTTAACGTTTGTGTAATTTACTTTAAATTATAATAACAATAATTATAACTGCGGAAAGGAAAGGAAAAGTAAATGACACGACAAGATTTTGTTGACGAGGAAACCGCAAATGTATAAAAACCCCGGGACCTAGTCCAAAATTGAATACTCTCAGAATTAAGCCGCTATAAAAAATCTAAACCAAATTCGTATAGTTTAGACCAAGCAACTAAACCTAGTTCACTTAGTTTCTTCAGTATCTCTGCGCTTCCGACATTCAATAAGTGCACGCAGTGGAACAATTCCTTTGGATCGTATTCCAAACAGTAAACGAACAACAAATCTATTTGGTAACAGCTCTATTGATTCTTTCCAGATAAAGATATCTCAAGTCATATGCAAAGGCTCTTCATTTAAAACTAATAAACTCCTTTGTCTGGTTAGATCAATCCAATCTCTATTACCTAAGCAATAAGATACGGATTTGTAACAATCAAAATAGATCTCAAGAGAACTATTAGGTGTTACCGATCTCACACAACTAATCAATCGAATAAATCCGATTTTAGTTCGATCCCACCCGATCAAGGTTTGTGCTACACAAAGATATGAGAAACCAATAAGAAATCTTCTTTAATCTTCAATTAAACTTGCACAACAACACTTGAATCTCTTGTAATCAATTACGCACAAAACGGAGTCTGTTAACAATGGATTATCACAAGATGTCTTTAGATCTACAAACAGTTCTAAAGATCATGTCGACACTTCAATCTAGTTTGAGTGAATCTTATATCAGAAGAGAAGATTCTCAAGAATAAACAAACTAGGTGCAATCAAAGTTCAACAACCGTTAGTCAATCAAATCAATTGAAAACTAATAAACTGCAATTATCTAGTTTCCCACTGAAAATGAGGGGGTCTAACAACCACACCCAACAATTCGTTTGGAAATCTGAGAGGACTTACTCTAATATACTTTCTAGAGAATCAAATAGACAGTCAGACTCAATCTAGAGAAAAGTATATCAAAGAGTTTAATATCTCTAACTCTTAATTCAATCCGCAATCAGCAAATAAAAATCCGCGAGCCCGACTGAATTAAAGAGGGGTAACTTGAACGGTACCAAAGACCAATGTTCAAGTGTCAATCAATTTAAATCAACAACCCAAGGTCGGATATTCTAATTGATTGAACTTAACGCACAACCTAGGATATTTCAATTATATAACAAAAATATAATGCGGAAAAGGAATAACACAGACACCAGAATTTTGTTAACGAGGAAAACCACAAATGCAGAAAAACTCCGGGACCTAGTCCAGTTTGAACACCACACTATATTAAACTGCTATAGACTCTAGCCTACTACCAATTAACTTTGGACAGGACTGTAGTTGAACCCTAATCAATCTCACGCTGATTTAAGGTACAGTTGCGTTCCTTACGTCTCTGATCCTTGCAGGATACTACGCACTTGATTCCCTTAGTTGATCTCACCCACAACTAAGAGTTGCTACGACCCAAAGTCGAAGACTTGATAAACAAATCTGTCTCACATAGAAAAGTTTATAGATTGAATAAATCTGTCTCCCACAAAAATACCCAAGAGTTTTTATTCCGTCTTTTGATAAATCAAGGTGAACATGAACCAATTGATAAACCGGACTTATATTCCCAAAGAACAACCTAGTATTATCAATCACCTCACAATAATCTTAATTGACTATCGAAACAAGATATTGTGGAATCACAAACGATGAGACAAAGATGTTTGTGATTACTTTTATCTTTCCTATCGAAGATATTAATCTCGAGTCAATTATTTCAATTGTACTCAACACGATAGCAGATGCAAGCTCAGAAGACGCAACTACAAAGAAAATAGTTGGGTCTGGCTTCACAATCCCAATGAAGTCTTTCAATTCGTTGACCTACAGGGTCTCGATAGAAACCTAAGGTTAAAGGATAATCGACTCTAGTTTATGCAACTAGTAACACACAGGAAGTGTGGGGATTAGGTTTCCCAGTTGCTATAGTTCTCCTTTATATAATTTTCAAATCAGGGTTTGCAATCCAAGTTACCTTGGTAACAAAGCATTCAATATTTACCGTTAGATGAAAAACCTGATTCAACCAAGATAACATCTTTCAACCGTTAGATCGAACTTAGCTTGTTACACACAAATGAAATGTACCCTCATTTAGGTTTATGTAACCGTACCCAAACGTGTACACCATGTTGGTTCACAAATAGTTAACCGAGGTTAGCCATATGATTACTCTCATATCAACCTTATTCATCTTAACCATAACTAGTTCAAATGACTCAAATGAAACTAGTTAAAGAGTTGTTCAATTGCTATATTCTCATAGAATTATACAAGAACACAATTGAAGCAAAATCAGTTTGATTCACTCGAATCAATCATGAACATTATAGCCACGGTTTGCAAAGATTGCATTCCATATTATATAAATGTTTATGTTCATGTTCATAACCGATTTTATAACTTTAACCATCAAGTATGCAAACGTGTACGCATACTTGAAATACCCGGACCAAGATTGGGTTTCGCCAGTACGCAAACGGGTACGCAAACTTTCAATCCCAGCAAAAATTCTCGGACATGAACCTGTACGCTAGTACGCAAACGGTACGCATACTTAGGTTCCCGGATTTCTCAAACCAACAGGTACGCAAACGGGTGCGCATACTATGGTTCCCGGACATGGATTACACATGTGCAAGAGTGCACAACATGACATATCCAATAATGGTTAAGTGTTCTAAACTCTTATTTCAATCATTGAAACTTTCTTAGAGGATGACAATAGTCGTTTCACATACTATTAGCATCAAAGCAATTTTCAAGTTATTGAAATAATCATAACGAAACATTCCAAGTTTACACCAAATGATTGTATCACACAAATCATGTAAGATGTTGCTCGGTAATTTTCACATGATATAAGATGAACTTGGTCGAAGCGAAAGCTTGCCAATACATATTTCGAGAAATATGTAAGCGAGATAAACTCAGCTCGAAATCTCAAATGTGTATATACAAAACTATATCGTAATACGACTTATGTCTCAATATAGGAGATAGAGTAGAAATAGACTTTCCAAGTGATAGATGAGTTTCAGTCTCCACATACCTTTTGTCGATGAAGTTCCACAAGCTCCCCTTAGTAGTTCTTCGTCTTCAAATGATGAACGTCGTGAAGTCTAAGCTCAACTACACAATCTATTTCCTAGTCCGAGACATCTATAAATATGCTAGAAATCAAGACTTATAGTTTTGATCACTAACACTGACAAACATGCTTGAGATAGGAACGCATGCGAGTTCGACCGAGCAGTGCTCTAACACCCACTAACGGTACTCGTAGAGCTTCTTGATCCCACAAAAGTCTTTAAACGAGCGGTCATAAGAGATTTCGCCTAATTAGGGTACTTTCCTCTTCGGATAGACGACTCCACCAGAAACAACAAAAAGATGAAGTTTGCCTGGCTCTTAGGATAGTTTGCTAGAAATGCAAACTTAGGTATTTATACACCAAGGATGTTTGGACACCAAGGAATTTCTAAAACCGAAAGTATTCTCAAGATATGCAATAAATTCCCAATCGGTTTTCATAATTCCAGGAAATGCTTTGTCCAATATTTTCCGAAATCTCTCAATAGAAAATCTCCAATTAGTAAATGCACATTACTAATTTTTATTCTCTAGATTTATGCATTTAATTGCTGGTAATTAAAGCATATAAAACTAACAACCTTAATTAAAAGATTCTTAATTTATTTCAAACCGAGATCTCCTTGAGTAATTAAGGAATAACTTTGAAAAATATAAGATAAGAGTTATTGTTCGTGTTCAAAGTATGTTGACATTTTTTCTTTGTAAATCATCTTTCATATTTACAATCTTGGAATCGATTATACCACACTTCCAAACAAGTTTAGAATTGGTTCATCTGTATTCCAAGACAACTATGTGAAAATATCAAATCACACTCATGGGTTCAATCGGTTCTACCAATCACTAGGATCGGTTATACCTTAATATGGAACACTTGTGATCAGTCACACAAGTTACCAGGACCGGTTACATCAGTTACCAGGATCGGTTACGTCAATTACCATGACCGGTTAACATATACTCATGGTATTGCTTGTGATCGGTCACACCAGTCACTAGGATCGGTTACACCAATTACCAGGATCGGTTACACCAATTACTATGACCGGTTACACCAATTACAAGGATCGATTCCATACCTCTTTTGTGATCGGTCATACCAATTACTAGGATCGGTCACACCAATTACAAATATCGATCATACCATCTCATGTGATTACTTAGGATCGGTCACTAATTAATCAAAACTAGTCATACCAAATCATAAGTCAGGCATTGTATTAGTTATACCAAGATACATAACAAGTTATGATCAGTTCTACCAACTCACACATATTGGTAATCCAAAGATATGCAATAAATAACAATACCAATAAGCCTAGCGATTTCCCTTTCGATTCATAAAACAAATTCATGAATGTACTTCCTTTAAACAAATGTAAACATCGTTTCCTAGGATGAAATCTTCACCTTAACCCATACGAATAATCACAATAGCATTCATAGGATTATGTCGATGTCATATCTACGAAGTTCAAAAGATAAGCGTTATACTTCGTAGTTTAATTCCTTAATATTATAATCCTATAATTAAGTCTCACTACTGGAGTAAAATATTCATTCACAGCTTCGTAATTATGTTTTCAATATAGCACGACTTGGAAGATACGTTAGGAATGAAACTGTTCAATTCAATATTACTAACCTCAAGAAGAAGGATGATGTCGTCGTTGTAGCTCGTTACTTCATCACATTCTTCGGGTTTTCGGGTAATACTTGTATGTCTCATATTCCTGGACTTTCTAGTCTAACCTATACGTAGTTGTCTCTAGTACATAATCAAGCGACTCTTAGATGGGTTTTGATTCACTAAAATATGACAACCAAACTTGACATACCAACGCTTGGTGGGTTCAACCGAGCTATGCTCTAACAATCTCCCCCTTTGTCAATTTTAGTGACAAAACTCTTAATACATATGGATAAACAAATTACAAGAATTTATTATACATTCGCTTGATTCCAAGTTTCAACAACACAATAACCTGCATATATTCAATCAATAAATGCCGTTGTTGACATCTGAATAACAAAGCTTACACTCCCCTTAAAGGTAAGATAGGTAGATATTCAATACGAACATCTTTGTTATTCCCCTTTTGTAGTCTAGATAACTACACAACAATATGATATGTTTCTCCCCCTTAGTCAATGATTTACTCTTTCGTTAGATATAACGCTTAAGCACAATTGTCCTTTCCTTAATGATTCTAAATCACTTGTTTACTCCATATATTTCTCCCCTTTTTATCTCAAAATTGACCGATAAATCACTAAATGGGTCTTAGGCAGCCTTCTGCAAACTTAATAGTAAAGCATGAGTGGGATTAATATTAAGGAATTATGCAGGTGCATCCAATAGAGCTAGAAACGCACCGAAATCAGCAGTAGATCCGGAACATGCTGAGGCATTAGCTGCTTTGGAGGGAATTAGATGGGAAATGAGTCTAACTAAGATCAGAATTAACTTAGTTTCTCTTATCCAGAATTAACTTAGTTTAAAAGTTCAATGGTATTAACTTAAGAAAAACTAAGTACGAAGCCCAAGAGTGCTTATCCGTAATTAACTTAGTTTCTCTTACCTAGAAGGACCACAAGAAATCCTTCCGTATTATCCGCCATCAATCAATGGATATATGGCCTTTGGAGTGGGAGTGGGAGTGTGCTGTTGTTCAAGCATTAGTCATAGCATTTGGGTTGTATCCCGCGGTAGAAAATTATGTGTCCACTGATCAAGTCACGACGAAGTGCTTCTTGGAGAGGATTTTTGGTGAAACTGATACCATGCATTTTCCTTTTGGCAAGATGACCATTATCCCTGAAGATTTCCAAAGAATACTAGGTCTAGAGGTTCTTTGGAAAGCCGTTAAGAAAGGAGATAACTATAGGGATATATCTTGGACCAAGATATATGGGCCGACTAAAAAGTTGTTTGGGTGGGACGAGGAAACGACTAAAGCAAATATGTACGTGTCAAGGAAATCCCTTACGAAGACTATCAAACTCGTCAATCTCACACAATTGTTTGAGAATACGAAGGCCAAGCAAAGGAGAGGAGAATTGAATCCCGAACAAATTCAGCAAACTGGCGCTGCTTATCTTTTGTTCACCTTGGGCACCGAATATTACCTAACGTTGGTGGTAACGGGGTGCATATGAACAACCTACAATACTTGGATCCCTTGGATAAGGTTCATGATTATTCATGGGGCACTGCTTTCTTGGCACATTTTTTGGCAGAGATGCGTAGAGCTTCTAAGGAGAAAGCTCGTCAATTTAATAGGAATTTCACTGTAATTCAGGTATTGTGATCATTCTTTTATATTGTCATTAATGTTGTTAGTTTCCAATTATTTTGTTTCTTATACATTTCATTGGAACGATCTTTCATTGAAAAGGTGTGGGCTTATGAACACTTCCCAACATTGTTCCCGAACTACAAATCGTTGAACATAATACATGACTGGCAACCATAACAGCCTCTGGCTCATAAATACTTTTTCGACAATACTCCGAAGCCCAATAACAAACGTCGGTTATTCGCCATGAGACTGGCTTTGGACTCTGTCGCTGCCAAAGATGTTGTTTTTGACCCATATAGGAATTCCAGAGGAGTTCATTTTGCAAGGCGTGACAATGTTTCATTTTACAACGGCCCATTATTTCATCCAAAAGGATTTGTTATGCATAACCCTCTCCGTATAATGCGCCAACTTGGGTACAAGCAGAAAAGTCTTACGGATACATCTTATCAGAAATTCTCTCATGACTTTCCTCAATGCCAAGAAAATAAGAAGCATACTCTGGTAGTTTACAACCCAACTCCCCTTCCTGCACATTGGAGAGAAATGAAACAACGACAACTTGTGCTGGATAGGGTTGGTTGGGAATTGGCGGAAAACGGTTATGAGTCCGAACCAAACTTCCTTAGAGGTTGTTTTGGGGTAAAAACTGATTTTGTTGTTTTTGGTAATTTGGGTTGTGTTGATGAGAAATGAATTCAAACCCTAAACAAATGCACTGCACGGGAGTACTTTTAGGTTCGAGAGATCAATCTGTAAGACTCTGGCCTAAACCAAGAAATGGCCGTTCCAAATTCAATTCGGTCACAAGGTGAAGGAGAAGGGTTGATCTTAGGGAGGGAAGCGGAGAAGGTTCTTGAGATCAGAGTGTTGAAGGTGTGGTTGTTTATGACTTGCGTATCAGAAAATGGTTTCTGGCTACTTGTGTTGATAACACTTGTGTTCTGTTTTTCAAAATAGATTGAAAATCTATTTATACAAGTCATTTGAGCATTACCTTGATCTCGTAGGAAGTGGAGGAAGTTAAGTTGTGGAGTAGTGGGGGCCATGTAAGAAGTGGTGATCATCACGTGGTCACATATTCATCCACTACTCTCATCGTTGTTAACCGTCATCCTTTCCTGACACGTTCTCATAATGGGCGCGTTGCACACCGCACGCCGTAAACCGCCTGACCAATCCCCCAGTAAGCATCCCCCAGTTTGTGACATGTTTGATGTCTCGAGTGAATGGGTCAAGTCGTGGGACTTTCCGTGGAGAATAGCATATGGTGTTATTAGGTAAAACAACTAAGTCGTTTATGAGGCCGACATAAAATATCGTATGTATTTACTGCATGTGAAGCATCACTTTTAAGCAGCTCAAACTAATCGATGCGTATGAAGCATCGTTGTTTTAGAGCTTGATTGAATAAGTCGCGGATAAGCGTCTTAAAGGAGGTAGCATGATCGACCACCTTTGGGTGATCGTTTAGTGGCTCTAAGGACACGCCATCACTTGGTCGATCATTGCTCGTGGAGGAGGGATGGCTGGTGATTGCCATGCTAGTTTGTTGGTTTGCTTGAAAATAAATCTACGTCGTCCAACCGGCTGGTAAAGTTGGATGGACGAGATGTTTTCTGGCAGTTGCATCTGCCGTTGATGCAACTTAGGGTTTAAAAACCGTGTGACCGAGCCCCTCTTTGGGCGAGCGTTTGAGGAATTGAGCCCTAGTTTGAATAGGCCGGTCGGTCATGTGAAAAGGTGAGTCGACGGTGATCACATTAACATCTTCGAGACCGCCTGAATCTAGATCTATACCGCTCGTTTAGGCTGGCGAAGATGGGTGGTTGTGATCACTTTGCGGCAGAAGTGTGTTGCCGTAAACACCAATTAGGGTTTTAAAATAGCCACACCCACCATAGTTCGATCAAACGATTTGGCGTGTTATTGACTTTCCTCTACCAAGTCGATCAAGTGAGGATAAAGTTGGGCCAGTGGTGGACCCATGTGCACCCCCTCGACTATCTGAAACGCGATTTAAGCCGTCTAATTATGCTAGCTAAGTTAGACGAACACGATCGATTTGCGACAGTTGTAAACTACCACAACCCAAATTTAGGGTTTTGAATACAACGTGCCTGCTCGAGTTTGGGTAAGCGGTTGAGCACCCTATAGGCTTGCCCCATACAAGTCGATTGTCAAAGGGGAAAATTGGGCCGCCGATGAACATGACGGCACTTCCTTAATCGTTTGTAGGAAGATCTAAGTCGTCCAACCAGGCTAGCAAAGTTGGACGGTCGTGATGCATTTTGAGACTCTTTTAAACGGTCTCGGCTCGTTCGAGCTATTTTATACAGCGCAATCACCCATGTTTGGGTTCGGCGTTCGAAGCATTTGTGGCTGAGGGAATGGGAGTCGATCGACTAGGGCATTAGTGGGCCCACCGGTGATCACTATGGTGATTACCTAGTTCTGCTAGGAGTAGCCTAAGCTTGTTAAATCGCGCGGCCAAATCGTGCGGCCGTGATTATTTTTGGGACTGAACAGTCTAGATTTTCTTTAAGGAATAAATATGTGTTCGATCACGCTAACTTTAATTAAAAAGGTGTGCAATCGCGCTGATCTCTTTGTCAGAGGGTGGTGTAGCATATGTGAGTGTTTTCATGCAGGTCTCAATACTGACACTTCGGGAGATTCATGCTACTTCGTTGCGAGTGAACATTAATCGTCATGTCATTCCAATATTGAGAGTTCAACCGGGGAACATATCATAGGAAAACACTAGGCAGGCCATGCATTAGTGAATAAGCTGGTGCAAGATAAAATTTACAGAATATTTGGGATTGTTGCTACATGCACCATTCTGAGTAAATTTTATATACATAAATATATTGAATTGCTCAATACATATATGAGCGAAGATGCTTAAGCACTCAACACTTTTAAATGGCTCCATTTCATTAGTGAATAATGCAACTAGGAGCTTAAATACTCATTAGGCTCTATACTAGCGAACAATTCATCTAGGAGCTTGAGTTTCAATACAATATGGGATCTACACCAAATTCTGGGATCCGTAACAGAACTGAGCCGTTACTAAAACGGGTTGTAACGGCTCTTGCCTATTGCAAAAGTGGGTGTTACATTTTTTTTGTAACGACAATAGGACCGTTACAAATTTTGGTTGTAACGGCCCTCGTAACAGGTGTGAACCGTTACGATTTTGCCACGTGGTAACAGCTCATGGCCGTTACGAATTTTTTTGTAACAACGCTGTCGTAACGTCTTAGAGCCGTTACGAACTTTTTTGTAACATCAAAAAAAGTACTGCCAGTCAACCTTGACCAGGTCAAGGCTGACCGGCAGTTCATTTTCTGCCAGAAATAAACCGGAATTCTAAATTCAATACCCTGCATACACCTTTCAATACATTCATAACCACACTCAACAACAATTTCTTCGATCTATTCACATTCATTCATATCATATCAGATTCATATAATCAAATAACTGAAATTTATCTAAGTACCAACCTTTTTTTCTTTTTGCTAAGTGTCAAATTTCTAAGGGAATACATGTAAACCTACTAGGTTCCAAATTTCCAAGGGAACACATAGAACGCATTGATATGATATGAACTCTTTCATTGCTAGCCAGTTTGCCTTGCCATTGCTACTTGCTCGCCTTCTTTCATCAGCAAGGTCTCCACTTCCGCAAACTGCTTCAACTTCAGTTCAAGCCTCTTTAGCTGCGTGAATATAGCAAACGAGTTAGTCACCAACAACCAAAACTCATAAAATAGTTCGGAACAAGGAAATGAAAGAAATCTTAAACGAATACTCAGTCCATACACATTAGTTCAAATGAAATTGGGTAAGCTAGAACTATTTCTTCATTCTTCCCTAATAAGCCGACAGATGAACAAGGTAAATTGTCCACAGATACAGAAGTTCAGTTATGACAACGACATGCTATAATGTGCACAAAACTTAAACGAGGTGCACCACACACACCTTAACCCTAGATGAGGATGCACAAAATATCAAATACCACATACTAATTGGATGAGAGTGTGATGTAGGCTGGACTACACCCAACTATTGAGACGCCTAAAGGAGGTTACATTATTATGACAAGTAAACTGGATGCGACAAGCATAAATCTTTCAATGTAAGAAATAACAAATAAGTATGCAACATTTCAACTGCATACTAACCTTAATCTCAGGATGAGTCATAATGAACTCCCCAGGCGATGGACCAAGAGTGAAAGTGTGAAATCATTGACACCAGAGTTCCAGTGCTCAACACAAACTGCAAGATCATGCCTTCAACAGTTCAAACTCAAGTAAATCATTCTAGTAATCTCAATTAAGTATGTTGAACTTACTCTCAAGAGAAACATATTGAAATGTACCGCAACCAAGCTAAGTATTTTATAGGTTGTGCAACAAATGTTTCACCTAAAGCACCAATATTCTTCATATTAATTTCAGTTGAGCTAGGTTCCTGTTTCTGCATCGTTTCAATATTAGAATCGAACTTATTTAACTGACGGCAAGTTAGCAACATCACATTGATTATTCAAATTAGTCTCCTAATATTTAACAAAACTCATAGGAATTACCTTTTCTTGGGCTGAGGATATTAAATCACATGAAAGAGATATATCTTTGAAGTTAAAAACTGCACACTCAAGGCATGAACGAGCGACAAGAGAAGCTTCAGATGGGACAAGTGTCACACCTACAAAAATAAAACCTTAGTAAGAAAAAAGATACATCGTGGCGACTTCATGGAGAAACAAAATTGCAACTTCAGGTAGAAGAATAAGAGGATGCAACCTCATTTTATTCTATCACAACACTAAGATCAAAGGATAATGCTCACTTGTGATTTCAGCACATCTACGAAGAATATCACGTAATGCCTCAAGAAGATCAGGCATGCTAACGACCCTTGTCAACCCATCCAGAGATAAAGCTGCTAGAACAACAATAAGATCATCATCTTGAAGCCGCCTCAATATTGCTTGTTGGATAGAAGCAAGCTTCTGGAACACAAAACATAAGGGAGAACGAAATCAAGTAACTATATTGGATGGCGCAGAGAGCTTTGATTTAAATTTCTGAAACTATTCCTCCTGAATATTTCTATATTAGCAGTACATGTCTCATGTATAGTTCTCTCTGCGGTGAGCCTTGAACCTACAACGGAGAAGATGCAATGACATGCTTGGGTCAAGAACTTGCAACCACATATGAGTGCCTATGCTCAAATGGGAAAAAGATAAATTTAAACTGGAGTACAATAGTGTGTAGCTCTTTCTCAAATGTCTTATATCAATGGTAGAGATGTTATGTGAAGGGTGCACAACACCCGCTGCGTATCCCATGAGTTATTGAAGAGCAAGAGATGCACACACCTGTAAGATCTTTGGCAACATTTCCCGAATAGATATCCTTTAATGGAGGGAAAATCGCGGGCTCACATGTCTGGTGGAAGCAAAATACTGAATATTACTTCTTCGAACCAAAAGCAAACACCAAATTATTCCTACTATCATAAAACTCGAAAAATACTAGTTCGGAAAACGAAAAACACCTGAAGATGGAATATAACAAGCAAATGGAGAGAATATGAGTTTAGTGTTCCATTCTTCGGGTCATTGATCTGTTGCGACTTGGCCCACTCCTTGATATGCACACGCGAAATAAAGAATAAGGGCAGATGCATTCAACTACCACACTAGAATGTATCTTGTGGTACCTGACCAATAAAATCATATCGCAGAAGCGTCCATCAATCTCAGTAAGCCAGAGAAACAATTTGGATTTGATTTGGCCTAGCAAATTACTGATAGAGATATCACAACAAATATTTTGGAGGTTGGTCTCATATATTAGGAGGGGTACCCTAGCCTGCAGGATAAGTTGCAAGTTCCGAACCATGCCTGAAACCAAAATACTCTATAAGAAAGCAACAAAAAAGTGCAACATGGTTGTATTACATATAAGGGTTTGCAATTAGATACCGAGTTTAAACCCAAACCAAACAACTAGGGTAGAAAGAAGTGGTTGAATACACGCTACCTACCCCTCTTGCGCAAAGCTTTAGTTATCTCTTTCAAGAATTTCTGCTTCTTGTTTTTGACCATAGATGAAACGAGTTCGCCACATGGTATTTCAATAGATATATCCAAATCTCCTTATCCCGTGTAGAGATTGGATACAAACGACCCAAACGGTTCCACAGTCGCACCCGTATCTGTTCACAATTGGAAATCAATTCATATATGAATCCATCTCAAAATCAAATCTACACTTAACAGTAATAATGAATCATCAATGTAAACAAAGGAGGATTGAACAACAACTCACAAATCGTTAAAACAAAAGAGCTAAGTTGATTCAAGAGAGATGTTTTAAGGCTACCAGATTTCATGTCAACTCTATCAACAGTCCCATACTTAGACAAGAGGCGTTCAAGATCATATTGACGTGTCTCATAATCAAAACTCCCACAAAATACTGGTCTCATTATCATCACCAATCTTCTACTTCCTTCAAATACCTTCAGAGAAATTCTGCAAAAGAAAAACAAGCACATGAACAGAAAATTAAAACCCAGAAAAAATCAATCAAATCAAATATAAAACCTAATTGGATTTGTGTATTGGATGAACAAGGAGAATTACAAAATATGCCTCTCTTATGATGATTTTGATTCTCATCTTTAACACGAAAACACCTAAAGAAAAAACTCATAATGGTTTTCTTCACCGATTCAAGGATGAACCCTAAATCAAACTCATTACATATGGCCGATTCTAAATCTTGAGCTAATCTAATCTAAGCTAAGGATTGATTTGATTTTTGAAACCCTAGCTTTCTCCTGATGAGATTTTGCAGAAAAATGAAAGCTCCGCCACTCTACCCTGAAAAGTGAAAACAAATGAAACCCTAAAAATCGAAAAACGGATTAAAAAAACACTTACAAGGGTTTCATCGATTCATTATGGTTTGATGATTGAAGATTGAAAAACACTTACTATGGTTCGATGATTGAAACAGATTCAAGAGATTTCACTAGGGTTTCATCTCTGGGAGGAAAAAGAAGAGAAGACAGGTAAGAGAGAAAAAGAGAAAAAGAAATGAAAATCAATCTCATTTCACTAGGTTATATTCTCAAACTCACGCATGTGAATGGCACACTCATGGGAGGAAATATCCCTAGTATAACTCATCTTGGGCGGAAACATAATATCACGCATGTGAATGGCACACGCACAAAATCCAAGTGTTACACCACAAGTGTGACCAAGCGTGTGACTGGCACGCCTAAAAAAAATTCGTAACGGCTGGTCTCTGTTACGAATTGTTGGAAAATTAGTAACGGCTCTAGCATGTTACGATTTTTTTGTAACGGCCCATAAGCCGTTACGAATTGCTGTTACTGATCCGGGAATTTGGTGTAGTGCGCGCGCACTCATCATATTTTGATATATTCTTCAAATTCCTTGCGGAATATAGACATATCAAGGTCTATTACTTCCGATGTCGGGTCAGGTAGATAGACTTTTACAATTTTCGTCCTAAACTAAAAGCCACCATCAACATAGGTCATTTGAGGTACTCGCATCCTTATATTGTACGTCCGGCCACCGATGAAGTGCCTCCACAACCAGAACCTCCATCCACCACTCCGGTTGAATTAACTGTACCCGCACTTCAAAAGACCCTTATATTGTTGGTACGTAATTCTTGATCACTTCTTATTTTTTTAATCTATATCTATGAACTTATATAAGTATACTTACTAAGTACCTGTTGAAAAATATGACAACAACGTCAGCGGCTAGGCAAATTGGGAACTTTTTTTAAGTGCAAGAACAAGGAAGGAAAAGTGTTGACCCCGGAAGAAATGCAGACGGTCGAGGAAAGGATAGACAAAATTGAAGATCCAGAGGCAAAAGACTTGTGGATCGAAAGGAAGAAGATGGCAATAAGAAGCCAAGGACCGAGTGATCGAAGATGTTTGTTAATGTTTCTTCTATGTTATTATAGTTAGGTCTTGAACAATCTAGTTTGTGTGTCTTGAACAATGTGTAACATGTGTTTGTTTGTGTGTGTTTGCTAAACTCTTTGCTTGTTTTGGTTTTTTATGTTTGATTTGTTTTCGGTTTGGAACATCTTAACTTTGGAGTGATTTTTTTAAACAAGCTAGTTTTGTTATTTGATTTAGCATGTTGATAAACCTGTGTCAAATTACCTCTTTGCCGGCATATATTTGGAATGCTGGTAACGTCGAAAAATGCTGAATTAATGTTTTTTTGACAGTACCGGCATGGTCGAAAGCCGTAAAAACAATGCCGGCACTTTGAATTTTCAAAATCACAGAAATTTCAGAGTTTCGGCATTGAATTCTACCATGCCGGTAGTCTGCATTTTCCAGTAACAAAATATTTTTGTCCGAGTATCGGCACGGTTTTTAATTTAACTTCAATGCCGGCATATGTACTAATTTCACTGGATATGTTTTCTGAAATTTCGGCACTGTTTCAAAAGTTTAGTTTTATGCCAGGACTAACTCACGGCGTTGTAGTATTGAAACATAATCATGCCGGCATTGGCATCAAAATATGATTTGATGTTTACAATTCAAACTTCCAAAAAAACAAAATGTTGCGTATTAGTGAACCACATATACCCAAATTACTCATCATTTCTTCCACACATATGAACTTGTATCTTCTCACGGGTGATTGATAGGGCAACGCATCCCAAAGTTGGTGATTCTCCTCGTAAAATTTCATCTATTCCTCCGAGTGATTGGGAGTTATATCCTTGTTTTTAATAAACGGGCAAACCGGTGGCAATGGACAGTTTTCCTTGAGTTTCAAAATAATGAAATGATTCCCGTTCACGAACGCCAAAACAACTCTTCTATTCTTAAGAGATCCTTCGCACTTTTGCTACTTTGGTGTATATGTTGCTTGGACGGTGGGGGCAAAATAATGAACAACACAATTAAATGTATCCACCACTAGATGCCCGCAAACCGCCATTCTCATCCAATATTGAGTAGGAAGGAACTTCATCTCGTTCTTGGGCCCTAACACTCGAGCATAGAAACTATCAAACCCTTCTTATCACTAAGCAATTGCTCATAAAAGCTCTTCTTTTTCATAAGTTGTTTGACCATCCTCGTTCTAGCGTATCGGCATGGTGTCATCCCTTTACTAATCGTCGTCTCAAAGATTCCTAATTGTTCGGTCACGACATGATAGCCACGATTTCCATCTCCATCGACATCATCCGTATATACAATATACTCACGAATAATCTAGGGAAGTTGCTTTATATAAGACTCTATTTTGGTATGGTAATGTCTATAAGGCTTACCTGTTTTGGAATCCTTAAACATATTCACATTACCATCTTTTAGCTTTAATATCTCCAATCCATCCTCTGCAAACTCTAGACTGTTAATGTCTACAATATGTGATGGGAGTGCGTACTTCCTTGGCCTAGCCCTTCGTTTTGGAACCGAAACTACATCAACTTTGGTCGTGCCTATGGAGTTGTCACCATCGTGTTGTTGTTGACTATATATAGGTCGCTTACCTTTGCTATCACTTATCTTTGGTGTGGCTTCGGAATTTTCACCTTGATGTGCTTGACTTGATGTAGGTTCTTTATTCGGCCTTCCCTTTTTGTTTGGCACCGCCGGCCCATCAACTATGGGTGTGCTTTTGGAATGCTCGCCATGTTGTTCATTGTCACTTGATGTTGGTACCTTTGTCGGCCTACCCCTTTTCTTTGCAACCGCCGCTCCATTAACTTTGGGTGTGGCTTCGGAATGCTCAACATGTTGTTCTTTGTCACTTGATAACGGTTTCTTCCTCGGCTACCCCTTTTCTTTGGAACCTCCGCTACATCGAATGTAGGTGTAGCATCCGCTTCCTCGGCTTGTTGTTGTTATTCAATCGATGTGGGTACCTTCTTCGGCCTACCCATTTTCTTTGGAACCTCTGATCCATCGGCTTTTGGTGTGGATACGGAATCCGACGTTTGTTGTTGACTTGATAACGATTCATTCCTCGGCCTACCCCTTTTGTTTGGAACCGGCGCTTTCATGAACCTTGCTTCTGAAATCTCACATGCGGTTGGATCTCGTTTCTTACTTGCCTCGAGTTCATATTCACGTTAACTCATTTGTTTTAATTCTTTCCTTTGTTTTCTCCTTGTCGTTTTGGTTTGCGGTCTACTGGGAGGATCTCCCTTTGTTGGCTCTTCACTTTGTGCTGTCCATGGGAGGATCTCCTTTGTTGGCTCTTCACTTTGTGCTATCCATGGGAGAGTGAAAGAAGTTGCTTTAGCCTTAGGTATCACTTCTTCATACCTCACAAGCAAGACTTGAAGACTATACACACATCACCCGGTTGCCACGTTAGATTAATAAGCTTGAAGGTAAATTCCTTTGCGACGTTCGTATCAGTGTGAAGACATGGTGATTGCCATTTGGATCTTCCGTAGGGGGAGGGTGAAAGATAGTTGCTTCCAAAACGGATCGATAACCTCAATAGCTTTGTATTTCACTTTCAATTAATCATACCTCACAAGCATTTAGTGATTTGAGTAACATATGAAGACATGGACAATCATAAGGAGAAGTGGAAGATTAATAAGAGAAAGAAGAAATGAAGTAGGTGAACCATCAAGGATAGATGCGAGAAATGGAGAAGAAGATCCAAGCCCCAATCGAGATCTCGATGTAGTAGAAAATGAAAGAAGAGTATTACTGAAGAAAACATTAATGAGGAAAATTTGGAAAGAGAGTTAAATCGGGGCGAAAAGAAGGTCGCGAGGAGAGAGAATTGATAGAAAATCGTTATATTTTGGTGAACAATCACGATGATGGAAATCATCGAAGATGTGGTAACCCAATTAATGAAGAAAATCGGGGAAGAAAGAAGAAGAAGACATGCAAATACTTTGCGTCAAGATTGAAATGGTTTGAGGGTTTACCAAGGAATACGATTACATCATTCAATCATTTGGGCTATATTCTTGGGAGCGTATAAGTAACAACTCTTCGCGACCTGGCATTGAAGATGTATTTGGACTAAAACAAAGGGTGGGCGAGAGTTTGAGACATTTAGCGTCGGATGGAAGGATGTGCGGCGAGATGGCCGGTAGAGTAGATGAAAAGATACCTCACTTGTCATTCATAAATGCTATGTTCGCAACCAATCTTGTATGTTCAATTGAGAACTCCGGGAAGAATATATCGCTTTAGAAGAAAGACGAACGAGATGGAATCTTATCCCGATGGCGAACACAAATTCTAGCGTCGCGAATGGAAGTTTATTACCTCAATTAGTACACACAGTGGCGAGCACATCGCAAGGTGGTTGATATAGAGCCAAAGTTAGTAGCTATGGGAAGTCGTGATCAAGAAGAGTTTGAAAGAGAAAGAAAACTTACCACCGCTTTCATGGGCACCTAACAAATGACTGCAGAAACATCAACAGAATTATCCTAAGAATGATTGATCAGGGAAAGTTAAATCACTTTTTAAAGGAAGAAGAGAAAGTTCAACATTTACCACCACACTTCGAAGGGAAAAGAAACATTTGTTATAGAAGTTGGGGCAAAGGCTAAAAATTTGTTTTGCAACTCCATTGTCCACTCATACCGCACTATTGAAGATTTTCATGATGCGATGATAAAGAAGTGATGAGTGTTGCGAATACATCATGACTAAAAGAGTGGCAATTGCAGATTATTTCTTTCTCATTTTGAAGAAGTACCCCAAAGGAAAAGAAGTACATGATAGCCCTTGGTTGTGAAGTTGGAAATTAATCCAAAACCTATTGATGGCGAAGATGATGAAGCGGAAACTTGTTGGGCAATCAATAGAATATTGATCGAGCACTCTTGGCGGTTCGACCAACATTCTTTTCTACCATACTTACAAAACTATGGGTGGGAGAGATGAAGACTTGATTCCTTCAACATACAAAAAATGGCTTCAATGGTACGCGAACAAGCCCAAAGGAGAAGTGCATATGAGGATACCCTTGCGAGGGGGTTATCAATTGATATTTTGTTTTGTGTAGTTGATGTGGAATCTCCCTACAATGCATTGATTGGAAGACCATGGCTTCATGAAATTCTGGGTATAGCTTCGACATACCATCGGTGCATAAATTTCCACATCCTAGCGGTGTTGGGATTATAAAAGGAGATTGGATAGAGGGGCAAAAGTGTTATGAGGTGGATGTAGAAAGCTGCGAAGAGAGAACAACAAAAAGAAAGGTTGGAGGAAGAATGTATGGGATGAACAAAGAAAAGAAAGATTAATGGTAGATGCCATAGAAACAAAAGAAGAAGAATCTTTGAAGTGATTTGCACAAAAATAACCGAGTATCATGATGCAAAGGAGACATTGAAATGGTGGAATGATGCGGAAGCGAAGGAAGTAAGAATAAAAGGTGTAAAAAATGAATAATTGTGAGAAAAGATAACAATTTAGTGATGAAAGCATGATAAGGATGAAACTGGGTCATGGAAATTTGGGGCCCATGAAAAGCCTATCGGGGAGACACCTTGGATTTCCAACTATATATATAAGGTTATACCACAGTTGGGCCGAGGGTCTTTCCCAAGGAGTGGAGTGACCAAGGCGCCAAGGTACACGGTTTGAGTCAAGAGTGCGGGAGCATGGAACTTCCTTACCACTCTTGACAAGTCTTGGCACATCTTTTCGGCCCGAAGAAAACTCCACTTAGGGTGCGATCTCGTAACCATAAACCATATAGGTATAAGGGATAAGAGGCTGCGAAACAGGCTCTTAGTTGTTGTTAAGACCAGGATGGGAGGAGCTAGTCTTGTATGGCCGATGTACGCCTCCTTGAAGGGGCAACCGGGGAGAGATAAGGGCGACACCCTCCATTGGGAGCTGATAAGTGTCAAAAGACGCAAATGTCATAAGGCTTTATTCTCGTAAGAGAATTTAGGCTTGTCATATTTGTGCAATGATCCTGCAGAGGCAATAATATTAACGCGAGGGTAAGACGAGATCAATGGGTTTTACATGAAAGTGTAAGAACGTCCTGCGATTTTCGCCGCAAAAGACAACAATGTCATGGGATTTTATGGTCGCAAGAACATTTAAACCATCATATTATCGCAAATACAATATCTGCGAGGCAAAATACTTAAGAAACGATAAGACAAGATCAATGGGTCATTACATGAAAATGTAAAGACGTCCTGCGACCTTGTCGCAATGAGGGGTGGCAAAATAAGACATTTACTTAGGAAGGCATAATAAGACCACACAAATAATGATAAGGCAAGATCAATAGATTTCTTAATCCATGAAGATATCTTGCGATCTTGTCGCGGGGGTATTCTTCAAAAAAAAATGATATATATATCTCGCGAGAATGATTATATTATTTAACTCGCAAAGTTGATTATATCTTATGAACAGAGGCAGAGGCAAGTGTGAAGTTATAATTATAAAGAAGGGGTTGTTTGATTAATATATTTGAACAAAGGAAGCAAAAAGTTGAAGTTTACATTCAATAGTCAAAGATATATTACAAGAAATCAAAAAGAAGAGAAGTTATTTCTTTCTTGGTTCTTCTTCTTCATCAGTTCGCAATGGTTCCATCATTCTCGTCGCCAGATTCTTCTTCTTCACTAGCTTCACTATCAGAAACATCTGAGACAGGCAAGTTCTCGGGAACTTCTTCAGCGAGAAAGGGATATGAATGAAGAAGAATGGACTCTTCAGAGAGATTATATATGTCTGCGAAAATAGTAAATTAGGCAAAGAAAAGTAAATGGTAAAATAAAAGAAATCGAGGAATAAAAATTGTTATACCATAAAAGCTGCTTATATGCGCTTTCAAGAGTAGATACTCTATTTTGTTAAGAAGTAAGTTCGGCTTCCAGTTGTTTAATCCGTTCATCCTTTTCGCGAGATGACGAACCCCAATTTCTAGTTCTCGAATCTGAGGCAGCAACAAAACGACTCTCCCAGACTGTAAAAATATATATATATATATATAGAAATAATTAAAGATAAGAGCGGAGTCACAAAGAGATAAAGAGGTGTTAACATACCAAAGCATTGAGAGCATTTAAAAGGGGTGTTATTGTTCGAGAAACTCCACGAAAAGACTCGATATCCTCCAACAACGGGCATCACGGATCTTAGCGATAGTTTCACAAGTAGCGGACAAGTTTGCTATCGCAAAACCTTGCATAGAATCGGTAAAGACATTAGATAAAAGCGCCATAGCAAGTATCGAATGACTTCCCTTAGTTTAAGAGGTGCCAATCTCATTTTCATCTTCCGAATTCTCGCAGGTTCGGAAGATTTGTCCTTGCGAGAAATGGCCTTGTTCTTGCCTTTAGCCTTCGCGACTTGACTTCTCCATCATTAATCTTTGCGATTTCAACTTCATCAACACCAATCTTCACACACGAATAAAAATAAGAAACAGAGGCAACAATATTGTTTAAAATAACAAAAGAAAATGTTTCCTACTTCATCCGTGAGTGATCGCAGGATATTTCGTCGAGGATCCTCTTTGTATTTCTTTCTCATTCGATGACCTAAAAATTTTCTAAAAGTTAATGAAGGGAAAGAAATGGAAGACATAGCAAAGCAAATCTAAAATGAATGATATGTATATACCTCTTTTGTCTTCTCGGGCCACTTAAACTCCCAAGGATGATAATTGCGAGATCGGGTCGGGAGTGCATGTGAGCACACGATATAAGGTCCATTCGAATGAGAGGAACAACCCACCACTTTTCATCTTTGGAGTAGCGAGGGATATTATTTTTACTGAATGCCATCGATATCCTGCATAAGCAATTTATCGGATCCAACGTTATCATTTTTCTTCAATCGAACACCCCGGAGATTTATCGTTTCTCATAGTTTGTCGAATAATTTGCAAAGAAATTATCCACGATATCGGCAACTATTGGTATATTCACAAATTGGGGATTTCTAACATTGTCAGAGGATATAAAGATCCTTTACCGCGAGAGTGCGAATTCAAGCATCGAGCGAATACAATCGTCGTTCAATTGATAAATAGCCAACGAGAATTTCTCGTGAGCAAAGAATTTCATAAAATAATGGTATTTCGAATTATACAAAGGAATGGGGAGCCCTGCGAGAGTTGACCTATTGAGACTATATTCTCTGATCATCACATTTATGATCGAAAATAATTTTGGCGAAAAGCATAGATGAGGATTCTTGATGGGGAATGGTAGATAAAGTGAAACCCCTTTTCTGTAATTTCTTTTGAATAGTAAAATGAGGAGCGTATGTACGACCAAGTGAAGCCATTATCAAGTATAGTAATGAAGGGGAAAATGAAGAATTGAAAAGGAAGCGTTGTGAACGCAAATTACGGAAGGAGAAGGTGAAGAAAAGTTGCGAGAGGGAAAATAAAAAGAGAAAAAGAAAGAGGAGAAAACTATATATAGAGAAGAGAGTTCTCGAGAAAACAAATGCATTTAATGAGAGAAGGGACGTGAATGGTTAAGAATAATCGGTTGAAAGAGACGTGTCAAGAAAAGAGTGGAAGAAGAAACACCGTAATAAATTCCCGTACACAAAAAAGCAGTGAAAATAAACAACAAGATAAAGATAAGTAGTTGCGGCACTTTAAAATACAAGTTCTCATGACACAGAGAAGACATGAGAAGAGGCAAGATGTAGGGAATATTTACTTGCGAGATTAATCGTAGCATGGAGGTAAATAAATCTCCATGTTAGAACATGAGGAAATGAAGACATTTAAGAGTCTCATCATATGTTTTATTGCCCAATGAGAGACGAATTGTGAAAAAGTCATTAGGAGAGAGAAAGTTAAGAGTGATTGTAATTTCTTTAGCTTTGTTCTACATTTCTTTGTAAATCTTTCAAGAAAACAATTAATAAACATATCATTCTTCACCATATTGAAGATATATGAGTCGTTGAAATCCTTTCCATATTGAAGATATTGATCATCCTTTCCAGATTTTCTCAAAAGCCTTCTTGATCCTATCGATATCACTCTTAAAGTATTGCTCCATTGCCTCCATGACCGTAACCACGTCTACTTGGCTAGAATCGAGGAGATCTTTAAATCTCCCATGGGAGGACTCCGCTATACTAGTTGCTTCATTCCCATAGTGTCTATACCGGTTTGTCCATGCATGCATAAATTTTTCCTTAAACTTATCCAACCATTGATTCCGACAATACGAGACGGCAGTTGGATAAATTTCGTTCCAATTGGCAATAAACTTGTCCAAATTCTTTTCCTACGTATCCTCGGTAAGAGACCAATAAACTTTCTCCCAATCTCTTAGAAATTCCAACCACTTTTTATGATTTTCATCATATTCTTTGTCCACTCGCTCTTTGATCTTGCCTCTTTCATCTTCTTCTTCTTCGAGTGATAGTTTATTCTTGCGAACGTCTTCCTCTAGTTGAACAATCATTCTCTTCCTAATATCCGCCTTAGTGGGTTCAAACAAGGTATGACAAGATTTTACCACATTTTGACGTATATGATATGTACATAAGAAATTTTGTGCATCCAGGAAGATGTCGGATATTGCATTCATTAATGCGTCATCTTGATCGGTTATGATGACCCTCGGAAGATGATTATACCGGAAGAGTAATTTCAATTGTCGTAATGCCCAATTATAATTATAATCCTTCTCGTTTTCTATTAAACACCAAGCCAATGTGAATGATACCTTGTCTGATGTTTGCCCCACAGTGTTGAACAATGGCATATTCTATTTGTTTGTCTTGTAGGTGCAATCCATCATAAGAACACCAAAACATGTATGAGCCAATTTCGCAAGCAAAGGATGCGAAATGAATATTTGTAGTTGTGATCTCAAACTATCTTCTGAAATTCTTGCATAACGCTCCTCCATTCCCATTCCACCCTTCTAATACTTGCTTGTGCGCTATAAATTGTACTTAGAGAAGACACGTTCGTCTGATCCTTTTCCTTGAATCCTCTGAGAATTTGTCTTGGTTTGATACATGCTTTGGTCAATCTCTTTACATCCTCCATTTCATGAGGTTTTAGCTTCACAACTAGGGAGTGACCAACAAAATCTTCCGGATCCGGGTGGTTATGACGGCCGAACTACACCGTACAATCCCATTCCTTGTCCTTGTCTCTTAAATGGAATACAAGCTTAAAGGATCAATTATCCTTCCTCGTACGAGTCTTGTATACCCTATTAGTCTTCTTTGGATATATATACATAACCCTTTCTTTTGTAGCTATTCTTCTCCTTGTATTCCCCACTTCTCTCGCAAGCCATCTCAAGACGAATATTTGAACCTTGGGTATTCCTCACCAACACACACATGTTTTTAAGAGCCGTCTCTTTAGCCCAATCAATTGCTTCCTTTTTAGATTTTATTCCCAACGTAAGGACAATAATGGGAGATTATAAGGTTCATTACAAGCAATCTATTAGTAAAGTTCAAGACACTAGGTGAAAAGTATTCTTTGGTAACATACCGGAGGCATTTTATAGTATTCCGACGTATCCCGACCAAGCGGTCTTGCATTTGTTGGATCAATATATGTCACAAATTAAGGAACGAGTAAAAAGAAAATTAAATTGGTTCCAAAAAAAATTAAAATACTATGTTGGACCACAGTTCCGGCATGCTCGATCAAAGTTCCGGCATGGTCTAACTGAACTGAAACTGAATACCAAATTTGAAACGCTTCCGACATAAAAAATTTCATTTGAAATCAACGCCAGAAACTTAGGTGCCGGCATGCTAGGTATCTATGGTTCCACGTCGGTACACTGTGCCGGCGTGGTCGATAATTAATAAACCATGCCGGTGTTTAGATTTGGAATACATTGCTTCCTGTATGTTTTTTAAGAGGTACCGGCATGGTAACGTTAGAATTGAACCATGCCGGTAGCATATTTCGTGGTAGGTAAAAAGTAACTTTTGTACCAGCATGGTTTTTTCGGTTGAATACAATGCCGACTTCCATTTCAAAATGGGGGATATTGTTGGCCGGCATGGACGTAGTATGAATACTATGCCGGGAATGGTGCTGCCGGCATTGTATTCATACTACGTTTATGCCGGCACCGAGCTATTTCAGCTGCAACAATGGTGGATTCAAAGAAAAAAAAAATCAAAGTTTCAACACATTGGCACCTTTACCTGAGTATTGGGAGTGCTTGCGTTGTACTAGTTTACTCTCTTGGGTTGGTTCTTCACGAAACACTTCATGCTCATAAAAATCACGATCCAAGGGTGTTGGTTCCACAAATACTTGCAATTGTGAGTTGTTGTCATTAGCAGAAGATTGAAGATATGCTCCTTGTTGTAGTTGAGCTAAAGATTCAGCAGCAATTCTCTCTTCACAATTATCCTCTATTTTCACCAAAAAAAGTTTTCTCTCAAATTTTTTCCCTCCTTCTACTCTCACCTCACTCACCCAAATACAAATAAAAATACACACTAATCATTTAACAAATACTTATGATTTTTTCTAATTATAATTAAACACTAAACCTGATTAGTAAGGGGTAGATTAGGAATTAGGTAAAATACATAGATAAGGGGTGACCCTGATTTGATATTTAAATCCAGGTTTTGTCCTTTTCCTCGATCTATCCACCAATTAATATTAGTATCCCCCAATCGCGCGTTCTTAATTAACCTAATTTTATGGAGAAACATAAATATATTGAAAAAGTCAACAAGTAATATTGTTATTTATGCTCGTTGCATAGATAATTCAAAGAGCTTTCCTGATATATAAAATTCACAAAAATCCATCGTATAATTTCAAAGATACAAAATTTTAAAATATTTATTTTTTATTTTTATAAAAATGCATTTTTGTAAAGAAATAGTTTCTATCATAATCCCATTTGAGTCCCTGTTAACTATCTGGAATCCCTTATTGGCGCATTTTAGTCCTTATTTCGTTTAATAAATCGAATATTCCGTTTGGTGAACTTAGAGTTGGCTAAGCTTTTAATTTTAAACTTACACTCCTTAGAGCCGGTGCGGCTACGATGTGGTCGGGCCACATACTTCAAGTATGTGGCCCTTTTTAATCATGTGACACATATTACAAATAAGAAAATTAAGTCCCAAAATAGTTAATTACCTAATTATGTAACTATTTTTTTCCCTAACTCCTTACTATTTAAGAAAAAGTGAAATGTTGACGGGATTTGGAGAGGCAGGTTTTTAGTTGTAATAGGTGTCACAAAAATAAGAGGGGCCACATACTTGAAATATGTGGCCCGACCACATCATAGCCGCGGCGCCTTAGAGCAAGTCCCATGGATAGTGTTACCCCTTTAATATGGAGCAGGCACTACCAATTTGCTCTAATTAGAGGCTGAAAAAGCAGGGGTCTAACAACCACACCCAATATTTCGTTTAGGCAGTCTGTATGGACTAAATCCAATATAATTCCAAGAGAATCAACTAGACAGTCAGACTCAATCAAGGAAAATATATCCAAGAGTTATATCTTTGTTTCTCAATGTAATCAGCAAATTAAACAGATAGAAATCCGCGAGCCTGATTATTATGAGAAACGACTTGAACGGTACCAAAGACCAATTTTCAAGTGTCAATCAATTTCAAACAACAACCAAAGGTTAGATTTACCAATTGATTGAACTACGCACAACCTGTGATATTTCAATTATATAGAAAATATAATGCGTAAAAGAAATAACACATACACTAGAAGTTTTGTTAACGAGGAAACCGCAAATGCAGAAAAACCCCGAGACCTAGTATAGATTTGAACACCACACTGTATTAAGCCGCTACAGACTCTAGCCTACCACAAGTTAACTTCGGACTGGAACGTAGTTGAGCCCTAACCAATCTCACACTAATTAAGGTACAGTAGCGTTCCTTACACCTTGAATCCCAGCAGGACTCTACGCACTTGATTTCGTTAGCTGATCTCACCCACAACTAAGAGTTGCTACGACCCAAAGTCGAAGATTTGATAAACAAATCTGTCTCACACAAAAAAGTCTATTGAATAGATATCTGTCTCCCACATAAATACCCACGAGTTTTGTTCCGCCTTTTGATAAATCAAGGTGAACAGGAACCAATTGATACACCAGTCTTATATTCCCGAAGAACATCCTAGTAGTATCAATCACCTCACAATAACCTAACTATATGGTAGTAGAACATGTTATTGTGGAATCACAAAGAATGAGACGAAGAGCTTTGTGAGTACTTTTTTATATCTTACCTATCGTAGATAAATCTTGAGCAAATCTTAGAGAAGATAATACTCAATACGATAGAACAAAGTAAGATCAGAACACGCAACTACAGAGAAAATAGTTGGGTCTGGCTTCAGAATCCCAATGAAGTCTTTAAGTCGTTAACCTATAATGGTTTTAAGAAAAACCTAGGTTAAAGGAGAATCGACTCTAGTCGCAACTAGTATCACACAGGAGGTGTGGGGATTAGGTTTCTTAGTTGCTAGAGTTCTCCCTTATATAGTCTTCAAATCAGGGTTTGATAGCTTTGGAACAAAGCAGTCAATATTCATCGTTAGATGAAACCTGATTTAAGATTCAAGCTAATATCTTTCCACCGTTAGATGGTCTTAGCTTGTTATACACAAATGAAATATACTTGCATTTAGATATGGGTAACCGTACCTAAACGTGTATATTGAGTTGGCTCAATAATAGTTAACCGAAGTTAGCCATATGAACACTTTTCTCTTAAGCATGTTCATCTTAACACTTATAGATCAATTGATAATCAAATGAATCTAATTGTGTTGCTCATAGAGTTGTTCAATTGTTTATATTCTCATAGAAGTCTACAAGATGCAATTGAAGCAAAATCGGATTGATTCAAAAGAATCAATTCATGAAAAATTTAGCCACGGTTTGCAAAGATTGCATTCCTCAATTTATAAATGTATTTTTTCATGAGTATGAAATCATACTTAACCGATTTAAGAACTTGAACTTTGAGAACGGGTACGTACGCGAACTTAAGTTCCGGACATTGGTCACAAGCCGACAATTTGCAAACGGGTACGCAAAATTTAGCTCCGGACCTAACTCAGTTGAAACCGTTTGCGAACGGGTACGCAAACTTGGTTCCCGGACTTCTTGGTTAAATCAGTTTGCGAACGGGTATGCAAACTTAAGTACCACGACTTAAACAGTTGAATAAGTTTGCGAACGGGTATGCAAACTTAGGTCCTGGATTCCGACAAACAGTTCATTACACTAAGTACACAAACCGTAATGTATCCGAGACATGGGTTTTAGCTCTTAACTCTCATTTAAATCATTGAAACATTCTTAGAAGACGAAAATAACTGTCTCACACAAACTATTAGCTTATAAAAGCAATTTTCAAGTGATTGAATGATCAATACAAAACATTCCGAGCCTACATCAAATGACTGTCTCACATAAATCATGTAAGATGTTACAGGTGATTTTCACATGATCATCTTTTGACTTTCGTCAAGAATAATATGAACATATTTAAACCAAAAAGCTTTCCAACACATATTTCGAGAAAGATATAAGCGAGTTAAACTCAGCTCGAAATATCAAATGTTATAAAGTAAAGTCTATATAACTATACGACTTTTGTCTCAATAGGAGATATAATAGAAATAGACTTCTGAGTGATAGATGAGTTCAAGTCTCCACATACCTTTTGTTGACAAAGTTCCACAAGCTCCCCTTAGTAGTTCTTCGCCTACACATTCTATCATAATCCGAGACATAGCTATAAGTAGATTAGAAATCAAGACTTATAGTTTTGATAACTAAACTTGACAAACAAGCTTGAGATAGCAACGCTTGCGAGTTCGACCGAGAAGTGCTCTAACATAGGCCACTATTGGTCACTTTCATTTCACCCCCAACTCGTTCATACACTCGTTCAGCTGAACGAGTGGTTGGTAGAGTGACACTAGACATAGGTTTGTCTCCTGTCTTAAAAAAAAAAACTACACGGGAGACAGTCCCCCGTGTAAAAAAAAATGAGCTACACGTCAGACTGTCTCTCATGTAAAAAAAATAATTAAAATGGACGGGAAAAGGTCCCCCGTTTGGAAGTTATTTTAGGTTTAGACGGGAGACTCTCTCCCGTTTGAGTTTTGAATTTTCCTCTGTACAACGACTATATTTTACTCTATAAAACCAGCCCCTACAACTCAAACATCTTCACTCTACTGCTTTTTTTCTCTGATTAAGTTTCTTTATTCTTTTCAATTCAATACTCTCCATGTCTTCTTCACCAACTACTTCATCACAAAAAGCTTATAGGAAGAAACAAATTAAATGTACTATGATGGAAGATGTAGCTCTTTGTGAACGACATATAATAATTACGGGGTGATGATAATGTTAGTGTGAGTCAAGGAAAAACTAAGGATTGGGATCAAATTATCCCACTATTTATCGAGGAAATGAAAGGTAACCTAAATGATAGAAACAAAACTAGTTTAAGAAGCCGAATATGTGTTAGAAAGAAAGACGTTAGACTATTTTTCGGAGTTCTCAGAAAACTATTTCAAAAGTATTTTTGTTTCCTACGTTTTGCTTATCGTGTTTTTAAATGAATACTAATTTGATAAGTTTACATCGTAGTTGATAGTGGTTGGATTGAGTTCTTGAAGATATATGAGAGACCCTTCCAACTTGATGAGTGCTATGAGTTATACAAACATGAATCCGGTTTTGATTACACAAAGTTTGTCGAAGTACCATCGCCACCCCACCACCCGTAGTTAAAGTTGTTGATGTCGATGAGGAAGAGACAGAAGTCGGTTGTAATACAAAACAAACGAGTGACACTCAAAAATATAAAAAGGGGGAACCTGAGAAGAAAGCACTCAATGCTATTAAACAAGCAAAAAAACAATGTAGTATACTTCAAGTGATTCCATTGAATCCAACTTTAGTGAAACCAATGAGAGAATGTTAAACTATTTGAAAGACCAAGAAAAACAACCAAAAGTGGAGAATGAGAGTCGAATTAATGAAAGAAAAGAAAAAGGAACGTACAAAAAAAATCATGAGGGAGGATTTGTCTAAGCTATATTCCGCCGGCCGCAAATGGCTTGAACATAAACAAAACAAGATACTAGAGAAAAGGAGGTTGATGGGGCAAGAAAGTAGTGATGAAGAGGGGTAATGTTTGGTGTTGTTTAGAATTTCTTTCCTAGTTGTAATTTTGTATTTGATGTTTCCTAGTTGTAATTTCATTTCAATTAAAAGATTGTTGTCATGAACAATATGCAATGTAATAAGTCCCTAGCACTCAATATTAATGAACAAATTTAAGTTAACAAGTATGTCTCCAAACAACAAAAATAAATCTACAAGTCCTCAAACCTTTGCAAAGTATGGACCAACCAAAACTTGAGACCACCATTTCTCATATTCTTCAACACTTGCAACCGTGACGGGTTTTCCACAAGTCCTCAAAACTTTTAACTTCTCACATGCTTCCTGATTTATCGTACCGTTTCTTCTTATGGAGGTGGGTAAAGCGGAATAACTAATGCACCGGTTACTTGATACAAATATCTCTCCCCCAAGTACCTATAGCCTTTATCATTTTCAATATCCATGAAAACACATCGTTTCTTTGACAATTTGAACAAAAATTTTAAGACTTCATTATTGATATACTCACTTCCAAGCGATGGTTGCCATGTTGTTCCTTGTATTGACCTTAACTCCAATTGCATACGAGCAATGGATATTGAATGTCTTCATGTATCACTTTGAACGTCCGACACTCTACCCTTGTTAAACACCTTAATTTTTGGCCACATATCATCCCAAACCGGTGCATTTCCATCAATTTTAGGATTCAAAGTGTGGAAATAGTAGTACAACCAATACTACAAAAAAGACGTAAAACAAGAAATTAATATATAACATTGATTAAGTCGATATAAACATTTTATGTGCTTCATCAAATAAATTATAAGCATGAGTCATATAAACATAGCTTTAAGACCATCCATATGCCGTTGAAAGTCTTGAACTTGTGGTTACTAACCTCGCCCAAAGATTTGTTAATACAAGCCAATATTGGAGTTCCCCAATTAAACTTATTTATGTTGTCTAAATCGAAATCCTTAAAGTTACATAACCTTCTTACCTTTGTGGTGGATACACTATTCGGCATAAACACTTGACCAATAAACCATAAAAGAAAATCCCGAGTGATTTCCTTCCAATATGGTTCCATTTCGACGGCGCTCACTCCTTTAAATGTCTTCAACCAATCACACAAATCTACAAATTTGATACCACCACCATTCTTCTTCGCATATGAGTTTACATCAAGACCACGAGTTATATTTTCCCGTTCTCGCCAATTTCTTCTTCACTATTACTCGGTTCCCAATTCTCATCAATATCTTCTTCTTCACTATCATTTCTTTGCTTGTTACTTTGGCTTTCCCTTTCTCGGTTGCTAGTGTTTTTTTTTTTTTGGCTTTATCGTAAACAAGATCAACTAAATTGGGAAAAACGTTTTCAACATACTCAACACAATCTTCCCTATTTTTCTTAACATCTCAATCTGTATGGTTTAGCTTTACTCATTTTCCTATTTCTATTCCCGTCAACCAAGAGAAGTCATTGGGCGTGAGCCCTATTTCAAATGTAGGAAAATAAAAAGTATCTATAGATTTCAAAACCGCTCAAGAATTGTATGCGTGAGTTGTTGATCATCTTTCGAAACATTTATCTCAAGTAACCGACCCAATCCATAGTTGTTCATAAACGTTTCACACTTTGAATGTTGCGATACAATTCTCTATATAAAAACAGAGTTTTTTCGAGCCTTGTGGTTAACCGGAGCTTCTGGTTGATTCTGGCCCCACCATTATTTAATTTTTGGTAACAATATTGAATTTCAGACAATAAAATTCGAGATAAATATTTATTATTCCCACAATATATTTTTTGGCCAATCACAGGAGACAAAAACAAAAACAAATAAAAACATAATATAATATCATGTTATTGCCAAAAATATATCAAAAAAATCATTTTGAATATATTTCACTACTGGTAAGTATAACATTAAAATTATTCTTAAATAAATTAAAATAAAACCACGCAAAGATATATATAGTTTTCATCATGATTTCATCGCAAAATTAAATCGATCATAAAAAAAATGTCAAGCGTCCAGTGTCATATTACATTTTCTTAAAATTAAATTAATTCTAATTACAAATAGTTGGAAACCCGTGCTACGCACCGGGACAATCGGAGTTTATTACGCCGCTGGTTTTTATCCACTGAGGCGGGGCTTCGCCCCGCACCCGTCCTAATGAGAGTTCTAATAAAACTATTATAGAATATTATCCAACACATTAATAATTAAAAATATGTAATTTTAACTTTATAATAATCAAATTATAATTTAAACTTTTTATGGTTGTGAAAACTAATTTCGAAGCAATTAAATATAGCGGGAATTAACTCAAGAAGTAAATTAAAATAAATAGATCTAAGTAATTTCAAAAGCAAAATAGTTTAAATTCTAAATACTAAAGCATTATACTAAAGCATGAACTTGATTGAAACCTCGCATACTCAAAAAAAAAAAAAATCTCGCTTATTTGTAATCTTATTCATAAGTAAGCACTTCATTGCCATGTTCATCTATTTCGACCAATGGTGGCATCTCAGGATCCCTTTCGCCCAATTCACCATCATGTTCATCATCGCTGCTTATGATGTCGTGCTTTCTCTTGTGTTTTTTTTTAGATGGTGTCTTGAGTTATTTTTTTTCCGGGATAATGTACTTTGCTCTTCACGTGTGTTTAATTATATTCTATATACATTCAAGTTTATTTTTTACGTTATGTTATGGGACATTTAATTTACTACTTACAATGTTAGTAGTGAGAGGAGATACTGTTAATATATAATAACCTTTTCATGTTCTTTTTCTAGATCATGATCATAATCAAAAATTTCATGTGCACATAGACTTTGATAGACAAAATTCCCTTCTTGGAGTACGATCCTGAAGATCATTGTTTTTCCTATTGCTTTTAATATTTCTTCCATACATTATACTTGGTTTTGCTGCAATACAAATACATATTTTAGAAGGTTGTTTAATTTTTATAAACAATATTTATTTGATATTTGAAATTAAAGGGGTTACCTGCACATTTAGTGTTGGTAATGCCATCATTTTCGTTACTCTGACGTTATCCATGACTATCTCTGCTACTTGCCCCATTGTGGTGATAATAATGCAGCTGTTACAAAGTATTTGTTAGTTTTATCATGTTCTTGTGCATTTTTGTTATTAATAAAATCTCTTTCATTTAATTAATATCATGGCAATGGTGTCTTCACCATGGATGCGCATCCATTGTACCAAGGCTTCTTTTCCATGTACACATGTTTTATTCTGCATGTCGAACATGCCATATAATACCACAGAGATCCTGGTCGAAACCCAACAATCGCTTTGTAACAAGTTCCAATGCTTCCAGGAATGTTGTACGATTTTCAAACATTAATTCTTCTTTTGTTTGGTTTGAAAATTTTGGAACACCAAGTTCTATCAGAGGCATGTATTTCCTATTGTCAAAATTTATTGTTAACATTTGAATCATTAACATCCTAGTTTGAAACCCGTGCTACGCACCGGGACCGCTGGAATTGCTTACACCATAGGTCATGTGATAGGTGTCTAAAACACCTAATTTACTATCTAGTAGTTACGCTTTCTTTGCTATTTTTCTGGTGAATTATGTACTTTACGCGTGTTTTTGAGTTATTAGGTACTCTGGAGTCATTTGGAGCAAAAAGAAGTGGAAATGGCTACAAAAGTGAAGTCACAAGTGAAGAAGGGCCAAAGACCCAGTGGAACTCGTTCAAATGTAGGATTTCTAGTCATCATTTTGTAGAGGACGAGAAGATGAAGACAATGGCGAAAGAACGGAGTCATTCAGAGCTCGTATGAAAAAGTTATGGGCAAAAGAAGAACTCGGAAGACTAAAAGGGCAAAATGGTCATTTTCTAGGCCAAGTGCTATTGCCACCCCACCGTACGTTAAGGGGCAGTCATTCTGCTAAGGGGTGACCTGTTTTAATGGAAATGCTAAAGGCAGTCGAGCAATATAATAGGGGGAAGCTTAAATTCAAATATTGTTAAAAGGCACCGCAACATTATCTCCTTTCCGATCACGACGCAGTTCATGAAGTTCAGTTTTGTGTTTTTCGTTGATTAACCAAAGGGACTCGATGAGTTACAGCGAATAGAGTTGGTTGGTTGGAATTGATCGTGATGATTATAACAGGGAAGAATGGAGTTTTTACGTACGGTGATAGACTGAGCCTTGGCAGTTGATGATGATGCCGATGATGATGACGATGGGACAAAGACAACTTGAGTGGTGCTGTGCTTCAATGTTCTCGGTGATTCAGAGATGGATTGATGGTTTGGATCGTTGGTTGATCAAAGATGTATCAGCGAGAGTTGTTTGGCAGAGATGGAGAAGAACTCGTTGGCAGTGATTAGAAGCTGAAGGTGGAGTCGAGATGATGATTGAGTTGGTTTCTGCCATTACATGCCATTACCGATGAAGACAGGGATGATGGAATGGGTTGAGCAGTAAGAGTTGGAATGGGAGAAAAGTAGATACATAAAATGAGTGGTAGGCTTTGGGGATGATGGCGAGTGGGATGATGATATGAGCTTGGCGGTGATATTCTATCGGTTATGCCATGGTTACGGTGGAACGAGCTCAAGCTAGAACTCGGGGAAGATCCGAGAGTTCAAGGTAGCGCCATGGTTGTTGACCGTGATGTTGGTGGTGAACGAGCAGGTAGGGTTGCTAATGATCACATTTCTATGGCCGTGAAAGAGATGGAGTTGAAGTCATGGAAGTCGAGGATGAGGTCGATGCAATGGTAGTAGCGATTGAATGGGTTTTGAGGTAAAGTGTTGCTGCCATTGAGCCGAAGGGAACGAGTTTGGAGCTGTGGTTATCGAACAGATGGTCCGTTGTTCATGGACTGGTGCGGCTCGAGCTTTCTTGCCACCGATCGATGAAAGATGGCTGATCGGTGATGTCAGGCGAGAAGGTTGGAACTATGATGGAGGAATTTGTCGAGAGAGGAGCTTCAACTGACGATGCGTTGAGCTCGAGCTGCTGGTTGTCATGAGAAGAACTTGATCGAGAAAAGAGATATTGGGTTTACTGGCAGTGAAGGAGGAGATCGAGACTAGGTGTTGCGGTTGTGTCGAACGGGAAGAAGGAGTTGAGCTCGTGAACTGTTGGCAGTGATAGCCAGAGAAATATCGGTGATATTTGGACGGGAAATGGAGTTTGAAGGACAAGGAAGTTGGTTGCTGTGACATGGGATGATGATCGGCACTGTTACTGGTAGTAATGAACATGGAGCTGAACTGTGGTACGGAGAGTTGTGATGTTGATTGCGGTGTATGCAGATTGGAGGAATGGCGGAATAAGAAAAGAAGCTGATGGCGGTGCTCGTGAGTATAACTAGCCAGTAACGATGAAGAATGATTGATGGAGCAGGGAGGTTTGAAAGTGAAGACTGCATGATGGCATCGGTGAATGACAGAGATGGAACGAGCAAACATGGCAGCAATGGAGAGAGTTGGTATCGGGTATTGGAGCTTGCTGCCATGGATGGATTGAATTGGTAATAGTGATCTTGTTGAAATGAAGATGTAGAGACCGATTATACGTGGTTTAATGATGGTGGCTTTCATGGAGTGATTGATGCTGGTAGAGACGAGAGGAAAGATGGAATTGAGAATAGGTCATCGGTTCCATATAACCGACAAGCCAAGAACGATAATGGGCTGGGCTTCCCACAGCCGCACGAGCTCAATAAGCGGTACCTAGGCGACTTTTTAATTTGCATGACCAGCTTTGGACGTGTGAATGGCCAGAGTTTGCAACTTACTTTGCACGAGGTGTGATGCACGGGACACAATTCTCAAGGAGGTGCTCTTTCCTATTTTTGCTAGGTTTCCTAGTTTCTTTAAGAAGAGGTTATAAAACTCTATATATAGGGAAGCTTAGATAGAATTTGGGAGCTAATCTTTTTGCCTCTACTTTGTTTTCTAGGGTTTAGAAACCATGAAGTCTTTTCTCTTTCTTTTTGTTATGAACTCCATGAATATGAGCTAGAGTTTTCTTTTGGTTATGGATTAGTTGGATTTCCAAACATGAGTTTTTGTTCAATAAATTAGTTTTGTCTCCATATTATTGTTTATGATTCACCATTAATATTGTTACATTATTTGAATGCTATTTAGTCGAGTCGCGAATCGATTGAGTTTCTTTTCATCTCTCTTGCTAGATTAGGATTTATTATACGCAAAAGTGATAGATTCCTGATTACAAGTAGCATAATTGTGATTATTGCTTGTAGTGATACATCCTAGTAGTCATATGTGAACCATAACCTTTGTTAAATCGGATTAGTGCTTTTACACGTTCGATTGCTTTGATTGGTCTTATTTCATAGAACCTAATGCATCTAGGGAATTAAACTTGATTAGTGCTTTTACACGTTAGGTTGTTCCTTTAGATAGAATTCATATTCGCATCTTTTAATGTGTTTGTTGATGACAAGAGGAGATTAGCGGGATATTCTTGCGATCAAGGTATTCTAGGGCGTTTGATAAAAGTTGAGATTAAAATATCAATTCTAGTTATTGTGTTGAAAACATGTTTGTGATTGAAGACGAAATCCATGACCAATACTTTCTCATCCGTGATTTGATTCGTTTACTTTTCTTTATTTGCTTTTATTTTATTTTATTTCATAAAATCAGAAAATCCCCCGGTGTTAATTTATAGGAAACCGAAACATATTGACAACCAAGACCTCTCTGTGGGAACGATCCTTTCTTGCCCTTGCTTCATTATATATTTTGAGTAGTAAGAAAGTGTAATTTATATTTGTGTCGGCTGACAACCGGTCATCATGTCTACTGGCTTCGCCCCGCATCCATCCTAATAAGAGTTCTAATAAGCTATTTTTAGAATTATTATCCAACAAATTGACAATTAACAGTTAAAACTTTCTAATAATCAAATATATAATACTATCGTAATCTAAAGATCTCACATGGTTCTGAAAACTAATTTCAAGTCATCTAACAAAACAGTAATCAATTCTACAAATAAACTAAAATAAATAGATTTAAATAAACTACTAAAGCATAATTAGATTTTTTTTCTTTTAGTATTTAACTCGTGTACGCACCGGGTATACTGATAATTGATCCCCAATTGGTGAGGTGGGGCCTCGCCCCACACCCGTTCAAGAAGGGGTCTCAATTATCAATTGTAGTGTATAATGAAAACACCAATTATCATTTAGTAGTTTAACAGTTGGAACCAAAGTACTCACCCATCTAAGAAGGGGTCTCAATTAACAACTGCAGTGTGTAATGAAAAAAACAATTATCATTTTGTAGATTAAGAGTTGGAACCAAATCATTCACCAATTACGCATTGCTTAAAATGTTGGAGGTTAAGAAATCTTCTTAAAGAAAATACTTTTGAAAAATTATACCAACCTTTGAAATCATTAAGTAGTTCATTACATTGTCAATATCAGTATTATTGGTAGTTACACGAAAAATCACACTTGCTATACAATTGTATCAATATCTTATATTGGAGACACTAAGAAAAAATATATTCATATAAAATAAATTGCCAACTCTAAAGAATGCACAACATACATAGTGCTTCCCGTCAAAAAAGATATAATCAAGAAAAGCATTGATATATCTTTCTTCGAAAATCTTATATTTGCTCTAAGAATCAATGGACCAATTCAACTAATCTTCCAAGCTCCAACTTCTAAAAGTTAAATGAAAAATCACACCCATTATATATATAACGATATCTAATATTAGAGAAACCAAAAAAAAATCAAGACATTAATATAAAATAGATTGCCAACTCTAAAAAGTGCAAAGCATATGAAGTGCTTCCCGTCCAAGAAGGGGTCCCAATTAACAACTGCAGTGTATAATGAAAACACCAATTATCATTTAGTAGGTTCACAGTTGAAAAAAATTATTCACCAATTAAATATAATAAACTTAATTATGAGATGTTGTTAAACTCTTTGAAATCAAGTTCTAATACAGTAAAAACTCGATTATTTAATAAACTCTCTAAGATAATATTTTTCACCGGTCTCAAGTCGGGGACAACGTGCCAAATTAATAATTCGCTAAAAATAAAAAATAATATTTTTTGATTATCTATGTAGGCCCCATATGAAATATAAATTAATAATAATATATATATATTCAATACATTAATGATTTATGAAGATTTTTTGAAAAATGATTCAATTGTCTTTTGTTTTATGTTAAAAGCAATATCACATTAAATTTCATCTCTAATTTTTCTTATCATCGTTAGAATTTCTGGTATTGTTCTCTCATAGCTCAGCAAGAAATTATTCAATGTGATTACTGCTTTAACAATCTCGTTTCGTGAAGGGGGATATATTATAGAACTTTCATCACCTTCTTTCCCATTTTTATCAGTTCTCATAACACTCTTAATTATATCTTCATCAGTCAATAGTTGCATAACTTCATTTTCTTCCGGATATTCAGGACATCTTGACATTCATTGAACTTACCCAACTTTTTGATCAAACTTGTGTTATTAGTTAATTGAAGTTTACAATGGAGCAAAGCGGGAGATTGAAGGGTGCTTTGAAGAATTTAATATTCTACATTATTTAGATTATAATTCTTTGATAATAAATTTCTCTATAAGTTCATAATTATTAATTTATCGGTTAATTAATCTCTCGCTTAATTATTTTGGTGGTCCCAACAACATTAATTTATAGATTTTCTACTATAGAACTATCCACCAAATTAAAAATAACAATTAAAACTATGTAACTAAAAATTTCTACTAATCAAACGTATAATACTATTATCATCTTAAGATCTCACATAGTTTTAAAAACTAATTTCAAGCAATTTAATAAAACAATTACAAATAAACTAAAATAAATAAATTTAAGTAATCTCAAAATTAAAATAATTTAAACTCTAAATACTAAAGCATTAAATCTGATTGACCTCACATACTAAAAACAAATATAAAATGTTCAACATTGCAAGCCTTGATAACTCATGGAAGTAACTAAGAACATCGAGGTCGATTTATTAAATTCTATGGTAGATAAATCAAAAATGCTAATAATAATCTTGTCCATTAATTCAAAACATTTAATCACAAACCTTAAACAAAATAAATTCTTAACTACTAATTAAATAATTAATATTATCTAAAAACTACTAATTAACCAACATGATACCTAAACACCTAGTACTTTGGGAATTGACTCCCACTTGGTGAGGCGGGGCTTCACCCGCACCTGTCCCAGAAAGGGTTCTAGTTAATAGCTGTAGTGCATAATGAAACCATCAATCCTAATTTATTATATAAGCAGTTGGAACTAAATTCATCAATTACATACTGTTTAAAGTTTTCAAGATTAATAAATCCTCTAAAAGATAATACTTCTGAAAAATCATACCGATTTTTGAAATCAATAATTAGTTCATAACATTACCAACATCAGTACTCTAAAAATAATTGGTAAGGATTGATTTGAAGTCTTTTAATCCAGTAGCACTACAACGAAATTTAGTCTTGCTAGATTTTAGAATATTCATTTCTTGCTTAATCCATTTTTGCAACTTAAAAGTAAAGAAAGTAAGTCATAATAATATTCTGCCTCAAAACTCCAATGATGACTTCCAGTTCGACCAAATATTATTCGTACTTCACCTGCTATACACTCCCCACCTACCTTACAACCATATCATATACTTGTGTTAAGAATCAACCCACCAACTCAACTGCTCCTCCAGGCTCCAATACCTTGCAGTTAAATGAAAATAACACCCACTATATTATTATCAAGGAAAAACATATGAAGTGCTTCCTGTGGAAGAAGATATAATCAAGGAAATACACCGATATATCTTTCTTTATAAATCATACACTTGCGCTAATAATCAAGCGCCCTTCCAACTCAACCGCTCCTCCGGGTTCCAACTTGACATAGTTAAATGAAGAAGAAATACTAAAAAGAATCACCCACTATATAGTTGTATCAATAGTTATATTAGAAACACTAAAAAGAAACACGATATTAATATAAAATAGATGGCAAACTCTATATTGTGTAAAGCATATGAAGTATTTCCCATCGAAGGAAATATAATGAAAACCCGTGTACCTACGTCAAAAATCAAGAAACCAACTCAACTCATTGTAGTTAAATGAAAAGTCACACTCGTTGTATAGTTGCATCAATGCCTGATATTTAAAAGATACTAAAAAAATGATATATATTAATATAAAATGAATTGCCAACTCTAAAAATTGCAAAGCACATGAAGTGTTTCCTGTCGAATATAATAAAGATATATCAGTGCTTCAACTTCATGTAGTTAAATGAAAAAGCACACCCACTATATTGTATTAATCAATATATATATGATATTAGAGACGCTAAAAAGAAACATGATATTAATATAAATAGATTGACAACTTTAAATAGTACAAAACATACGAAGTGCTTCCCATGGAAGAAGATGTAATCAAGGAAATGCATTGATATGTCTATCTTTACAAATCATATATATATATACTTGCGTTAAAAATCAAGCAGCCAACTCAACTCGTTGTAGTTAAATGTAAAATTACACTCTATAATTGTATTAATACCTGATATTACAGTCACAAATAAAAGGAATATAAAATCGATTGTCAACTATAAAAAGTGGAAAGCAAATATGTAATCAAGGAAATGCGTTGATATATCTTTATTTGGAAATCATATACTTACGTTAAGAATCAAGCGTCCAAATCAAATGTTCCTTAAAAAATCACACTCATCATATAGTTGTATTAATAGTTACAATAGAGATACCAAAAAGAAACATGATATTCATATAATATAGATTGCAAACTCTAGATAATGCAAAGCATATGAAGCGCTTCCCGTCGTAGAAGTCGTAATCAAGGAAATGCACTGATATATCTTTTTTCAGAAATCATATACGTAATTGAGTTTAGAATTAAACGGCCAACTCCCTATAATTAAACTATGGTTGATATGCAATTTTTTATTTAAGTAAAAGGCTTTGTATCCCGGTATTTCAACCCGAAATTATTACCGAGAGAGAGAGAGAGAGCAGGGACCTACTTCCCCACACATCAATCCTGATGATAGAAAGGATAAATCCCAAGATTATTGTGCGTCAACATAGCATTGTTGTTTCTTGTAATGGTTTTATGCAAAACAAACCACACAAAAAAAAAAGGATAATTAGATAATAAGGTATTTAACATATGAATTTCTAACCAAAGAAAATTTTGATTATCTGAAGAGAATTTTGATCGTTTTGAGCTGCCTCATCCAATGGAAGGAGGGTAAGCTCCTTGTATTATTATATCTCTGATATGTTGAGATTTGCATATACTCTCATTTCCTTAATGGACCAATGGAGAGATATCTCCTATGATTATTCACATTTGTGGAATTTCAATTTAAAGTTATTTTTTTCCCAAACATAGAGTATATAGTTTTGAATGTTATCTCTACCTTGAAATTCTTCAGAAATATTTGTAGCATGGAAATCACTTAACCAAACAGCGGAAAGTTCCTGTAGGGTTTGTCTCGCAAAAATTCCATTATACGTTGTATCTAATACTATAAGATGACTCCATGTATAGGTGAGAGTTGACTTTGGAAAATAGTTGCTCAATTTCAATTGTTTAGCTGAATAACTATACCTGGTTGCATCGAGTTATGGATACCCATTCAATGAATTATAGGATGAGATAGTGCACCCAATCACACACGTCTTTTGAATTACACGAAAAGTACGTACTTGTAAAAGTTTTTTTGTTCACTGTGAAGTAGGGTATCTAAGCAAGCCGTATTAGTGGGTTATACTACATAATAATGTGTTTACATAGTAAGTAGCCCGTTCCACATTTGTTGATTTTTTGTTGATTTTTTTTGTTAATTAAGTTTAAATATCTTCATATATTAGCGTTTCTTGAGTTAGTGCAACTTAATTTTATTATCAAATGATGAATTGTATATGTACCCACTGCGGTCGAACAATGAATTACATTTGTAGTCATAAAAAGTTGTAAGAAAAACAATGCCTTAAGCTCAGATCAATAGTGCTTACTCCCAAGTACGTACAAAAATTTCATTGTATCCGTTACCAATTTAAAGCAAAAATTAACACTATGAAAGTGTTGGCGTATTTGATTTGCATTTGTTTTTAGTAATTCGACCATCAATTGTTGTCTATTTTTCGTGTTTTATATTCCATTTTGTTTTGAGCATAATACGTTTTCCAACGTTCAAAATGAGGCTATTAATATTTTTAATTTTGTACATAAGTATAATAGGCTTTTTGCATCTCAATTAATTGAAAAGAATGCTTATAAATCATGGAGATATCTTTCTTGCATGGTGATCGACCTTACCCAAGTTTAATAAAACAACCTATCACGATTAGATATTAGTCTCTTCTTGGTAGAACTTGTGGAATCACTTTGGGTACCGGAGGTTATCGGCGGGAACTGGATGATTCCATCATAATACTATTTATTTTGTAGATAATTGGATATTATATATTGCAAAAACCAAGCGCAAGTTCTTTGTAATTCTGGGTAATTTAAAGAACGAACTCATGGGCATACTGAGAACAAATGCAATTTCATTCCTTACCGAATTAATGAGTTTGAGATCAAATCTCTGGTAGTTTCTGGTGATTACCCATAGCTTTGTTAGTTTTTCTGTTTGCTGGGTGGAAACATAATCAAATTGAGATTCTAGTAAAAAAAAATTCCTAAGCTATTTTTAGTAAAAAAAATCTCAATCAAAATGACATTTTTTAGCCTTTTGAATCGCAACACCATAATCAACAGAAAAAATCTCAAACACGGTGTTATGATCTACGAAAGTAATAAGCTGAATTGAACAATAAAACCAACAACCACACGAAAGTATAAAAAGTAGTAATTTAGAAAGGTCATAAACATATTTCTAACCAAAGAAGATTTGATTACCTTGAAGCGGGACAAAAATCGAAAGAAAATATGGATTGTTTTGAGTTGCCCCGAGACTATTGCGGTGAAACAACAACTTGAACGACTCTCGTAACTTTGTTAAGAACTAATATTTACAAAAAACAGGTAAAAAGGAAAAAAAAAATGACTTAAGCTAATTTCCAAGAAGAAAAGTAGCTTTATGGATTGAATTCTTACGTATCTGCAAAAAATAAACAATAAACACCGATCAGAAGAAGAAATTTTGCAAGCATATGTGGAACAAATCATAAAAGAAAAAAAAAAGATGTGACATTTGTTCAAGCGTTTTTACACATGAGAGAATATTATTATTTTTGGAATTAATTTCTTAAATATCCCAAGAAATTCTAAAGATTTTTCCTTCTCCAATCTTTTTGCTTAGATTATTGGAATTAAATTTATATTTACCAAAAATAAATAATCTAAGAAGATAAAAAAATATTTATCTATCGATTTACAATATTATTTTTTGGTAAATTATATTAAAGAATATGAAATTAATACTTAACGAATATGAAATTAATACTCAGCCGTTGAAATTCAATTTAGGACTCTCATTTCAAATATCCCAAACTAATATAAATATATACGTAACTTAATAAACATGGTATTTTCCAAATATACTAAATGTAGCCTACCTCCTTTAGTTTAGCCCTGCAATGTATTTCATTTCCCTAAATATTTTCCTCTACTTTAAGCACTTCATAATTCAAAACTAATCTCCAAAAAATTAGTAATACATCAAAATTTGATAACATAACTTATAGTTACAAAAAAGATCCTTGTTCTTGAGAATTCTTGTGAACAAAAGGTAATCCAGTGAACTTATCTTCCTATGTTAATATATCGCCCTCCGATCCTCTCCCCATCCTGATAAAAGAAATCAAAACAATTGAATACTCAGAGTAAACCCTAATTAAATCTCCGAAATCGAAAGTTACAAACCAAAAACAACACGAACACAAAACAGAAAATCGAAAGCAAAGAGAATAGAGAGAAATTAAACTCACATCTGGTTGGGAATTCTAGTTTCTTTTTGTTAATAAATCAATAAAACAAACATAAAATATAAAATCGAAAGCAAAGAGAATATTGAGAAATTAAAACTCACAACTGGTTGAGAATTTTAGCTTGCGTACTGTTAACAAATCAATAAAATTTTAGTTTGCTTTTTTGTTAACAAATCAATAAAACAGCGAGTCAAAATCACAAATCATAAAAAAGAAAACAACTATTGAAACACTATATATTGCAAAAAGCCCTAATCGAATATAAATTAAAAACTTCCGACTTGTTCTTTATGGAGAAGAGTATCTATAATTCTATAGAGAGGCTCCAAAAAATGAAGTAGGCTCTTGATCGAATGCTTTTAAATAGAAGTATCAATGACAAACCCATAAATAAAACGTTTTTATTTTGGATATAATATAAATTTATGTCTAAAAATATATAAAATATCTACATATTTGATCTGTATTTACAAAATTTTAGCAAGTTAAGGCCATATAAATCATGACGTTATTTATGGTAATATTTGTTTACCAACAATATTTTGAAACCAAACTCATAGTATATTTCGAATGTATGTTTATCTTTTACATTTTTTAATAATAAATGCATAGATTTCTTACCTTAAAAATCATCCAAAAAATATAAGTCAAATTCTTTTTACCTTATAAAAGATATTTAGTAAAATTTTTAAGTTGATATTAATAACATATAAATTAATATAGTCATTTCTAGATTTTTTTTTCCTTATAAAAGATTCAAAAAGAATCTTATTATTTTTTTTCCATAAATATATTGAATTGTTTTTTTTTTATTTCAGTCATAAATGTACAAAATTAATATAGTATTTTTTATTTATTTATTGAAGATTTTTTAATAAATACACGAAATTATAAAAGATTTTTTTAATTTTAGTCATAAATGTACGAAATTAATATAATATTTTTTTTTTATTTTCTGTATTTTTTATAATAACTAAATGAAATTATAAAAGATTCAAAAAATATAAATCTTATTATTTTATTCCATAAATATGTTGAATTGTTTTTTTTATTTTAATCATAAATGTCCGAATTTAATATAGTAGTTTTCTTTATTTTATGGATTTTCATAATAAATACATGAAATTAATATAACAATTTTCTAAATAATGTGGGCCGTCCGTCGCGTGTGTCCCAATAATCCACCCAATCTACACCACACATTGTGAGATCAACGCACCATATCTAACGAAATTTCACCCGACGAATACGAATGGTTTCTCAATTAACCAATGAGAGCGCGAGGTTCTGCTCACCAGTCAATATGAGAGAGGGTAAGCTCCACCAGTGCTACTTTTATTCTGGAGTGAGGGATGGTATTGAGTTTTTAGGTTGTTGATTCCAAACTATTAAAAGTTAAATAAACCTTATTTGCGATTTATAATTACACTTCCAAGAAAATAAAAAAACTTTAATCAAATTTGGATCAATGATTTAAATTTGAACATAAAATACATAGAGGTGTAAAATACATACACTGGATCGAAAAGAGCATCTTTTTTCGCTAGAACATCATTAATCCTATCCAATAGCTGAAATACAAAATTGTTAGTAGAAAATTATGATTAGCATTACATGATATTAAGTAAAAATTTGAGAACGTGATAACACAAAAGGTTATTAAAAGTGCAATAGACAAAATTCCCTAATTTTGATAGTATTTCTCTAAATATTGTTAATTCTATATATAAAAAGAATTATAAAAAAAATATATATTTTTCTAAACGTGTAAGATATGCTCAAATATATTTGGAATATGCTCAAAAAAAAAAATTACAGTTAAATACGGCTATCTAAAAATATCTAAAATTAGTATAATATTTCATTCCTAAAAAAAATAGCATAATTGAAAATAGAAAATCATGGTAATGTAATTTTACTTGACATGTTAAGAGTGATGAAACGTATTTTAGGTAAATTTAGGCATACCCATAGATTTTGTACTAACAAATAACCGTAATTTAGGTAACTTAAAATCAAAAAGAAAGTAACTAAGAAAATATCTTATAAAATCGAAAAACAAATCTTTTAAAGGAGGATATATTTCCTTCTTACCTAAAGCTCAAATGTTTCCAAATATGGTCTTTTCTTTTTTTTTTGGGTTTTTGTAGTATCTATATAAGGCGTTGGAGCAAAAGCTAAACCCCATTTGCTTTGCGTCGCTTCTATTTCTTTTTCAGTTTTAGGGTTTTGTTGTCTGATTATTGTTTGTTTTGCAAGTATTCTCAAAACCGATTGCTTTTTCTTTTATCTTATAGGTGTTGCTTCTCGGGTTCAGAGGTGTTGCTTTTTGGGTTCGGCGGGTATGTATGAAATTTTTAGAAGTAGCCTAATTCTTTTTGTTTTTTTTGCATTTTTTCATTGTATCCTTTGCTGCATAGAGCAATCTTTCATTGATGATGCCCTTTGTTGATGCTGTTGTTGTACTCAATCCGCCATTTGTAAGGTACTACTTATTATTTTAGTCGATTATTTATTGCAGTCGATTTTGATTGTGCTGTTTTTGTAGGGTGCAAATGAAATAAAAAATTCTTTCAAAGTTGGTGGCGTTATGCGTGAGAAAATATACAACAAAGCTTTCGATTGATTGTGTACGTAAAGGTGGTTAATTTCATACCCTCTACACTCTTGATTATATATATATATATATATATATATCAGTCGTACCTGTTTCTCACTTTTGAAAAGAATTAAGTTTGTAGTTTTTTCGCATCTACGACTGCATATGCATGTGAATATGTTAACTCACTAGATATCACACCTTTTGAAGAGAATTAGTCTGTGATTCTGATGGATGGCCAAGGAAAAACTTCCACCGATGCTTAAGGACATTGCAAAGGTGACATATATCCTCATAACTAGAGACAAAGGTGACATATATCCCCTAGAGGCGACAATATGTTTACTTTACCATTATAGTTTTTATACTTTGTCTTTTGCTTGATTATGCTTTACCATTATAGCATCCTTTGAGCTTGACTTTTTCAAAAAGTTTGATTCTGCAATATAGACTGTGAAAAGTTCAATAACATATGGTTCGTCTTCCACCCGTCTGCATTTAAATTCCTTGCATCATGCTAACAATATGTAGTCTCAAGCTCTAATTATTTTATTATTTTATTTATTTTTGATTGGCAACAGTCAGTTTAACTAATCTTTTGGCTATATATAGTCAGTGTAAGGTTGTTCAAGGTAAGCCATTTAATTACAAAGATTACATGGTCCAGAAGAAGGAGGGTTTAATCTGGACCAGATTAGATTTATTAAAAAAACCGCCAGAAAAGCAAATAACAAGTGGATGATATCAGTTTTGCAAATGAACATGGATTTGCAATCTTGCTAATTATCTATTTGTTACCTTTTTTAGCAATTCCTTTGTATTAGATATCAATTGAGCACTTAATAACTCATCTCCAAATTTAAAGAAGCGCACATAAAATGTATCTGCAATTGCAGTCTTTCAGAGAGAGTCACACATGTTGGAACCACCAAACATTATCCACTATCTCCTGTTTTTCCATTACATTTCCCGGGGACTAAAGATGCACCGCAGATAAGTAACCACCACATGTCGTAATGTCGTTTTTTTTTTCCTTAGTTCTTGATCACATTTTTTGTTTTGTAAATACCAAAATTAGAAAAATATTCTCCGCTATTAATTTTTAGCGGGATCCAAATTTTGACATTGCAGGAAATGGTTCCTTGATATTTCATAGAGTACAGTTGAAACTTAGGTATAGATGAGAAGAAGAAGGGTTTAGGGTTAGAGAAGAAACTGGCTTCTTATTAACTATTTGTGATAATGGATTACAATATACTCGTGTGTTATATATACACACTCGGTTACTTCTTTACAAAGAAATACCTAAGATACAAGAACCGTGTTTACAAGAAATACTATCTTTACAAAGTTACCTAAAATACAAACTCTTGTACGTAACTATTACGTTACTTCAATACCCTCCATAAGCGTAACGGGTCATCATGAACCGTGAGCTTGGACCTTAATAAAGCAAAACGATCCTTTGGAAGTGGTACAGGTAAAAATATCTGCAATCGATCCTTTGAAGAAACGAAAGCGAACATCTAGTTGTTTCAAAGCAACACGATCACGAACAAAGTGATAATCAATTTCTATATGTTTGGTGCGAGCATGAAAAATCGGATTCTTTGTAAGGTAGGTAGCACCAAGATTATCACACCACAAAATAGGTGGAGACAAAGTATTAACTTGCAACTCGAAGAAGAGATCGAATCCACATAATCTCGGCGGTAGCAATAGCAAGACCTCGATACTCAGCCCTGTGCTAGAACGAGATACGGTTTTACGCTTTCCCGAGCACTCCAGAGATAATGTTAGCACCCAAATAAATGCAATATCCACTTGTAGACCGTCGATCATCCAGAGAACCACCCAATCGGAATCGAGTATAAGCACAAAAAGATAAGCGTAGAGCATTATTTGGTTTGAGCATGATGCCAAGCGTAGAGGTTTGCTTAAGATATCGTAAGATACGTTTAACTAACATCCGGTGAAATTACATTTGGAGCATGCATATCTTGTGAGACTTTGTTGTGACATAAGCTAAATACGGACGTGTAAATGTAAGATATTGTAAAGCACCTACAATACTCCGATACTCCGTAGGATCACGTAAAAGAGTACTCCGATCAGATGATATATCACCAGTAGTACTTAATGGAGTTTGAATCGGTTTAACACCATCCATTTTAGCACGAATAAGAAGATCATGAGCATACCGCTTTTGTGTAAGAAACATACCAGACGAATTGCGAGTAGCCTCAATCCCAATAAAGTAAGATAATGAGCCAAGATCCTTGATAGCAAATTCCTTATGCAGAGACATACGAATAAACTCCAAGGTTGCATTATTAGAACCAGTCAAAATAATATCGTCGACATAAACAAGTAAGTAGACGACTCCATGTGTATCACGTCGAATAAATAAAGAAGAATCACACTTAGAAGTAACAAAACCTAGTTGAAGTAAGAAAGTACTAAGCCGATGATACCATGCCCGTGGCGCCTGCTTTAAACCTGTAAAGAGACGGAGTTCTGAGACGTGGTTAGGAAAGTTAGGATCAATATATCTGGCGGTTTGCTTCATGTAAACCTCTTCCTCAAGATTGCCATGCAAAAATGCATTTTGAACATCAAGTTGATTAATACTCCAATTATGGGACAAGGCTAAAGTAAGAATAATCTGAATAGTGCATGGTTTGACCACCGGGCTGTATGTCTCACTAAAATCCACACCTTCTCTTTGATTGTATCCCTTAGCGACCAAACGAGCTTTGTAACGTACAATCCTACCATTAGCATCTCTTTTAATCCGATACACCCATTTACAACCAACTAGATTCATAGAAGGATCAAAAGGAACATAGGTCCACGTACCATTTTTGAGAAGAGCGTTATACTCATCATCAGATGCTTGACGCCAATTCGGGTCCTTTGTGCTTGAGAGAAGCGAGTTGGTTCAATATTGGAATCACGAGACAAGAGAATATTTGGAGTTTGGCTTGAAAATCCCATCTCTGGCGCGAGTGACCATAGGATGAATAGATGGAGCATCAGTATGTACTGTAGATGAGCATAGGCTCGAGTGCTTTGGATTGAAGATGGAAGCATGTGGACTATCGAGAGCTTGAGACAACGCAGTGTAAAAGCGGCTATTTGCGAGTAGGAGATGACGAGGCGATTCTTGATGCGAGGCAGTGCGATTCTTCGGGAGATAGCCGGACATCTTTGGATCGGACTATGCGATTCCGAACAGAAGAAAGGTAATTCTGATTCCCACATCCCCGAGGATGGTTTTGGAGCGAGGCAGAAAGCAGTAGGAATGATAGCCATGGGTGAAGATGTTAACTCATCAGTAGAAGACGATGCTATCGTGGATGGTGCTTTTGCCGCAAAAGGGAAGGTGGTTTCATCAAAGACGACATGCCGACTAACATATACGTGACCAGTAGGGATGTGAAGACATTTGTAGCCCTTATTTTGAAGACTATAGCCAATAAAAACACAAGGAGAAGAAGAGGGATCCATTTTATGAGAGCGATAAGGACGAAGATGAGGAAAACAAAGACACCCAAAAACTCGAAGAGATGTATAGTCGGGTTGTGAGCCAAATAGCAATTCATAAGGAGAAGACTTAGAAAGAGCAGATGATGGGACTCGATTCATGAGATAACACGTGATAAAGAATGCATCATACCAATAAGAGGATGGTATAGAAGCCATGGATAATAGAGTTTGACCAGTTTCTCTAATATGGCGATGTCTACGCTCAACTAAGCCATTTTGCTCAGACGTATGAGGGCAAGAAAAACGATGGAAGATACCATGCTGTTGAAGATAAGGAGTTAACTTGCGATACTCAAGTGCATTATCGGATTGAAAAACCTTGATCTTGCGACCAAATAAATTCTCAACATATTTTTGAAAGACAAGAAAAATAGAGTAGACATCAGATTTATGAGTAAGAGGAAACATCCATGTAAACCGAGAAAAGGCATCAATAAAAATTATGTAATAACGATAACCTTCATTAGAAAGAATATGAGATGGTCCCCAAACATCCGAAACAATCAAATCAAGAGGATTCAAATAAATAGTAGTACTAGAAGAAAAGGGTAGCTTATGACTACGATGTTCATGACAAGAGGAACAAAAACTAATAGTTTTACTAGAAACAGGAAGAGAAAATTCAGATATGACATGGCGCCGCAGTTCGCATCATAGGATGTCCTAATCTAGAGTACAATTCTTGAATACTAGCACGTTCACCAACAAGACTTTGTGTAGAATCAACGAAACTAAGTGCCGAATCAAGAACATAGAGACCACCAACCCCTCTTTGCGCAAAAGCACCTTCCCGTGCATCGATCCTTCACAAGACAAAAATTTGGATGAAACTCAAATAATACATCATTATCGAAGTGAGACGAGAAAGCGATAATAGATTGTGAGATATTTGAGGAGCAAATAAGGTGTTTTTAAGGTACAACTTACGAGTAGGAGTACATAAGATGGAGTCACCAGTATGAGAAATAGGAATAGTAGAACCATTACCCATCCTAATTTGATCAGGGCCTGTGTACTCGGAATAGGGATGGAGCTTGGAGAGATCATGTGTAATGTGATCAGTAGCTCAGAATCGGAGTACCAAAGGCGCGAAATCGAACTTTGAGCATGAGCCATGTAAGCACGAGGAGTAGGCATGGAGGGCGCGGGCGTGGATTGTGCACCCAGTTATTGTTGTCTGGCGGGTTGAGGGCGCCAATTACGATCGAAGCGTTTCCGGCACATAGGGGCTAGATGGCTGACTTGTCACACATCGACACTCTCGTGCGGGGCGAGATCCGGGGAGAGGCAGTAGGCGTAGGCGTAGTCCAGCGGCGGAGAAGGGGTTCGGAGGACATTAGGCGGACAATAGGTTGAGGCGCAAGGCTTTAGAATGTTGATCAATCCCGCGGCTCAAACGTGGCGGTAGGTGATGCGTCTTCAAGCTTCATCGTTCCCATAGAGGTAGTAAGGGAAGCCACAATGGTGTCATGGAGTCCAAACCGGCAAGTAAGCAGTGCCGCGATTACGAGTTGGTGACAGTGATGTCAGCGACGACCAAGCTATCAACAATATCGCGAGCACGATCTATGTAAGCTCTCATAGAAAGAGAGCCCTTTTTCAAGCGCGTAGTCGTACTTGAAGGTGGTGGATATGCGCATCAGATTTAGAGGCAAAGAGAGATTCCGGGGATGACCAAACCTCGTGAGATGTCTTGAGACGATGCACACAACGGAGAACGAGCGGGAGTAAGGGACGAAAAAGATCCGGTGAGTAGAATTTTGTCTGTTTCACCCGAGGCGGGCGTATTCGGGATTAGGAGAGGGAGGATTATCAGGAGGCTTGAGATAGGGTTCGGAATAGTGGCGAGAGGACATGGGTTGGTGCCCTCAACAAAACCGGCAAGGTCATATCCTTGAAGGTAGGGTAAAAGCTGAGCTTTCAAAGTGAATAGTTTGTTTCATCAAGCTTAACGGTGATAATATGATGGAATTTGTGAAAAGTGTGAAGAAGCCATCATAGATTGAGCGGAAGAAATACTTGTTGAGGCAGTTTGAACGGTGGAGGCGGCGGAAGACATGAGGATCGCAACAAGGATGATACCAAGTTGAAACTTAGGTATAGATGAGAATAAGTAGGATTTAGGATTAGAGAAGAAAGCGGCTTCTTATTAACTATTTGTGATAATGGATTACAATATACTCGTGTGTTATATATACACACTCGGTTACTTCTTTACAAAGAAATACCTAAGATACAAGAAATAGTGTTTACAAGAAATACTATCTTTACAAAGTTACCTAAAATACAAACTCTTGTGCGTAACTATTACGTTACTTCAATAAGTACTATATCTTTCATAGAGTACTATATCTTCTTTGTCACTGTTGTTTGTTTTTGCGGCATCTAATTTTGGTGATTGAGAAAGGTTCTTTACTTAGGAAATGTACCTTTGAACTCAAGCGTGCCTGAATTCAAATCGGGGTTTTAATATTTGCGATTTCGATCCAGGAACTAAAGCAATTTGTGTGTTATTTAATTTTGTTTAGAAAAAAGAACATAAAAAATAATCTACGCCATGAATTTCAAGTGAAAAATCTTGATGCACGAAAGTAAGAAAACAAATATTTGCAAAAATCCAGTTGTACAAAAATCTAAAATGTTTAGTTTCACGGCAACTAAGGCGAGAGATCGAAAATAATAAGAAATTGCAGCGATGATCATAGACCCCTTCAAACCGAGGAAACACGAAACTTTATTAAGGAGATACTATACACTGGACATATTGGCGGGGTGATGGTTCGTTAGCATTTATTTTTCTTCTCTTTTTTTTAAACGAAACAAATAATACTGTTTCTCTGAGTGTGGGATGTTTATTTGAGGTAGTGATGGATGGAAGGAATCAATAAATTGAACATGTGGGACTTATTTAAAAAAAGTGTTTTTGTGTGATCACTAGAAAATAATTAAATTTTATTTTTGTTGATATAGTGGCCTTGTTTGGTAAAATTTATGATTATCTATTTATGATTATAGATAATCCTAAATAGATAAATGATTTTGGTATAATCATTTTAAAAATAAATTTTTCCAAACACTTTTTCAAATAATTGATTATTTTCGAATTATGATCTCGAAAATGAGAAGAAAGAACAATGATCTAGAATTTTTTTAGCCCTATGTTGTTTTTTTGCCTCTCTCTTGATAGTTTAGAGAAAATAAGAAAAAAATAATAATTTGAGTCTGCTTAGAAAAAATAATTGATTATAATAAATTTTCAAAACAACTTTTTTCGTTTATGGAAATAATGGATTTTTTCCATTATGATTAAAATAGCGATTATTATAATGGTTACCAAACGCATATAAAATCCATTATAATCTTAATAATAGATTATAAGCTGATAATCCATTAAAATATGGTTACCAAACGATTGATAATTCATGCAACGGGAAAATCGTTAAGCCATTAGAGCCGATAACCACAAAAATCAAGATTGTGATGTATGAGTATGATATTGGACAGGAGAAACAAGAGACGACGGGGAGTACATTTCGGGTCGGATGCAGGTGTATATATACGTGTATTGTCGTTCAATGAGCATAAAATTGGACATTTTATTGGTTTTAATTTTATTTCAAATGCACTTTTGTTGATACAATGGTGCAATTTGGAACAACTGGAAAATTTGTAAGTAAATTAGATGAATAGGTTAAGCCATTAGAGCCGAGTACCTCGGGAAGAAGCAAGAGTAAATCGATTGTGAACGTATGGTTGTAATAATGGAGAGGGTGTGATATTGGAAAGGAGAAACAAGATTTTAAACAAGGGATACACCTCGGCTCGGATGCAGGTGTGTATCATCGCTCAACGTGCTTGGAATTGTAAATTTCGGTTTAAATTTTATTTCAAATACTTTTTGTGTCAATAGGAGGTACATAGTTAGGAGAAGTAGTTCCAAGATCTCCTAGGGTGGATCCAGAAAACGCAACAGTGAGTCGTCAAATGGGTAGCAATCTTGATTTATAATATTCCATGTGTGTATGTACATATAGGAAGTTTCCGATCAATATAAGAGTTGAGTTTTTTTTTTGTTGTTGTTAAATTACATGAATAATTTATGCGCTTCATATTTTTTTTATTTATTGGGAGTGTGTATGTTTTTGCCTGTAAGTAGAGAAATAATCGGACAATTCTTATTTATTATTTCGAGGGCTGCGTAAGAGAAGAAGGACGATAAATCAGTCAAGTAATGGCTCCCATGGTGGTTCAAGCTCTGATGAGTATGTGGAGTATGGAAAAATTGAGCATTATATATGAGTTTGAATTTAAAATTACATACATTTTTTTTTCTTCTCTTTTATATATTAATACGTTTTCATATGGGCTTCACGGTTGTGTATTTGTTTGCTCTTTGAGCAGAGTTATGTCGAAAATGCGATCTCGGAGCTCCATGTAACATATGCCTAGGTTGTGTCAAACATTATTCAAGGTTAATTAGTATGATTTATCTACCATGACAAAAAGGAGATGGAATAATGCTTTACGGCCGGGATAGAGAGAGCTGCATTTATCGGAAACAGGATAGGAGGGTAAAAGAATGCTTCTGAGCGGGACGAGGGGATCAATCATTATTTAACAAGACATAGAGAAGGTGCAAGAAAGCATAATTTATGGCCATGACATATGAGATTATTTACATGGACTTCGTATTTGTTTTAGCCTTTTTGTTTTATTTTATTTTCTTGCGGGCCGATTCAGATATAAGTTTACATAATACTAATTTCTTGATTTTTTACCATTTTTTTAATACTAATATTTCTGTTTTTAATGAAGTTAGTTTTAAAATATGGATCCAATATAACATAAATCATAAACAAACCTGTGCGTAGCACGGGTGACAAACTAGTTTTATACAATTTATATGCATATTGATCCATCCACGGATTGTCACTTTCCATGTTAAGAGTTTGGCGTACATAATTTGTAGCACCAGAAAATTCACTAATATAATCCATTGTTTTCTATATGACCCTGAAGGTGCACGACATTTAATTGATGAGAATGCTAAGCTTTTTCTGTCTCCCGAACTTATTTTCGTGTACCAAACGTATCTTTCACCAAACAGAGTTTTTACGTCTTCCGTTGGATTCTCTTCATCGCGAACCACGGCCGTTCAATACGACTACTCTACTAACAGAAAGCACCTCTTGGGTCTTTTACTCTTTTACATACACAGACAGAACGATCGTTAGTTTTTTTCTCTTCTTCTCTTTTTTTTTTTTTTTTCTCGTCGATCTTCTCCCGGCAGTATCGAATAATTAATTCAACTCGATTTTGATCTCATCTTCTCCCCCCAAATCGAGTTTCGATTGATTTCATTTTCTCCCCCAAACTTTTTCTAGGGCAGCAACAAATCAGTTGATAATTTTAATCACCACCCAAATCGAGTTCCAATTTCAGTTCACTAATTCATCACCATTATCATCAGGTTAGTGTTCATTGTGGAAATATTACATTGCTTCATTTTTTTAGTTTATGAAACAAGAAACTTTGTTAATTATGTATACGAAATTGAGATTGATACTTTGCTTCCCATTTGTAACGACGAAACTTAGCTATAAAGACATTATCACACTGTAAACCACTACTCTCGAATCCTCATTGGGAGGAGGTGGAGAAGGCAAGAGTAGTTGCGATCTTTTGATTCTGGGTACTCATCAGGGGACACACCAAGGTCGTACTGCTCAGTACCGTTTGGTTTATATTAAGAAATGCTTTTGGATGTCTGACATACTATGCGAGCAAAACCTACTAGCATCACACATCTGTGTAGCATTTTTTTCTTTGGATGATTTTGGGTTCTTAAACCAAGGTTGTTTGAAATGGGATCTCTAACTCATTTATAGGTGATGGATCTGGGTCATTTCTACTTAGGTTCATTTAGAATTTTTTGGTAAATTCCATTTTCATGATTAATTCCTATAAAACAGTAGGAAACGCTGAAGAAGCTTACAACATTTTTGTTCGTTTATTAGTTAATCCTCAACAGAAAACTTCTTCATCTATCTGTTATTTGTATTGTGAAGAGGATTTGTTAGCGTTTGCTTTTTTGTTTTAAATATGCTGCTCATTTAGGGATGAGTTTTGCCATATGGCATTGCTGAAATTCAGTGCTTATGAAGATACACCTTGCTAATTTTTTTGCACCTGCATATTATATATATCTTTTAGGCCTAGCTTGGTGAATCGTAACTGAATCGGTGGAATTGGTTTTGCGAAAATCGCAAATTCGAGTGGACACTAAGGTTTGCCGACGTGCAACGCACTGCTCACTACTTGTTTAGGCAATTTGAGTAAAAAAAAAAAGAAGGGGCATCCGGTTGGTAAACATTTTCACTCGATTTCTGAAAGGCGGAAACGTGCAACTGACACCCCAATATACCTCCTGGTCTCCACCTAGAGAGAGAATCACCGGAGAAAAGTGAAAGTGGAGAGAAACAATGGAGAACAGAAACGTAGTCGTTTGCGACAATGGCACAGGGGTAATTTCTTCCCTATTCATTGACAATTCCATTTCCATAATTTCCCACTTGATCATGGTATCAAGCTCAAAGCAGCAAAATTCTATTTCAGTCGTTTGATTTTTCTTGACTATTTTCCTATGCCAAATTTATTCATCAGTCTGATGCTGTTGTAGATAATAATCTTGATTCATCAGTGGTGAGTAATGGAGATCTTTGTTTCTTTAGTTTGATATAAAGGTTGATGAACAGATGAGATGAAATATTGAAATCTAGCACATATTAGTAAACATGTGTCACACATTATAAGCTGAGATCATTTGAGATTAGAGTTTAATTTATTTCGGTCTCATTTTTTTTTTTTTTTTTTTTTTTTTGTATGGCAGTATGTTAAGTGTGGTTTTGCTGGAGAGAATTTCCCGACATCTGTATTCCCTTGCGTGGTGGGGAGACCGCTGTTACGATATGAAGAATCACTCATGGAGCAGGAGTTAAAGGTAAGACAGAATTCAAGGGCAAATTAATGGCTGCAATCATGAACATTCCATTTAGTGGTGTACAAATTTTAGCTTTTGTTCTGTTCAGTATTTGTCAATGCATTGGCAGATACAAAAAGAGCTTTTGGATACTTGTATATGCTGAAATCGGTTATGTTTTTGTTTTTGTAGGATATTGTTGTAGGAGAAGGTTGTGCCGAAATGCGACATCAATTGGATATATCATATCCTGTTAACAATGGCATTGTGCAGAACTGGGATGATATGGGCCATGTGTGGGATCATGCATTTTTTAACGAATTGAAAGTAACGTGTTGCATGATTTAGACTGTGCAGTTTATTATTCCTTGAGCCTAAGTATGTCTGTGGGCCTGTGGCAATGTAATGTAATTGACTTGCCGTTTATTTGTTTTGTTTGACAGGTCGACCCTTCAGAATGCAAAATTTTGCTTACAGATCCACCACTGAATCCCTCGAAGAACCGTGAAAAAATGGTGAGTCAGTCTAAAAGGTACTTTGGGTTTCACTGCCGGAGTTATTACTTACATTTTAACTTATTCTTATGGATGAATTCACAGGTAGAGACCATGTTTGAGAAGTACAATTTCGCAGGTGTTTACATTCAAATTCAAGCTGTTTTGACATTGTACGCTCAAGGTGCTTACAAATGTTATTGAAGGTTAAGACTTCAAATTGTTTTGTTAATCAGTTCTATAATACATTGCATTGCGTTTAAGGGTATCGAAAAGCTCTTGTAAACTGTAAATGTTATTGAAGGTTAAGACTTCAAATTGTTTTGTTAATCAGTTCTATAATACATTGAATCTTAACAGGATTGCTAACTGGTCTAGTCATCGACTCTGGAGATGGTGTTACTCATGTGGTAAGATGCTATAGAAACTGTTCTGCAGTTGATCAAGTTTCAGTAGTCACTGACTCACTGCAATTGCTAAATTTTTAGTATTTTTTCTTCTAGGTTCCAGTTGTTGATGGATACTCATTCCCACATCTTACAAAACGAATGAATGTAGCTGGCAGGCATATAACATCTTATCTTGTGGATCTTCTCATGCGTAGAGGGTAAGCTCTTACTTTCCTCACGTTTTCACATAATGGTGTTTTCCTTGTTCACTGGATAATCCGTCCCTCTGTTTTGAAGGTATGCAATGAATAGGAATGCAGATTTCGAGACCGCTAGGAAATCAAAGAGAAGCTCTGCTATGTCAGGTAAGGTTAAAGTTTTCTTTCAGCTCATTTGACGGAACCCCTATACATTATACCCAATGTTGACATGTATTACTTCTGCAGTTATGATTACAAACGAGAATATCAACTGGGACTGGAGACAACTATCCTTGTTAAAAATTACACGGTAAGTTGCTTTTGTTTGTCAGGCATACTGCACACAAAATGTATTTACATCGACTTCCATGGATATTGCTCCATTGGCAAAGGAGCCGCTTTTTAAAATTTTGATTGATCTGCAAATGTGCAAGTGCAACACACATTTTAGTAACCGCGTACCAAGGGTGCCACTCTCTGCTCTTTGTGATTGTTTATAAGCATTCCGAGCAGCTATCACACTGCTAATCTCTTTCTTTTTGTGTGTGCTCATGAGGAACAATTTACCCGTACCGTATTTCAGAAGAAAATAAAAACAGAAATCTTTTATACTAGATTCTTCTGCATAATGTTCCATATTTAAAATAGTGAACTTTATCAGCTGCCAGATGGAAGGGTCATCAAAGTTGGCACTGAGCGGTTCCAAGCACCCGAAGCTCTTTTCACTCCAGTAAGTCAGCTGCTTTGTTGGGTTTTTCCCCTTCCGTTTAGTGCCATAATTTACATGAATTTCAAAAACGTTGTGAACTATTTGCTCGCACCCTCAGTAAACCTGTTGTCTGTACTCGTGGTGTGACAATAACACTTGTCTGTTATTTGCATTCCAGAACATTGCCTACATTGCTACATCATTATTTGGAAATTTTGAACAAACATTCACTCTTGTGCAGGAGCTTATAGATGTTGAAGGTGATGGAATGGCGGACATGGTTTTTCGCTGCATTCAGGAAATGGACATTGACAATAGAATGATGGTAAATGATCCTTCTCACCGCTGCTTGAATGCGCACCCACCTTGTTACCCTTAATGATGTATTTATTATGCTCTGGTTGTTGGAAGAAATCATCTCATTGAATCATAAGGCTTGCTGAAGCAAACATTCTTAGATACAGATACGTTGACGTGGTAGACATAGTGCTTTTTGTTGCTCCACAAAGTTATACCATCGGTCTATCCCACATTATAATTCATATATTAACATGAACGGTTTCATATCTTTGTTATCTACTAATGTGATTTTCAACTTTCTATCCTACTTGTAATATGCAGCTCTACCAGCACATAGTTCTAAGTGGAGGAAGTACCATGTATCCTGGATTGCCAAGTCGGTAAATACACTAACCGCCTTTGTGAAGCTAATAAACAATAAATTTCTAGGTTAAGCTCTGAAATTGCTTAATGGACACATTAATTCGACATTGATACATTTGACTGACCGAACAAGAGCGAATACCCTTAGTTTGATGTTGCAAATTACAGTCTTTATATGATCATTAGAAGAAAGGGGACATATCCTCATCATTGAGTTGGATTAGTTTCTGCAGTTACTTCCAGATAGGTTTCCAACTCATATTCATAAATTATGCGTTGTTACAGTTTGGAGAAAGAAATAGAAGATCGTTACCTTGAAACCGTCTTGAAGGGAAATAAAGATGGACTAAAGGTAAGAGTCATGAGTCCTACTGATGATTTCTTCAAACAGAACATACTTATCAGAAGTTAATATTCTGATGTGCAGAAGCTGCGTCTGCGGATAGAAGATCCCCTCGAAGGAAGCACATGGTATACCTCGGAGGGGCAGTCCTTGCAGGACTCATGAAGGTATACATCTCTGTCTCTCTGTCGCACACAGAAAACACCTGCATCCTATATACATAAGCATGTGTATTTTGAAGATTGAGAATCCATATGTTCTCTTCTTCCTGTTGGTTTTGTTGTTATATCCAGAGCTAATTTAATACCCTGTTTGTTACGTCTACAGGATGCGCCTGAATTCTGGATAACCAGACAAGATTATCTTGAGGAGGGTTTTAATTGTTTAAGCAAGTGTGGACAAGCTTAGTTTTTCTTGTGAGTGTAATTTAGAAAAGTCGAATTCAAGTATTTTAAATTTAAAGAGATTCTTGCTGTAATTTACACCTCAAATCTTTAGTTAGTGATCCAGCAATCAAAATCTGATAAAGAAGAAACAATTTGCAAATGAACAGTTAAATAAAACATTGTTTCTAGTGATCTAAGTTTGTAAAGAGTAAAAACTCATCTACATCTCTAATCAATCAAAACGACCTAAATTTCTTTAGTTTTCAGCATTGGTGGTTGCTTTCTCCATCTTCTTCTTTTTACGTCTCAACTTCTCTTTCTTGTAGGCTTTCTCTAGACTTTCCACCCTCTGTGACAGTGAACTGATCATCTGTGTCTGCACTGCATTGGTTCTGCAGAGTTCTGCCACCAGTTCAGTCAGCTTCTGGTTTCCTTCTATCATCTTTGCCATCATAACTCTAGTGTCATCCTCCTTCACCATCTTCTGTTCCTGAATCACCTCTGGCTGTTGGATTTCAATTACTGTTTCTTTTATCTCTTCGTTACCAGGGATTTCTTCCCAACCTTCTTCTATTGACTCCAAGTTCTCTTCCTCTACGCTTAGTTTACCACCATCCATGTTAGGCTTCTCTGGAGATTCGCCATCCATGTTGGACTTCTCTGGAGATTTGGCCATTGAATTCCCATCACTTGCCTCGACAGGATTGCGCACTTCTTCTACACATCGATCAACCGCGTTGTCAATTTCCATATCCTCAGAAGTATCATTAGGATCTTCGCATTCTGCACCTTCTTTTGCATCTTCCGAAACTTGGACTCCAGCATTTCCAGCATCATCCATTAGCTCTCCAGCAGCGATCTTATCAACCCTATCCTGCAACATAATCGCTTTCCTGATAACTGATTTTCGAGCATCTCTAACACCAGAATCAACACCGCGAATCGAATCCAATCTCAACAGCAACCTCATCAGCATCTCATTCATCTTTAACCTTTCCTTGTTGTTGCTACAAATCAACCCAATCATCTCATTCTCAGATAACTTCCTCTGAATCTCATCAACTTCTCTTTTAATTACTAGAATCTTTTCATACTCTTCGAACCAAAAATCCTCTAAATACCTTCTGTATCTTCAACGCAGCATTGAATCTTTTCTTTTCCAATCCTATAAAATGGACAGGAATTGAAACTACTTTGGGCGCGGCCGATGGAGATCTATTCTCATTGTCATGATGATTGACAGGACTCTTTCTCGTGAACCTCCGTGGTGATGGTGCCACTGGAACCTCTCTCGTATAACTCCTTGATGATGGAGACCAGCAATTCTCAAAGAATGGATCGTAAAGGGATTTTCCATACTGAAATTGTAAGGATCGGTGTTTGCAAGATTTTTTTTTTTTCGTTTCCTTCTAGGGTTTTGGTTTCTTTTCTGCTTTTGCTTTTGGTGGTTGGCTGAGATTTTTTCTGGAGTATTTATAATTATAAGTGCCTTTTGTTTTCCCCGTCTCTTGTTTCTGGAAACTTCTGTTTTTTTTTTCTAGAGAAATCGGGAATGTTTTCAAGTTTCTTTTTCTTGGAAATCTCAACCGTTCGCTTTTGCGATGAGAAGAGGAACTTGGGATTGTTTTCGAGACATGCGGAATGGACTTTTGTTTGGGTTTGGATATCTCCGAACGGGCATCTCAGGCTTGGGTTTAGAGAAGGATTTTTGGAAAGACGATGGTTTAATAGGAATACCAATGAGTGAAAACTACCGGGAGATAGGGATGGCAATGGGGCGGGTATGGGGGGGGGACCTTGAATCCCATCCCCTACCCCGTTCAAAAACAAAACCCATCCCCTACCCGTTCCCAGTAAGAATGGGGCGGGGACGGGTATGGAGAATCCCAAGTAGGGGATGGGTTCCCATGGGTTCTGTAATACTACAATAAATATTTAATTTTATAAATAATAATAATTTAAAAATAATTATAATGTTTCAAACAATGATAATAACCTATACTGGTGCATTTTAAAATTTTAAATTTATCATAACCAACTAAAACCGAAAAATAAAGGAAACAATTGACCCACAATTAAGAATTATGGTTCTTTTTACTTCTTAGTTCCTCATTATTAACCATCTTCCTCCATGTTTATCATCTCATCATGGTCTTCTTGATTGTCTTCCCAAAAAGTTCCCATTCGATTTTAATCCACCTACTGAAATATAAAGAAAATGTATCATATATAACTTAGTAAATAAGTATTTAAATGTAAAAATTGTTTTAATACAATAAATATTCTACATTTCATCTTATCCCACAACCAATCTTGAGTGCACTTCAAATATGGGGGCGGGTATGGGCGGGGACCTTGAATCCCATCCCAGCCCCATCCCCGCATCATTAATTTCGGGGATTCCCGTACCCGCCCCGTTCCCCCATTTATACGGGTAAAACCCTAACCCATAGGGGCGGGTCCCCACGGGGATGGGTTTGGGTGGGGCAAATTGCCATCCCTACCGGGAGACCCATTATTTGGATCTTTCCTACTGTGAAACCCACGCTCAGAAATTTGAAGGCGCGCTCCCATTTTCACAAACAAAATTATTCTAAAACCCATAATTAAAAAAAATCTGTTTCTTCTCTTTTCTTCTCCTCTTTCCTCCTTCTTCCTTGTTCATCTGTGTTTTTCTTCTCCTTCTCTCTGTCAATTTTATTCTCAGTGGTTTGAGCTTGAGTCTCTCGAAATTAGAGAAGAATAACCAAAGTTTTACTATTGATGAAGGTACTATTGACTCCGATCGGTCACTGAACAACAACGATTCTCATAAGTATTTTTTTTTTTTTTTGAAATCATTAGGTTTCAGCGATTGGTATCAGATTTTTTTTGTAAATTCGTTTTGGGATCAGATTTGAAATAAGGGGAGTGAGGGAAACATCAAGTAAGAGCTGATTCGATTATTCAAGCTTGTGTTAGTATCTTTGATTTATGTGTTAATTAGGTCGTAAATATGTACGAGTCTAACATCATACTTATTACTTCCAAGTTTAAATTTATTGAAGACATTCTCGGAAGGGATTGTCCCAAATATTTACGAATTTGTAAATGAAACTGGGGAGATTAACAAGGTTCTTCTCTGAGTTTGTCTGTCTGTGTAAGTCATGTATCACATTTTAATTCTTATGGAGTGAATTTGCAATGGCTGTGTTTATTTGGTTCTTTGCGGTATTTAATGGACATATGAGATTTTTTTGTTGAACTTGTTCGGGTTTGCTGTGAATCACTCGCCTCAAAACAAGATAGAACTCTGAAGTACACGCAATCGTGTGGCGGTGTCAAGAACCCAACGATTGTGTACGTTAACTATAACCATGAGCGTTATCCCCTAGAGATCCTAGCAAAAGGGCATTTTCTTACTTTGTTTTGACGGGCGGAAGATTTGTGTATGCTTCTCTTGTCCGATTCTTTGGTCCTCAAGTTTGTGCTTAGGATGTCCGCTAGTAAAGATGTACTCGCGCCTCGGGCTTCCTCGAGGTTGATCAATTAACGGTGGTAGGGTGGTACCCCCATAAACTCAATTCATAATGATTGTGTGTCCACAGTGGGAACAAGTCGATAGCATTTGATTCCATTATGATGAATTTAATCCAAGGGAGGCCAAGGATACTTGGTTATGCTTATGCTATCCCATTGATATTAACTTGGTTATGCTTATGCTATCCCATTGACATTATGGTGTGAATAAAATACTAGTCAATGCGTGTACCGAGGTTTTCCAAGAAACAAATTGTACGGACAGATTAGTGATATTTTTAGTTTTAGAGCATTATCATAACTTGTTATGCAATCCCGAAAATAGTTGCATAACATGTTGTGCAGTTTTTTTTATTTTTGCATAATTTGTTATGCAGTCCAGAAAACGGTTGCATAACACGTTATGCAGCTATTTTTTTGTTAGTATTGAAACCAACCGAAAATAAGGTTGTATAACTTGTCATGCGCCTACGATAATATCTACATAACATGTTATGCAGTCATGAAAATGGATGCATAACCTGTTATGCATCCAAAATATGGTTGCATAATGCATTATGCATCGAAAAAATTGTTGCACAATCTTTAATGTATCGAGAAAATATATGCATAACCTGATATGCATCCGTAAATATGGATGCATAATGCATTATGCATCAATTTTTTATGTACACACTAAAATCTACCAAAACAATGGATACATAACTTGTTATAGATGCATAACAAATATGCATAATTTGTTATGCAGTCGAGAAAATTGTTGCATAATTCGTTATAAATGATAATGCGTTATGCATCCTTTTTGGTGGCCGCATAATGGTTATGTATCAAGTTTTGAAAATTTTGCCTAAAATGATGCTCACTTCCGATTTTTTCGTGAAAAACAAAAAAATTGATATTCTTGTTTGTACTCGTTGCGTAGCTCTCTTAAAAAGATTTCCAACAATATAAAATTTGTGAAATTCCAAGGCGCGGATTTTTAGATATGTTATATCCAAGTTGCGTTGCCAATTATACCCCTGATGCATACATAACCTGTCATGCGAATGCATAATCCATCATGCAGACATTTTAATAATTTCATATAATTATGGGTGTCACAGTACCCAAAACTAATTGTGGGCCTGACAATGAGAATAATATTTTTTTTTGGGTCTCCCCCTAATTTTCCCTACCAATGAACCATGTTTTAGGGCATACCAAAAAATTTCAAGGCATACAGGATAGTTTTCCCATCCTAGGTGACCTTATAAGGGGCGTCTTTGGCTAGTTCAATTACCTATATACCCTTGAACCTAAAATCAGAAAACAAAAGACAAAATATGTTTCTATCCTAAATATCTTTTCTTCCTCCAGCTAAACCACTTCCCTCCTCTCTCGATTTTTTTTTCCATCGCCGTAATTAATTGTCGATTAAATTTTAGCTATATAATGGATTGTATAAAGAAAAAAGCAGACGGCAGACGTTCGAAATCCTCTTCTAATCAATGAATTGAAGAAGAAGAACCAATTGAAGATGAAGGTGTAACAACTGTAATTGAATCAGAAATTCAACCATTTGAAGCTCCAACTCTTATTTTATTATTTTTGATGGATAAAATATGTTAATTCAGAAGAAAAAAAAACTAGAGCTTTTTGCGGTTACAGAATGAGGTTCGGCTGATTAGCGAGACGAATTATCAGCCGAATTGTTCATTGTTCTTCGTTCTGAAAGTGCTTATGAATAGTTCGGCTGATAAATCATTTCTAAACGATAAACGAACTTCTCAGGTGGTTAATACAGTGTCAGGTTCGGCTAATACCTTACCAACCTTTCCCGACCGAACCTGAGAAGTGAAATTTACCTCGGGTTGTTGTCGGGTTTGGCGGACTCGATTAGATCACTTTCAAGCCGAACATCTCTTTGTAAACACTTCGAAAATATTGATTTGCAGGCTCTAGGTTCGGCTAGCTCGTGCTGATGAGTTATCAACCAAACCTTCTCTCTGCAGACTCAAGTCTTTCGATCTTATTTTGGCCATAACTTTTTCGTCTGATGTCGGAATGACCTCATTCTTTTTGCGTTGTGTTTGTATTTTCATTCTCTTAAAGTTGAAGATAAGATCTCCTTGAATTTAATGAGTTGAATTTGGACCTTGGAATTCTCCATCAGCAGACTTCACTTTCTTGACACTTTTAGTAATTTCCACTTTTTTTGTTTGATTCATCCTATGAATAGGCTGCACAATAGGAAACATATATAATAAAAAGCCTAAACCCTAAATGTGTATGAATTTTAGTGTTTATGGAAAATCAGTAACATGTTCGGCTAATATGATTTTTTGAATATGAGCGGAACTTGGAAAAATATATGGTTCGGCTGATACGATATTTAAAGTGAAAACTGAACCTAACTCTCAGGAGAAAGTTCGGCTTGTAATGAAAATTTCTTATTAGCCGAACATTTAACTAGTAAGTTGGTCGGAAGTTACAAACTATAAGTTCGGCCAATAACTATTGTATTTCGAGTAAGCCGAACTGTTCATCTTTTGTAGTATACAAATTAGGTTCGACTGATAATTTCAAGCCGAACCCATCGTTGATTCTCCAAAAAACCTAAAAAAAAAAAAATCTTCCCCAAAAATTATAATTAACACAAACTTTTATAACTTAATTATCTTAATCACTAATCATTTACATTAAACACTAATCAAATTATTCATTATTATTAACACTAATACAGAAAGGGTAAATTTGCCATTACAAAAAAATATTTGGTTAAGGGGCTATTGGATTTACTATTTCCAACCCGTTTTTGTCTTTATTCAGTATGCACTGAAATTTTCTTGTATGCCCTAAAACAGGGTTCATACCAATGCCATCGAAAACATTCGGAAAATGACGGTAATAGCTATTTAACCTTGTAATAGAAATTGTATTAACCTTGTAAAAGTAAATGATCTTCAAATTTCTTTGAATTATATTAATCAATTGAAGAAAAAAAAAACAAATAAAAAGAATAAAAAAGAGAAAGAAAGGATTTTTGAGCCCTGCCCATGGAAATTGATCATCCTCCTCCTCTGAAATAGATTCTTACAGCACTGTAAAAGTTTAAAGTATATATATAATAATTTTGTTATTCTCTTGTTATTTTTCCTTATTTCAAAATTAGGAATATCTTAAAATCTCGCGGAAATTATCGATTCATCATCGAAAATAAAATAGTTTTCTTACCACAGTGGCACTGTTACGTTTATTAGTTGTCACACGGTATTTTTGGGTCGTTATGTGAATTTTTAATTGTATGGAAAATGGGTCATGTGATGCATACTCTCGGTTAAAAGATATTTTGGGTCACGATTTCTTTTTTGACTCTTTTCTTTCTTTTTGCAGGTTAAGTGTATCACATATATTAGCTAGGTAATATCCATACACGGACTACGTATACATAACCTTTATTGGAGAGAATGAAAATTGCATCTAAAACTAAGAAAATTAAATAACATTTATAGTTCTTCAAATACATAGTACTTCGTCGTTCTTTTTCGGTACTTGTTGAGTTGTCTCCTAGTGTTGAGAATATGTGAAAGATGATCGTCTTTGTTCGTGATAGAACTATCAAGATGAGGTCCTGATAAAAATGTTTAAAAATGATGAAAATATCTTTTTGATGATTAAGAAAGCTTTTTAGCCTTCTTCTCAACCGAAGATTTGAAAAGTGAAAGTTGTCTCATAAAAGATACAAGCATTCGCGGCCCGGTTTATAAAATCAAAACCAAAATTGTACATATTCAACATCGATTTCAACATTAAACTGTTGTTTCACGGGAGTTTTCATTTTCCTAAGTAATTGAGAAACATAAACTTGAAATAAATATAAAATAGGTACTAGCTGAATTACAAAGTTAACTAAGACATAAATTAAATAAATATCTAAGAAAATGAAGTATAAAAACATAATGAGCAATGAATAGACATGGGGATTCTTATTGGCTTCAAATAAGCACACGTTAGTTTATATTATCTTTGATTTCGGCAACACAAACAAAACTATTTTCAAATTAAACGAAAGACCAAATTCTTTAAAAAGATAACTCAACAAGGGTAAAAATGATAAATTGAGATAAAATTAGGTCAACCAGAAAATGGTTTGAAAGCTCATCGGATAATTGCGCCCACCAAAGATCTGGCCGAACTTTCAAACCTTAAATAACATAAGACTTTTTAAATAATTCATCAATGACGGATTAAAACTTTGGAAACATCAAACATGGCAGAAGACATAGGGAGTTAACAAAACATATTAAAGTGGAGGTATAATCAGTTAGCTATCTCCGATTAAGAAAAACTAAAAGAATCGACAAAAAATATTGAAGAAATTAAGAAATTGAAAGACAAGATAAGAGATTAAAGGAAGTTAACTATCACAAAACATGTTTTCATTGTGGAATCATATTATAAGAGAATGTGAAAAACTAACCAATTTTTTTTTTAATTGTTCAAATTCTAAGGAAACAACATCTTGTCTATGTTGTTATAATTGACCTTTTGTGAGTAAGATCACTCATAACTCCGGTGCAGGCAGTAAAGAATGAAATTCGTCTATGTTGATATTTTAAACTGGAGAAAATCGATTCCAGTAAAAAATTCGTCTCTCAAAAAAGATAAGAAATCGTCAAGAATTACGATCCAAAAAACGCCTAGAAGTGGGTATTGAAGAAAGCATTGAAACTGAACAAGAATGAGTCTTATCAAAACACTAATTCCACTATACACAAGTTATTACCCTCATACCTTGATGACAATCTTTTCTATGATAACTTTGGCATTTCATATAAAAGAGATAGTCTTCGTAAGAGTATAAACAAGAGCTAACATGTTGCAACTATTAGTGAGACAAACTTATCTCGTCTAAACATAACTTAGTTGTTAAGAATACACTATCTCACTTTGTGTTCAAAATTATTTTTGGTGAGATTAGTGTATACAACACAATAGGTAATAATTTGCGAGATAAAAGAAAGGTATTCTTAAGAAGACGTAAATATTTACTTGTTTGGATTTGGTCTTATTAAGTTTTTGGAACTTGATTATCATGACTAAGAAATATATTATCCTTCCAAAATCAATAACCAAATTTTCGAAAACCATAGTTGCCTTGTTCGGAAATTCTTTTTAGGAGTTTCTCTTGTCTTCTAGGAATCTTGTCTCCTTCCGAGCAAAGTTATGAATAATCTCGATTATCATGCGAGACTTTTTCCTAAAACTCTGAAAGATGTGCAGAAACGAAGTCATTCAGCTACTCTTTATACTTTGATTATATTGATCTCAATGGAAACAGAGTTCCTTGCTACAATAATTTCGGTAATCCCTACATATGATCGATTATGAATAAAAGTTTCAAAAGATGGCCTGTACTTGTGCAGAAACAAACCTAAAAGTCATGACGTTGCACCGCTCTCTTGAGAAATCTCTTCAAGTTCATGAATACCTTGTCAAGCACAAGAAACTCTTCTGAAAAGTCAAATGAAGGAGAACCAAACGTGCTCAAGGTCGAGGAACTATATTTTTATAAAGGATCTCTTCAAGGAATTCGTAAGAATTATGCCTCTCAAAAGAAGACGATCACAACACTCTGAAGATATTTGATTAACAAATCCTATGTATATGAATAAACTAGGGCCGTACAAGACCGCACTGAAACCGCGTAACCGCACCGAAACCGCGTCGAAACCGTTCATCTAAAAGTCGGTTACGGTTTTAGAAGTGATAACCGTAGGATCTACGGTTTTGTCCACGGTTTTGGCACAAAACCGCACCGAACCGACCATAATAACCGATTGATAGTAACCATTGTTTTCCTCTAATCTGAACCCTCCATCTATACTATATAATCCTAGTTGAACCCTAAAAATTTTCATTCTCCTCTTAATCTCTTCTTCTGTTCTTCTCTTCTGCTTGCCTCTAACTCAAAAGTAGCACAACCACTCATCACCATCACCCTCCAAGAAGATCAGGATCACCATAATCACTCTTTTCTTCTTCTTTGATTACATCTTCTTCTCTTTCTGTCTTCTCCATTTCAAACTACACCAACAGTACCTGCAACACCATCATCACCGACACCGGCCACACCATCATCGCCAGCGCCACCACGCTACATCAACACACCAGCTCTCGATTGGTGAAGGATTGAAGAATAATTAGGTGTTTATAGGGGTTGATGGGTATATCAAAATTTTAGGGTTATTTTGTTTTCTTGAGGAGATAGAAATTAAAATGGAATTGAATTCTTTAAGTAGATTTCTCTGTGTTGGTTGGGATTCCTAATTTTTTTTTTCAATTATCTTCTTGTGTTTTCTAATGGGTTTTATTATTAATCTTATTTTCATCTTTAGTTTTTCTTTGATCAATTTTTTGATGATTTTAGTGTTTTTTTACTTTTTTGTGCGGGGATTGGGTTGGGGTTTAATCAAAGATGAGAAACAACAAGATCTTTGTGGATGTTCTAATTTAGTATTCACATATATCATCAAGTTGTTTTTGTTAGATTTATTAGGGTTTAAATTTTTAGATGTTGCTAATGAAATTTTGAATAGAAGGTCTACGAATTTGTATAAATTCACATGAATCTTCAAAGGGATTTGTAACTAATAGATGTATATATGAAGAATTAATCCCAAAAATGGATTTTGTAATATACAGATGTTAAGTAAATGAGATTAATTTTTTTTTTAATCAACAAGGAAGAACAGAATTTGAATCGGTTAAAAACCGTAGAAAACAAGAAAATAACCGATTCGACTCTGTTTGGTTTATAACCGAACCGAGTTATGAACAATTCGGTGACGGTTTTTGAAGTGAAAACCGATCATATTACGGTTAGGTCAACGGTTTTACCAATAACCGCACCGAACCGAACCGTGTGCTGTCCTAGAATAAACTAATCAATTGTTGATTCACATCAATGTTTGTGTAAAGTTTATTCAAAACTCTCAATAAATATGAATGATAAGTTAATTTTTATTTTAAATCTTTGTGTCATTATTTTGACAGTCATGATCGCATTGCTTGTTTCCATTTAAGATATCTATGCTTTGCTCTAGGTTATGGCATTAACTTTATGTTTTTATTGACTATAAATTTTGATCTCATATTGGCGTATCTCTTATGATTTTGTGACTTTTTGATGTAGCATATTTTATATCTAAACTTTAGGGTTGCTTTATAAAATAGTCATAAGCAGATAGTAATAAACTCATGTGTGAAGTCACGATTATACTATTATCAATTTATGTTGCATAAGTTGTGTATTTAGTATACATATGAGTTTCAGTTTCATCATTTTACTTTGTGGCGGGTAATGGCTAAGATCTTTCGACATTTCTTTGGTAAAGATTATCTTTTTGTTATTATTTTGTTTTGCAGTGAATAATAAAATAACTAGGTGAGTTCTATATGGAACTGGTGCTTAATGTCATATCTTTGTGGGGTGTGCGGTTGTGGGGCGAGGGAATAATTATTTTTAATAATTTATTTCTTGATATGTTGCTAGATTGATTCTGATCTTAGTTTGACTTATTAAAGTGAGGTAACTATTATTTATGTTAATCATTTTCCTGAAAAGAAACTAGTTATCTGACCTAGTTTTGCTTATTGAAATAAAATATATTGTTTATTAATCGGTTCCTGATAAGAAAAACTATGTTAATATCGATCTTAGTTTAAGCTTATTAAAATAAGGTACGACTATTTTTGTGTTACGGTCGAGAATAATTACCTAACCTAGCTAAGCTTATCAAAATGAGGGAAGATCCCCTCTGGTATTTATTCCTTGGTAAGGCTAAAAACAAATTGGGATAATTGGTGTTTGGTACTCGGGTTTAGACCAACACTAGTGTTTGGTCTAACATTTTTCCAACATTAGGGGTTGGTACCTGGACCCGACGTTGACCCGTATTGACTAGGTTAAGTCCTAACTTCTGTTTAGTAATTATTAAAAAATTATATAAAATATAATTAGTAAGGAATTTACTATCATTACCCTTCAGAGCATAAGCCATTAAATGTGATATTTCTGTACAATGAGAAATGAAAAATGTGATACTTGATCATAATGTGATACTTGAGCATAAGCCATTGCTCATACAGCGCAGCATTTCAGTAAACCTTGGCTTCTAATTGGAGACTTAAATGTGATACTTGATCCGGACGAGAAACAAGGAGGAAATAAATCTAGTTCCAGCAGCAAATCTTTCATAATTCATACAATTGACTCCTTAGGACTACAAGATGCAGGTTACGAGGGGCTCCATTCACTGGTCAAATAACGAGACAAGGAGATGCCAATATATGTGAAAGAATTGTGAGCCACGACTTCCTTTCAATGGACGCAAAATTTCCCCAATACTAAGGTAAGTCATCTTCCTAGACTAGGCTCAGATCATAATCCGCTCCTGCTCGATTCTCACCAAGAAAAATTATTATTACAAAAACCTTTTAGATGCATTAGATCCTGCCTCACTCATCCATCTCTTTCCTCCATAATTGCTAATTCTTGGACTCTCCATTCCAGCGGTGATCAAAATTTTAACTTCCATTCCAAACTTCAACTTCTTTCAACAGAACTATCTCAATGGAATTCGGATGTCTTCGGAAATATTCACAAAAATATAAAATCCCTAAACATTAAAATTGATTCTCTCCATAAATCCAGTAATCTTTCTGCAAATCTAGAAAAAATTAGAAAACTTCAAGAAGAACTAGGAGAGTGGTATAAAATTAAAAATGATTATTACCACCAAATTTCTAGGGATAAGTTCTTCAAGGAATACGACCAAAACACAGAATATTTCCACGCTACTGCTTCTAATAGAAAAATAATAAATGCCATCCATTCTCTTAGAGAACCTTCAGGCCTTTGGATATCTGAAAGGGATCAAATTAATTCGCTTCTGATAAACCATTTCTCACAGATAGGCACTTCTCAGATCTCAAACTATTTGGAAGACCTATCTAATGTAATAGATCCATGTATTTCTGAAGAGGAAAATCTTTCTCTAACCATCATCCCTTCAAAGCAAGAAATTTGGAACACTATTACTAATATGAATCAGTGGGGAGCCCCTGGCCCGGATGGTTTCCAGCCGGGGTTCTTTAAAGCCAATTGGGATATTTTGGGACCAGATTTAATTCATGCTGTTCAAGACTTCTTTAAATCCGGAATGTTAGACCCTAATTTAAACTACTCCTACATTACACTGGTCCCAAAAATCTCCACCCCACAAACCCCAGCTGATTTTAGACCCATTAACCTGAATAATACAATATACAAAATCATATCCAAAATTCTTTCTAACCGTCTAAAACCAATTCTGAATAAGATAATTTCCCCAAACCAATCAGCGTTTCTTCCCGGTAGACAAATCACGGATAATATTATCATCGCCCATGAGCTTATCCACACGATGAAAACTTCCAAAGCTAGAAAAGGCCATTTTGCTCTAAAATTAGATCTTTCCAAAGCCTTCGACAGAGTGGAATGGAACTTTATTAAATCTGCACTTACAACGCTAGGTTTTAGCAATTCCTGGGTTAATCTCATAATGCAATGTATCTCTACAACATCTTTCTCCATCCATCTAAACGGTTCTCCGGGTCCCACTTTCAAAACTTCTAGAGGACTAAGACAGGGAGACCCACTCTCTCCTTACCTCTTCTTAATATGCATGGAGATTCTCTCTAGGCTTCTAGAAAAGGCGGTTTCGGAGAGGAAAATTTCTGGTCTAAAGATAAACAAAAATGCCCCCAACATTTCCCACCTTTTCTTCGCAGATGATTGCTTTCTATTCACAAATGCCGACTTAGGCGAAGCAAAAAATCTTCTAGACATATTATCCAGGTTTGGCGAAATTACGGGTCAAATGATGAACCTTCAAAAATCAGGAATTTACTTCAGCAATAGAATTCATCCGAAACATGGAAAAACTATAGCTAAAATACTAAAAGTTCCTCTGATGACAAAAAATGATAAATACTTAGGAACGCCACTCTTTTTTGATAAAAAAAGAAAGGAAAATTTCAAACCCCTTCTACAAAAGTACTATGCTACTCTACAAGGTTGGAAATCAAAATTACCGTCTCAAGCTGGAAGAACGGTGCTGATAAAATCTGTTTTACAAGGTTACCCTACTTACCAGATGCATATACTTGATCTTCCTAAGGAAACTCTAGACAAAATGGATAAAATCCAAAAAGATTTTTGGTGGAATAAAGATAAGAACAAAAAAAGAGGAGGTTATTTTAAAGCTTGGGAAAGCATTTGCAAACCAATATCACAAGGAGGTCTTGGAATTAAAAACCCACGTCAATTCAACATTGCCCTCTTAACGAAGCTGGCTAGCAGACTTATCTCAGAACACGATCAACTCTGGGTTAGATTATTAAAAGCCAAATATTTTCCTAATAACCACCCTTTAGAAGCTTCTAGAACATCAAATTTATCATGGATTTGGACAAGCATACAAAAAGGGCTAAGTCTCATTAAAGGAAACTTTGTTTGACAAGTCAAAAATGGAGATTCGGTCAAAATTTGGGAAGATAAATGGGTTCTGACTGAAAATATTATTCAAAAACCAATGGATTCTACAGAACCTATTCCACAAAGGGTAAGTGAGCTGATTACACAAGAAGAAAGTTGGGATCAGGACAAACTAGATAATCTATTCACTCCCGATATAAAAGAAAAAATTCTAGCCATCTCCCCAAATAGTCAAGAACAAGATAAGGTTAGATGGCAACACCACTCCTCAGGAAATTTCTCAGCAAAAAATGTCTACAATTTCCTCATTAACCAAGACCAAGAAAACAACAACTCGAGTGAAGTTCCTTGGCAGAAAATATGGAAAATTAAGGCGATTCCGAGGATCAAATTATTCATTTGGAAATTAGCCCAAAAAGCTCTCCCAACTAATGCAAGACTGGGGGAACACAACAAAGATTTCAATACGGATTGCCCAATGTGTAACGCCCAAACACGAGAAACAGAGCAACACCTAATAAGATCTTGCCCTTTTGCTAGAGCTATATGGTTTGGGCTATCTTTAGAAGTGGTAAACTCAAGAATTATTACAGATTCAATCGCAACCTGGATTAAAGAGTGGATTACGGGACCACATTTTGTGAACCTCATGAGACAAAATTGCAACAATGCTTTGGTTTATATGGAAATATAGGTGCTCAGTAGTCTTTGATAAAATCAAACCAAACCCAAATTTCCTTATAGAGCAAATCAGAAAATTCATACAACAATATCCTCAAGAAAATATTAAGAAAAGCAAAAGGGTTCAGCAAGGTACAGCCTATAAAGAAAAATGGACAAGCTTAACATCGGACTGGATTCTGTTTATAGATGCGGCTTTTAAAAAGGAAAATTCAACCATGAGATATGCTTTCATCCTATATTCAGCGAACGACGAAACTTTTATGCACATTGCAGCAGGATCAGACAGGGATTTCTTCGGCGTTCCATGCAGAATCAAAAGCTTTACTAAAAGCTTTCTCCTGGCTGAGTAATAACATTTTATCTAGCGTTACCTTAGTTACAGATTGCAAAATGCTAGCTGAAACCATCAATAAGGAATGTCGGATGCAGTTGGAGTGCGAGAAAATACTATAATGAAGACTCAAACCATTCGCAAAAACTCCCTCAAGCTCGGGTGCGGTGTAACACCCGTGTTTTTAGCATGGCGCATGCTAAAAAGATGCGCCATGGCCTGAGATGAAGCTTCATCCAAAGCTTCCGTTGCGTAGGAAAATGAACATTGGCCCTTGGCCAATGTGTTGACGATGTCTGACGGCCAACATGGCGGACATCGAGTTGCGATGGACGACCAACATGGCCGGACATCGGGTTGGCGAGTACGGCCAACATGGCGGATATCGGGAAAATACATGGCAACGGCCATGAATAGTAAACGGGAGTTGATGAAATATTTTTGGTCCCCTTTCCATACTTGTAGAAATTCCATTAAGACATATATAGGGAGGGGTAGTTGGTTGAAGGTGCATATGCGGACTATGTACCAAGTAAGCTTCATAGCTTAGACGGAAGAGTATAAATGATGCCTAAGGCTCATTTATAGTTGCGTAGCCTCGCGAAGAGGGCATTTGATGCTTAGGCATCGTTATGCCATATTACGGACCAAACATGCATCACTTGGATGCATTTCGACGGAACGGCCTATACGGACTAGGCCATTTCCATTATTGCTTGGCCACGGCCATGCAAACGAGTTGGCTTAAGTTTCGTCCCTTCGTGGATGAACTACGGTGTGCTTGATCCCTTTAGAGTAGGGAAGGGTACGTAGGCAGCCGCAATGAGTTGCGGCATTGCTTAGGTCCAAAGCATTTTGTCGCTCATATCATCTAATTCGGAGATGATTTGCGACATTACAGCCCCTCATATCATCTAAGCTCGGTAGGTCGACGCCGAGAGATGATTGTGGCCATACTTGATGAGGCTTAGTTGCATGCCGGCAAGTGGATGCTCATACTTCCTATCAAGCTACAAAGAGCAAGCTATAGCCTATACGGGAGGCGAAAAACCCGAATGTCGTAATTTAGCTCAAGAGGAGTCCATTTTGATGGGAAACGGCCCGAGAGATCAAGACATGTTGATCCACATGGTCACCACAATTTAGCCAAATTCCATCGTTTAGAGCCTCAAAAGGCCGTTTTGCCGTATTAAGAAAGTTTTTGCTTTCCTTAATAAACCCTTTGCGAGAACAAGGGTAAGTTGGGAGCGGTGTGGAAGCTAAGTTAGCTGCACCATGCTCCACGAGCATGCTTGCAAGGGAAAATGGACGTGGATTTGCCTAGCCTTAAGGCCGGATCGTAGCTTCATCATCATGGCGCACCGGGGAGTTACGGCCTGCGGGGCAACGCGCCAAAGGCGTAATTTTCCGGTCCGTCACGAGATGGTATCGAGCAAGTTCCGAGAAAACTCTAGGGACTTGTGCGGAGTGGACTTATTGGCGAGTATTTTCCTTAACGGAAAACTTAAAGTTGGAGAGTAGGCCAACTTCTCGCGTGGGAAAGAGTTTGTTCTTTGTGCCAGTTACTTTGCAAATCGAGTTGAGCTTGTATAAATCTTTGTGAGTTTGCCAGGAGCCTCTGTGGCACCCCGCTTACGAGCATCAGGAAGACCGTCTGGGACGGTGGGTAGACAATGGGACGATCATCCCCACACATTGGCACGGCCAAGGGTGTGCGTTGTCGAGCCGGCTAGCATCCCACTTACGAGTGGCAACCGGTAAATCCGCTAGGGACGGTGGCTTGCATCCAACTGCACTGGCATTAGAGATTGGTCCTCACAGTGTTGCGTTAGGTTTTGCTTTGTCATTTCGATGACATCTTCCAACCTTGTGAACTTTAGGGACTTCGAGTGCGTAGTATGGGATGTGCATTCGGGATACACGGTCGAGATATCCTCTTGGCACTAGCCAATTGCGATTCTTGGTATTGTTGTGAGCACTTTTGGATTCTGGGCAGGTGGTATGGGACATGTGCTCAGAAGGTCTAAATTGTTGTTCATGACAACTTGAAGAAACCCGTGATTTCTGAGCATCTGGTATGGGACTTTTGCTCAGGAAATCCAACTTGAATAGATTGTCCACAATAGTTTTGGTTTTGAATTTGGGGACGAAATTCTTTGAAGGGTGTGATAATGTAACACCCCGTGTTTTTAGCATGGCGCATGCTAAAAGATGCGCTATGGCTTGAGATGAAGCTTCATCCAAAGCTTCCGTTGCGTAGGAAAATGAACATTGGCCCTTGGCCAATGTGTTGATGTGTACGGCCAACATGGCCGGACATCCAAGTTGAGCGATGGACGCCAACATGGCCGGACATCGGGTTGGTAGAGTACGGCCAACATGGCCGGATATCGGGAAAATACATGGCAACGGCCATGAATAGTAAACGGGGAGTTGATGAAATATTTTTGGTCCCATTTCCATACTTGTAGAAATTCCATTAAGACATATATAGGGAGGGGTAGTTGGTTGAAGGTGCATATGCGGACTATGTACCAAGTAAGCTTCATAGCTTAGCCGGAAGAGTATAAATGATGCCTAAGGCTCATTTATAGTTGCGTAGCCTCGCGAAGAGGGCATTTGATGCTTAGGCATCGTTATGCCATATTGCGGACCAAACATGCATCACTTGGATGCATTTCGTGAACGGCCTATACGGACTAGGCCATTTCCATTATTGCTTGGCCACGGCCATGCAAACGAGTTGGCTTAAGTTTCTGTCCCTTCGTGGATGAACTACGGTCTGTGCTTGATCCCTTTAGAGTAGGGAAGGGTACGTAGGCAGCCGCAATGAGTTGCAGCATTGCCGGTCCAGCATTTTGTCGCTCATATCATCTAATTCGGAGATGATTGCGACATTCTGGCCCCTCATATCATCTAAGCTCGGTAGGTCGACGCCAGAGATGATTGTGGCCATACTTGATGAGGCTTAGTTGCATGCCAGCAAGTGGATGCTCATACTTCCTATCAAGCTACAAAGAGCAAGCTATAGCCTATCTGGAGGCGAAAAACCCGAATGTCGTAATTTAGCTCAAGAGGAGTCCATTTTGATGGGAAACGGCCCAGAGATCAAGACATGTTGATCCACATGGTCACCACAATTTAGCCAAATTCCATCGTTTAGAGCCTCAAAAGGCCGTTTTTGCCGTATTAAGAAAGTTTTTGCTTTCCTTAATAAACCCTTTGCAGAACAAGGGTAAGTTGGGAACGGTGTGGAAGCTAAGTTAGCTTCACCATGCTCCACGAGCATGCTTGCAAGGGAAAATGGACGTGGATTTGCCTAGCCTTAAGGCCCGGATCGTAGCTTCATCATCATGGCGCACCGGGGGAGTTACGGCCTGCGGGGCAACGCGCCAAAGGCGTAATTTTCCGGTCCGTCACAGATGGTATCAGAGCAAGTTCCGAGAAAACTCTAGGGACTTGTGCGGAGTGGACTTATTGGCGAGTATTTTCCTTAACGGAAAACTTAAAGTTGGAGAGTATGCCAACTTACGCGTGGGAAAGAGTTTGTGCTTCTTTGTGCGATTACTTTGCAAATCGAGTTGAGCTTGTATAAGTGCGCGTGAGTTTGCCAGCCTGTGGCACCCCGCTTACGAGCATCGGAAGACCAAATGGGGACGGTGGGTAGACAATGGGACTGATCATCCCCACACATTGGCACTGGCCAAGGGTGTGCGTTGTCAGGCCCGGCTAGCATCCCACTTACGAGTGGCAACCCGGTAAATCCGCTAGGGACGGTGGCTTGCATCCAACGCACTGGCATTAGAGATTGGTCCTCACAGTGTTGCGTTAGGTTTTGCTTTGTCATTTCGATGACATCTTCCAACCTTGTGAACTTTAGGGACTTCGAGTGCGTAGTATGGGATGTGCATTCGGGATACCTCGGTCGAGATATCCTCTTGGCACTAGCCAATTGCGATTCTTAGTATTGTTGTGAGCACTTTTGGATTCCAGGCGGGTGGTATGGGACATGTGCTCGGAAGGTCTAAATTGTTGTTCATGACAACTTGAAGAAACCCGTGATTTCGAGCATCGGTATGGGACTTTTGCTCAGGAAATCCAACTTGAATAGATTGTCCACAATAGTTTTGGTTTTGAATTTCGGGGACGAAATTCTTTGAAGGGTGTGATAATGTAACACCCGTGTTTTTAGCATGGCGCATGCTCAAAGATGCGCCATGGCTTTGAGATGAAGCTTCATCAAAGCTTAGTTGCGTAGGAAAATGAACATTGGCCCTTGGCCAATGTGTTGGCAGATGTCGGCCAACATGGCCGGACATCGAGTTGCGGTGGACGGCCAACATGGCCGGACATCGGGTTGGCAGAGTACGGCCAACATGGCCGGATATCGGGAAAATACATGGCAACGGCCATGAATAGTAAACGGGGAGTTGATGAAATATTTTTGGTCCCCTTTCCATACTTGTAGAAATTCCATTAAGACATATATAGGGAGGGGTAGTTGGTTGAAGGTGCATATGCGGACTATGTACCAAGTAAGCTTCATAGCTTAGTCGGAAGAGTATAAATGATGCCTAAGGCTCATTTATAGTTGCGTAGCCTCGCGAAGAGGGCATTTGATGCTTAGGCATCGTTATGCCATATTGCGGACCAAACATGCATCACTTGGATGCATTTCGACGGAACGGCCTATACGGACTAGGCCATTTCCATTATTGCTTGGCCACGGCCATGCAAACGAGTTGGCTTAAGTTTCTGTCCCTTCGTGGATGAACTACGGTCTGTGCTTGATCCCTTTAGAGTAGGGAAGGAGTGCGTAGGCAGCCGCAATGAGTTGCGGCATTGCTTCGGTCCAGATTTTGTCGCTCATATCATCTAATTCGGAGATGATTGCGACATTCTGGCCCCTCATATCATCTAAGCTCGGTAGGTCGACGCCAGAGATGATTGTGGCCATACTTGATGAGGCTTAGTTGCATGCCAGCAAGTGGATGCTCATACTTCCTATCAAGCTACAAAGAGCAAGCTATAGCCTATACGGAGGCGAAAAACCCGAATGTCGTAATTTAGCTCAAGAGGAGTCCATTTTGATGGGAAACGGCCCCGAGAGATCAAGACATGTTGATCCACATGGTCACCACAATTTAGCCAAATTCCATCGTTTAGAGCCTCAAAAGGCCGTTTTTGCCGTATTAAGAAAGTTTTTGCTTTCCTTAATAAACCCTTTGCAGAACAAGGGTAAGTGGGGAACGGTGTGGAAGCTAAGTTAGCTGCACCATGCTCCACGAGCATGCTTGCAAGGGCAAATGGACGTGGATTTGCCTAGCCTTAAGGCCGGATCGTAGCTTCATCATCATAGCGCACCGGGGAGTTACGGCCTGCGCAAACGCGCGCCAAAGGCGTAATTTTCCGGTCCGTCACAGATGGTATCAGAGCAAGTTCCGAGAAAACTCTAGGGACTTGTGCGGAGTGGACTTATTGGCGAGTATTTTCCTTAACGGAAAACTTAAAGTTGGAGAGTATGCCAACTTCTGCGTGGGAAAGAGTTTGTAACTGCTGTGCCAGTTACTTTGCAAATCGAGTTGAGCTTGTATAAGTACTGTGAGTTTGCCAGGCCTCTGTGGCACCCCGCTTACGAGCATCCGGGAAGACCGTGCTGGGACGGTGGGTAGACAATGGGATCTGATCATCCCCACACATTGGCTGGCCAAGGGTGTGCGTTGTCGAGCCGGCTAGCATCCCACTTACAGTGGCAACCGGTAAATCCGCTAGGGACGGTGGCTTGCATCCAACCGCACCGGCATTAGAGATTGGTCCTCACGGTGTTGCGTTAGGTTTTGCTTTGTCATTTCGATGACATCTTCCAACCTTGTGAACTTTAGGGACTTCGAGTGCGTAGTATGGGATGTGCATTCGGGATACCCAGTCGAGATATCCTCTTGGCACTAGCCAATTGCGATTCTTGGTATTGTTGTGAGCACTTTTGGATTCTGGGCGGGTGGTATGGGACATGTGCTCGGAAGGTCTAAATTGTTGTTCATGACAACTTGAAGAAACCCGTGATTTCGAGGCATACGGTATGGGACTTTTGCTCGGGAAATCCAACTTGAATAGATTGTCCACAATAGTTTTGGTTTTGAATTTCGGGGACGAAATTCTTTGAAGGGTGTGATAATGTAACACCCCGTGTTTTAGCATGGCGCATGCTAAAAGATGCGCCATGGCACGAGATGAAGCTTCATCCAAAGCTTAGTTGCGTAGGAAAATGAACATTGGCCCTTGGCCAATGTGTTGACAGTGTACGACCAACATGGCCGGACATCGGGTTGGCAGTGGACGGCCAACATGGCCGGACATCGGGTTGGCAGAGTACGGCCAACATGGCCGGATATCGGGAAAATACATGGCAACGGCCATGAATAGTAAACGGGAGTTGATGAAATATTTTTGGTCCCCTTTCCATACTTGTAGAAATTCCATAAAGACATATATAGGGAGGGTAGTTGGTTGAAGGTGCATATGCGGACTATGTACCAAGTAAGCTTCATAGCTTAGAAGGAAGAGTATAAATGATGCCTAAGGCTCATTTATAGTTGCGTAGCTCGCGAAGAGGGCATTTGATGCTTAGGCATCGTTATGCCATATTGCGGACCAAACATGCATCACTTGGATGCATTTCGACGGAACGGCCTATACGGACTAGGCCATTTCCATTATTGCTTGGCCACGGCCATGCAAACGAGTTGGCTTAAGTTTCGTCCCTTCGTGGATGAACTACGGTGTGCTTGATCCCTTTAGAGTAGGGAAGGGTACGTAGGCAGCCGCAATGAGTTGCAAAGCATTGCCGGTCAAAGCATTTTGTCGCTCATATCATCTAATTCGGAGATGATTGCGACATTACGGCCCTCATATCATCTAAGCTCAGTAGGTCGACGCCAGAGATGATTGTGGCCATACTTGATGAGGCTTAGTTGCATGCCAGCAAGTGGATGCTCATACTTCCTATCAAGCTACAAAGAGCAAGCTATAGCCTATTTGGAGGCGAAAAACCCGAATGTCGTAATTTAGCTCAAGAGGAGTCCATTTTGATGGGAAACGGCCCAGAGATCAAGACATGTTGATCCACATGGTCACCACAATTTAGCCAAATTCCATCGTTTAGAGCCTCAAAAGGCCGTTTTTGCTTTCCTTAATAAACCCTTTGCAGAACAAGGGTAAGTTGGGAACGGTGTGGAAGCTAAGTTAGCTGCACCATGCTCCACGAGCATGCTTGCAAGGGCAAATGGACGTGGATTTGCCTAGCCTTAAGGCCCGGATCGTAGCTTCATCATCATGGCGCACCGGGGGAGTTACGGACTGCGGGGCAACGCGCCAAAGGCGTAATTTTCCGGTCCGTCACATGCAGTATATTAACAGAAGATATAACTCTGCGGCAGACAACATAGCAAAGGAAGCTCGAGCAAAGAACCTTCGGAATTTCTCAACCAAAATTCAGCTAAGGACTTCGCAATCTAGCGTGATGTCCAATATTTTTGAAAAAAAGATATTACAAATCTTATGTACTTTTGTGATTGATTAATTTATTTCTTTTTGCATCAAAAAAAAAGAAATGAAAAATAAGGAACAAATTTAAGAAACCCCATTATCATCTACATTTTCATCACAGTTCTGCCAAAAAAATTCAACCATTCATTTTCTTATGTATCTCTCAGTCTAATCTAAATTAACATAAATTTTCTTTACTCAGTTAAATCAACCTAAATCCTAACAGCTGCTACAAGTCGATTTCTGATTCAATCCCAATTTTTTTCCGCAAAACATGCAAAAAGTTTAGCTGCTAGTTGAATCCAACTACAACCATTAAAAAATCAATCTCAATTACTCATACTTAAAATTCCCAAATTCATCCATACAATTAATCAAAAACAAGATCAATAATCGGAATTGATTCTACTTTCAAAAGACAAAACCAATTCTTATGGTACAGTGATTCAATAAAATTTTCAAGAACCCTAACTTTTTACCCCTATCCAAATTTTTTAAAAAAAATATCAATACATGCAATTGAACTTGATTGTTTCCTACCCCATATCTTTAGTTACCGTGATTAAGGGATTACACACATTAATTCGGAGGATTCCAAATTTTTTGTGACAGGGCGAAAATGATTTTACTTTCAAAAACTCACCAATCACATGGATCAAATGGAACAAGATTTAGCTCTGGATCTATCTTACGAATCTCCCAAATCAGTTTTCCGTAATGACATAATACCCTAATTCATCATCAGAACCCTAAATCAACAACTATCTTGATTCAACCAGAATCTGTCAAATCCAATATAAATCTTACCCTGAAATCACCACAAACTCATACCCTATTTGTGCGAATCTTCATCCTTGATATCCTCCATGAAAACTCATCTCTAATCTCTGCAACCCTAATTTCTTCTTTTATGTATCTTCACAGATTCAAACCAGTGATGAATTCTTCTGGAATTAACACAACGGTCGTCGAATTAACACAACCATCTTCAACTCATGATACGTTTATATGGTGGGCTTAAACTAAAAGAAAGAGAAAAAAAAACACAGGGGAGGTTCTACAGAATGGAAACGGGAGTAGCAGGAAGAAGAGAGAAGAATTTGTTCTGAACGAGCCAACAACTTGTCCATAAGAGAGAAAAAAGAATAGAAAAATACGGATTGCCGACTAATTTTCTTTTTATTAGAACCATTGGATCAGATCCCTTATAAGGGTAAACTTGTAAACTCGGTATTTTACAGTATTTTATTTTATAAAATTAGATAAAGTCAGGTCATAAACGGTCAACCACAGTCAATGTCGGTTCCAGGTACCAACCCCTAACGTTGGACAAATGTTAGACCAAACACTAGTGTTGGTCTAAACTCGAGTACCAAACTCCAATTATCCCAAACAAATTACTTAGGTAGTTTCTGTTTTAGTGTTGCTTATCAAAAATGGTATGTTAGGCCTTCTTGCAAACTTGTCCCATAACACACATAATTCATTTTGTAGTTAGTGTGAGGAAATCCCACTAGTAGTATTCTCTCAAAGAGTAAAGTAATCTAATTAGGTGAAATATCTTATGTGCACTTTATTTAAAGACTTTTTTGGGGTCAAGAAGATCTTAATAGAACCGTTTGTGGGAAACTAAATCGTATTGTGATTTTAGTTTTCAACTAGGTATCACCGGGGCCTTACGGCCCCGACTCAACCTCTGATCAGTGTCAAGCATCACGTAGCCTTCGGTATTTGACCCATATTTTTTAGCTTAATATGTCCTGTAAAAATATTATAAAATATCAATAATATGGTTGTTATCCAGGTGATATTGTCTGGTTTATGTTATCTAGGTATCATCGTTGATAATTTTTTAAAAATTTTCCTTCGTGTTGTCGGTTCATTGATTCCAGGATAACTAAATGGTGGCGACTGATTAAACGTGAATGTCACCTGTCAAGGATGACAATAAACTTTAAGTGGATGATGTTGAGCGTTTTTATCTAACAAATTAAGTTGAACCGTGGTTTGAACAAAATATAAATTATTTACTTGAAACAGACAAATGAACGTATTTGTTTTAATAAATTATTTAAAAGAATTTTTATTTTTTAAAGAATTTTAAACAAATAGTGTAAGTTTTAATATAGTGATTTAGGATATCTATTCCGAAGACAAAAGAGTCTAATATGGATAAGAATTTAAATTACTACAACAATAATATGTAAATGTCTTTCACACGGCCAAAAACTTGGTAAACCATGCGTATGATAAAGTGAGGAAAATATAAAATGGAGTTATAATACACCTAGTCAAGAATGTAAATTGGTTAAAATAACAAAAGAATCTAGATCCATAAGCTACTCCAAAAAGTGCATGAATATATTTTTGACATGTTCATGCACTCGAAGCTCTTTGGGCATTTCATTATTCTAGTACAATTGTATTCTTTTTCGAGTCCAAAATTTTCTACACCGGGAGCTATATATCCTTTTTGTACATTGTTTTGAATCGTCGTATAGCCTGTGTTTCTGTTTTGATTTTAACTTATCCAGATTTCCGTGGATCATGTATTTGTAAACTTTTTGTTCAAACCCACCTTGTAGAAAAAGACCAATGTATGGTCGTTGTTTAAAATCCTTTTCTATGACCTGACCTCCCAAAATGTAATCATGTTCTTGTCAAATTTCTTTGATTGTTAAATCGCGGTTATGTTCCCCATATTCAATGTGATCTTCATTCTTCCAATAAGCCTCAAAAACATAAAATGGAGTTATAGTAAGATGCCAATCTTGCGATGATACTTCTTGTTGCTCTTAACCTGATCAAAATCATACAACATCAAAAATTTTAAAAATGTAATTCCATTCTAAACTTTTTTTATTTTTTATATTGTTTAAATATTTGAAGCTCGTACTCTTTTTATTTTTATTTTTCGCATAATCTTCCATTCACTTTTTCGTTTCATTTTTTATATTCTTTAAATATTTGAAGCTCATACTCTTTTTATTTTTATTTTTCGCATAATCTTCCATTCACTTTTTCGTTTCAAATTCATGTTGGAATTTTTTTTTTTTTTAATAATTCTAATTTCAAAAGGTTCAAATCGATAATGTTTTGTTGATCTTGATACTCTAAGAAATTCTCCAGTTTTTCTTCACAATCAGAATATTTTGGCTCTTGATTAAAGACCCATAAGAATCCCTCAAGAATTGACTGCTCTTTCATTTGTTGTCTAATTTGTTCTTGTTCTTTTCCAGCATCACTATTAGAGATCTTGATCCTTCACAGAGATTAATTACCTTGTTTTCTTATGTCTCTAGGCATCACCGTGCCTATGTTCTTGGCTCAATCTTTCATCATTGTATATTTTATTTTATCCATGGTTATCCAATATAAGTTTTATTAATTAAATTTTGAATAATGCTAAGTTCACATTTACATTTTCGACAATTGTAGGATCATAATATCGCCACAACAACAATTCGCGAAGACAACAAATAACAACACTGCGAGTCAGTCGCAGAGGATTAAATGTAAATGACGCACTGGATGACGATAGGAAGATATGAAATCTGGCGAAAGTTAAGAAGTGTCGCGAATATGAATATTCGTACGCCTGCGACACTTCGCAAGGCACTTCCGAAAATAAGGGACAGCTTAGCTGTCATTCACTATGTACTACCCTATATAAAGGGATGAGTGAATCTGCAGGGGGAGAGGTCTTTTTGGATTGGAGAGCAAGTCATTAGGAGAGAGAAAGAGAGAGAATTTTGTAAGTTCTTAAGTGTAATTCTATTTTCCTGTGTAAAGATTCAAGAAAGTTATTAATAAACATTCATAATTGTTCATCTATTATCTTTTGAATGGATTAGTTTAACAAAATATAGTGAGGGGTGTATTGTGGGATTTCCGCAACTACATATTGCGCTAGAAACAGGCTTTGAAACAACATTAAAAGAAGAGAATTAACAAGAAAGAAATTTGAGATAATTTTCAAAGAATTTAACAAAGAGAAATGGCTAGAAGAAGAAATGTACTTGAACAACCGGTGAGAAGAAGTGGAAGACTTCTTTGGAGAAAGGAGAAATGAAAGAGGAGAATCGTCAAGGATGAATATGAGGAATGATGAAGAGAATCATGTCCAAGCTTTAATTCCACCGGTAGCAAATGAAACTGTGGATTATGATAGAGTAAGTGTGCACACTTGGAGGACGGATTCTGAGGATGAAAGGGAAGAAGAGCAACAATTGGTAAACAATGGACAAGGAGAAGAAGATCAAAGAATGAATGGAGAAATGAATCCAGGAAATGAAGAACTCACAGCATTGGAAACATTGAGACAAACGATACATGAAGAGAGGCGACTAGAGGCAGAGGAACGAGCACACTTGACAAGACAGAATCATGAATTAAGAATGGAAAATATAAGATTGCAAAATAGAAGATCGAGAAGCACTGCGAGATCGAGTTCAAGATCGACTAGGGAAGAAAGAAGGAGAGCCTTACCAACAGAAATTACAGAGGTAGAAAACCAACGGGAAGCACAAAATCTCAGCTCAGAACATCATGAAAGAAGAGAGGACGCAGAAGATCGTTATATTCCCCATCCCGAGAATTTCCAAGATGAGCAGAATGAAAAAAATCAGGGAACTAGGCGATCTCAGTGGCCAAATAATCCAGCCGCTGAAGGAAGAGCAATACTGCATGGAAGAGAAGCATTGAGAAGACAAAAAGAGATCGTGGACGACATTGAGAAACATTATGCTGAACAAGCACGCTTAGCCCGCGAGAGAGAGAGAGTAAGAGCAGAAGTGGAAAACCAAGAATTGGAAGAAGCAATCCGGCAAAATAATCACGACAACCGAGAGAGGAGGCGAGCACAAGATCGTGTCAATAGAAATACCAATGGAGAATACGACAGGATGCGAGAGGAGAGTTGATAGAGAACCCGAGGAAGAGAGAACAATAGATATAATGGTGTGCGAATTGATGAAAGAGACGAAGGAGAAAGTCGCGAGAGAAAGGAGAGAAGAAAATAGTGGACAAGAAGGTCAAAACAGGCATGAACGCATGAGGCGAGAGGCGAGCTAAAAAGACCAGCGAGAATCAAATCCCGAGGAAAATGAGGAAATCTTGAAAGAACTAGCGAAATGAGAGAATTGTTAACAAGTAGGAAGGAAGGAGGAAGAAGACAGGTTGGATGAAGCCATCGCGAAGGCTGCGAAGACTCCTTTCACAATAGAAGTACAAATGGGAGGAATACCACCTAAATGCAATCTGCCCGCATTAACCAACATTTTCGATGGAACAACATGTGCGATACAACACATCAAGGCTTATATGAGATGTATGTTACAGTGGGAGAATCATGATGCCATATTGTGCAAATACTTCGCATCAAGCTTAATTGGAGAAGCATTGAAATGGTTTGAAGGATTACCAAGAAACACAATCTCGTCATTTAACCATCTACAAATTATTTTCTTGGGAGCGTATATAAGTAACAATTCCACGCGACCAGGAATTGAAGATGTATTCGGATTGAAACAAAGAGTTGGCGAGAGTTTAAGACATTTGACAATGAGATGGAGGACAATGTGCGGTGAAATGGCCTAGGAAGGGTAGAGGAAAGATATCTCATTTTATCATTTGTAAATGCTCTGTTTGCAACAAGTTTGTTATACATTCAAATATTCGAGAATTAAAAATACGATTACGATGGTGAAGCTGCGAGAACTCCAAGAAGAATACATTGCTTTGGAAGAAAGACAAAATGAAATGGAATCATACCAGGTTGCGAATACAAGTTCGAACGGCTGAACGCAAGTTTATTACCAAAATTTTTAAACTCGGTGGCGACCACTTCGCAAGGGCAACCGGAAAACGAGTTGACGATGGACGTGAGAAAATAGTGGCAATGGGAAGCCGAGATCGGGAGGAGTTTGATAGAGAAAGGAACTACTACAACCGCGGCAACAATAATAAAATTCGAGAGATTAGATCATATGCAAGAAACTTATGGAGGACAAAGGCGAATAACCATGGAAGGCCAAGAAATCGTAGAGTGGTATGGGAAGAGATAAGAATGCCACCACTAAATGCTAGTGTTGAGAAAATTTGGGAAGCTATACTTGTAATGGAGGACGTACCACCACCATGGAATGCGGGGAGTGAACCACTACCAAGCGACGAAGTCATGAATATTGTTCTTACCATCGCTTTCATGGACATTTAACAAATGATTGCGAAACATAAAGAGAATCATCCTCGAATGATTGATCGGGGAAGTTGGCTCATTTTCTAAAAAATGAAGAGAAAGGAAGCAAGTACTAACAACATCACCATTGAAGTACAAAGAACAGTTTCAAAGAAGGGAAAGAAGCACTCGTAATAGAAGTGGGAACAAAGGCCAAAAATCTATTTTGCAATTCTATCGTTCATTCATATCGTACAATCGAAGACTTTCACGATAACGTGCTTAGTAGAGTATATGCAAGAGATTTTCATAACAAAGAGGTGATGAACTGGCGAGAAAGTCGCAATTGCATGATTGGCGTTAAAAACTATTTCTTTTCTGCAGACGAAGTACCGAAAGGAAGAGAAGCACATGATAGCCCGTTGGTGGTGCGATTTGGACATTAATCCAAGACCAGTTGATGGAGAAGATGACGAAGCGAGAAAATTGTTGGGCAATCAATAGAATCCTAATCGATACTTGGAAGTTCGGTGAATATTACATTTTACCATACTTATAAGACTATGGGTGGAGAGGATGAAAATTTGATTCCTTCAACATACAAAATTTATGGTTTTAACGGAACAATGAACAAACCGAAAGGAGAGATTCACATGAGGATACCTTTACAAGGATTATCGGCTAACATTTTATTCTCGCGTGGTTGACGTGGAATCTCCTTATAACGCATTAATTGGGCGACCGTGGCTACACGAAATCTTGGGAGTAGCATCAACATACCATCAATGTATCAAATTTCCCCATCCAAATGGTATTGGCATTATAAAGGGAGATTGGAAGGAAGGTCGAAATGTTATGAGGTTGACGTAGAGAGTCGTGAAGAGAGAAATGCTAAAAGGAAAGATTGGAAACAAAATATCAAAGATGAACGAGAGAAAAGAGAAGCTGATGGTGGATACTATAGAAATAAGAAATGAAGAAGCATCGCGAAGTGTCGTGATAATAGGCGAATGTTACGATGCTTTGCAAAGATAATTGGTTGTAGTTCATCACGAAGTGCCGTAGAAACATCGCGAAATGCCGCGAGATGAATGCATGGAAGAAGCGAACGTTACGATGGAAAGGAGTCCTTCAAGGGTTGGGATAACACTAAGGCAAAGAGTACAATGAACAAAAGGCATAAAAAGTAAGTGAATGATCTGCGATAAGTAATCGACAAAGATATATCAAAGGCAAGACTAAGAAGAAATGATATGTGAGAATTTCGACAAAGAGAATGTACAAGAATCCGAGGCAAAAATGAATGAACAACATTGTGCGATGTCTTCGCAAATTAAATATCAGGACAACAATTAAATATGAATGATTGAATGATTTAACAACAATGAATGAATAAATGAATGGGACGAACCTTTATGGCGTACACCCTAGTTCGCGAATTACATTTAAGTAAGAGGCAAATGTAAGACCTAAAGTGCGTCATATAAGGGGTATCTCTTAACATGGCTCGGGGAAAAGGTTACACCGCCCCGGAACCACGGGTCATGCAGATTTGGGGCCCATGAAAGCCTATGGGAGGAGGTACCTTGGATTCCCAACTATATATGTAGGTTATACCCTGGTTGGGCGACCGAGGGTCTCATTCAAGGAGAGTCGTATGATCAAGGCGCCGAGGTACCCGGTTGAGTCAAGAGTGCGGGAGCATGGAACTTCCTTACCACTCTTGACAAGTCTTGGCGCACGCTGCACTCGGCCCGAAGAAAACTCCACTTAAGGTGCAGCCTTGTAACCATAAACTCTATAGGTATAAGGGATAAGAGGCTGCGAAAACAACTGGTTGTTGTTAAGACCAGGATGGGAGGAGCTAGCCTTGTATGGCCGATGTACGCCTCCTTGAAGGGGCAACCGGGAGGTGATAAGGGCGGCACCCTCCATTAGGGAGGCGATAAGTGCCAAAGACGCAAATGTCACGAGGCTTTGTTTCCGCAAGGAAACTTAGGCTTGTCATATTTGTGCAATGATCCTGCAGAGGCAATAATACTAACGCGAGGGTAAGACGAGATCAATGGGTCCTTACATGAAAGTGTAAAGACGTCCCGCGATTTCGTCGCAAGACGACAATGTCATGGGGCTTTACTTTCGCAAGAGAATTTAGGCCTGTCATATTGTCGCAAGCCAAATATCCTGCAGAGGCAAAAATACTTGAATAATGATAAGACAAGGTCAATGGGTTTTTACATGCAAGTGTAAAGACGTCCTGCGATCTTGTCGCAATAAAGGGTGGCAGAGTAAGACCTTTACTTAGGAAGGTCAAGCTTAGAAGTCCACCACAAATGATAAGGCGAGACCAAAAAATCTCTTCTTTAATGAAATTTCTTGCGATTTCATCGCAATTATAAATTTAAACATCATTCCTGATCAGAAGAAGAACGTGTGAATCTCAGAAAGTTCATTCTTTCATCTGAAGATGCATAACAGAGGCAAATATGGGGATGGAAAAGATGAAATATTGTTATCCATCTTCCAATGAAAGAACTGCCAAGAAAAGGGAATGAAGATGGAATTTATGGACAACAAACCCAAGAAGTTTACAAAAAAAGACACAGAAATGCACAGATATTACACGCAATGAAAAGAAACAAAAAGAATTATCTCTTTGGCGACTCTTCTCCTCTATTCGATCCTTCAATTCTATTGTTCTCGCCGCCAGAATTTTCTTCTTCGCTGGCTTCACTATCAGAAATGTCTGAGATAGGCAAATTCTCAGGAACTTCTTGGAAAAGCCAAGGATATGAAGAAAGAGGGATTTTATGATCTTTACAAACATACTCCATGGCTTCATAAGAAAACGAACGGCATCATTATTAAAATTCGCCACTTGTAGTTTGAAATTGATTCTTCAACTTGGAATATTTATTCTCGCGAAGGTTGAGATTCTTTATGAGCATTTGTGCTTTCGATTCAAGTTCTTCAATTCTTGCTTGAAATCTTTTCGGACTACGCAAATAGACAACGATAAGTTAACAACTCAACAAAGCAATATTACAGAGGTAAGCTTGATAAGAAGGTATAATAAGTAACCTTCTGTCGAGATATTATATCTTTAACCAAGGAAGTATGCTCGGTATGAAGACTAATATCAACACCTAAATTATTTACGGCATTATCTAAGATTTTCGCGGCCCAAGCGAATTCATCATCATTATTTATAATAAGAAGTGAACGAATTTGGTTTTCTCGCTCAAAGTAAGTAAAGAATTACGACGAAGCAATTCATCTCGCTCCATTTGCACTTCAAGAAGGGACTTTTGAAATGTTGCTAATGCCTGGGCACCATTATTAGCAATGCGATCTTTGTCATCTATATGGTCACTAATTTTCTTCCTTAAAATTTTGGTTTTCTCATGAGATTCGAGATACATTTGTTCTTACCCGAATGCCAGTCGATATCTTTCATAAGTAATTTATCCTCAGGGATATTATCTTTTCTGGATAGATGAACCTCCTTGATTAGGAATAGTAGAAAGGGTGAAACCTTCATCTTGCAACTTTTTCTGGATCTCAATAAAGCGAGGTTTGTACATACGACTAAGTGAAGCCATTATCAAATATAGGAATGGATAAAGAATCGAAGATTAAGATATGATAAAAGATCAAAGATTTGCAGTAATAGAAGCGCAGTTTGCGGAAGAAGAAGATAAAAGAAAAATTGCAAAGAGAAGACGAAAGAGGAGAAGAGAAAGATATGAAAAATATATATAGAGAGAAACATCCTTGGGGGAAACGAGAGCATTTAATGTGAGAAGGGACGTGAATGGTCAAGAATAAACGATTGAAAGAGACGTGTCAGGAATAGAATGGAGGAGTAGACATCTGTAATAAAGTCCGTATGGAAAGACGAAACTGAAACAAGTACAAATAAACAGTTGCGGTCGCTCCATTTGCACTTCAAGAAGGGACTTTTGAAATGTTGCTAATGCCTGGGCACCATTATTAGCAATGCGATCTTTGTCATCTATATGGTCACTAATTTTCTTCCTTAAAATTTTGGTTTTCTCATGAGATTCGAGATACATTTGTTTAAACCGGTTGGCTGTACTTAAACTAGATTCGTGCTCAATTTCTAAGAGGCGGTACTTGGTTTGAAGTTCACTTAATGAAAGAGTATTAATTACGCTCGACGAACTACTTAAGGAGTTGTTGAGATGAGCGAGAAGAGTATCATTATCCATAGGCTCGGAAATGAATGGAGAAGAATAGCTTCTTCGGAGAGGTTATATACATCTGCGAAAAGCGGGAAGTCAGTAGCAACAGAAATTGATAAGATAAAATAATAAGAGGAAAATTTTTTTTTATACCATAAAGTTCTTGATTAGCATTCGGAGAGTGGTAACTTTGTCTTTCTGGGCGAAAACTCAGTCTCCAATTGTTGGATCTTTTCGCGATATCCATGAGACTCAACTTCTAATTCTTTGATCCTTGTGCAAGATTGGGTATTCTTCTTCAATTGAATGTTATACCTCCTCTCAAGATCCGAAGCAACCACAAAAGAAGTTTTTCCGGCTGCGAAGAAAGATAAAAAGGACATTAAGATATAGATTAAAAAATGAAGTTGGAAGGAAACATGAGGTCGAACATACCAGCGAATTAAGTGCATTTAAGAAGTTAGGGGATACGGATCTAGAAACTCCTTTGAAGGAGTCATTGCCATCCAATGAGTGTAGCATTGCATACGGTGGCGAGGGTCTCGCATATAGAAGTCAGGCGAGTATCTCCAATTCCTTGAAAAGAATCCGAGAAGATGCTGAACAACTGATCCATAGGAGAATTGGACGATTGAGCTTCATTTTGGAAAGTTGAATCCAAAACATTATCATTATCATCTTCATCGGAAGACTCAGAACTTGAGCTAAGATGAGAGGAAGGCTGAGCTTTTCGCTTCTTAGATGGTGGAGCAGAAGACTTATCCTTGCGTGCATTGGCTTTAGCTTTGCCTTTAACCTTCGCAGCTATCGTTTCTTCAGCGTCAACCTTCGCATACAAATGAAGATAAGAAATAGAGGCAACAATATTGTTAAGTAATACAAAAAGGATATTTCTTACTTCATCCGTAGCGATCGAAGTATTGCCAAGGTACTTGCCGGTGGATTTTCCTTATAACAACTGGAAAATTTACAAACTCAATGAATACAAGAGGAAAGAGGGATTGCAAAAGCAAACTATGGAGACATACCTCTTTCGCCTTCTTGGGCCACTTAAATTCCCAAGGACGATAGCCTGCGAGATTTGCAGGGAGTACATGCGAACCTGCTATGTAAGGTCCACTTAAGAGCAAAGGAACAACCCACCACCTCTCATCTTTAGAGTGGCGAGGAGTAGTGTTCTTACCCGAATGCCGGTCGATATCTTGCATAAGTAATTTATCCTCGGGGATATTATCTTTTCTCTTCAACCGAGCGCCCCCAATGAGATTTCTTATTTCTCATGCCTATTACTTCATAGTTTTCAAAGAAATTTTCCACAGTGTATTTCTCGGGGATTATTTCTAAATTTACATATTCGGGATCTCTCGACACTTTGTAGGGTATAGAGATCCTTTGCCCAGCACCACGACCGGCAAACTCGAGCATTAGGCGAATACAATCGCCGCATAGTTGATAGACGGCTCGCGAGAAGTTCGGATGGGAAAGGATTTCATAAAAGAGTGGCATCTCGGGATCATACAAAGGAATGGGAAGTCCTGCGAGAAGTTGACCTAGCGAAACAATAATCTTGTGATCATCACACTTATGATCGAGAGAAAAGCTTGGCAAAGTGAGTATAGATGAACCTCCTTGATTAGGAATAGTAGAAAGGGTGAAACCTTCATCTTGCAACTTTTACGGATCTCAATAAAGCGAGGTTTGTACATACGACTAAGTGAAGCCATTATCAAATATGGGAATGGATAAAGAATCGAAGATTAAGATATGATAAAAGATCAAAGATTTTGCGGTAATAGAAGCGCAGTTTGCGGAAGAAGAAGATAAAAGAAAAATTGCAAAGAGAAGACGAAAGAGGAGAAGAGAAAGATATGAAAAATATATATAGAGAGAAACATCCTCGGGGGAAACGAGAGCATTTAATGTGAGAAGGGACGTGAATGGTCAAGAATAAACGATTGAAAGAGACGTGTCAGGAATAAAATGGAGGAGTAGACATACGTAATAAAGTCCGTATGGAAAGACGAAACTGAAACAAGTACAAATAAACGAGTTGCGGCGGTTCAAAAATAGTGGTTCTCATGACATTCTCTCCTTCGCAGAGAAGACATGAGAAGAGGCAAGATGTAGGATCATAATATCGCCACAACAACAATTCGCGAAGACAACAAATAACAACACTGCGAGTCAGTCGCAGAGGATTAAATGTAAATGACGCACTGGATGACGATAGGAAGATATGAAATCTGGCGAAAGTTAAGAAGTGTCGCGAATATGAATATTCGTACGCCTGCGACACTTCGCAAGGCACTTAGAAAATAAGGGACAGACTTAGGCTGTCATTCACTATGTACTACCCTATATAAAGGGATGAGTGAATCTGCAGGGGGGGGAGGTCTTTTGGATTGGAGAGCAAGTCATTAGGAGAGAGAAAGAGAGAGAATTTTGTAAGTTCTTAAGTGTAATTCTATTTTCCTGTGTAAAGATTCAAGAAAGTTATTAATAAACATTCATAATTGTTCATCTATTATCTTTTGAATGGATTAGTTTAACAAAATATAGTGAGGGGTGTATTGTGGGATTTCCTGCAACTACAACAATAGTTTAGTCAGTAATAAGCCTATTTAATTTGGAAGAGAAGATTCAACATGTTATAAGGGTTCTTAATTTAACATTTTTTCGAAACCACATAATATTTTTCGAACTTCTCTTTTTATTAAAAGGGAGATATTCTTTAAATATCTCTTATTACTGAAAATAGAAGCTACCATGAACCCGTGCCCTTGATTTTTATGTGTTTTTCCCATCCAATGTTAAGAACACGAAAGAGGATGAGAGTGCACACTTTCGATACAACTAAGTTCTATTGGGGTAAGGTTTTTCTAGCTTACATCGAGTATCAGAAACATAGTTCATGTTTCTCTTTGGGAACTTCTGCCCTAAATATTTTCTCCCAGGATAATGATCTTTTCTTACTCTAGAGATATGATCATGTGGAGAAGATGTACTGATGTGAGAATTTTCAGAGATAGATAGATCTCTCTTAATTCTATTAATGAGATTTTCATATGATTTTCTCATTCTAAGGATTTCCTCATGATGCACATTATCATGATTATCTGAAACAGTTATTGGAAATTCCTGATTGTTTCCTTTGGCAGAGATTCTCTCTTTCCCTCTCTTCTGGAATCATTCTTCATCAAAACAAGAATTGTTTCGATATGGGTGAGGAGGAACCTTTTTCCAGAAGCGATTATCAACTCTTACTTCTGATTCTTTTGAGTTGACCTTGTCGGGTTGTGGTATATTATGTCTTTCTACTGAGGAATGGTCTTTCAGTTTTTTAAGACAAGAAACTTCTTTCAATATTTTTACCACCGTATTTTGAAGAAGTATAATTTTCCTGTCAAGTAACTGAAATTTGTATTCCTTAAGATCACGTTCAAAGAATCGGTTCAAAGTTTCCTTTGGACAAGATTTCGTTTGATCATCAGTAGATGTAGAAGATGGTTTCTCATCCTCTTCTGACTTGATGTAGTTAGGCAAAATACCATCATCTTGATCTGTTTCAGATGTGACTAAATCAGTTTTATCATAGTCTGTAAAAGTCGAGCAAGGACTTTTAGTTTCCTCATTATCAGAAGAAATCACAACAACATCATTAGTCAGAGTCATAGGATATGTCTCTTTATCTTGAGTAAGAGATTTACCAAGAGCTTCTAATTTGACAGTGAGATCCATATTCTCTTTGCTTAGAATATTAAGTTGAATGTCTTTATCTCTGATCTCATGTTTAAGAACATTTGACTATGTCTTTAATATCAACATCTTTGTAGACAGAGATTTTATAGGATTTAGGAGTTTTACCAACTCTTTATCAGCATCTTCTTTTCCATCAGAGAAAGACACATATGTTTTCGTAACTCCTGGATCATGAGTTAACGAAGTAGTAACATCTTCAACATTTGAGTATTCATACTCTTGCATTACGTTAACAGAATCAAACATAGACTCAATTTCTTATAGGTTGGTGTTTGGGGTAAAAACTGATTCTGATGTTTTTGGTAAATTTGGGTGTGTTGATGAGAAACGAATTCAAACCCTAAACAAATGTACTGTACATGAGTACTTTTAGATTCGAGAGATCAATCTGTAAGACTCTGGCCTAAACCAAGAAATGGCCGTTCCAGATTCAATTCACTCACAAAGTGAAGGAGAAGGGTTGATCTTAGGGGAAGCGAAGAAGGTGTTTGAGATCAGAATGTTGAATTATGAAGATGTGGATGTTTTATGACTTATATCAGAATGTGGAACTGGCTTGCAGAATGTAAGCTATCAGTTCTCGGTGTTTTCTGGATACTTGTGTTGATAACACTTCTGTTGTTTTTCGAAATAGGTTGAGATCCTATTTATACAAGTCATGTTCGATCACACCCTGATCTCGTAGGAAGTGGAGGTGATTAAGCAGTGGAAAAATGGGGTTGTGTAAAAAGTGGTGATCACCACGTTTCCATTACGAGGGAGAACTGGTCGCACTTTCACCCACTACTCCCATTGCTGTTAACCGTCCGTCCTTTCCTAACACTTTCTCGCAATGGGCGCGTTGCATGCCGCATGCTGTAAACCGCCAGACCAATACCCAGTGAGCATCCCCCAGTTTGTGACATGTTTGATGTCTCGAGTGAATGGGTCAAGTCGTGAGACTCGCCGCTAAAAGCAGCACGTAGTGCTTTTAGGTCAAAATTATTGGTAGAAACAATATTTATAAAACATCGTTTATAATCGATGTATATAAAACATCATTGTTTCCAAGCTCGTCTAAGTCAGTCGCGGAGCTTAGTGTCTTAAAAGGAGGGTGGCCGTCCTCTTTCAGGGAGTTGGTAGGAGCTACACACGCATCCCAAGGAGTGGCCGGTCAGGCCCTATAGGAGAGTGGCGACTGGTAGTGTAGATGGTGGATTTTCGACAAAGGCTAAAATCGTAAAACCATAATTGTACATGCTCCTGATCCAGCAATCAGATGAGTATTGAGTCTCATGTTTCTCATTTAAGCATGAAAGCTTATGCCACAAGAATCTCTGACTGAGTATATTGTCTCTCAGAGCATACGTGAATATGCAGTCTCTCAACTGAGACAACGACATATCTCACGAATACCGAGCAATTTCAGTAAGTACTTTTATATAGAATCGAAAGATTGGACGGATCCTAGACAGCTTGCCTGCTAGTATAGAGCAATAACGTCTTCAGGATGTAACAATGTTGTCCCTGACTATATAAAAGACATGTGTATAGAATCATTATGATTGGACGGCTCCTAGACAGCACGCTTTGCTAGTATAGAGCGATAACGTCTTCAGGATGCAACAACGTGTTTTCCCTGACTATACTATACATAATAAGTATGACGCTTCAACTAGCTCATATCACCCAATCCTGTAATAATTAATGCTCCTAGACAGCATGCCTGCTAGTATAGAGCCATCAATTAATTATTTCTAATCCTTAAATTCATTAACTGAATATTAGGGAATATTATGCGTTCTTCATAATATTTCATCACTTCAATTCATGGTTCTTCCCAACAGAATTCCATGGGTTAGTGATAAATATTCAACGTGCGGGCATCAGAGCCGCTATCGAGTAAGCCCCGACCAAAATGGTGCAAGTGTATTCAGCAATAATGCACTAACGAGCACCTGAATGCACGAACGAGCATTCTAAAATACGAAGGAACGATGAACCTATGCAAAATAGGGAAAAAAATAATAATAAAATAATAATTAACTAAGGCGCTAGGGGACTGGGCCCACCGGCCGGCCGGTCGTGCCGTGGCCAGTCCCACGCCTAGTTCTTTATTTTATCATATTTTATTATTTTTCTTTGATCTCATGAAGATTCCTTCATTTGAACAAAACTCCTTCGTTTTAAGGAAACTCCTCAGTTTCATGGTGTTTCCTTCACATCAAGGAAATAATATAAAATTGGGAAAGGTGTCATGGGACCGGGTCTACTAGCCGGCCGGCTATGCCCTAGTTGTGGCCGGTCCCACACCTCATGATTCCTTATTATTTTATTAATTATTTCCTTCATCCCATGAAATTCCCTGATTTCATGATATTTCCTTCAAGTCATGGAAATAATATAAAATTAGGGAAGACTCACGGGACCGGGCCCTAGCCGGACAACCATGCCCTAGTCGTGGCCGGTCCCACACGCCCCTTATTTTATTATTATTAATGTTTCTTTCATCTCATGGAAACTCCTTAGTTTCAACAAACTCATTGATTTCATGATATTTCCTTAAAATCATGAAAATAATATAAAATTAGGGAAGACTCATGGGACCGGGCCGTAGCCGGCCGACCATGCCCTAGTCGTGGCCGGTCCCACATGCCCCTTATTTTATTATTATTAATATTACTGTTTACTTCATCTCATGGAAACTACTCCTCCACTTCAAGGAAATTCCTTAGTTTCAACAAATTCCTTGATTTCATGATATTTCCTTAAAACCATGAAAATAACATAAAATTAGGAAAAGTGCGATGGGACCGCGCTTATTGGCCGGCCGGCCATGCCTTGGCCATAGCGGGTCCCAAACTTCATGATTCCTTATTCTATTATTATTATTATTATTATTTCCTTCATCTTATGAAATTTCCTCAGTTTGAGCAAAAACCTTGATTTCTTCATATTTTCTCAAAATGTTGCTCAAAAATATCAAAATTCTCAGGACTGAGACACGAACACTTTGGTGACATGAGCATATTACCTTGACCGACCAAGGTTGGCTCTTGGGCTTGCAAGAGGCTGGTCCCGCACACTTTCATCATTTGACCTAATTTGTTCACATTAGGTTCAAACTCTAAACAATTTGGAATTTCATAAAACGATCGTCATTCGGTCCCGTGACCAACCAGGGCTGGTTTCATGACCCCTTGGTGGGTCCCTCATCTCTTCATAATTAGGTTTTATTTCCCAACGCTTAGACGAGCACTATTTTAATAAATGATTAAACCAGCATTTAATCATCCTTTCACCAACTGGTCTTCAAGAGACTTTGGTATTTGCTCACTCGAGCATCTGGGCGCTACATGGTTATCCATCATCCCATGTAGCCAGCCCCTCCTTCAATCCGTGTTTGATTTTCAATAAATCATCAATTAATCAGCAGATCTAAATTAGGGTTTTTGAATCCAAGGTTCATAATTCCAGATTCAAACATTAATAATTTTACGTTGATCCCATGATCAACATTTTAATTGATTATACTCGGTTCAGTTGCCAGTATTTTAAATTAATATTTTATTTGGTCCTGCTACCAATAATTCATCAAACGAGCAACATTTGCTCAGATGAGCAATATTTGCTCAAACTAAGGAATATTGGTTCAACTATCAATATTCGACAATTCATCAAATGAGCAATATTTGCTCACCTTAACTATCAACATTTATTCGAGAATTATACCTCTGTCTCAACAGACATGTTCAATTCATGAGTCTTAGAACATTTGCAAATCACGTTCGACTCCACAATACAAGGACTCATCGTCCCATAAAGTCAAAGAATCGACTAACTAACTAAATACACGTACGCGCCTTGCAGACTCCACAATCACGAGACATCAATCGTGTCACATGGGGATATTAACTAGGGTTTTGGTCTGGCGGTCTACGACACTTGTGTTCATACACACGATGAGAATGTGAGCAAGTCGTTCAATCAGTTGGAGGAGTGAGCAAAGTAGTGGATGGAAAATCAACCAAGTCTCCGCACGATGAGCAACTGGTTTTGACACGATTTCCCACTTCCACACTCTTTGACTTCAGCAACTGTCATACTTCATGGGACCAAGGTGTCTACAATTCCAGCAATATAAAAGTCTCTGAATCATGATTGAAAAGGACAGAACGTTCATAAAGACAATCTTACGTCAAACATACAACAAGAGATTAACAACTCAACGTCTGAGCAATTACTCTCAACAGAGCAAATTCAATCAATCAGAACATATCTTATTTCTTCACGTAAAATACACAACACACCTACAATCTTCGATCACCATTGGTCTCACACATTTCTCAGCTTTCCTCCTACAGATCGACCCATCCTATTTTGTGACCGAATTGACTCTGGAACGACCATTGTCTTGGTTTAGGCCGGAGTCCTACAGATTGATCTCTCGAATTCAAATCACTCTCTTTTTGCAGTGCATCTGTGTGAGGTTTGACAGTTCGCTTGGTTCAAGGAGTTTCCTCCGCACGGTCGTCTCCTCAATTCCGTAAAAACCAGCAACTCGTTTTGCCCCATCTACAGATAGCCATTCTAAAATCCTATCGGTCGATCCAGTTTAGATCTGGACCGCTTAAATCGGCTAGCCAAGTTGATTGGATGAGACGATTTGCGGCAGTTAATGACTGCTGTTGAATTATAGAAGTAGCGCGAATGACTTCTTTTGAGTGATCGTTTGGGGACCTTATGAATGAGCCATGACTTGGCCAATCGTTCTCTATGGAGGAGGAGTGGCCGGTGATCACGGCGTCACCATGTTGGCCCTCTAGAATCCGATCTAAACTGTCCGACCAAGCTAGCGAAGTTGGACGGACGAGATGATTTGCGACAGTTGTATGCTGTCGTTGATTGTATTTTAGGGTTTGAAGCCGTGCGGCCATCCTACCATTGGGCCAAACGATTTGTGGCGTTTGCCACTTATTTGGACAGGCCGATTAGATATACGGACAGATGGGTTGCCGGTGAGTGTGCAAGCATCTCGTTGGCCTCCTGAAATTAGATCTAGGTCGTCCGACTAGGCTGGCGAAGATGGACGTCCGTGATCGATTTGCGGCAGTTGCGTAACGCCGCTTATTCAATTTAGGGTTTTATAAACGCGCGATCGCCCTACTTTGGGCAAGCGGTTCGACGTGCTTCTTGATCGTCGCATGTAGTTCGATCAGCTTGGGATGGAGATGAGCCACCGGCGATCGTGTTGGCGCCTCTTTCGTCATCCGAAACACGATCTAAGCCGTCCAACTTAGCTGGCTAAGTTGGGCGGATGTGATGATTTTGAGACCGTTATGGTCGGTCTAGCTCGTTTGAGCTTTTCTTTCGCAGCGCGATCACCCTGGTTTTGGCTAGCGATCAGGGATGTTGCGCTCATTACTTTTAAATGGCTTTTGTTCCTTTGTAGGATGACAACGCATTAAATACATGGTTTTACGATTTTAGCCTAACTAAAAACCACGATCAACATTAAGTCCCCTGCTTAGCACGTAATACTGATGCTATTCCGGGGTAAGCAATGGATGGTGACAGATGAAAATAAAATTCAAGAGAAGAGTAAGCAGACGTTACCAGGAGATAGGCCGCCTTGGCCTTTGAGCATAACATGTTTAATGAAACGTTGAGGCAAGTAGCAATCACCCTTCTAGCACGTTGATGCCTAGAACACAAAAATGATATATTTAAGTAGTGGAGTCTCGACCGATGAGTGTTAAGGAAATCGAGCCTTGAATACAAAGATGAATGTTGAGGTGGTGGAGCCGTCATCACTATAATGTATTGAGACAGTATGCATGACAACACAGTAGTGAGCGTTGAGGAATTTGCACGTCTCAACACTAAAATGAGGATGTGTTGAGGCAATATGTCTGACAACAGAGTAGTGAGTGTTAAGGAATTTTTACATATCACCACTTAAGGGAGTATGTGTTGGGTCAGTATGCCTGGCAACACATTAGTGAGTATTGAGGAATTTTCACGTCTCAACACTAAGAGGGAAACGTGTTGAGGCAGTATATCTGACAACACAATAATGAGTTTTGAGGAATTTGCACGTCTTAACACTAAGACGAGGATGTGTTGAGGCAGTATGCCTGGCAACAGAGTAGTGAGTGTTGAGGAATTTGCACGTCTCAACACTAAGAGGAAGGATGTGTTGAGGCAGTACGCCTAGCAATGCAGTAGTGAGTGTTGAGGAATTTGCACGTCTCAACACTAAGAGGAAGGATGTGTTGAGGCAGTACGCCTGGAAACACCGTATTGAATGTTGAGGAATTTGCACGTCTCAACACTAAGAGGAAGGATGTGTTGAGGCAGTACGCCTGGCAACACAGTAGTGAGTGTTGAGGAATTTGCACGTCTCAACACTAAGAGGAAGGATGTGTTGAGGCAGTACGCCTGGCAACACAGTAGTGAGTGTTGAGGAATTTGCACGTCTCAACACTAAGAGGAAGGATGTGTTGAGGCAGTACACCTGGCAACACAGTAGTGAGTGTTGAGGAATTTGCACGTCTCAACACTAAGAGGAAGGATGTGTTGAGGCAGTACGCCTGGCAACACAGTAGTGAGTGTTGAGGAATTTGCACGTCTCAACACTAAGAGGAAGGATGTGTTGAGGCAGCACGCCTTGCAACACAGTAGTGAGTGTTGAGGAATTTGCACGTCTCAACACTAAGAGGAAGGATGTGTTGAGGCAGCACGTCTGGCAACACCGTAGTGAGTGTTGAGGAATTTGCACGTCTCAACACTAAGCGGAAGAATGTGTTGAGGCAGCACGCCTGACAACACAATAGTGAGTGTTGAAGAATTTGCACGTCTCAACACTAATAGGAAGGATGTGTTGAGGCATCACGCCTGGAAACACAGTAGTGAGTGTTGAGGAATTTGCACGTCTCAACACTAAGAGAAAGGATGTGTTAAGGCAGTACGCCTGGCAACAAAGTAGTGAGTGTTGAGGAATTTGCACATCTCAACACTAAGAGGAAGGATGTGTTGAGGCAATTCGCCTGGCAACACAGTAGTGAGTGTTGAGGAATTTGCACGTCTCAACACAACTAATAGAGGATGTGTTGAGGCAGGAGTTTGGCAACACAATAGTGAGGGACGAATTTGGTCTCAACATGTGTTGAAGGATGTGTTGAGAATTTGATGACGCACGGCAACACAATAGTGAGTGTTGAGGAATTTGCACGTCTCAACACTAAGAGGAAGGATGTGTTGAGGCGTGCGCAACGGCAACACATTAGTGAGTGTTGAGGAATTTGCACGTCTCAACACTAAGAGGAAGGATGTGTTGAGGCGATGTGTTGAGGCGCTGGCAGCAACACAGTAGTGAGTGTTGAGGAATTTGCACGTCTCAACACTAAGAGGAATGATGTGTTGAGGCAACATACCTGGCAACACAGTAGTGAGTGTTGAGGAATTTGCACGTCTCAACACTAATAGGAAGGATGTGTTGAGGCAGCACGCCTGGCAACACAGTAGTGAGTGTTGAGGAATTTTCACGTCTCAACACTAAGAGGAAGGATGTGTTGAGGCAGTACGCCTGGTAACACCGTAGTGAGTGTTGAGGAATTTGCATGTCTCAACACTAAGAGGAAGGATGTGTTGAGGCAGCACGCCTGACAACATAATAGTGAGTGTTGAGGAATTTGCACGTCTCAACACTAATAGGAAGGATGTGTTGAGGCATCACGCCTGGAAACACAAGTGAGTGTTGAGGAATGTGCACGTCTCAACACTAAGAGGAAGGATGTGTTGAGGCAGTACGCCTGGCAACACAGTAGTGAGTGTTGAGGAATTTGCACGTCTCAACACTAAGAGGAAGGATGTATTGAGGCAGTTCGCCTGGCAACACAGTAGTGAGTGTTGAGGAATTCACACGTCTCAACACTAAGAGGAAGGATGTATTGAGGCAACACGCCTGGCAACACAGTAGTGAGTGTTGAGGAATTCGCACGTCTCAACACCAAGAGGAAGGATGTGTTGAGGCGGTACGCCTGGAAATACAATAGTGAGTGTTGAGGAATTTGCACGTCTCAACACTAAGAGGAAGGATGTGTCGAGGCAGTACGCCTGGCAACACAGTAGTGAGTGTTGAGGAATTTGCACGTCTCAACACTAAGAGGAAGGATGTGTTGAGGCAGTACGCCTGACAACACAGTAGTGAGTGCTGAGGAATTTGGACGTCTCAACACTAAGAGGAAGGATGTGTTGAGACAGCACGCCTGGCAACAGAGTAGTGAGTGTTGAGGAATTTGCACGTCTCAACACTAAGAGGAAGGATGTGTTGAGGCAGCACGCCTGGCAACCCATTAGTGAGTGTTGAGGAATTTGCACGTCTCAACACTAAGAGGAAGGATGTGTTGAGGCAGCACGCCTGGCAACACGGTAGTGAGTGTTGAGGAATATGCACGTCTCAACACTAAGAGGAAGGATCTGTTGAGGCAGTATGCCTGGCAACACAGTAGTGAGTGTTGAGGAATTTGCACGTCTCAACACTAAGATGAAGGATGTGTTGAGGAAGTACGCCTGGCAACACAGTAGTGAGTGTTGAGGAATTTGCACGTCTCAACACTAAGAGGAAGGATGTGTTGAGGCAGCACGCCTGGCAACACATTAGTGATTGTTGAGGAATTTGCACGTCTCAACACTAAGATATTTAAAATTTATTTGATATGCCTAATAGATATAAAACATTTAGTTTAAGGATAGTTACTTAGCTCTGTCTCCGCTAGGCATGTCCTTCGCGCCTGATTGGGCTTTGGGTATATTAGGCTCTACCGTGAGTAAGCAGCATCAGGAGTTAAAGATGACATCAGGATGTCGACGGATTGATAGACGGACAAAAGTCCCCAGGTTTTGATGGGACAAAAATAGCCGGTTGTAAAGATAATCGTTCAACAAGACTTACTCGTGGAACCTGCGAGACTACACTCTCTCCAGGAAATGTGTCACATTTGTGAGTTGTCAATCCGGCAATAAATAATCTTCAGGATTGGATGGCTTGTTGGAGACCCTCTCAGGTATAGACACTGGAAAAGGACATACTCCTAGCTTTGCCTTGTTATCGTGTATCCATGAGCGCCTCAGGATCATATCATAATTTGGGTATTCTTTAACCACATGAAATTTGGTGTGTGTTAGAGCATCTCCCACCTTGATTTCTAGGTTGATGTACCAGTTAGCGTCTCTGGATTTTCTCTCTGAGTTTTTAATAATGGTTGGGTAATGAACAACTTCCTGCTTTGAAATCTTTGCAACTCTCAGAGTCTTGACGGTGACAATTTTGAAATTAGAGGCCGCGTCAATCAGTGTGCTATCAAACTCAACATCCTTCAAGTGAGCGCTGGTTAGGAGTCCTCAGTTGCATCTATCAGTCGCACTTTCCAGGAAATATTGGGGTTTGGGAGCAGCTTCCCTGACTGGAAACAGACGCATGCCTGATACAACACGGTTGAGGGATGCAAATATGTCTTGACGTTGCGCCTTGGAGAAATACATAATTCCACATAAATGTTCCATCATAGACTGTACGGTTTTGTGAACGGAGTCCCCAGAAAGCATTAATGCACAACTCCACGAATTGATGTTCAGTCACATTTGGATCATGACAATCAAACGCCTGAATTCTGAATCCCTTGACATAATCATTCGGATGTTCGTTGTTTCGCTCCTTCTGAGTTGTGGCCATGTCCGTCTGAATTTTGGCAAGAACTTCTGGTCTCTCCATTAAATCGATAATGGTAATGGGAGGTTGGCTTCCTCCGGATCCTCCAGTCTCTCGTCCTGACGAAGAAGTGGTAGCAGCCCTGTTGATGATTGGAGGCGTCATGCTCGAAGAAATATTAGGATTAGCGGCGGCTATGGCTCTGGTAATAGGAGGCGTCACGCTAGAGGGGATGTTTCCGATACTGCTGGTGTTGGTGGTTGAGGATGTAGTGCCACGAGATGCGTTGATCGTGCTGGTAGGCGGTACATTAGTGTTTCCGGCAGGAATGTTGACACCAGGGGCGTTGTCAGTGCCAGTAATATCGGGATTTTTCGCTGATCCAGACCTAAGATCCACCATGTTGAATTTGAGAAAATTGAAATGAAATTGAAAATTGATCTTGCAACCGAGAGATTAATCTCCCACGGTGGTCGCCAGTTGTTTTGGGGTAAAAACTGATTCTGTTGTTTTTGGTAAATTTGGGTGTGTTGATGAGAAACAAATTCAATCCCTAAACAAATGTACTGCATAAGAGTACTTTTAGATTCGAGAGATCAATCTGTAAGACTCTGGCCTAAACCAAGAAATGGCCGTTCCAGATTCAATTCGGTCGCAAAGTTAAGGAGAAGGGTTTATCTTAGGGAGGGAAGCGAAGAAGGTGTTTGAGATCAAAATGTTGAATTATGAAGATGTGGCTGTTTTATGACTTGTATCAGAATGTGGAACTGTCTTGCATAATGTAAGCTATCAGTTCTCGGTGTTTTCTGGAAACTTGTGTTGATAACACTTCTGTTGTTTTTCGAAATAGGTTGAGATCCTATTTATACAAGTCATGTTCGAGCACACCCTAATCTCGTAGGAAGTGGAGGTGATTAAGCAGTGGAAAAGTAGGGTTGTGTAAAAAGTGGTGATCACCACATTTCCATTACGAGGGACAACTGGTCGCACTTTCACCCACTACTCCCATTGCTGTTAACCGTCCGTCCTTTCCTAACACTTTCTCGTAATAGGCGTGTTGCACGCCGCACGCTGTAAACCGCTAGACCAATACCCAATGAGCATCCCCATTTTGTGACATGTTTGATGTCTCGATTGAATGGGTCAAGTCGTGAGACTCGCCGCTAAAAGCAGCACGTAGTGCTTTTAGGTCAAAATTATTGGTAGAAACAATATTTATAAAACATCGTTTATAATCGATGTATATAAAGCATCATTGTTTCCAAGCTCGTCTAAGTCTGTCGCGGATCTTAGTGTCTTAAAAGGAGCGTAGCCGTCCTCTTTCAGGGAGTGGCCGGTCAGGCCCTATAGGAGAGTGGCGACTGGTAGCCATTCTAAAATCCTATCGGTCGATCTAGTTTACATCTGGGCCGCTTAAATCGTCTAGCCAAGTTGAGTGGCTGAGACGATTTGCGGCAGTTAATGACTACTGTTGAATTATAGAAGTAGCATGAATGGCCTCTTTTGAGTGATCGTTTGGGGACCTTATGAACGAGCCATGACTTGGACGATCGTTCTCTATGGAGGAGGAGTGGCCGGTGATCACGGTGTCACCCTGTTGGCCCTCTAGAATCCGATCTAAATCGTCCGTACAAGATAGCGAAGTTGGACGGACGAGATGATTTGCGATAGTTGTATGCTGCCGTTGATTGTATTTTAGATTTTGAAGCCGTGCGGCCATCCTACCATTGGGCCAAACGATTTGTGGCGTTTGCCACTTATTTGGACAGGCCGATTAGATATACAGACAGATGGGTTGCTGGTGAGTGTGCAAGCATCTCGTTGGCCTCCTGAAATTAGATCTAGGTTGTCCGACTAGGCTGGCGAAGATGGATGGCCGTGATCGATTTGCGGCAGTTGCGTAACGCCGCTTATTCAATTTAGGGTTTTATAAGCGCGCGATCGCCCTACTTTGGGCAAGCGGTTCAACGTGCTTCTTGATCGTCGCATGTAGTTCGATCATCTTGGGATGGAGATGAGCCGCCGGCGATCGTGTTGGCGCCTCTTTGGTCGTCCGAAACACGATCTAAGTCGTCCAACTTAGCTGGCTAAGTTGGACGGATGTGATGATTTTGAGACCGTTATGGTCGGTCTAGCTCGTTTGAGCTTTTCTTTCGCAGCGCGATCACACTGGTTTTGGCTAGCGATCAGGGATGTTGCGCTCATTACTTTTAAATGGCTTTTGTTCCTTTGTAGGATGACAACGCATTAAATACAAGGTTTTACGATTTTAGCCCTGAACTAAAAACCATCATCAACAGTTGGATCGCACCGAACACAGATTTTTATATCTTTTCGTGTTTGCCTGCTCTGATACCAATTGAAAAGACGAGGGTACCCAAATATACCTCAATCTAAAACTTTTCCACCTATAAGTCCTTTCTCCGAAAGTGATTGTCTATGGACTGAGTCGAGACAATACAACTAATCGGTTCACACTTCGTGTGATCGTCTATGGATACAAGATCGAGACAATACGACAACAAGATAACTTGCGTGATTGACTATGGATACAAGATCGAGATAATACAACAACGAAGTATGTTTACTTGATAATATGTTCGGACTTAACCAAACATAATAGGATTGCTATCAAGTAAATATGAATTAACGTTTGTGTATTTTACTTCTAATTATAATAAAACAATTATAATTGCGAAAATAGAAAAGTAAAAGACATAGCAAAATTTTGTAACGCGGAAACCGCAAATGAAGAAAAACCCCGGGACCTTGTCCATAATTGAATACTCTCAGGATTAAGCCGCTATACAAAATCTAAACCAACTTCGTATAGTTGAGACCAAGTAACTAAACCTATAGTTCACCTAGTTACGTCTGTATCCCTGCGCCTCCAACTTGTAATAAGTCACGCACTTGGAACAATTCCTTTGGTTCGTATTCCAAACAGTAAAGGAACAACAAATCTGTTCGGTAACAACTCTTTTCAAACAAGTGATATGAGTTTGACAAAAGGCTCTTCCGTTTATCCCAATAAACTCCTTTGTCAGGTTCTTAAATCTATCTTTTCAACAAATACCAAAGTAATTGTTAAGACTATGCAATCAACACTTTGAATCACAAAGAATTGAATTGATGCCGATCTACTCAACTAATCAATCAAATCTATCACAAAGATAAACCGATTATAGTTGGATCCCCAGCCGATCAAGTTTTGTGCACACCAAAGATTACGAACTCAAATCAGAAATCTTCTTTGTCTTCAATCTTCTTAGATCTTCGATAAACACCTGCACACAATCAACTTGGATCTCTTGTGATCAATCACACACAGAACGGAGTCTGTTAACAATGGATTATTGTTTATGGGTTAAAACTGTTTCTGCGGTTTTTGGTAAATTTGGGTGTATGTGGATGAGAAACAAATCTAAACCCTGTACAAATGCACTGCACGGGAGTGCTTTTGATTCGAGAGATCAATATATACAATTCTGCCCTAAACCAAGAAATGGCCGTTCCAGACTTGCTTCGGTCACAAAGTGAAGGAGATGGGGTTGATCTTAGGGAGCGAAGCGAAGAAGGTGTTGAGATTGTGAAGGTGTTGGCTGTTTATGACTTGTATCGAAAATGGTGATTTCTGGATACTGTGACAACACTTGGTTTCTCTGTGTTCGTCTGTTGTGTTGGAAATAGGTTAAGGAATCTATTTATACAAGTCATTGAGCGCAAACCCCATCTCATAGGAAGTGGAGGAAGTTGAGTGATGGAGTAGTGGGGTCGTGTGGGTGATTGCATGATCACGTCTTAGCCCACTTCCCTCGTCATCTTAACCGTCCATACCTCCTGATACGTTCTTTTTATGGCGCGTTGCACGCTGCACGCTGTAAATCGCCAGACAAATACCCCAGTAAGTATCCCCCAGTTTGTGACATGCTTGATGTCTTCGAATGAGTGGATCGTGGGACCCACAAGAAGTGGCATACGGTGCTAGATTAAATAACTGTATTATTTAGGAAGTTGATATTCATGAAATATCGTGTATACTTTATGCATGTAATGCATCGAATACAATCAATATGTATGAAGCATTGCTGTTTTAGAGCTTAACGGAGTAAGTCGTGGATTAAGCGTCTTAAAATAGGTGCAAGCCCAACCATCTTCGAGTGAATGTTTGGAGGCCGCATGGGCGGGCCATCCCTTGGCCGATCACTCCTTGTGGTAGAGTAACGGGCGGTGATCACCAAGGTACCTCATTGGCCGTTTAACTCTTAGCCTAGGTTGTCTGACCAAGCTGGCAAAGTTGGACGGACAAGATGGTTTGCGGCACTTATCTGCGACCGTTCGATGGAACCTTAGGGTTTAAGAGGTGCGCAAGCATCCTCTTTGGGCAAGACCGAATTCACACATAGGCGCCAATTTTGGTGGGACCGATTGGTCACACATGAAGGCGGCCTGTTGCTGTGTACGTCTATACCTCTCTGTCCCATGAAGGCTTGATCTAGGCCACTCAAGTTGACTGGCAAAGATGAGTGGTCGTGATCGATTTGCGATAGAAATCCTTTGCCGCAAAGGATTTGAGAACCGCGTGACATGCCTCCTTTGAGCAAGCGTTTCGAGGTGCTCGGCCATGGTTGGCCTAGGCCGGTCGATCACATGCATAGGTGGGCCCACGGTGATCATGGTGATACTCTTGGTACCTCTTAAGTCTATATCTACACCCTCCGTATAGGCTGGCGAAGATGGATGGTCATGATCAAACTGCGACATATATGTAATGCCGCAAACCCTAATTAGGATTTTGAATCGGTCACGCGCACGCAACTTGGACCAAAAGAATTGGAAAGTTGTGTTTCTCCTTTGGGAGGACCGACCATGTGGGGCCCATATTGGGCCGATGGTGAACATGTGTGTACCTGTCCGATGGTTCTAGGCGCGATCTAAGCCATCCAAACATGCCGGCGAAGTTGGATGGTTGTGATCGATTTAAGACGCTAGTGGAATTTCCACGACCCCTTAAGCATCACGCCATCCTCACTTCGAGCAAGCGTTTTCTGCTCCATGGCTAGGACGTGAGAGAGTCGATCGGGTAGGTGAGGAGTGGGCCCACCAACGTGTGCATTAACGCCTCATTGATCAATCGCGAGACGATCCAAGCCGTCCAACTAAGCTGGCGAAGTTGGACGGTCGCGATGTCTTTGGAAGTCTTTGCTCGTGCGAGCCACTCCAAGGCAAAACGAATTAGCTCAACCACCCTACTTCAGGACTAGCGTTCGATGGGTGTTTTGGGAGTATAGCATGTGTTCGACCGGCTAGGGCAAAAACGGGCCCGTTGGTGGTCATTACGGTGATCGCCTGCTTCTGCTAGGGTTCGTCTAGGCTTGTTAAATTGCGCGGACAACTCATGTGGTCGTGATCATTTCTGAGACTGATTTGGACAGTCTAGATTTTCTTTAAGGAAATTAAGCATGCTCGATCGGCTAACCAAAGCGCGTCGATGCGAGACTCTCTGTCAGAGAGTGATGTAGCCTGTATGGGTATTTCATGCATTTCTCAATATTGGCACGGAGATTCATGCTACTCTGCTGAGAGTGAGAACTCAGTCGTCATGTCATGTCAATGATGAGAGTTTGGCTGAGAACACATCATGGAAAATACCATGCAAATCATGCATTAGTTGTTAATGTTAGTAAAATTCACAGAATATTTGGGATTGCTGTTGCACGCACCATTCTAGGTGAATTTTGTGTATTTATTGAATTGCTTCAAATAAATAATGTGAAGAGGTTTTTGCACTCATTACTTCTTAATCAGCTTTCCCTTTGCAGGGTGACAGCACGAAAAAATAATGGTTTTACAATTTTAGCCATGAACTAAAATCATCCATCAACATTAAGTCCCCTGCCTAGCACATAATGGTTGCATTATTGTGGGGTAGACATGAGATGTTGACGTATATAACGTAAAAAGGCAAGATAAAGGAAGTTTACCTGGAAGGACTCTGGCCGGTCACGTTAGCAATCATCCGCGCGAGTATGCCAGGCGTGATCGTGGGCCTTGGTGGGACCGGTTTCCTTCCTTGAGTGTTTGAGCCAAGAAGGGAGTCCCTCTTCTATTAGAATTCCTCAATTTTACTGGTGTATAAAAGGGATGCTAACCCTCATATTTTCCTTATTTCCTCCTTTTTTGTTATTCGTCTAGCTCCTCCCATCCGTGGCTTTGCTTTGCCACGGCCGCCGTTGCCACCACCTTCGACGCCATTGGATCTTCTTTGTCGTTCTTTGTCATCCGTCCGTCAACGAGGTAGGTGCTTCAGCTTTTTTTTTATTGCATGCAGAACCTAGCCTTAGGTCGTGACTTGACCCGCCCATAGAAGAACCGTGCCACTTACCTTTTGCGTAGCGTACATGCAACCCTGGACGAATCGTGGGTCCCACCGTATGCATGCTTTGGTCAAACATGAGTCCACTGTTTGTTTACCACAATCAAACGTCGGCCTTACTATGCTTGCTTTGCTCGAACGTGGACGCGGGCCCGTTGTGCTCGTATTCTCCCACGACCGAACATTGATATAATCAAGTCCCCGGGATAGAGTCCGGCCCGTTTCTTGGACTAGATGTGTTTCCTTTTACCGCACGGTGGCTCCCTTCAGATATATTCGATAAGCATTTCTCGTCACTATCCCGTATTTGTAGCCTTTATAGATGATAAGTAAAGACTCATTCTCTTCCCAGGGTCCTATTGGTTTGTGAAATATAAAGAATATTCCAAAACTCTTTTCCCATCGCAGAAACATCTCCTTATCTCTTCCTGCAGAATCTCATGGAGGCAGCTGGCAAGGAATACTCTGGTACTTCTCCAGAAAGGAGCTTCGAAGTCAATAAACCTGAGGCCGGTGACACGTTCGAGGAGGTGATGGCTAGAATTGATCTCCCTCTTCGCGAGGCTGATCGTGCTATACGGGGCATGTCTGTTCTACACTTGCGCATCGCTCGAGAACGTATTCAAACTCTCTTAGCTTCAATCGATAGGGAGGAGAAATGACGACACGATGAAGCGTCGCTACTACAACCGGAGAGAGCAAGAGATGAGAGGTTTGCAGCACGGCTGAAAAGGCGAAGGGTTGAACATGAACGGCCTCCAAAGGAAGATATATGTGATTATTCGATCCGTGATGGTGTGATAATCCTCGATTCTAACACGGATGAACCCGAGCATAGGTTTTCAGCACAATCTCTGCAGTGGCCCTTGGAGAAGGTATGGAAGCTTTCCCTACTGAGGATGTTGTCAAAGCGGAGAACATTGTTGCAGAAATATCCGAAGTGGAAGCTGAGGCAGATCCGAAGGAAGAAGCAGTAGCGACCCACGATGATGTTGAAGCAGACTTCAGCGATGGGGAAGACACAATCGATCTCCTTGATGACTAAATCTTTATATTCCTTCTCTTTTCTTCTTTTATGAGTATTTTCTCGTAATTTGCGAACATTTTCTCCTTGTACTCAGTGGCGGCTGAGTTCAAGGTCTTCTTATTTTTTTCTTGCTCGTTTGAACAAGGGTTTTTATCTATGTTATTTTTGAGACAAATCTTTCATTAAGACTGCATCTGAGTCTTCTCGGGTTCAATGGTGTGCCTTCATATGATTGCATGTGATTCTTGTGATAAAAGAAGTAATGCCATAATAAAATACCACAAACCTGTCTGCGCTCTCCTGGCGTAAGTCTGATTCTGTTGGAGTAGACTGCTCAAGGTGTTTTCCCCTTTTTCTCTGTACATATTCTATTCCTCCAACATTTTCAGAAGATACGAAAGATTTCTTTTTAGGGTTTTCTTTCTGGGTAATGATGATTTAGGATGAATTTTGTGTCATGCCTAGGGGTGAAGAAATTCCTAAAGGAAATAATACTTTGATTAATTGAAAATTGAAACCCTAATAATTATGAAAGCAAACAGTGCAATCATTTTGAGGAATTACAAACATCGCATTGAAGGGAAATTTTTGGAGGAACTTCTACGGAGAATACTGGAGGAAAAGGGTAGCACAGTGCTTTTAGGTTGTATAGGGCTTGAGCCATCGTGAGTGAATAATCACGCCCTCGAGCTCGTCAGCGTTGATGATCTTGCAATAGCCGCATAGGATGACATCTGCCACCAGGTACGGTTCATCCTCCTTTGCTGTTGGCAAATCAGGTTGAGCGGTCATCTTCACTGTTACGTTTCCAACTTGAAATGTGGTCACCTTCACTACCATATCTCCAATTCGAAACGGGTTTGGACTTGGTACAACTCCTTGATTCTGTGACGTGTTGTCTCTGACTGCTTCCAAGCTCTTGGAAAAACGCTTGAAAGGACCAGGACCCCACTCACATCTCCTAGTGGCGGTTAGATTGTTGATCGAAACAAGTCCCCGATCCTCAGCAGGAAGAGGTTTTACTGTTTGTAAAAAGGGTTGTTCAATGAGACTTACTTGGGATCGGAACCTTTTAAGGTATGAGTTTGGGCTTTCTCCAGGAAGTTGCGTCACATTTGCAAGGTTGACACGACAACAAATAATCTTCAGGATTTGACGATTCATTGGAGATTCTCTCAGGTATTGAAATCGGCAAAGGACACACTCCAAGTGCTGCTTTGTTGTCGTGTATCCACGGGCGTCCCAGGACCATGTCGTAATTCGGATACTATTTTACTATGTAAAATTTAGCCTGTGTTAGAGCATCACCGATTTTAACTTCAAGGTCAATGCATCCACAGGCGTCTCTGAATTCTACTTCTGAGCCCCTGATCACGGTTGGGCTGCGAGTAGCTTCATGTTTCGAAATCTTTGCGGCTCTCAGAGTCTTGACGGTGACGATGTTGAATTCGGAGGCTGCGTCAATCAATGTGCTGTCGAACTCGACATCCTTCAAACGAGTGACGGTCAAGAGTCCCCAGTTCCCCTTGCTAGTTGCATCTTCCAGGAAAGACTGAGTTTTCGTTGCTTCCCTTTATGGATATAAGCGCTTACCTGACACAATGCGGTTGAGGGATGCAAAGATGTCTTGACGCTGTTCCTTGGAGAAATACAAGATTTCACACAAATGTTCCATCATAGACTGTACAGTCTTGTAAACAGAATCCCCAGAGATCATGCAGCTCCTAATAGGAAGAGGATCCCTATGAACACCTTCGTTTCTTAACTGGAGCTCTCCTGCCTCCACCTTTTCTCTGAAGATGTGTTTCAATTTGTTGCAATCCTTAGTCGGGTGATGGACGAATCTATGATAATGACAATATTTGGGATTTGCCATCTCTTCCTCGGTCGGCGGACGTCTGATAGGAGGTAGCATGATCGCGTTATCTTGAATCCACGCTTCTAAGAGCTCTATGACTTCATTCATTGGGAAGGGGAAGTCTATGACTGCGTCTCCAGCTTCTTGCACAGGAGTTTTGTCCGCGCTCTTTTGGGACGGAGTTGTCTGCGCTGGTGCTACACGTTTAGGTTGTTGTTCTGCTGTCGGGGCTTTCCTTTTTCCTCCTTCGCCCACCACACTCATAGAAGGACCGGTGTTATATTGCTTGTTAATGAGACGTCTGCTTCCTCGACTCTCACGTGCATATTCGTTTCGAAAAATTCTGGTTCTTTCCAACAATGCTGGGGCCGTAGTGGTTGAACGCTTAGCGGCTTCATGGAGCTCGGAAAATGTTTGAAAGCCCAGATTCTCCAATAAAGCACGGTATATGGGCACCATTTCATTGATACATGACTCCACCAATTGGCGTTCGGTGACATTCGGATCATGACAATCCAACGCTTGAATCCTGAACCTCTTAACGAAGTCGTTTACATGTTCGTTGTTTCGTTGAAACATTCTTCCTAGATCTGAAAAGGTGATCTGCTCAGACACGAAGAAATACTTTCTGTAGAAGGCACTGACCATCTCGCTCCAATTGGATATGTTGTTAGGCGCGATATTGTTGTACCAGGTGTACGCTCTTCTAGTAAGTGACTTTGAGAACTCTTTCAGGCGGAGAACATGATTATATTCGTGTTCCCCTAAAGATTCCAAAAATCGGGAGATGTGTTCACGAGCGTTACTAGTACCATCATAAAGGGGAAACTGAGGAGAGGTGTATCCTCTTGGCAGGGGAATCCGTTGTACATCCTGAGGGTATGGTGGTTGATGCTGGTGCACGTCCGCATGATTTCCTTTGCCCCGGTTTTGGAGGAGTTGCTCCAGGTCCACACGTGTAATGAAGTTGGATGGATGGTCTCTTTCTCTTGGGCGTGCATGAGCGTCACGAGCTTCTTCATCCATGTAGGCCCGCGCCGTTGAAGTGCCTGCTCCGGGTGTACTGAAAACGTTCCTTGTTGGCTCCAGGGACTGTCGTGACCTTTGTGGAAATCGTTCGGTTAAAGTTTTGAGAAAAGTAAGTACCTCCTTCTGAGTTGCGGCAATATCCGTTTGGGCTCTAGCAAGAACTTCCTGCCTTTCCATCAAATCCACAATGGTAATAGGGGGTTGTCCTCCTCTTGTTCCTCCAGCCCCTCGTCCTGACGGAGGAGTAGCGGTTTCCCCGGTGACGATTGGAGGCGTTACACTTGAAGAAATGCCGGGATTTGTGGCTGCTCTGGCTCTGGTGATGGGAGGTGTCACGCCTACTGGAATATCTCCTGCTCCACTGGTGTTGGTGGTAGAACAGATGGTTCCACGAGATGTATTGGTCACATTCTGCACGGCATCTCCACTGACAGAGACATCGACACCGAGAGTGTTGTCGACGCTAGTTCCATCGGAATTGATTGCTTCTCCTGACCTAAGTTCCACCATCTTGAAATCGGGATCGAAAAATGAAATTGGTAATTTGGAAATTGATATTGCAAATGAGAGATTAATCTCCCACTGTGGTCGCCAATTGTTTATGGGTGAAAACTGTTTCTGCGGTTTTTGGTAAATTTGGGTGTGTGTGGATGAGAAACGAATCTAAACCCTAAACAAATTCACTGCACGGGAGTGCTTTTGATTCGAGAGATCAATCTATACATTTCTGGCCTAAACCAAGAAATGGCCGTTCTAGACTTGTTTCGGTCACAAAGTGAAGGAGATGGGGTTGATCTTAGGGAGGGAAGCGAAGAAGGTGTTGAGATTGTGAAGGTGTTGGATGTTTATGACTTGTATCAGAATGGTGATTTCTGGATACTGTGACAACACTTGGTTTCTCTGTGTTCGTCTGTTGTGTTGGAAATAGGTTAAGGAACCTATTTATACAAGTCATTGAGCGTAAACCCTCATCTCATAGGAAGTGGAGGAAGTTGAGTGATGGAGTAGTGGGGTCGTGTGGGTGATTGCATGATCACGTCTTAGCCCACTTCCCTCATCATCTTAACCGTCCATACCTCCTTACACGTTCTTTTGATGGCGCGTTGCACGCTGCACGCTGTAAACCGCCAGACCAATACCCCAGTAAGTATCCCCCAGTTTGTGACATGCTTGATGTCTTCGAATGAGTGGATCATGGGACCCACAAGAAATAGCATACGGTGCTAGATTAAATAACTGAGTTATTTAGGAAGTCGATATTCATGAAATATCGTGTATACTTTATGCATGTAATGCATCGAATACAATCAATATGTATGAAGCATTGTTGTTTTAGAGCTTAAAGGAGTAAGTCGCGGATTAAGCGTCTTAAAATAGCTGCATGCCCAACCATCTTCGAGTGATTGTTTGGAGGCCGCATGGGCGGGCCATCCCTTGGCTGATCACTCCTTGTGGTAGAGTGACGGGCGGTGATCACCAAGGTACCTCATTGGCCGTTTAACTCTTAGCCTAGGCTGTCTGACCAAGCTGGCAAAGTTGGACGAACAAGATGGTTTGCGGCACTTATCTGCGACCGTTCGATGAAACCTTAGGGTTTAAGAGGTGCGCAAGCATCCTCTTTGGGCTAGACCGAATTCACACATAGGCGCCAATTTTGGTGGGACCGATTGGTCACACATGAAGGCGGCTTGTTGCTGTGTACGTCTATACCTCTCTGTCCCATGAAGGCTTGATCTAGGCCACTCAAGTTGACTGCCAAAGATGAGTGGTCGTTATCGATTTGCGATAGAAATCCTTTGCCGCAAAAGATTTGAGAACCGCATGACATTCCTCCTTTGGGCACGCTTTTCGAGGTGCTCGGCCATGGTTGGCCTAGGCCGGTCGGTCACATGCATAGGTGGGCCCACGTTGATCATGCTGATACTTTTGGTACCTCTTAAGTTTATATCTACACCTTCCGTATAGGCTGGCGAAGATGGATGGTCATGATCAAACTGCGACATATATGTAATGCCGCAAACCCTAATTAGGGTTTTGAATCGGTCACGCGCACGCAACTTGGACCAAATGAATTGGAAAGTTGTGCTTCTCCTTTGGGAGGACCGACCATGTGGGGCCCACGTTGGGCCGATGGTGAACATGTGTGTACCTGTTCGATGGTTCTAGGCGCGATCTAAGCCATCCAAACATGCCGGCGAAGTTGGATGGTTGTGATCGATTTAAGACGCTAGAGGAATTTCCACGACCCCTTAAGCATCACGCCATCCTCACTTCGAGCAAGCATTTTCTGCTCTATGGTTAGGACGTGAGAGAGTCGATCGGGTAGGTGAGGAGTGGGCCCGCCAACGTGTGCATTAACGCCTCATTGATCAACCGCGGGACGATCCAAGCCGTCCAACTAAGCTGGCGAAGTTGGACGGTCGCGATGTCTTTTGAGACTGTCTTTGGCAGTCTTTGCTCGTGCGAGCCACTCCAAGGCAAAACGAACCAGCTTAACCACCCTACTTCAGGGCTGGCGTTCGATGGGTGTTTTGGGAGTACAACATGTGTTCGACCGGCTAGGGCAAAAACGGGCCCGCTGGTGGTCATTACGGTGATCGCCTGCTCTTGCTAGGGTTCGTCTAGGCTTGTTAAATTGCGCGGTCAACTCATGTGGTCGTGATCATTTCTGAGACTAATTTGGACAGTCTAGATTTTCTTTAAGGAAATTAAGCATGCTCGATCGGCTAACCAAAGCGCGTCGATGCGAGACTCTCTATCAGAGAGTGATGTAGCCTGTGTGGGTATTTCATGCATGTCTCAATATTGGCACGGAGATTCATGCTACTCTGCTAAGAGTGAGCACTCAGTCGTCATGTCATGTCAATGATGAGAGTTCGGCTGAGAACACAACATGGAAAATACCAGGCAAATCATGCATTAATTGTTAATGTTAGTAAAATTCATAGAATATTTGGGATTGCTGTTGCACGCACCATTCTGGGTGAATTTTGTGTATTTATTGAATTGCTTCAAATAAATAAAGTGAAGAGGTTTTTGCACTCATCACTTCTTAATCAGCTTTCCCTTTGCAGGGTGACAACACGTAAAAATAATGGTTTTACAATTTTAGCCATGAACTAAAATCCACCATCAACAATTATCATAAGATGTCTTTAGATCTACAAACATTTCTAAAGATCCCCTTCGAAACTTCGATCTAGTTTGAGTGAATCTTATATCAGAAGAGAAGATTCTCAAGCATAAACAAACTAGGTGCAATCAAAGTTCAATAACTGTTAGTCAATCAAATCAATCGAAAACTAATAATAAACTGCAATTATCTAGTTTCCCACCAACGGTACTCGTAGAACTTCCCATCCCCAAAGAAGTCTTTAAAACGAGCGGTCGTAAGAGATTTCTCCTAATTAGGGTACTTTCCTCTCCGAATAGACGGCTCCACCAGTAACAACATAACAAGGTAGTTTTGATGGCTCTGAGGATTAGTTTGCTCGAAATGCAAACTTCAATATTTATATTGACCAAGGAAGTTTGGACACCAAGGAATTTCCAAAACTGAAAATATTCTCAAGATATGCAATGTATTTCCAAATTCCGTTTCCATAATTCCTGGAAATGCTTTGTCCAAATATTGACCGAAATCTCAGTAGAAATTCTCCAATTGGTAAATGCACATTACCAATTTTTATTTTCTAAAGATATGCATTTTAATTGCTGGAAATTAAAAGCATATAAAACTAAAAACCTTAATTAAAAGATTCTCAATTTATTTCGATCTGGGATTCTCCTTTAGCTATTAAGGAATATCTTTGAACAATAAAAGATAAGAGTTACTGCACATGTTCAAAGTATGTCAACATCTTTACTTTGTAAATCCTTTTTCATATTTACAATCTTGGAACCGATTTGCCACACTTCCAAACAAGTTTAAAATTGGTTCATCTAACTTCCAAGAACTATGTGATTGATTATCCTATCAAATCACCAATCATGGGTTTCACGGTTCTACCAAAACAAGTTTCGGTTCTACCTCCATGTGGGTACTAGGATCGATCACACTAGCTTTCCAAAATTTGGTTGACTAGGTACTAGGATCGGTTACCACATATTTATGGTATTTAACTTGCAATCGGATGCACAAATCATAGGATCGGTTACCAATAACTAAGACTTGTTGCACCTCTTACAAGGATCGATTCCACACACTTGTGATCGGTTGAACCTCTTACTAGGATCGGTTCCCCAATGTCTAGAGTTGGTCATACCAATTATAACATATCGATCATACCATCTCAGGTGATTACTTAAGATCGGTTTCACTAATAAACGTCATACCAATACAAAAGTCAGGCCTTGTGAATAGTTTTACCAAGATACATAAACAAGTTATGAGCGGTTATACTAAACACACATATTGGTAATCCAAAGATTTGCAATGAATAACAATACCAATAAGCCTAGCGATTTCCCTTTCGATTCACAAACAAGTTTATGAATTGTACTTCCTTTAAACGAATGTAAAAACATTGTTTCCTAGGACGAAATCTTCACCCATACCCATACATAATCACAATAGCATTCATACGATTATGTCGATGTCTTATGTATGAAGTTCAAAAGATAGACGTTATACTTCGTATTGTAATTCCTTAATACTACGTCTAACTAGAGTATAATCATTCACAGCTTCGCAGTTATGTTTTCAATATGCACGACTTGAAAGATACGTTAGGAATGAAACAGTTCAAGTCAAATATTACTAACCTCAAGAGGAAGGATGATGTCGTCGTTGTGGCTCCTTACTTCTTCACATTCTTCAAGTCTTCACGTAATACTTGTAAGTCTCATATCCTAATAACTTTATAGTAAACCTATACGAAGTTGAGTCTAGTAAATAATCAAGCGACTCTTTAAATGAGTTTTGGTTCACTAAAATATGACAACCAAACTTGACATACCAACGCTTGGTGGGTTCAACCGAGCTATGCTCTAACAAAACTGATCAAGGTAGAAATATCACCATTGTAAGACCACCTTAGAGAATATTTTTGTATCTTAGAAATCACAGTCAAAACATGTGCAATTGAAAACCTTAATACATTTGTACAATCTACACAACAAAACCAACCAAAATTAGATCAAATCAATACCGTAGATAACATTCAACCAAATCAAATTCTACTTTATGGTCAAAAATTATAATAGGGAAGTATATTGACACAAAAACAACCATAGGATCTACTTACAATGAGCATCAGTTGCAAGCTCATTAATTTTCCATGTGATAACACGTACTTTAGGTCTTTGTACATTCCCCTATTAAGCATGTGAAGAATATCGTATAAATTTTGTATTCCAGTGGTTGTACATAATTCTTTAACACTTTCACTACATGAGTATGACAAATATTTACATGCGTGATGGAGCTACTAAATTTACTCCATCCTCTTTCTCAGAATTATAAGCTAGCACAACCAAAGCATCACTGTAGGGTGCAATTGATAAAATCATCATATGCCACATGTCTTTAGGTAGACTGGTGCATGTTTAAGCAGTCAACTTTATTATAGCAGTTTTGACTAATGTACCCCTCCAAGAGAGTATTATCCGGATTGTATTGAGAATATTGTTAGCATGAACTTAGCACAAAAAATATACTAATTTATGTGTACAATTTATGGACCTGCGAATATAAGTGAGGTAGAAAGAGCTCAGGGTGTGGGGATCCTGTTGGCCTCTCAATAAATGTGATGCACTATTTAATTGTTGTGTCATATACTTTCACCCAAGTATTATTAGCCAATGAAATCAATGCAGAGTATTCTAATTCTTCTTCTTATTATTATTATTCTCAAGTGGATGGATGAACACAAAAAGGCAAGAACATAAATATGTTACAGGAGTGGTAAGCTGGACCGATTAGTTGTTCTAAAAAACAAAACAAAAAGTATGAATTATACACATCAGTGAGGATACGTTGATTTGTAGACAAAAACATCGATAGGTTCAATTCTATCTACATACGAAGTAAGGGAAGTGTCATATTACAACTGTATGGTGAATAGGGAAACAAAACACACATGTGAATTGAGCAATATAGGCTTTGAGGAGGGTCTCCATAACAATTTACAATGTGGCAGCACCCCCAGCTTAACCCACTTCACTACTAACTTCGATATTATATGTTCCATTAGCCTCTACAAAGATCAAAACATTAAAATAGTACCCACAAACTCCCGGATCAATCTTGGCCACCAATTGACTTTTTGATCCCAAAGTCAAATACCGCTACTTTTTGTAGACAAAAACACCCGTAGGTTCAATTCCTCTACATAAGGATTAGGGGCAGTGTAATACTGCAATTGGGTTGTGAATAGAGACACAAAACACACATGTGAATTAGGGGCTTTGAGGAGGGTCTTCATAATAATTTACAATGTGACAGTACGCCCAGCTCAACCCACTTCAATATTATTATATATTCCATTAGCCTCTACAAAGACTAAAGCATTTAAATAGTACCCACAAACTCCCATATCAATCCTGGCCGCCAATTAACTTTTTGATCTCAAATTCAAACACTACTATTTTTTGTAGACAAAAACATCTGTAGGTTCAATTCTCTCTACATACGGATTAAGGGCAGTGTCATATTGCCACTGGGTGGTGAATATGGACACAAACACAGGTGAATTGAGCAATAAGGGCTTGAGGAGGGTCTCCATAAAAATTTACAATGTGACACTACCCCAGCTCAACACACTTCGCTACTAACTTCAATATTATATATGCCATTAGCCTCTACAACGATCAAAGCATTCAAATAGTACCCACAAACATCCGGATCTATCCTGACCGCTAATTGACTTTTTGATCCCAAAGTCAAACACCACTATTTTCTATAATATTGATGATGAAAGACAAATAATAAAAGAAGCAGGAGATGTTTGAAGGCCTTGCTTTGAAAAAATATCCTTACATTATCTTCCACGCATGTAAGGATGTATGGGGGCGGCTTTGGAAATGTGCATTTTGTAATATTAACATCCTTATGCACATCGACTTTATTCTTCACTGTATAACCTAGGGGAAATGTGGAGAAGGTAAATAAGGAAATGCGATGTAGCTGGCAATATGTTGTATTTAAATGGTAGAACATAAAATCCTAGTTTGAGTTTTAGATAAAAATCTGTTTATAATAAAATCTTATATATCGCACCGTACTGAAAACACAAACTAAGTAAGAAAAGCAAATGTATTTTTAGATAGACAATAGATACTTAACTATGCCTTTAAAGATACAATATTCCAAGTAAAGTTTTACTCCCAAGAAAGTTTATAGAAATGATTGATGCATACAAAGGAAGGAATGTGTTGAAAACATTATGATTTATGTATTAATGGAACTGCTATGATGTCGACTCATGTTATTGCGACACTGGAATTATGGTTGCATCCTTTAGAAAATTAATTGAAAAACGGGAGTCTAGCAACCACACCCAATATTTCACTTAGCAATCTGTATGGACAAACTCCAATATACTTTTAAGAGAATCAACTAGACAGTCAGACTCAATCTTAATAAAAGTATATCAAAGAGTTATATGTCACTTTCTTGATTCAATACTTACTCAAGCAAATAGAAATCTGTGAGTCTAATTGAATACAAGAGAAATCACTTGAACGGTACCAAAGACTAATGTTCAAGGATCAATCAATTTCAATCAGCAACCAAAGGTTGGATTTCCCAATTGATCGATTCAACGCACAACCTATGATATTTCAATTATATAACAAAATATAATGTGAAATAGAAATAACACAGACACCAGAAGTTTTGTTAACGAGGAAACCGCAAATTCAGAAAAACCCCGGGACCTAGTCCAGATTGAACACACACTGTATTAAGCCGCTACAGACACTAGCCTACTACAAACCAACTTCCGTCTGGACTGTAGTTGAACCCCAATCAATCTCACAGAGATCCAAGGTACAGTTGCGCTCCTTACATCTCTGATCCCAGCAGGTACTACGCACTTGATTCCCTTAGCTGATCTCACCCACAACTAAGAGTTGCTACGACCCAAAGTCGAGGACTTTAATAAACAAATCTATATCACACAGAAAAGTCTACAGGAATAGATAAATATGTCTCCCACAGAAATACCTACGAGTTTTGTTCCGTCTTTTGATAAATCAAGGTGAAAAGTAACCAATTGATAACCCGGACTTATATTCCCGAAGAACAGCCTAGAATTATCAATCACCTCACAATAATCTTAATCGACTAGCGAAAGAAGATATTGCGGAATCACAAACGATGAGACGAAGATGTTTGTGACTTCTTTTATATCTTGCCTATCGGAGAAATCAATCTCAAGCCAATCTTACGATTGTACTTAGTACGATAGAAACAAAGAAGATCGGATCACGCAACTATAGAGAAAATAGTTGGGTCTTGCTTCACAATCCCAATGAAGTCTTCAAGTCGTTAACCTACAGGGTCTCGATAGAAACCTAAGGTTAAAGGAGAATCGACTCTAGCTAATACAACTAGTATCACACGAAGGTGTGGGGATTAGGTTTCCCAGTTGCTAGAGTTCTCCTTTATATAGTCTTTCAAATCAGGGTTTGCAATCTAAGTTACCTTGGTAACAAAGTATTCAATATTCACCGTTAGATGAAAACCTGATAAGATTCGAGCTAATATCTTTCAACCGTTAGATCGAACTTAGCTTGTTACACACAAATGAAATGCACGTTTATCTAGGTTTGTGTAACCGTACCTAAACATGTACACTTAGTTGGTTCAACAGTAGTTAACCAAATGGTTATCCATATGAGCACTTTCATATCAACCATATTCATCTTAACCATAACTAGTTCAAATGACTCAAGAGAACTAGTTAGCGAGTTGTTCAATTGATTAGATCTCATAGAAGTATACAAGACACAATTGAAGCAAAAACGATTTGATTCACTCGAATCAATTCATGAACTTTATAGCCACGGTTTGCAAACATGCATTCCTTAGTTTATATAAGTTTAAGTTCACGAATAATCATTTTTACAAAATAACCCACTTAAGTACGCATACTAGTACGCGGACTTAAGTACCCGGAATATTAACACATTGTTCACAAACTCCAGCAGAAATTCACGGGATGTGAACTTCCGACAGTGCGCGTACTGGTATGCGGACTTCAGTTTCGGTTTTCCTGAGCTGCAAAGTACGCATACTTTGGTTCAAGGAATAAGGACTTACACATGTATGAGTTATCACACAATGTTTATATCCATTCAAGGTTATATATTCTAAACTCTCATTTAAATCATTGAAACATTCTTAGAGGACGTTATATAGTTGTTGTTCACAAGCTATTTTTCGTCAAAGGAATTTTCAAGTAATCGAAACTTAATATGACTTTCGTCACTAGTAAAGATGAACTTGGCCAAAGCGAAAGCTTACCAACACATATTTCGAGAAATAGATAAGCGAGATAAACTCGGCTTGAAATAGCAAATGTGTATAATCAAAGTGTATATAGCAATACGACTATTGTCTCAAGATAGGAGATAGAGTAGATAGACTTTTGAGTGATAGATAAGTTCAAGTCTCCATATACCTTTTAGTCGATGAAGTTCCACCTTTTCCTTGAGTAGTTCTTCGTCTTTATATGATGATCACCATGGAGTCTAGAGCTCAACTACACTTTGTATCCTAGTCCGAGACTTAGTTATAAGTAGACTAGAAATCAAGACTTATAGTTTTGGCAACTAAACTTGACAACAAGCTTGAGATAGCAATGCTTCCGAGTTCGACCGAGCAGTGCTCTAACAATCTCCCCCTTTGTCAATTTTAGTGACAAAACTATCAATACATATGGAATACAAAATAAATAAATAAACTTTTGTAGATTCTCTTCCACATGCATGATCTCCTTGGTTCTTCAACATTACTCAAAATCTTCGTCACTTCCAAGTACTCCAATGATTCCAAAGGTTGTAAGTTTAGTATCATCGTTGTTGAAAATCCGTAGCTATAACAATGAGAAAACAAGAGTTCTCAATCATTGTTACACAATGTCATAGTATTATTACACAACATCAAAGTTCAATTGTATCACAACTTCGACAACAATACTATGGTGATATGTATCACTCCCCCTTAGTCAATACTCCATCTCACATGGAAACCACTCCCCCTTACATAATGATCCGAAAACCATATGTAGTTGTAGTGTGAACTACACATTAATTCTCCCCCTTTTTGTCAATAAAATTGGAAAAGGTACGAAAACTAGTGGGATCCTAATGAAATTTTCACAGAGACATTTCATGACCAAAAGAAAGCACATATCAACTTTTTAGATGCCATCATATAGCCGAAGCTAAATGCATTCATCAAGGAGTTTATAAAGATACAAGATAACCCCTATAATATTCCACAACCGCACTCCCCACAAAGATTTGGCAATTAAGCACAAGTTCAATTAAGAACTCTCCCCCATAAAATGTCATTCCCGAAAGAACAACAAGAGCGACCTTACTTTCACAAGAAAAGAAGGATTTCTTTGGACATAACAAATCACATACTAATATGAATTTGAATCCAAAATACTCAATTAAATTAACCACAAGAAAACCCATGATTAATTTAATCGAAAATGCTCAACATAAGAGAACTTACGGAGCTGCACAATATATACATAAAAATATGGATCAGGGAAGATCAATACTGCGGAATATACAAGGATTCATTCTATTTCCTATCACTATTTGCACAATGACATACAATAGACATAATCCTTGTAAACAAAAGTTCATCCTATCTTCCATCAATATTTGCATAATGACATATAATAGGCTTAACACTTTTGTAATGTCAAAAGTTCATTCATTCTTTTATCAATACTTGCATATCGACATATGAAGGACTTCACTTTTGACAAAGTATGGGAAAATCATAGTTCACGGACGCCAACACACATATCCCATAACATATTGCAATATATAAAACCATAAAGACTAATACTGCAAAAAATCATCTCCCAAACAACTTTAGAATTTAAACAAATAACCTAAAAACAATGAAGATGAAAAACGTTGGACATAGCTATGTGTAATCACAATAACGGTTATTCCAAACTCTAGTTATTCTACTTTAAAAAAACACAAGATATAAAATTCTCATCAGAAGATTTACTAGATATAATAAAATCAAAGTTCATTGAGAACCTCATACCTTTCAATGAATCCATCAAAGAAGGTATCACTGATTTTCTTTACTCTCTTGACCGTAGACACTCCATGTTCTTGAGTTAGAACACTAACCTTACGATCAACAACCCGAGCAAGCTGTCTAGCCTTGAAACAGTACATGATGAGCTTCTTTTGATTCCGTATCAGAATATTTTGAGCTCCACACCAGTCCAACCATCCTGCTTTAGGCTGGTGTTCGGTGGTTATTTGGGAGGCATGGTATGTATTCGACCAACCAGGGCATAAACGGGCCCGCTGGTGGTCATTAAGGTGGTAGCCTGCTCCTGCTGAGGATCGTCTAGGCTGGTTAAATCATGCGTCCAACTTGCGTGGTCGTGATTGTTTCTGAGACTGATATGGACAGTCCAGATTCAAATATGCTCAATCGGGCTAGTATAACACACCGAGAGATGTATGCTCAATCGGGCTAGTATAACACCGAGAGATGTATGCTCAATCGGGCTAGTATAACACACCGAGAGATGTATGCTCAATCGGGATAGTATAACACACCGAGAGATGTATGCTCAATCGGGCTAGTATAACACACCGAGAGATGTAGCCTATACGGGTATTTCGTGCATGCCTCACTATTAACACTTGGAGATTCGTGTTACTCTGCTGAGAGCAACACTCAGTCGTCATGCCGCACTAATAATGAGAGTTCTGTGGGAACAGCACAGGAAATACAAGGCTAGTCATGCATTAATTAATAATGCTATAAATTCACATGGTATATGGGATATTTGCCACATGCTCCAACCTGGATGAATTTTGTGTATTTAATTCACAGAATACTGGGATTGTTGCCACATGCTCCATTCTAGGTGAATTAGTAAAGTGAAGAAGTATTCATCACTTATCAGTGGCTTTATCCTTTGCAGGATACCAGCGCATAAATTTGGTTTTACAATTTTAGCCCTAAAATAAAATCCACCATAAACATTAAGTCCCCTGCCTAGCTCATAATGGTTACACTATTGTGGGGTAGGCATTAGATGGTGACAAATAAAGATAAAACTTTTGAGATAAAGTTAGATGTTACCAGGAGAGACGGGTCGTCCTGTCCTTGGATCATGTTACGTTCAAGAGGCGTCCAGGCGAGCGTTCCCCTAGCATGATGTCGGTCTTGCCTGCTTCGATGGATCTTTGCTATGCCTGCTTTGGTCGAGAGCCTGATTCGTTCGTGGGGCTACTGTGCCTGCTTCGCTCGATCGTGGGACTCATCATGCGCCTGCTTGATCGAACATGGGCTTTTTGTGTCTGCTTCGTTCGTGGGGCTCTCGCGCCGCTTTCGCTCGATCGTGGGACTCATCATGCGCGCCTGCTTGATCGAACGTGGGCTTGTTCGGCCTGTTTTTCCCGTACGGTTGATGTGCCTGCTCGAGTGTCATCCTTGCTACTTCGACCAAACACCGACCCTGTTATCTTGACCAAACACCGGCCTTGCCGCCTTGACCAAACACCGACCTTGCAGCCTGTTTTGCTTCGCTCGAACGTGGGACCCTGGTTGGTTGTCAATCCGTCAAAATTAATTTCACTTTCTCAATCAACTAGATATAAATATAGTATGCGATAAGAAAGAGTTCGTATCCACAGAGAGGCTTTCGTTGTTATAAAATTTCAGTTTCTAAAGTAACCAAGGGGGGATGTTTGTTGTTTTAACGAAATACTAAAGTAATTGAAAGCAAAGTAAATAATTGGAGTAATCAATAAGGAGAAGATATTGGTCATGGGATAGTATCATACACAAACATGTATTTTCATCAATGATTAGAATTGGTATTTTAATCTCGTATTTACTAAAAGTCCTAGGATACCTTGATCGCAAGTATAACCCGTTAATTCCCTGATTTCATCACAACCACATTAAAAGATGCATATGTGAATTCTTCCTAGAAAGCAACCTAAAGTGTAAAAGCACAATTAAGTTTAACTCCCTACAAGCATTAAGTTTTATAGAATAAGACTAATCAATGCAAACGAATGTGTAAAAGCACTAAACGTTTTAACAAAAGTTATGATTCACTTGTGACTAGTAGGATATATCACTACAAGCACTACCCACAATTATGCTACTTAGAATCAGGGATAAACAACTTTTTCGTATTGAAAACCCTAATATAGCTTTAGAGATGAACGCAAATCGGATTGATTCCGGACTCAACCTAACAAGTATTCAAATCTTATAACACTAGTAATTGTGAATCACAAACAATAAATTACTGAGACAAAACTAATTCATTGAATCAAATAATATGTTGGAAATCAAATTTTATCCCATAACCAATAGTATGTTTAGCTACTCATAGCTTTTGAGTTCATCATAAAAAGATTAATTGAAAAGAAGAAGATGAACAAAACCAAACCCTAGAAGCGTAAACAAAACCGGCTCTCCAAAATTCCAAGAATAATATATGATAAGTTGTAGAAGACTTTCCCTTTTATAGCTTTTCTCAACTTCTAAAATTAGGTCTAGTCTTCAAAGTCCATTAGATGAAAATCCACCAAGCCCATAAGAGAGAGAAACCCATGTAGAAAATATGTCCCAAAAGTGGTCACCTGGAAATCTGGTATTGTGGCCGGAAATTGGCCGGAAGAGTCGTCGGAAAACGTCTCAGGTGACCGGCAAAGTCCACCCGGTCACCGGTCAATGAGTCAACTCGGGTCAACTCGGTCAGACCGAGTCAAACCGAGTCAGGGAGAGTCAGGGCAGGCCAAAGCCATCTTGCCAGGCTAACCCACTGTTGCACAGGCCTAAGATCTTGCATGAGCCATAACCTATGTGATGCACCATCCTTGTGCTTCACAACAAGCATCTTGCCCAGGCCATCTCCACAAAGACAAACTTGCAAACTTCACAGTTCACTCCAATTCAACATCAGATTCTTCACTCTATAACATCGGAAACCTCGCAACACAGTGCACCACTTGCTTCTCATCTCTTCTAAGCTTAGCACCACCAATGCCATTGCCTACAGAGCCATGGTTCATAGCTTCACATGACAAGCACAGAACCGGTGATTTCCTCCTTTCTTTCTCACTGCCAGGACTTGTTTAGATGACCAGAGAATGGTGCAGTGACTGCAGCTGCAACTCGCATCATTTCATCTTCTTACACGATCCAAATAATCAGCAAAATCCATAGCAGCAACCATTGTAACAGCTGCGAACTAGGTAGTATTAAGCTGGTGGTGTTGATATGCACTAATGAGTACTCTCCCTCAGCTTCTCAATTCTTCTCAGTTCATCTCAGTTCTTCTCAGTTCATCTCAAGCTTCTATTTCTCCAAACACGTCCACCTGATCATGGCAGCAACAATTGGTAACTGTGACATACGAGATTATACTCCAATAGCTACTGGGTCTGAACTAGCCATCATCTCCTGCTCTTCTTGGTTCAGACAGTCTCACAAGCACTTTATGTGCATCTTGTTAGTGATTCATACACAGAACCTCCATCCCTGCTAACAATCATACATTTAACACAAACCCATTATTCCAATACCATCAAGGACTTCAAATATTCATCAATCTGCGCCATTTATTGTCACAAACCAACAACAACAACATCAGTTCAGACTGCATCTGAATTTCAGCTCAAAAACTCCAAATATCTCAACAACACCCATGTCTTCAGCATAATCTCTGTCTGAATTTCAGGCATAAGACAGACGCAATTCTCCTCCAATTCGAACTCAATTCAACCTGCAATTCGAGCTACAACTACCACTCATACTCGAGCCACTGATTCACCTAAACACTCAGCAGAATCCGTGACTTCAACAGCTCAATCTCTTCCCTGTTTTCTGGTCGAGAACATCATCAGATTTACTCCATCTTCCTTCTTAATTTCGAGCTCCCGTTTCTTCAAGAATAACCACCAGGACCCATTATTACAGCAGCCTCGGATCCCCTTTCCTTCCACTATTTCAGTCTTGCAATTTCACCCACAACCGATGCCAGAAAGGCCACCTTCTCTTATACCACCATCTATGTCTCCTTTGCATTCTCGGTCACAGATGGAGCTATTAGAATCCTTCCATTCTTCCACCATGATAGCTTTTTCCAGATCTAATTCTGCAATTTCTTGCTCAAACCCCTTTTGAATTCAAACCCTAACTCTCCTTCAGATCAATCCACACTCAAATCAAGTGTAACCCATCTTCATACCATCTGTGATGTACAGATTTGTAGGTCGAGAATTCAATCCCAACAACAAAGAACTTCGATTCAGACAAACCCTAAATCTGCTCATCAAACATCTTCCATCTTTGCAACATCTAGTTTCAATACTACCAATTTCCTCTCTGAGTTTCTCAATCTCTCAGTCTCATGATGCAACCATCCTCTCTCAATTTTTCAGATCGAAGAGGAAATAATGAGAAATTGATTTCTCACTGAACTTTAGGTCTTGTGTAAGAAAATGAAAGCGGATACTGACCACGATGTCTGGCAGATAAGGGGTTATGGGAGTAGGGTTATACCAGTGTCCAGTCACCTTGATAAGGGCTACCCAGTGGCACCCCTTAACATTTCTTGGTTGTCTTTTAATACTTCTCCAAAAGAGAGTTGTCCCTTAACCTTGGGTCACTCCATATATCACTTGCTCGTGAGATGACAATTTCGCCCTTTTTGCTCAAATTGGATAATTTCTTCTTCCTTTCCTCCGTGCGACTCCAGTACCTAATAACTCAAAAACACGCGTAAAGTACATAATTCACGGAAAAATAGCAAAGAAAGCGTAACTACTAGATAGTAAATTAGGTGTTTTACAACACCTATCAGACCCACTGCGTGCTTGCTTTGCTCAAAAATGAACCTTGTGTGCTCAAATGTGAATGTGGGTCCTGCAGAGAGCGTCGAAGCAGCTTCTGGAGCAAGCAGGTCCCGGAGAGCGTTGAAGTGTTGAAGCGACTTCTTCTGGAGAGAGCTGAAACGCCTTCTTCTGGAGAGAGAGCATTGAAGCAGCTTCTGCTGGAGGGAGCGTTGAAGCGGCTTCTTCTTTTGTTTGGTTTCCCCTTGCGAATTACATGCTTCTTTATTGACCATCTCTCTTGTGCTGAAGAAGTTCTTGACTGACGGCGAAGGAATTTCATACTGAGCCTCAGTACCCAAGCGTGGTCTACGTGGCTCTATCTTGTATGCCCGATGGGTCTTTTGTACGTAGTGGTCGTTGATATGGTAAAGCTCTGGATGGTATCAATCGACGAGCAACAACGGTTCTTGGCAGCAGATGTGATCAGAAGAGACTGGCAAGGAGAGGCGTGGTGGAAACTTGCAAGAACTTGGCACCCTTTATATAATAGTAGAGATCGTCTCGTAATTAGAGGGAGAAGCTGGAACCGATGGCTTTCTTGATGTTTCTTCATGGAATAGAGAAGAGGGAGACAGTCCCCTGCCCACGAGTATCCACTGAGCTTTCGACTTGATAGATGTTGTCACGCTGGGTTCATGAGGCCGTCTTTACGCCTGCGTTGCGCTTCATGGACGTCCAGGAATATCACCGGCCTTTGATAATACGTCTGCAATCTTGAGTATATCCTCGTCTTTGGACATCTTGGAATGATAGCGTGCTTGCATCTCTCTAAATTCACCATCTTTGAGATGGGCAGTGCTAAGCGTCATACTCCTTTGCCATTATCATCTTTGGATAGTGTCTTTGAGGAGTAGGGAAGTTCTTTCATGCGAATGACTTAACTAATGATGAAGCTCTTGACATGGAGAATTTGTATGTACCTCTTAAAACCCAGGTGCAATCTCCTTTGGTAACGCAACTACTTCTTCTACGGGAGACGAAATTCTGAAAGTGTCTCTCATTGATGTTGCTGCCGTCGAGCCAGACATGAAATATCTTGGACGTTGTTTCATCATTGTGGCAGTCGTGCATGCGGTACTAGAGTTGGAGTTGACGCGCAAGATGTTGTATCTCGGTGGTTTTCCTCCTACAGGAAACTGCTTACAAAAGGCTGAAGGTTGTATTGCCCGTTGGTGAAATATATGCTTCCACGAACATCGTGAGACTCTTCATTACTGGCAGGCTAGTTGTTTCTAGCAGGGCAGGTGCTGTCGCAACTGAGCGTTTAGCAGCTTCACGGAGTTCAGAGGATGTCTGAAAGCGCGGGTTTTTTAACAAAGCATGATTGACAGGTACCGCCCTATTGATGCGCAATTACACCTTGAGGTGTCGGCTCCAGTAGATCTGAAGATGTCCCGGGCCCGCTCTCATCCGGGCTGACATAATAGGCGAACCCTTTGTGATGATTTGAAGATGAAAATATTCGTTGAATCTTGTAAACGCTTCTGTTGTAGTGCGGTCAGACGAAACTTGATCCTTTCTTGACAAGGGAGTGAATGAAGCAACGAGCTAGGCTAGACCAGGTATAAAACGTCGAATGTAGTTCACCTTGACCATGAAGCTTTGGATCTCCTTCACGGTTCGCGGCAGCGACATTGTGAGGATAACTTGAGTCTTGGATTTGATTGCATCATGATCATACATCCTTATCTGGTTGTAGCCGCTACATCCATCCATGGAGGATAACATGCCATGTCCACTGGTAGCATATACCAACATGTCGATGTTAGGTAGAGTAAAATCGTCTTTGGGGCAGCATTCGTTCAAGTCTCTGGAATCCATGCAACACCTGATCTCGCGCCTGAATTGCCTCGGAGATTGTTTGACCGACTTGGATCGGAGATTATATGAATGATTACACAAGGTCTAGCTGATGGAGATAGGCCTAGGAGATTCCTCATCGTCGAGCTCATCAGTTGTGGAGTTGGTGCCATCTTTCAGCTGTCGTGGAGTGTCTAGCACTTCTTCTTGTGGCTCGTCATTGTAGTTGCGTTCCGTTGGGCGAAGAGACTGGGTAACAGTCTCCCCTGCTAATTGCTAACAGCGGTGTCGGTATACGGTCTTCCCTTTCTGGTCAAGGCTTGCCACAAAAGTTCGCTCCCTCTTAGCGTGAGCGTGGGTTGCGGCTTCACTGGATGAAGAAGAACGCCTTGTCAGCAAAGATGCATTGTGGGTTTTAGCCCTCAATGATGCGAGTCGGTCCTCCTCCTGAATTGACGTCCACGTGGGGAGTGGGATGCAATGAACTTTGTCCGATCCTTCCTGCAGAGCTTCTCTTGGTTCAAACAATTCCACTCCACATATCGGTGCATAGGGAGACAACGATATAGGGATACGAACAACTTCTTTATTCAGCATAGTCTTCATGCACGAGTGATATGTCAAAGGGATAATCCTACTGTCATAAAGCCACGGTCTCCCCAATATCATGTGGTAGTCTGGCTCCTTTTCTATGACTTTGAATTTCACCTTTGACTGGACGGGCCATACAGATAAATTCAGGTTGACATACCCGTACGTGTTGGTTTGGCTTCCCTCGAAGTCTGTCATTGTAGTAGGCTTCCGATCTTGCCTGGGCGAACCTTGGATGTGCTGAGAGTCTTGAGGGTAATCACATTCGGAGACGCTCTTGTGTCAATAAGGGCCTCTTGAACTCAGAATCCTTGATGCGTGTGGTAACATGTAGGGCATGGTTGTGACCTTCCTCTGGTTGATTGCAGCAAACGTCTCCGCCCCCTGATTCTTCAAGAGGTGTAAAAGTTCGCATAAACTTTCCACTAGAGAAGTCGCTTCCTGATCCTCCGACATTTGGTTCATAGTGAAACTATTAACTTGAGGAGGATCGTTGTGAGAATCAGTCCCCAGTGTAGGAGTCCCCATGACAGGACCGCTCATAGATGTCATCTTGATGAGGAGATAGATTAAGCCGTCTATCGCTTCTTTGATCAGGTCCATGTAGGCCCGCTCCGTTGAAGTACCTGCTTCGGGTGCGTTGAATGCGTTCCTTGTTGGCTCCAGGGGCTGTCGTGACTCTTGTGGCAATCGATCAGTTAATGTCTTAAGAAAAGTGAGTACCTCTTTCTGAGTTGCAGACATATCCATTTGAGTCTTAGCAAGAACTTCCTGCCTCTCCATCAAGTCTGCGATGGTAATGGGAGATGGTCCTTCTCTTGTCCCTCCGGCTCCTCGTCCTGATGAAGGAATGGAAGTTGTTGTTCTGGTGATCGCCGGAGGTGTTACACTTGAGGAGATTAGGGATTCGCGGCTACTCTGGCTCTGGTGATAGGAGGCGTTACACTTACCGGAACATCTCCTGCTCCGCTGGCGTTGGTGGTAGAAGAGACGGCTCCGCGAGATGTATTGACCACAGTAGCTCCACTGGCTGTGTACATCAATACCGAGAGTGTTATCTCGCACTAGCTCCATCGAATTGATTGTTGATCCTGACCTAAGTTCTACCATCTTGAAACAGATTGATGATTGAATTGAATCTAAGATCTACCCCTTCGAAATTAACAAAATTGAATTAGATTTTTAAGGAATTGACTTTACAACCGAGAGATTAACCTCCCACTGTAGTCGCCAATTGTTTATGGGTGAAAACAATTTCTGCCGGTTTTGGTAATTTGGGGTGTGTGGATGAGAAATGAATCTAAACCCTAAACAAATGCACTGCACGGGAGTGCTTGTGATTCGAGAAATCAATCTGTACAACTCTGGCCTAAACCAAGAAATGGCCGTTCCAGACTTGCTTCGGTCACAAAGAGAAGGAGATGGGGTTGATCTTAGGGAGGGAAGCGAAGAAGGTGTTGATATTGTGAAGGTGTTGGCTGTGTATGACTTGTATCAGAAAGCTGAACTGGCTTGCAGAATGTAAGCTATCAGTTCTGGTGTTTGGATACGATTGTATCAACACTTTTATACAAGTCATTAAGCCTAACCCACGTCTCTCATAGGAAGTGGAGTGATGGAGTAGTGGAGTTGTGTATTAGTGTCACACGACCAGTCTTGCCCACTTCTCCCGTCATCACTAACCGTTCATGACTTCCTGACACGTTCTTGTGATGGCGCGTTGTGCGCTGCATGCTGTAAACCGCCAGACCAATACCCCAGTAAGTATCCCCCAGTTTGTGACATGTTGATGTCTCGATTGTGTGGATCGTGGGACCCACAGAAGGTAGCATACGGTGCTAGGTTTAAATAACTAAGTTATTTAGGAAACCGATATTTATGAAATATCGCGTGTATTCTATGCATGTAATGCATTGAATATATTCAGCATGTATGAAACATCGTTGTTTTAAGGCTTAACGGAGTAAGTCACGATCAAGCGTCTTAAAACAACATCATGTCCAACCATCTTCGAGTGATCGTTTGGAGGCTGCATGGGCGAGCCATACTTTGGCCGATCACTCTTTGTGGAAGAGTGGCGGACGGTGATCATGGGGATGCCTCATTGGTCCCTTAACTCCTAACCAGAGCTTCTTAACCAAGCTGGTAGAGTTAGACGGACGAGATGATCTGTGATACTCATCTGCGACCGTTGATGAAGTTTTAGGGTTTTGAAGAGGTGCGCAAGCATCACTCTTTAGCTTGGTCGAATCCAAGCATGGGAGACGTTTTTGACATGACCGACCAGGCATACGTGTAGACGGCTTGCCGGTGTACACGTCCGTACCTTACTGTCCCATGAAAATGTGATCTAAACCACTCAATTTGTCCGGAAAAGAGGAGCGGCTGAGATTGATTTGCGACAGAAATCCCATGTCGCAAAGGAGTTGAAGACCGCACGTCATGCCTACTTCAGGCGCGCGTTTCGAGACATCCAGCCATGATTGGCCTTGGTCGATCAGTCAGGCGTGTAGATGGGCCCACGGTGATCGTGTTGACATGCTCGGGACCCTTTTAATCTACATTTACACCCTCCATCTATGCTTGCGAAGATGGACGCTCGTGATCGATTAGCGACACATGTAATATGCCAAAAACCCTAATTAGGGTTTTGTATCGGTCGTGTGTACACGACTTCAGCCTAACGGTTTGGCAGGCTATGCTCCTCCTTTGGGGAGGCCGACCATGTGGGGCCCAATTGGGTCGGTGGTGAACATGGTGATACCTGACTGACGGTCCTAGGCCTGATCTAATCCATCCAAACATGCTGGTGAAGTTGGATGGTCGTGATCAATTTGAGACCTTAGTGGAATTTCCTGCGACCCTTTAAGCATTACACCGGCCATACTTTGGGAAAACGCACGTTGCTCTATGGATAGGTCAGGAGATGGTCGACCAAGCAAGTAGAGAGGGGCCCCGCCGGTGTGCAGGACAAGCTTGTCCGACCGGTCATGGGATAATCCACACCGTCCAATCATGCCGGTGAAGTTGGACGACCGTGGCTGGTTTTGAGGCTGCCGTTGGCGGTCTTGTGCGCACAAGCTTTTCCAAGCTGCTCCACACCCTACCCAACCATCCTACTTTAGGCTGGTGTTGTAGTTATTTGGGAGGCATGGTATGTATTCGACCGACCAGGGCATAAACGGGCTCGCTGGTGGTCATTAAGGTGGTAGCCTGCTCCTGCTGAGGATCGTCTAGGCTGGTTAAATCATGCGGCCAACTTGCGTGGTCGTGATTGTTTCTGAGACTGATATGGATAGTCCAGATTCAAATATGCTCAATCGGGCTAGTATAACACACCGAGATATGTATGCTCAATCGGGCTAGTATAACACACCGAGAGATGTATGCCCAGTCGGGCTAGTATAACACACCGAGAGATGTATGCTCAATTGGGCTAGTATAACACACCGAGAGATGTATGCTCAATCGAGCTAGTATAACACACCGAGAGATGTAGCATGTACGGGTATTTCGTGCATGCCTCACTATTAACACTTGGAGATTCGTGTTACTCTGCTGAGAGCAGCACTCAGTCGTCATGCCGCACTAATAATGAGAGTTATGTGGGAATAACACAGGAAATACAAGGCTAGTCATGCATTAATTAATAATGCTATAAATTCACAGGGTATATGGGATTGTTGCCACATGCTCCAACCTGGATGAATTTTGTGTATTTAATTCACAGAATACTGGGATTTTTGCCACATGCTCCATTCTAGGTGAATTAGTAAAGTGAAGAAGTATTCATCACTTATCAGTGGTTTATCCTTTGCAGGATACCAGCGCATAAATTTGGTTTTACAATTTTAGCCCTAAACTAAAATCCACCATCAACAAATGGAAAATGGGGCAATGAATGGAACATACTGAGGACTTATGAACCCACATCCCCTCCAGAGTTATTCATCAATATCCCATCAAAACATAGAGGAATTAGAAAAGAAAAACATGTAGTTGCAAACATGGGGAGACTATTAAAGTATTGTCGATGCTGAGATACTAATGAACATAATTGCATCTCTGGCAAATATTTAAACCCCACCATTCACCACAACTTGTCGTTAGAGATATTCATACGCGTACCCCTTTAAGAAACAATTTTAAAATCCGACATAGGAAGCCCTCTAAGGGTGAGATTCCTGCCCATAACACAAAAGTGCCCCTTAAGCATGAATGTCACTACAATTTCTTCCAATTTACTTTTTTTTTTTTTTTTTGATAAACAATGAACCTTTTCATTAATGATATTTCAAGGTTACAATGAGTTTAAGATCGAAAGTAAGAGAATACAAAGTAACAAGAACATACCGTAAGAGTACAATACCGAGAAATCCAACAAGAGAAAGAGAAAGATTACCGAAGTAAGAAAAATACAAGTATGAATAAGATCCGATTAAATCGGAAGAAGGATGGTTTTTCTCGGAATTAAATTCCAACCATTTGGTTTGTTTTTCTTCTTTAGAAAGAAATGCTCCAAAGTAGGAGTGATTTGCTCAAATCTCTTGTACATAGTGATGAAGCTTCCGTCGTCAAAAAAACCACCGATGAAGATTTTGTCGTTGGATAAGTTGATGATGAAGATTCCGACGTCGCGGGAAACAACAAAGATGGAGATTTCGTCATTGGAGAGCATCACTATTGATCTTAGAACCCAACCCAATAACCCAAAATCGCCATTAAAGCGAAGATAAACCTCAAAAGAGTAGATAAAACCACCAAAATGGTGTAGATAAGTAGAAAACATAATAAAAAACTAAACTAATATACTAACTAACCTAGAAAGCAAGTAAAAATAAAGAAATCTGCTTAGATCTAGTCCATTTTTGGACTAGATCTGAGCAGAGAAGGGTTGTTTTTGATGGTTTTGTTGGAGAAGAATAAAGAGTGAAGTAGAGGAGAGAGAATCATAATGCAAGCTTTCCAATTTACTAAATTTTTACTTGGTTCTAGGAATTTAAGAGATGCCCACACCCACCGTACCAGCAGTTAGTAGTCTGAAGACAACCATGCTCTGCAACACCATATTCATCATTGTAAAATGGAACTTTTTTAAGTTGTAATCCTTATGTCTAGCCAACATAATACTCCTTCTACTCGAACATAAATCACAGACTAAAGAACACGGCTCCATTACGTGACCGCAATCGTTAAAGCGAATATAGTGTTATGCACACACCTTTAAGAGGAAATGTCATAATTTGAAAAATCATGAAGACAGATACATCAACCCACCAATGGTGTCCTAAGCACCGGAAGCCACACCAATGGAAGCAAAAACGACGAATATCCCTACATCAATACATGTACCATTAATTTGAGCAGGCGGAGGACAAACATTAAATTCCATCATTAGATCAAAACCAAAGCAATAAAATTTGACTACTATCATCTTAGGCAAAAAAAGTTAGCTTTTTTCTCTGTTATGTATATTTCTTATAAACCAACATAATTGAAACAAAAAAATAATAGAGGGAGCTAAGAGAGAGAGGTCAGTTCCGGCAATGATATGCGAACCCATGTGATATTGTTGGACTTAAAGTATCAAATGAGACTTCTGGACATCAAGCTTCGGTTTACAAAAATGTGTATTATGGAATTCAAAAATGTGGAATGGAATCAAGGCTTTCAAGAAAGTAGCTTGAATAACATTTTCTAATTTCCGGTTTCATGTAGTTATTTTAGGGTACTGTTGATGGTGGATTTTCATTTAAGGTTAAAATTGTAAAAGCCAGAAAATTATGCGCTAACATCTTGTAAAAGATAAAGCCATTAATAAGTGTTCGATACTTCTTCACTTTACTAATTCACCTAGAATGGAGCATGTGACAACAATCCCATTCTGTGAATTAAATACACGAAATTCATCCATGTTGGAGCATGTAGCAACAATCCCATATACCCTGTGAATTTCTGATGATTATTAATTAATGCGTAACCAGCCTTGTATTTCCTGTACTCATTATCAGTGCGGCATGACGACTGAGTGTTACTCTCAGCAGAGCAACACGAATCTCCAAGCATTATAATGAAAGCATGTACGAAATACCCGTACAGGCTGCAACTCTCGGTGTGTTATACTAGCCCGATTGAGCAACTCTCGGTGTGTTATACTAGCCCGATTGAGCATCCGGACTGTCCGTATCAGTCTGGAAATGATCACGATCATCCAACTTCACCAGCATGATTGGATGGCCCATATCAATTCCATAACCCCCAAGCAGGTATGGAATATTCGCTGCCGAACCAACTGATAATTTTTTTCAATGATGTTGTAGTAAGAAGGGTTGTCGTTCACTCGGACTTGACGAGATTGATTTTAAGAGTTAATAAAAGAAAATAAAAGAAAAATATATACAAATATTGTCACAGGATGAAGAGTCACTAGGACGCAGGATTTCACTACTTTTCATATTCTTGTGGTTCAGTCATTAACTCGAGACAATATAGCTCAAACAAAAGAAGTTGTGACTCTAATTCCTTGCCAAAAATAGATTTCATAAAACATTATATGTAAGTCATAAGCATGACGCATCAAAAGTAATTTAAACTAAGCATGCGACATCAGAAAAAATAACAGATAATTAATATAAATCATAAAACAATTAAATCTATGCAAAAAGTCATATAAAGAATTAATTCATTTACCACAATCATGAAAAGTTGCTTCCTCCGTTGTCCCAGTGATGGGTTCTAGCTTCGCATATTGGAAACACACTCAGAATAATTTTTCATTGCTCAAAAAGTGTTTACAAGAGGTGAAAATGGAATGAATATTGAAAACCGGGTTTGTAACAATTATATTTGTTACAAACCAAACTGTTACAGAGAACGATATATATGTTGTGTCGCTAGCACTGTTGCTTTAAGACTGTCTCTGAACTACGACCCTCAGTCGTGAGTCGTTAACACTGTTGAAGAACGACGGTCTTTGGCTGTCTGTTCTTCGTGTTCTTCGTCTTCAATAGCGTGCTTGCAGACAAGCTTGCAACTCTGATTTCTCACCCTATTTTGTTCCCCTAACTCTTCATAACCTCTCTATGCTACACCAGAACTATTTTTATATCCCAGAGCACCACATATCCTGCGTAATAACTCCAAATAATCCGTCATCAATCACATTATTCTCCTATGCCTTTTAAGGAAATAATTTCCCTTTTCTCCTCTTCAACGCGTATTCTTGCAGATAACATACGCTGCAAAAATTCATACACATCCTAGAAGAAGTTAAACACTCTACAGGCACATAAAATCTTCCCGAAATATCTCAGAAAATCCCGAGCAAGTCTCCCTCTCTGTTTTGTAGCATCCACGTATACAGCCCAAGTTTATCGAAACCTTGAAGTCGATAGGAGAAGGCTTATCTTGTGGAACGGATATTTTCATATAGTTGAAAGGGAGCGGTGGACAACTCATCATCAATGTTCGGCATATCTTTGAAGATGTCAACACCTCCTGACTTGGCACCAACATTATCCCTAGAAGACATCTCAACGGGAGTTTGATAGACGCATTTATGTGTCTAATTTGTCCTCAATGTTTCGTATTGTTAGTACTCATTTTTGTCCTTATTATGGTGTTTTGTGTGTTTGTAGGTATTTTTTGGAAATAAAGATTATTGGAAAATTCGGCTCGAAAAGTTGCTCGGAACACCCCCGGAGGACATTTGCTATTCGGACTCCCACTTTGGATAAGGGGTAACCCAATTACTAAGGGGCACCCAACTGATATTCGCACCCCCAACTGTTGGATAAGGGCTGACCTTCTTCTTCATTTGAATTTTATTTTTGGCGGGAAAATGGTGGCACTACTGGCAGATTTTCAATTCGTCATTTGGAGGGGTTTTAATGCGATTCAATGGCTGAAATTTCATGGGATGACTTGATTAAGCGTAACAGGGTTGGTATGGGTCGATTTGTCGTCTAAATTTGGCTAGATAACTCGCGAGGATGAAACAGGGCAGCACGTCATGGATGGAGATATTCACGGGATTTGCATGAGTTGGACCGAGTTTGCGCATGCTAGGATGACTCTAACAACCATTGGGAAGGTGTCAGAGATAAATAAGCAGAGTTTGCATCTGTAAGGCGCGTGAAGAGGTGAAAAAGGAAAAAAAATATCACGTATCTTGCATGGAGAATAATCAAAAATATGTTGCAATTACACGCGAGATTTTGCTTCTGCTGGGTTATAAATATGTGCTGGGAGGTCAGAGAATAGTTTGGGGGGAGAGTTTGGGAGAGTTTAGAGCGTCAACGGATCGAGAAAATCAAGTTCTGAGGATTATTCTCTCTCTTCGCTGCACCAAGAACACGAAGAACATTCAACGCACGCGTGTGATCGTTTATGCTACAAAGTGATATGACTCACATCCGAGGGTTGTAATACGGAAGACAGTCTTAAAAGCAACAAATAATTGATTTTTATCGTTCTTTGTAACAGTGCTTGCAACAATTATAATCGTTGCAAACACCCGATTTTCATCATTTTCTCCATTTCATCATTTGTACACCTCCTTTGAGCAATAAAAATGAGTTTTGAGCGTGTTTCCAACATGATGAGCTAGAACCCATCACTGGGACGACGGAGGAAGCCGAATTTCATACATGGGTAATTTTAATTAATTCTTTTTATGACTTTTGCACTAATTAAAATTGAATTATGATTTGATTAAATTAGTTATTATTTTATTAGATGGGTCATGCTTGCTTAAATGTTTGATGTCCCATGCTTACGATTTATAACTAATATTTTGAGAATCTACCTTGGCAAAAATAAGAGTCCATGTTTTTATTTGTTGAGCTATAATTGTTAAAAGAATTAATATTTGAACCTTTTGTTATGAGTTTGGCGGAATCCTGAATCCCAGACTCCTCTCTTCATCCCGTGACAATATTTGTATATATTTTTCTTTTATTTTCTTTTATTAATTCTTAAAATCAATCCCATCAAGTCCGAGTGAACAACAACCCCTATTACTACAACATCATTGAAAATAATCACCAATTTTTGGCGCCGCCGACGCGGACTTGTGTATAGATTTGTTTTTAGGTTTTATTTTTCTTTTTATTCTTTTTTACGCGTTTTGGTATTTCTGTTTGCTTTCAGATTTGGAGTGGAGCGAAAGAAAAAGAGAAAGTACTGAAAAGAAAAGAAAATCCAAAATAGGAAAGAAAAGAGAGATCCGAACGGAGTGAAGAAGAAATTTTTGTATATAGTGTAATTATTATTTTTATTTTATTTTATTTTTAGAAACTGTAATTAGGTAATTATTTTTGGACTTTTTAATTTTTGGACTTTATTTTTGGACTATTGGACATTATTAATTTTAAACCCTAAGGAAGGGTTAATTTAAATAAAATCGCATTGAGGAAGGACGACGATTCACGATACTGTCTCGGCCCCTCGGGTTCGTACACCGACATAGGATTCGATGGCCCGAGTCGACTTCAACGGTTCATCCCCGTCTGGAACGGAGGTAAGAATTCTATACACCCGCGAATCCCCGTCGGCGGGTTTCTTGGATGATTTCGTGTGAATATATGTCGAGGAACTGAATCCGGCTGCTTTAATTTCCTAGTAAAGGGCAAGGACTGGCCATACAAGATAAGAGTTCGGATTTCATCACCGTTCTATTCTTGCCCGCCTTAGGAAAACGAAACCAAACACGAACCTAAGCCTAAAATTTTGACTAGAACGAGATCGATAGGGTAACGAGCTTAATAGGAAAGTCATTCGAAAAATATTGGTTACTCTTTAAGCATACTTCGAAGTTCATGATGGTTTCTGTGAGTTGAATGCGTGACTGCGCCGCCTTGTAATGCGGTGAGGCCTTGGGTATCAAAGCTCCACACAGCTTCCCTCGCCTCTATTCATCTTACTTAAACTCGGATTGATTTCAGAGGGGTTTGCTCAGATTGTAACGAATTCCCTTTCGAAGGATTAGAAGCTGGTCTAGAAAACAATCTAAGTGGAGCCATTATGCTTTTTGTTTGCTAGAAATCAGTAGGTTTGTTGTGGTCGAGTCAGCCTTGTTTGTGCTTGTGTAGAATTCCCTTGCAGTTAGGATGTCAAACTGGTATTACAATAGCCATCACAATGAATATGAATATCCAATCGAACAATATGGACATCACTCTTTTTATGACCATAGTGTGAATAGTGGTTGGGAACGCCAAACTTTTGAAGGTTATGGGTCATACCATGGTGATCCCAATTACTATCCACACGCCAACCGGTCGCACGGGCAAAATTCCTCTCTACTAGAGTCAACACGTAAGTTAGCTGAGTCGACACGTAAGTTCGCAGAAATGAATAACTTAGTTATGGACGAAAGCAATGCAACGAGTGAAATTTATTTCCTAGATTCAATAAGGAAGTCATGTGAGTCGAGTCATGATACAGTAAGGAAGTCATGTGAGTCGAGTCACGATACCATAATGAAGTCATATGAGTCGATTTGAAAGCTTTTGTTAGAGGCCCAGAACGGAACTGCTCGAGATAATCTTAGTGTTTCCAATAGTACCCCTGGAAATGAGGATAGTTATTTACATAATCAAGATGACGAGGATAAAATTGGTAACACTACTTGTCTAGATGAGGTTCAACCATTTTCATATTATTATAATGATGATTATGATGAGGATAGTGTTGATGAAGAATTTGAAATCAGTAGGCATAGTGATCAGGAATTTATTACTCCAATTGAGATTAATGATGATAATATTTCTAGTTCAAATCCAAATAATTTTAATAATTATTCACCTATTCAAAAGGATGAGGATTTGACTAGAGATACCCCGTTTTAGACGATGTAGTATTTCCTTTTGATTACGAAGCCAATGATGGTTTAGAGGAACGAGTATATTTTGAGTCTAGCGATTTAGAAACAATAGACTTAGAAAAAGAAAATGAACTCGTAGAGATGAGTGAGGATGTCCCTGACTTAGAAGAATCAATTGACCATTTTCAGGAATCAGATGACCTTGAAATTAGGGAAGTTGTGACTAGTCTTTCTAGAGACACTGAAAACTCTAAGTTTGGGGGTGATTATCATTCTCCATGTGCCTTAACTCTTAGAAAGGTTCCTAACTTGGGACTTGACATATGTGCCTCATCCATTTTAAAAGATTATCTTCATACACTTTTTCCTGAACCTAGTTGTGTCCATAAAGAAGTTCAGTTGTTAGAAACCCATCCTCTGGTTGATGTGGTTAACCCATGCTATGATACCACGATTGATTTTGTTTTCCCTCCAAATATTTTTCAACCAATTGTGGGAACATATAAGTTTCATATGTGTCAATTATTAAGTTTTGAGGCTAAACCTAATTACTTTAGAAGATTAGGGTCGACACATTTGCTAAAGAATGACCAATACTGTGGTCAACGGTGTGAGTCAAGTCTGATTGACTTAGAGGATCCCCAGTTATTCAGGTTATTGTTATGTGCTTCTAAGTTCTTAATTGAGTATTTCCAGACTCTACAACCTGATCTTAAGAATCATTCTTTTGAGGAAGTCCAGCCCATGAAAACATTTTATTTAGACCCTTTTATAGAGCATGAACCCGAACCACAACTAGATGTAGTTGTCTTAAACAAAACAATATATAAGGGTGTGTTGGATATCTTCCTCTTCTTGTGGTTAGCACTTTTTGATCCAGATGACCCGCAGTTATTCCGACTGCTGCTATATGATTCTTCGAGGTGACTAATCTCTTCCATTGTCTGGCTGAAGACTTTAAACTTAGCACTTCTTGGGAGGTAACCCAATATTCTTGCGACACGGTAATATCTTTCCTTATCTCTTTTGCTTCAAATGGTAACAGTTTCTCCTTGTTCATGTTTTTAATTTCATCTTTAGAACATTGAGGACAATGTTAGATTTAATTTTGGGGGTATGGGAGAAACTTTTTAGTTGCAATAAATAAACTTCAGAGATTAGAAATTTATGCTTATTAAGGTTGGCACTGACTAATCTAAGTGGATGGGAACATCTTGGTTGTAGGAGTTGAGGGACCAATCTGATTAGATGGAAACATCTAGAAGAGTCTATTCATAAAAGCACAGAGCTCAGGTGTTAGAAAAGAAAACATGGTAGTTTCGCCATATCCTCGTGATGGAAACATCGAAAGAATCCTGATCACTTCTTTTATTTTTCTCTTTACCATTGCTAGGGTGAAATAGAGTGACTGAGATACCAAAAAAAAAAAAAAAAAAAAAAAAAAAAAAAAAAAAACCTGACCACTAGACCAACCGGAATAAATACAATAAAGTCGATCACTGGTACCCTTGTATATGCCGGTGAGTTGACCTAGAGTTAGGATTATCGACCACCTGGTCCCCTTGTATATGCCGGTGTGTTGATATTAGTCCAGACTAGTATCTCAGTCCATTAGGATAGGTTCACCTTAGTCAACATCATCCACGTTTTTCTCTACATCCATCTTCTATATCTATCCATGTGATTGGTTGACTCCGGTTTATGATGTCCAGAAACTATCTGAGTAGAGCTCTGTAACTTTATATGAATTTTAGTATGCTTGAGTGCAAACTCGTGTACATCAATTGGAATTTCGCATCAGGGTACTTCCTCCCGTGAGTCAATAAGTATGCCAACCAAGGAGATTCTTTAGTGCCTTCCAAGGTTCTGCGTAGATAGCTAGGGTCTGGAGTAAAGGTTTTGTGGGTACACCTCTGGTAAACCCTCCGGAGACAACACTCCGCCACTAGGGCTACCTAGCGGTTTAACGGCTTTCTGCACGTGCTAAGTGTAGTCATTTTATTAGATTTGCTCGGGACTAGCAAATAATAAGTTTGGGGGTATTTGATAAACGCATTTATGTGTCTAATTTGTCCTCAATGTTTCGTATTGTTAGTACTCGTTTTTGTCCTTATTATGATGTTTTGTGTGTTTGTAGGTATTTTTTGGAAATAAAGATTGTTGGAAAATTCGGCTCGAAAAGTTGCTCGGAACACCCATGGAGGACATTTGCTATTTGGACTCCCACTTTGGATAAGGGGTAACCCAATTACTAAGGGGCACCCAACTGATATTCGCACCCCCAACTGTTGGATAAGGGCTGACCTTCTTCTTCATTTGAATTTTATTTTTGGCGGGAAAATGGTGGCACTACTGGCAGATTTTCAATTCGTCATTTGGAGGGGTTTTAATGCGATTCAATGGCTGAAATTTCATGGGATGACTTGATTAAGCGTAACAGGGTTGGTATGGGTCGATTCGTCGTCTAAATTTGGCTAGATAACTCGCGAGGAGGAAACAGGGCAGCACGTCATGGATGGAGATATTCACGGGATTTGCATGAGTTGGACCGAGTTTGCGCATGCTAGGATGACTCTAACAACCATTGGGAAGGTGTCAAAGATAAATAAGCAGAGTTTCCAGCTGTAAGGCGCGTGAAGAGGTGAAAAAGGAAAAAAATATCCCGTATCTTGCATGGAGAATAATCAAAAATATGTTGCAATTACACGCGAGATTTTGCTTCTGCTGGGTTATAAATAGGTGCTGGGAGGTCAGAGGATAGTTTGGGGGGAGAGTTTGGGAGAGTTTAGAGCGTCCACGGATCGAGAAAATCAAGTTCATGATTATTCTACGCTGCTTTGCACCAAGAACACGAAGAACATTCAACGCACGAGTGGCAGTCGTTTATGCTACAGTGATACGACTCACATCCGAGGGTCGTAATACGGAAGACAGTCTTAAAAGCAACAGTAACAGTTTTTATCGTTCTTTGTAACAGTGCTTGCAACAATTATAATCGTTGCAAACACCCGATTTTCATCATTTTCTCCATTCATCATTTGTACACCTCCTTTGAGCAATAAAAATGAGTTTTGAGCGTGTTTCCAACATGATGAGCTAGAACCCATCACTGGGACGACGGAGGAAGCCGAATTTCATACATGGGTAATTTTAATTAATTCTTTTTATGACTTTTGCACTAATTAAAATTGAATTATGATTTGATTAAATTAGTTATTATTTTATTAGATGGGTCATGCTTGCTTAAATGTTTGATGTCCCATGCTTACGATTTATAACTAATATTTTGAGAATCTACCTTGCCAAAAATAAGAGTCCATGTTTTTATTTGTTGAGCTATAATTGTTAAAAGAATTAATATTTGAACCTTTTGTTATGAGTTTGGCGGAATCCTGAATCCCAGCTCCTCTCTTCATCCTGTGACAATATTTGTATATATTTTTCTTTTATTTTCTTTTATAAATTCTTAAAATCAATCCCATCAAGTCCGAGTGAACGACAACCCCTATTACTACAACATCATTGAAAATAATCACCAGAGTTCTTTTCTTCATTCTACAATAAAAGACATGAGTCAGTACTTGTATAAAAACGCGTGAGATGTGTAGTCACACACGACAGAACACACATTCACGTTGGAGTACACAAGGCTGGTATTGGGTCCAAACACCGGTATTGTTCAAGTTTCAAGTCCGGTGTTGATCAAGTCACAAGTCCGGTATTGCTCAAGTTTCAAGTCCGGTGTTGATCAAGTCACAAGTCCGGTATTGCTCAAGTTTCAAGTCCGGTGTTGATCAAGTCACAAGTCCGGTATTGCTCAAGTTTCAAGTCCGGTGTTGATCAAGTCACAAGTCCGGTATTGATCAAGTCACAAGTCCGGTATTGCTTAAGTTTCAAGTCCGGTGTTGGTCAAGTCACAAGTCCGATATTGATCAAGTCACAAGTGCGGTATTACTCAAATTTCAAGTCTGGTATTGATCAAAATCACAAGGCTGGTATTCGAATAAAACAGCGCACACAGCAGAGGGCGGTTTTCGGTCGAAACTCTGTGGTCAACGTTCGATCAGGCACGTGGTGGGTCCCACTTGATCCCAGCCCCAGATTGGTCAAAGCAGACACAGCCGTCCCCAATCAAAGCTTTCTCTCCAGAAGAAGGCGTTTCAGCTCCAACACTTCAACGCTCTCCCGGGCCTGCTCCAGAAGCTGCTTCAACGCTTTCTACAGGACCCACATTTACATTTGAGCACACAAGGTTCATTTAAAAAAAAACAAGCTTGCTCACATCGGGTCCCACGTTCGAGCAAAGCAAACAAAGAAGGCCGGTGTTTGGTCAAAGCATCAAGTCCGGTGTTTAGTCAAGCTAGTCTGGGTCGGTGTTTGGTCGAAGTACCAAGATGACACTCGAGCAAGTACATCAACCGTACGGTCAAAGTAGGCACAGGACATGGCCGATGTTTGAAACATGTACACGGTGGTCCCGCATTTGATCGAAGCATGCACATCTGCCCATGTTCGAATCAAGCATGCTTACATCGGGTCCCACGTTCGATCAAGCAGACGCAGCGGACCCACGATTAACCAAAACAGGCACACCAAGCCCACGTTTGATCAAGCAGGGCAAGAGCCCACGAACGAAACAGCGTAATGATCCATCGAAGCAGCAAGACCGACATCATGCTAGGGGAACACTCGCCTGGACGCCTCTTGAACGTGACATGCTCCAAGGACGGATGACCCGTCTCTCCTGGTAACATCTAACTTTATCTCATAAGCTTTGTCTTTAACTGTCACCATCTCATGCCTACCCCACAATGGTGTAACCATTACGTGCTAGGCAGGGGACTTAATGTTGATGGTGGATTTTCATTTAAGGTTAATATTGTAAAAGACAAAAAATTATGCACTAACATCTTGTAAAAGATAAAGCCATTAATAAGTGTTGAATACTTCTTCACTTTACTAATTCACCTAGAATGGAGCATGTGACAACAATCCCATTCTGTGAATTAAATACACGAAATTCATCCAGGTTGGAGCATGTAGCAACAATCCCATATACCCTGTGAATTTACAACATTATTAATTAATGCGTAACCAGCCTTGTATTTCCTGTACTCATTATCAGTGCGGCATGACGACTGAGTGTTACTCTCAGCAGAGCAACACGAATCTCCAAGCATTATAATGAAAGCATGTACGAAATACCCGTACAGGCTGCAACTCTCGGTGTGTTATACTAGCCCGATTGAGCAACTCTCGGTGTGTTATACTAGCCCGATTGAGCATCCGGACTGTCCGTATCAGTCTTGAAATGATCACGATCATCCAACTTCACCAGCATGATTGGATGGCCCAGATCAATTCCATAACCCCCAAGCAGGTATGGAATATTCGCTGCCGAACCAACTGATAATTTTTTTCAATGATGTTGTAGTAAGAAGGGTTGTCGTTCACTCGGACTTGACGAGATTGATTTTAAGAGTTAATAAAAGAAAATAAAAGAAAAATATATACAAATATTGTCACAGGATGAAGAGTCACTAGGACGCAGATTTCACTACTTTTCATATTCTTGTGGTTCAGTCATTAACTCGAGACAATATAGCTCAAACAAAAGAAGTTGTGACTCTAATTCCTTGCCAAAAATAGATTTCATAAAACATTATACGTAAGTCATAAAGCATGACGCATCAAAAGTAATTTAAACTAAGCATGCGACATCAGACAAAATAACAGATAATTAATATAAATCATAAAACAATTAAATCTATGCAAAAAGTCATATAAAGAATTAATTCATTTACCACAATCATGAAAAGTTGCTTCCTACGTTGTCCCAGTGATGGGTTCTAGCTCCGCATATGCTCAGAATAATTTTTCATTGCTCAAAAAGTGTTTACAAGAGGTGAAAATGGAATGAATATTGAAAACCCGGTTTGTAACAATTATATTTGTTACAAACCAAACTGTTACAGAGAACGATATATATGATGTGTCGCTAGCACTGTTGCTTTAAGATTGTCTCTGAACTACGACCCTCAGTCGTGAGTCGTTAACACTGTTGAAGAACGACGGTCTTTGGCTGTCTGTTCTTCGTGTTCTTCGTCTTCAATGGCAGCAGCAGAGACAAGCTCTGCAACTCTGATTTCTCACCCTATTTCGTTCCCCTAACTCTTCATAACCTCTCTATGCTACACCAGAACTATCTTTATATCCCACAGCACCACATATCCTGCGTATAACTCCAAATAATCCGTCATCAATCACATTATTCTCCTCTGCCTTTTAAGGAAATAATTTCCATTTTCTCCTCTTTCACGCGTATTCTTGCAGATAACAGACGCTGCAAAAATTCTTACACATCCTAGAAGAAGTTAAACACGCTACAAGCACATAAAATCTTCCCGAAATATCTCAGAAAATCCCGAGCAAGTCTCCAAGTCTCCCTCTCTGTTTTGTAGCATCCACGTATACAACCCAAGTTTATCGAATCAAATTGACTTACCAGTCCTGTTTAGTCAAAACAGGACCATACCAAGCTAAATCTTCGATCGAGTCTCACCAGAATCTCTCCAATCCGAATCCAGAAAATCCCGCAGTTTCATAATATTCTTCCCGTGAACTCTGTTTCCTTCTCAACGATTATCTGGTCCAACTGGATTGATTTCGACTATCACACCACGTCTGTTAAGCCCATAGGAACAAACCCAATCAAATTCAGCCGTTGAGTCTCTCTAAAACTCCTCCAAATGGTGAAACCTAATTCTGCCAGTCGCCTGCAAAGCTTTCCCGCCAAAACTTAAGTTTGAAATGAAGAAGAAGGTGCCCCTTAACCAAATCAGTGGATGCCGAATGACAGGTGGGTGCCCCTTATCAATTGGGGTGCCCCTTATCCAAAAGTGAAAGTCCGAATAACACGTGTCCTCCGGGTGCTTTAGACAACTTTTCGAGCCGATTTTTCCAAAAATGTTTATTGCCCAAAAATACCTACAAACACATAAAACACCAAAATTAATACAAAATCGAGTGCCAACAATATATAGTATTGAGATCAAATTAGACATAAAAATGTGTCTATCAAATACCCCCAAACTTATTATTTGCTAGTCCTCGAGCAAATTTATTCTAGAAAAGAAAATTCTAACTCACTAGGTGGCCCTAGTGACCGAGTTATAGTCTCGGGAGGGTTTACCAGAGGTGTACCCACAAAACCTTTACTCCAGACCTTAGCTATCTACGCAGAACCTCGGAAGGCACTAAAGAGTCTCCTTGGTTGGCATACAATCATTGACTATAGGAGGAAGTACCCTGATGCGAAACTCCAATTGATGTACACGAGTTTGCACTAAAGCATACTAAAATTCATATAAAGTTACAGAGCTCTACTCAGATAGTTTCTGGACATTATAAACCGGAGTCAACCAATCACATGGATAGATTAAGAAGATGGATGTAGAGAAAGACGTGGATGATGTTGACTAAGGTGAACCTATCCTAATGGAATGAGATACCGGTCTGACTAATATCAACACAACTGGCATATACAAGGGAACCAATGGGTGATAATCCTAACTCTAGGTCAACACAACTGGCATATACAAGGGTACCAGTGGTCGACTTTATTGAATTTATTCCGGTTGGTCTGATGGTCTGGTCTCAATTTTTTTTTTTTTTTTGGTATCTCAGTCACTCTATTTCACCCTAGCAATGATAAAAATAAAAAGAAGTGATCAGGATTCTTTCGATGTTTCCATCACGAGGATATGGCGAAACTACCATGTTTTCTTTTCTAACACCTGAGCTCTGTGCTTTTATGAATAGACTCTTCTAGATGTTTCCATCTAATCATATTGGTTCCTCAACTCCTACAACCAAGATGTTCCCATCCACTTAGATTAGCCAGTGACCTTAATAAGCATAAATTTCTAGTCTCTGGAGTTTATTTATTGCAACTAAAAAAGTTTCTCCCATACCCCCAAACTTAAATCTAACATTGTCCTCAATGTTCTAAAGATGAAATTAAAAGCATGAACAATGAGAAACTGTTACCACTTGAAGAAAAGAGTTAAGGAAAAATATTACCGTGTTGCATGAGCATGGGTTACCTCCCAAGAAGTGCTAAGTTTAAAGTCTTCAGCCAGAAATTGGAAAGGATTAGTCACCTCGAAGAATCATATAGCAATAGCCGGAATAACTGCGGGTCATCTAGATCAAAAAGTGCTAACCACAAGAAGAGGAGACTGTAACAGACCAGGAAGATATCCAACACACCCTTATCTATTTTTTTGGCAACTACATCTAGTTGTGGTTCGGGTTCAGGCTTTATAAAAGGGTCTAGATAACAAATTTTCATGGGTTGCGTTTCCTCATGAGTTAGATCCGAATGTTCAGGTTCTAGAGTGGAAAAACTCAAATAAAAACTTAGAAGCACATAATAATAACTCGAATAATTGAGGATCCTCTAAGTCAATCGGTTTTGACTTACACATTGACTACAACAAGATTGGTGGTCTTTCTTAAGCAAATGTGTCGACCCTAATATCCTAAAGTAATTAGGTTTAGTCTCAAAACTTAATAATTGACACATCCGAAACTTATACGTTCCCACAATTGGAAGGAAGGTTTTTGGTGGGAAAACAAAGTCAATCGTGGTATCATAGCACAGGTTAACCACATCAACCGGAGGATGGGTTTCTAACAACCGAACTTCTTTATGGACACAACTAGGATCGGAAAAAGTGTATGAAGATAATCTTGTAAAATGGTTGAGGCACGGACGTCCCGCCTCCTAAGTGAGGGGACTTTACGAGAGTTAAAGGTAAGGCACTAGGAGAGTGATCATCACCCCCAAACTTAGAGTTTTCAGTGTCTCTAGATAGACTAGTCACAATTTCCCTAATTTCTAGAACATCCGAATCCTGAAAATGGTCAATTGATTCTTCTAAGTTATTATCAGGTAATGCATCCTTACTCATCTCTACGAGTTTATCGTCTTCTTAGACTAGTGTTTCTAAATCACTAGACTCTAAAACAGTATTCTCAGGGTAAACTCTTTCCTCTAAACCATCATCACAATCATATAAAGGATTATCAGCGAAAGTTTCTAGTAAAGGCCCGTTAACTAAGGTGTTAATCATAGTTACTTCCTCTGATTCACTTATAGGCACATCAAATAATGGATTATCCAACATATTGTAGGCTAAAGGATCATGAACTACATCGTCTAAAACGGTGGCATCTCTAGTCAAATCCTCATCCTTTCGAATAGGTGAATAATCATTAAAATTATTGGGATTTGAACCAGAAATAGTACTATCATTATAAAGTTCAATCGGAGTAACAAATTCCTGATCACTATGCCTACATATTTCAGATTCTACATCAACACTTTCCACATCATGATCATCACTATAATAACATGAAAATGGTTGAACCTCATCTAAACAAGTAGTGTTACCAATTTTATCCCCGTCATCTGGATTATGCAAATAACTATCCTCATTTTTAAGGGTATTATTGGAAACACTGTATTGGAAATCAAGATTATTTCGAGCAATTCTTTCGTTCGTCTCAGCTATCATCTTGAGGGATTCCTCTATAGAAAGTTTTCTTTCGTCATAAACTAAGTTATTCATCTTAGCTAACTTACGTGTCGTCTCCTCTAATTTCCTGAGAGACTCTTCTAAAGGAGAAACATAAGAATTTTGCTCGTATGACCCGTGCGTGTGTGGATAGTAATTGGGCACATCATGGTATGAGCCATAACCTTGAAAAGGCTGATGTTCCCAACCACTATTCACACTATAGTCAAAGTAGTAACGTCCATTTTGAAACTCAGTCGGATAATCATTGTATTGGTTGTTATAATACCAGTTTGACATCCTAACTACAAGGGAATTCTATACAAACACAAACAAGGCTGACTCGACCACAACAAACCTACTGAGATCTAGCAAACAAAAGCATGATTGCTCCACTTAGATTGTTTCTAGACCATCTTCTAATCCTTCGAAAGGGAATTCGTTACAATTTAAGCAAACCCCTTTGGAATCAATCCGAGTTGAAGTAAGTTGAATAGAGGCGAGGGAAGCTGCGTGGAGCTTTGATACCCAAGGCCTCACCGCATTACAAGGCGGCGCAGTGACGCATTCAACTCACAGAAACCATCATGAACTTCGAAGTATGCTTAAAGAGTAACCAATATTTTTCGAATGACTTTACTATTAAGCTCGTTACCCTATCGGTCTCGTTCTAGTCAGTATTTTAAGCTTAGGTTCGCGTTTGGTATCGTTTTCCTAAGGCGGGCAAGAAGAGAACGGTGATGAAATCCGAACCCTTATCTTGTATGGCCAGTCCTTGCCCTTTACTAAGAAATTAAAACAGCCGTATTCAAGACCTCAACATATATGCATACAAAATCATCCAGTAAACTCGCTGACAGGGGATTCGCGGGTGTTTAGAATTATTACCTCCCGTTCCAGACGGGGGATGAACCGTTGAAGTCGACTCGGGCCACTGACTCCTATGTCAATGTACGAACCCGAGGGGCCGAGACGATATCGTAATTGTCGTCCTTCCCTGTGCAGTTTATATTTAAATAACCCTTCCTTAGGGTTTAAAATTAATAATGTCCAATATTCAATGTCCAAAACTAAAAAAAATAAAAATATCCAAAAATATAAAAGATTACAAAAATAAAAGCCTATTTACAGTTTCTAAAAAAAATAAAAATAAAAATATCTAATAAAAATAAATTAACTATACACAAAAATATTCTTCTTCACTCCTTTGGATTTTCTCTCTTCTTTCTTTCTTTGGCTTTGCTTTACTTTTCAACACTTTCTCTTTTATATAAGCTCCGCACTAAGTCTGAAAGCAAATAGAAAAAAAAAAACCAAAACGCGTAAAAAGGAACAAAATAATAATAATAAAAAACCTAAAAACAAATCTATAAACAAGTCCGCGTCAGCGGCGCCAAAAATTGATAGTTTTTTTCAATGATGTTGTAGTAAGAAGGGTTGTCGTTCACTCGGACTTGACGAGATTGATTTTAAGAGTTAATAAAAGAAAATAAAAGAAAAATATATATAAATATTGTCACAGGATGAAGAGTCACTAGGACGCAGGATTTCACTACTTTTCATATTCTTGTGGTTCAGTCATTAACTCGAGACAATATAGCTCAAACAAAAGAAGTTGTGACTCTAATTCCTTGCCAAAAAAAGATTTCATAAAACATTATCTGTAAGTCGTAAGCATGACGCATCAAAAGTAATTTAAACTAAGCATGCGACATCAGACAAAATAATAGATAATTAATATAAATCATAAAACAATTAAATCTATGCAAAAAGTCATATAAAGAATTAATTCATTTACCACAATCATGAAAAGTTGCTTCCTCCGTTGTCCCAGTGATGGGTTCTAGCTCCGCATATTGGAAACACACTAAGAATAATTTTTCATTGCTCAAAAAGTGTTTACAAGAGGTGAAAATGGAATGAATATTGAAAACCGGGTTTGTAACAATTATATTTGTTACAAACCAAACTGTTACAGAGAACGATATATATGATGTGTCGCTGGCACTGTTGCTTTAAGACTGTCTCTGAACTACGACCCTCAATCGTGAGTCGTTAACACTGTTGAAGAACGACGGTCTTTGGTTGTCTGTTCTTCGTGTTCTTCGTCTTCAATGGCAGCAGCAGAGACAAGCTCTGCAACTCTGATTTCTCACCCTATTTCGTTCCCCTAACTCACTAGTGGAAAACAGAAGTTAAACCACTGCTGGGACAAGAAGTTATATCGCTAAAAACGACTGCGTCCATCAGTTATAAGTGGTTTTTCTCAAAACGACTGTTTCTGGCGAAGGTTGAATTCTTTAAGAAACGACTTTCATCAACAGTTGATTGACTAGTACTGATAGACACAGTAGTTTTTATTGAAGATATTTTATAAAAAAAATTAATATTGATTCAGCTGAATCAACTAAATCAAAAAATAGAAGCTGAACCACAATTAAATTAATAATGACTTCAGATATGAATTTAAAAAAATTGAATTGATAATGACTTTAAAACTCAATTTGTATTAAAAGGTGTATTCAATTTACCAATTTAAACTAACAAAAATACTACAACTTCCAAGTCTGAAAAACTTCCAACACTAAGTCGGAAAACGATAACCTATATTCATATTACAAGCTTAAGATAACGAATTGGCTCAACTTAGGAGCAAGGTTCTACCATCAGATCATCATTGAGAATCTTCCTCTGAAAGCCAAGATGCTCAAACCCAGTTTAAAGCTTTACAGCTATTCACCATGACTCTTATTAGTTGGTCTTCCAGCAAGCTTTGACTATTGTACCAATTCTATGGTTCTCTTAATTTGTTGTAACTTCACCACTCAGTTCAGTTGAAGCAAATGTTCAGTACCTACACATATTCAGCTTAATATTTATAAACAACAAACACAATTTCAGAGATTAAATGCTTCTAGGTTAATGTTCGTAGATATATGTTTATGAGAAAATCAAAGATATATGCTTATAAGCCATATCAGTTCATGGAAAAAGATCAAAAATCATAAGGGATGTAAAACAGTTAGCTGCTAACGCTTGTATGAAGTTATAATGAGTTCTTATCGAGCTCAAATATATAGGTTTTCATATAGATATTATGTAAATGATTGAAAAAAGAGAAACAAAAACTTATCTTTGAATTAGTGGTTGTTCAAAGATGACCACGACTCTGCAACATCCTTTTCCTCTCACTGCAACTACTCTCCTTTCAGAGTTCAAATATTGTTCAACTCCAATACTGAAAGAACAAGGAAGTTTAAGGATAAGATTATTATATATTCTAGGTAGATCAATTAACACCAATTCCTATGGTATGCCGGCAAGAAACCAACAGTCCATTTCACTTTGCATGTGTAAGAATGCCATGCTTAAATTTAGACAATGCAAATCTGAAAATCCATTTTCCAACATATATACATTTAAACTAAAAAGGAATTCTGAAAACCAACTGGCCGGGGTTTTGAAAGATTATAATTGGGTGGCTTAGTTTCGATGAGAAGTTTTCAACCAGCATTCTGGTACAAGAAATAATCCCTAGAGTCTCCATTTTTTAGTTAACGAACACGATAAAAAAGATATTCGGAGAGTTGCCTGTTCTTTAACATCAGCGTAATTCTTCTTACTTCAAACCTCTCCTCGAACCTCTCTTGAACCTACACATGAAGTGACAAATTAAATTGCAACCCTTTCATACCAAATCGACCTGCTCTGCCAAACCTGCAAAAAGAAAGAGATACTATTAAGTTTAACGGAACTGATGCAGTACTACAATGTCGTAGAAACAAAATCACTAACAGATTCACTTGGCACTTGCACCTTCATGCAAACACATCAATGTAACAAGCCTGAAAGTAACTAAATGAAATCTAAGAAAAAAGAGAATGCATACCTTTCTTCCCGAGACATTCCAGAACGGGTGAAAATTCATGGGAAGTTGCACTCGACATGAATCACTCTTTCTTTTGTCATTCCTTCTGGGTTTTGATGTTAAAACTACCATTGAACACAACAACTTTAGTATCAGGCGAGGCAAGTGCTCAACCGTTCAAACTCGTGGCAGATCTGAGGTTTAGATATAAGCATCTACATAAAATGTTCAAAACATTCATTACTAGAACAACAGAAAAAAAAAAAAAAAAAAAAAAAAAACAGGTTTGTGATGTGGAAGTTTAGTATGGATGCAAACCTGGTAAGACAACTCTGGTGTGTGAACACAAAATTAGAACAAGAACTTGTCAAATGAAACCTCAATTTGCTGCATTGTCCAGGACAGAGACAACAGTTTTTCCCATCCAAGATTTTGCTTGACAGATAACATCCATAATCAAAAATAGCTTGAGAAATGCATTCATGTTGAATTGATTAAGAACCAAAAGAAAAATTAAAGCAGAGGAACCTCATTGAGTAAGATATGATATCCAAGAGGCGATAACTCTAATGGAAATGACAACAAATAAATTTTTTGCCTCCAAAAACAGGAGTGCAGCACTAGTGTGTTATTACCTGCAAATCAAACAATACACCTCAGAATATAATTATGATAATGTGAACTAAAATTACGAAGAAAATAAAATACAACACCCGTAGTACCTATGTACTCAACTTCAACTACCAACAGGACTGAATCAAAACTAGCCTAGTGAACCAAAATCGTATAAAACTTAATACAAGCAGATACAAAAATAGCTAATCCAAATAAAACCTTGTTAAATCAAAAGCATAAAAGAGTACAAGTAATTTTAAATTACCTTCAGATGGATATATGCTCAAATCCCAAATCTACAACTGCTCTAAGAAGCTCCGGCTTTAATAAAAGTTATCTCAATCCGAAACTGTTTATTGCAACATACCGGACCCCTGCACCATTACAGAACATTCAAATCAGATTCCAACTTTAAATTTTAAAGTTTCATACATACTACAAGAAATTGAAAAATCTTCCAATTTCTAGGGCTTGAGGAAAATACCAAAAAATAAATAAAAATCAATCTCATAAATCCAAAATCGTATCAATTTCACTTGCAAAATGTAACTTTCAAAAAAATCCAAATCATTATCAATTTCAGAGAAAAAATTTCAATTTTCCTCTAGCAAAATCAATCTCAAAATACCAAAATTACATCAATTTCGTTAGAAAATTTTCTCATTTCTAGGGTTTTGAAAAACCCCAAAACAAGCTCAATCTCAAAAGACCATTCAAAAACCCAATTCTAAAAATCAAAAAAACAGAAACCGAATAAAACCCATAGGTAAAATCTATCCATTACAGAAAACAAACCTCACAAAACGGAGAAATCTTTCTAAGAACCTAGATTTCTTCTCGCAAGATATGTATGAGAGTTTCATTTTTGACGGATCTCTTTGAAGAAGAAGAAGAAGAAGAAGAAGAAGAAGAAGAAGAAGAAGAAGAGGAGGAAGAAAAACCTAATACAAATTCATAAAAGACTTATTGTTATGATTGAGAATCAAAATCTACTGAATCATAGAGAGTGATTAAGTTGTGAGAGAGAGAAGTAAACGAAGAAGTGAAGGAAGGCGGCCAAAGGAGTATAGTGCAGACCGAGATAGAGATAAAGATAAGAGAGAGTATTACAAATTTCAACTCTAATTAGGGCTATGAATTTTTACAAAAATACCCCCAAGGAAACTACTGTGTGAGAGATTAGTTTTACTAAAATGATTGTGGCTCACAGCACCTACAGTTACATCTGCCCATCAACAGTGGTTTTCGTGAAGACCGGGAAGTGGTTAAAAATCCATTTTCCACTGGTGACTCTTCATAACCTCTCTATGCTACACCAGAACTATTTTTATATCCCACAACACCACATATCCTGCGTAATAACTCCAAATAATCCGTCATCAATCACATTATTCTCCTCTGCCTTTTAAGGAAATAATTTCCCTTTTCTCCTCTTTCACGCGTATTCTTGCAGATAACAGACGCTGCAAAAATTCTTACAAATCCTAGAAGAAGTTAAACACGCTACAGGCACATAAAAACCTCCCGGAATATCTCAGAAAATCCCGAGCAAGTTTCCCTCTCTGTTTTGTAGCATCCACGTATACAGCCCAAGTTTATCGAATCAAATTGACTTACCAGTCCTGTTTAGTCAAAACAGGACCATACCAAGCTAAATCTTCGATCGAGTCTCACCAGAATCTCTCCAAACCGAATCCAGAAAATCCCGCAGTTTCATAATATTCTTCCCGTGAACTCTGTTTCCTTCTCAACGATTATCTGGTCCAACTGGATTGATTTCGACTATCACACCACGTCTGTTAAGCCCAAAGGAACAAACCCAATCAAATTCAGTCGTTGAGTCTCTAAAACTCCTCCAAATGGTGAAACCTAATTCTGCCAGTCGACTGCAAAGCTTTCCCGCCAAAACTTAAGTTTGAAATGAAGAAGAAGGTGCCCCTTAACCAAATCAGTGGATGCCGAATATCAGGTTGGTGCCCCTTATCAATTGGGGTGCCCCTTATCCAAAAGTGAAGGTCCGGATAACACGTGTCCTCCTGGGGTGCTTTAGACAACTTTTCGAGCCGATTTTTCCAAAAATGTTTATTGCCCAAAAATACCTACAAACACGTAAAACACCAAAATTAATACAAAATCGAGTGCCAACAATATATAGTATTGAGATCAAATTAGACACCAACGCGGGCCCCGCATGGTTGGCCTCCCCAAAAGATTGGCATAGCTTGCCAAAACGTCCAAACCAGTATGGACGGAAAACCCTAAATTAGGGTTTGCGGCACATTACATGTGTCGCAAAACAGTCTCAACCATCCATCTTCGCAGGTATAGATGGAGGGTGTAGATGTAGATTCAAAGGGCCCAGAGCATGTCAACACAATCACCGTGGGCCCGCCTACATACCTGACCGATCAGTCAGGACCAACCATGGTTGGTCATCCCGATTCGTACGCCCGAATAGAGCATGACGCACGGCAGTGAAACCCAAAACTAGGGTTTTTGAGCATCACGAGCGTCCATCTTCTCCGGCACGAATGGAGGGTCCAAGATTAGATTAGCGATTCGGTCATACCAACATGACCACCGTGGACCCATCTATCCCCTCACCTGATCGTCCAAGGCATACCATGCCTGGTTATCCCAAATCATCCGCCCAAACTAGCGTGGTCACACTTCCCGATTGCAAACTAATCTCGACCACTCAACTTCGCCGGACAATTTGAGTGGCTTAGATCACGTTTTCATGGGACAGTCAGGTATAGGCGTGAGCACCAGCCTACCACCTACACGCCAGACCGATCGTCCAAGATCGACCAAGATTGGTCATCTTGGAACGAGGGCCCGAAGTTGGCACGATGCGCGGCTTTTGCGTCACTAATTTTCTGTCGCAAACTGATCTCGACCACTCAACTTCGCCGGATGAATTGAGTGGCCCAGATCACACTATCGTGAGATAATGGGATATGGGCGCCTACACCGTCATGCCGTCTACACGCATGTACGATCGGCCTGGCCAGAATCGTATCCCAAGCTTTGATTCGACCAGGCTGAAGAGGGATGCTTGCGCACCTCTTCTAAAACCCTAATTTCATTAACGGTCAGAAGAGTGTCTCAAAGATCATCTCGTCCGTCCAACTTCACCGGCTTGGTTATACAGCCCTGGTCAGGAGTTAATTGGTCAGTGCGGCGTCATGGTGATCACCATCCGTCACTCTACCACACCATATGGTCGATCAAAGAGGATTTGCTTGTGCAACTTCCAAACCATCACATGAAGTAGAATTTGGACATGAGGCTATTTTGAGACGCTCAAACAGCGATGCTTCATACATGCTGAGTATACTCGATGCAGTACCTGCATAGAATACACACGATACTTCACAAGTATCAACTTCCTGAATAACGCAGTTATTCAATTTAGCATCACATGCTACTTTTTGTGGGTCCCACGATCCATACATTCCAGACATCAATCATGTCACAAACTGGGGGATACATACTGGGGTATTGGTCTGGCGGTTTACAGCGTGCAGCGCACAACGCGCCATCACAAGAACATGTCAGGAAGTCATGGACGGTTAAGTGATGATGGGAGAAGTGGGCAAGCCTGGTCGTTGGACACTAACACATTACTCCACTACTCCATCACTCCACTTCCTCCACTTCCCACGAGAGACGTGAATAAGGCTCAAATGACTTGTATAAATAGGTTCTCCTCCCTATTTCCAAAACAACGAACAAGTCCAGGACAACGAGAGGCAAGTGTTGATATAATCGTATTCAAACACCGGAACTGATAGCTTACATCCTGCAAGCCAGTCCAGCTTTCTGATACAAGTCATACATAGCCAACACCTTCACAATCTCGACACCTTCTTCGCTTCCCTCCCTAAGATCAACCCCATCTCCTTCACTTTGTGACTGAAACAAGTCTGGAACGGCCATTTCTTGGTTTAGGCCGGATTTGCACAGATTGATTTCTCGAATCTACAAGCACTCCCGTGCAGTGCATTTGTTTAAGGTTTAGACTCATTTCTCATCCATACACACCCCAAATTACCAAAACCGGCAGAAATAGTTTTCACCCATAAACAGGTACATTATTTATATGTCCCTACTTTTGTAACCCAACAAATATATCCTTTCCCAAAATAAATATATCCCTACTAATTTTAGGAATTAAAATCCGGAATTATTAGATTACTAAAATGCCCCCCTATATATTTCACATTAAACAAGATAAGACACATTTACTTCCATTTCAGTTACTCAGTTTCTCTCACCTACTCACTCTTCTCTCTCCCTCGTTTCCATCGCTCCCACTATCAAGATCTGAAACTGAAAACCAGAAAGAAAAAAAAACTAAAATTGATGGATTAAATCCACTAGTCGTTGCTCATAATCAAGCATTAATACACTAGCTGTTACTAAAAAATTATATCTACTCTCTCCGATGAAGAACGGAAACTGAAAAACGGGAGAAGGAAAAATCACTAAACCGTATATCTTTCATCATCAACAGAAAGCAGCGAACAGAAAGCTAATCAAGTTTCATTTTGTTTCACTGAAGATTTCAATTTGAACAGGTAAAAATGCTTTTGATTTTGGTCTTGTTTTGATTTTTGGTTAGAGTTCTTGAGATTTTTTTTAGATTTCGTCAAATCTGATATTCCGTGTGTGACTAAAACAAGCATGATTTGGTGATTTTGAATGTTTTGCTTCTAATCTTTGCTTCAAATTGTTGTTTTGGATTATTCTAGGTTGAATATGCTAGTTATGTTGATTTTGAATGTTTTTCTCAAATGCTGAAAAATGTGAGAAGTTGAAAAATGGTATTTTTCCAGGTTGAACATGCTAGTGATCTTGTATGCAAATTTGTTCAACTGAAAAATGTGATTCTGGAGGTTTGGTTGGTTTAGATATTTTTGTTCAATTTAGGGGTTCAACAACAGTAGTTGATTCAAATAAAAATTAGATCAACAGCAGAAGTTGATCCAATTTAGGGGATAGACAACAACAGTTGATCCAAATAAAAATAGGATAAACAATAGAAGTTGATCCATTGTATGCAAATTTGTTCTACTGTTAATGTGTTTCTGAAAGATTTTTAGATATTTTTGTATCAACAGGAGTAGTTGATCCAAATAAAAGGGATCAACAATAGAAGTTGATCCAATTTAGGGGATAAACAATAGCAGTTGATCCAAATAAAAATAGGATAAACAATAGAAGTTGATCCATTGTATGCAAATTTGTTCTACTGGTAATGTGTTTCTGAAGGATTTTTAGATATTTTTGTATCAACAGCAGTAGTTGATCCAAATAAAAAAAAAGGATCAATAGTAGAAGTTGATCCAATTTAGGGGATCAACAACAGTAGTTGATCCATAAAACTGAAATGTTTTCTAGTTATGTTGTTTTCTAATATGAAAATATGAATGCTAACTATAATAATTGTTGAACTCAGTTAGAGAAAACATAATGTTTAGGAGATCACCAAGGATAAAAAAGCAGAATCAAGATGAAAATGTCATGCAAGAGATTAAACAAGCTAAAGAACCAAAACGAAATGCAAAGAACAAGAAGATAAATGAAGAAGAGGCAACAAGGAATAGGAAGAACAAGAATACAAATGAAGAACAACAACGAAAGGTGAAACACAAGAAGATAGTTGAGGAAAAACTAGAACAATCAGAATCAGAATCCGAAGAAGAAGGGCAAGGAGAATCAGATGAAGATGATCAAGAGTCGGAAGAAGAGGAAAATAAATCTGAAAAAGAAGCAGAAAAGGGCAAACCGAAGAAAGTCGTCAAAGGTAAAAACATAGATCGTAATATTTGTGTTGGTATATCTAACTATGTTGTTTAAAAAATTGAAAACAAAATGAAAAATGATTGAGTTTCATGTATGCAGGCGGTTCAAGGGCGAAAGCAAACAAATTCAAAAAAGAACCACAACGAAAGGTGAAAAAAAAGAAGGTAGTTGAGGAAGAATCAGAAGAATCGGAATCAGAATCCGATAAAGAAGAGCAAGAACAATCAGATGAAGAGAATCAAGGATTAGAAGAAGAGGAAGTAGTATAAGATGGCAAACCAGAGAGAGAACTCAAAGGTAAAAACATTGACTTGAATACTTGTGTTGGTATATGATATATGTTGTTTAAAAATCGAAAATGAAAATGATTTGAGTTTCATGTATGCAGGCAAGTCAAGAGCAAAAGAAAAGAAATTCAAAGCAGGTCTCCAACCATTGGTTGAAATGGGGAATTTTCTATGCAAACTGTTTCAAGTAGAAGATGCAAACTGTTTGAAGTAGAAGATGCAAATAACAAGAAGAAACCGATACTTGCACAAGCACTGAAGGAATCTCAATTCTGGGACTTAATCAGCCCATTTTACGTAACAGACATAAGTGGCCTTATGAATGATAAATGGTTGAAGAAGATTAATCTTGCAATGCAGCTGCTAATGAGTGCATTTAATAAAGAAACCAAGAAGTTCAAATTTGGAGAATCCGAAGAGTGCTCTATAGAAGCAAGAGATTTCGCTTTGATATTCAAGATGATAAGACTGATAGAGAGTGAAGATTTGAAGCAGCAACTGAAACCGAAGAAAGGACTTGACTACAACGAATTCTTAAATAAAAATTTCAGACCAGAAAGATCAGCAGATTTTTGAGCCGCGATATTGAAGAATGAAGTTGTAAGCAAACTGAAAAGGGCAGCAGAAGATGAGTCTGATCCGGTGCATTTTGTGAGACTTTTCGCTATGTGGTTATGTACGGTTTTCTTATTCCCAAATGCTGGACTACAAGCTTCCCAAAGAAATTGTTGCCTCATATCTTACTGAGGGACAAAGTGTCATGGCCGGATCACGTTGTGGAATATTTGATTTCAAACTTGGAAAAAAAGAAAGCGGAACAATTAACTATCGCGGGCTGCACAACTCTCCTAGTGGTAAGAAAAAACGTTAATTTTGCGAAAGTAAAATGTGTATTGCTGTAGAGAGTGAAATGCATACTATTGGATAAAACTAACCTTGTTGTTTATATTATGCAGTGTTGGTTCTGCGAACATACCGATAAGTACATCGACAAAAGGGAGAATTTTGAAGATGCAACTCCGAGATTCCTACGATGGAACCAGCACACATTGTGCAAGAAGCTTGTAACTAATTTTGGCAACAAAATCAAAAATAAGGAAATCGATATGACTTGGTTCGACCGTCAGGTAATTTTTTTTACTATATTTATCTTTACTATTACAAATGTACCATTTTTTTTGTGGATCAACAATGAAAGTTGATCCAAGTGAATGGGGTCAACAACCAATGTTGATCCAGTTTTAGTGTCAGTTTTTTGTGGATCAACAACGGAAGTTGATCCAAGTGAATGGGGTCAACAACCAATGTTGATCCATTTTTAGTGTCTACACTATTTTGATTTGTGTTGATCATGCTTCGCAGTTTCATCAAGACTTTGTTGATCCAGTGTCTGCTGATGAGAACTATTTAGTTGACCTATATGCACCTGCAAGAGAACTGGAAGAAGAGAGGCATAAGATAAAGGAACTAGAGGAAGAAAACATGTATCTTGTATGCGACAAGCACGAAATTCATTACATGGGAAAGGCTCAAAGTAAATTGTTTGTCAGCAGCACGATATTCTTGAGAAATCTGTATGAGAGGAACAAAGACAAAATAGAGTTGCAAGCTGGAGAATCGGAGTGACTTGCTGAGATTGACAAGAACATAAAGGAATGGCAGGAAGAGGAAAGGATTTTTCAGGAATCAATGAAAACATATAAACCAGAGTATACAGGTAAGGAATTTGAAGATTTGGACAATGTGTTCACACGGCAACAAGAGGGAGAATCATCTGGAAAAGGAAATGAACATGATAACTCTGCGACGAATGATCAACCAACATATGGGAATGAAACGAGAGTAAACATGGAAGTTGAAGATTCAGTGGCTGTGAACAATGAAGACACTCAAGAAATGAACGAGTCATTGGAAACTCAAGATGGAACTCCAAGTACTTTGGGAACTCAAGAAAAGTGTTGGTAGAAGGGTTTTGAAACTAGAATGAAGTTGCCGGAAGAACCGAAAAGTGGCAAATCTTTGGAGAATTTGAGGGACGGCTTTCATGCAGGAAGAAAAATAATGGAAGCTGATGATTTAGAGCTCAATACTGTGGTCGAAAACATTGCAGAGCTCGATTTTGTGGTCGAAAACATTGCAATATCTGCTGGAATAGTATAAGAGAAAGATGACATATAAATGGAAGAGAAGAGTCCGTCCGTTGAAAAAAATGATGAGAAGAACAATGATGACATACAAATGGAAGTGGTTGTGTTTGAAACTCCTCCAATTACAACAATAAAACCAGATGAATCTGGGTATGTGCATACTGGTACCACACCGAGTTTCGATGCAATAATGGATGAGGTAGATCGTAAGGCAACACAAGAAACATAAGAGGTTGAAGAGCAAACTGAAGAGGTTGACACTACATCAGGAGTTGCAATACGGGAAGGGTTGAAGCAATTGTATAATTTGGATGCAGTTGAAGAGAAAACTGAAGAGGAAACCGAATCAGAGGAACAATCCGATGATACAAAAGCATCAGAAAGACAACAACAACAACAGGTCAGTTCTCTTGTCAAACGGGTAAAGAAGGGAGAAAGGCCAAAGAAAAAGACGTATAAACTTCGAAGTCAAACACCTCCTAAGCATAAAAGGGCACAAAGGAAAGGTGGAAAAGGAAAAAAATAAGAAGCTGGAGCAGCAAAGGGAAATAATTGACCTCGACAGTCACACTGACGTCACACCACCCGAACCCAAAAAACTGAAAAACCCACAAAGACTAAAATTATGGAAATCATGCAGTGAGAACGAAAAAGAACTCATCCAGCCATTCTTTGAGAATGCAACTGACTGGTATGTAATTCACCTCAGATCACATAGTTTTTTTTTTGGGTTATGCTAGTTCTTTTTAATAACATATTAATTTGTTTTTTTTTCTTGTTGTTGAAAATGCAGCGACAAAGCTTATAATTTTTATTTCTGCAATCTTGATTTGGAAGTAATCATCAATGGAAAGCATATACAGTGTCTAATGGATAATCAAAACATTCACAGTGAGATTATTGATTACTACATCAACATGCTGAAATCAAAGATGGAATCGCCGCATAAACCAGAATACAAGAACCACATTATTCTCTAAACAAATGATTATGTAAGTAACAGAAAATATTGGTTTGTTCAAATGCATCGTCCAATTGATTGTCTATTGAATTGTCATAATAATCTTGGTGATTTTATCTGTGTATAATGGTAGTTGATATTTATGTAGGTCTAGAGAATAATAGGCAAATGAAATTTACTAGTTACAATATGTTGTTCTCTAGTTAAGATGATTCAGAATATGGCAAACTAATATATTTGAAAAAATATTGATACAGACTTTACTGGGAATCGCAATAGCCTCGAAAAATATGGCAAAGGTAGAGAGATGTGGGATTCCGGAAAAGCTAAGGAAGAGTTACACAAGGAATGTTGAATACACATACATCATTATACCAATGTGCTTGACTGATAAGGACAGTGTTGGATACCATTGGGTGGTGCTGGCGTTGGTAAAAAGAAAATGGATAGTGTACAACTATGCAAGGCGCAATCCGACTTACAATTGGCAGTATCTTGTGATGATAGTACCACTGACTAAATTGCTAAATGAAATGGGCCACAAAGATCCAGAGACGGGTGGTGATATGGAGACAAGCTTTTCACACTACATTGTACCAGCACAAGACGGATGCGATTGTGCATTGCACACTCGCATGTACTTGAAGAATTTGGTAAAGCGTGGAAACTTGGAACACCTATCTGAAATCATTAACTTGGATGAGAAGTTGAATAAGAAGAGAGTGAAGATTGTAGCAAGAATCTTGGCAGAATTGGGTTCATGGAAGAAACCGGAACAACTTCCTCATTCAGCTACTGACTCTATTGAAGAAATAATCCAATTGCAAGACTCAGTTGAACCAGTAGTTGAGCCAGTAGTTGAACCATTAGAGTGAACTGATGTCATAGTATGTTCATGGTCTGTAAAGAAAATCTAACTATAGTTTTAAAAATATCCATCTTAGTAAGTAAATCTTATTATAGGTCTGATTATGAATGAATTATTATGAACCATTATGAATGAATTATTATGGATGTATTTGTGGTCTGATTATGAATGAATGTTACAGGTATGTATAGATTGAGGAGTTTACTAGCAAATACAGATAGAACCATGCAAATTTTTTGTTTGTTTTGTGTGTCAACAACCATTGGTGATCCAATTAAGTTGGAACCCAGGAACATTGTTTCCAGACTATAGTGTCAACAATCAAAGTTAATTCATTTAAGTTGGATCAACAATAAAAGTTGATCCACAAAAGAAGGATCAACAAATGCAGTTGATACCATTTATATAAGTATGTTTCCTGTAAAATCAATAAACCTGGAACCTGCCAACTGACATATACTTAAGAAACAAAAGAATAAAATTCATAACAACAAATAAGAATGTATGTCATTAAAAAAAAATAACAAGCGCAAACCAAAAAAGCATAAAAAAGAAAAAGAAAACACCCAACTAGTAAGAAACCTAAAACAAGTTGTTCAGAATATGAAAACACCACAAAAACTTCAGAACAACATCCTCTTCAAGAAGTTGATCATCCTGGAATGAGACTCCTTGTGAAACGTTGGTGCACGAGGAGCCAAAGAAGCTCTGCGACATGTTCGACGGTTGTGAAAAGTGAGCATCCCACATTGGCCACACTTCCTTTTCTTGCGAACCTTTTCACGACGACCCCTATACCTAACACCTTTAGGCCTTCCACCTTGTCCTCGACCACCATTGGGAGGCAAAACATACCCCTTTTTCATTAATTCCAGGTGGCTTCTCAGAGTCCGGAATAGGATGTATGGGTCGAGAGTAAAACCTTCTATAGTAGTCAGAAGTATGGTAAGGGCTAATATAGTTGAACGGTTCATCATTTCCAATCTGCAACATGTCTTTCATTGAATGAGTGCAAGGGAAGCTATGTTTTTGCCACCATTTGCAGCTGTAATTTCTAGAATCCAAGTCGACAGTATGCTTTCTTGTTGGAGAAATGATCTCAAATACTTTCTCACTTGATCTCCGAAACTTGTATGAACAGCAGTCAGTTATCCTCTTGTTAAACCTCGCTTGCATACGAGGAGTAAGCCTTGTAGTCCACTTATTAGACTCCACTAACCTCTTGTAATTCTGCTCCATTACCTTAGCACGAATAACATCGACAAGCTCAAGTGCTGGAAGAGGCTTATCATGCTTAATAACGTTATTAAAACTCTCAGCAATATTATATGTGTTCTCACCCCACCTTTCTCCTAGAAATGCTTGAGCAGCCCAATTCTCTAATGAAATCTTTATTATCCAAGTAATCACTGAATCCAACTTTAGATTACTCATACTCTTCGCAGCAGCATAAAATTTTTCCTTTGTTAATGCAGTGTAGAACTCTTCGAATAACTTGACTGCAGTTTGTCTACTCCTGCCCTATGGAACAGGAATATTTCCTTTCATATGGTACAAACAGTACGAATGGTACGCATTTGGGAAAATTTCAGGCACATGCTTCAAAATGCCGATTCCACGATCTGATATGATGGTCAGTGGACGATCTTCACGAATAATACCCTTCAAATTGGTTAAGAACCGTTGCCAACTCTCACAATTTTCACAAGGAACAATTCCAAATGCAACTGGATAGATCTCTACAAAAACCAAAAACCAAAAAACAAAAATAAGTAACCAAAAATAAAAATAAGTGACCAGTAACTAGTGTCAACAAACAAAGTTGATCCATTTCAGCTGGATCAATTGTAGAAGTTGATCCATTTTAGTTGGATCAACAATGGAAGTTGATCCATGTTGATGGATCAACAATAGAAGTTGATTCAAAACAAAAGATAGATTCAGGAACAAGTTGGTTACCCAAAACCACTAAAAATCCAAAAACAAAAAAGAATTCTAACTACTAAATGAGTAAACAAGTTTAAACATACATGGATACCAAATGAAAAAGAGTAAAAGGTTAAAAGTCATACCTTGGTTACCAGTTTTGCCGCAAGCAACCATAAGACCACCCTTGAACTTCCCAGTGAGAAAGGTACAATTGATAAATAGCATCGGACGACAGTAATTGTTGAAACCAGTTATGGAAGCTTCAAAAGCAACGAAAAACCTTTTGAACCGACGCGTCACACTATCATATTCAAAATTGACAACACTTCCAGGATTGTACTTTTCAATGGCATCTTTACACTACATCAAATTCTGGTATTAGAAACAAAACCAGGCCGTTACTAAAACGGGTTGTAACGGCCCTCGCCTGTTGCAAAAGTGGGTGTTACATTTTTTTAACGGCTTTGTGTCCGTTCAATTTTTTGTAATGGCCCTCGTAACAGGCTTGAGCCGTTATGAATTTTCCATGTGGTAACATGGCTCGGGCATTCTGAATTTTTTTTGCAACAGAGCTGTTGTAATGACTTAAATTCTGAACTTTTTGTAACAGCAGAAAAATTACTGCCGGTCAACCTTGACCAGGTCAAGGTTGACCGACAATAATTTTTCTGCCGTAAATAAGCCGGAATTCTAAATTCAATACATTCATGACCACACTCAACAACAATTTCTTCAATCTATGCAAAAGAACGTTCATTCAATTCATAATCACATTCATTCAATTCATCTCAGGTTCATATAACAAAGAAACTGAACATATAACAAAGAAACTGAAATTTCTCTAAGTACCAAATTTCTTTAAGAAACTTTCTAAAGGAATACACACAAATACAACTTACTGCCTACAAAACTTGAATACATGGAACTTACAAAGCGTGAAGCTCCTTTGTTCTACATCATTCAAATAACAATAGCTAGTTCGTTATATCCTTTGCAGGCTTGCTTTGTTGAAAGCTTGGGCATCAGAAAACTCGATGTAGGCAATCTGCCAAAATACAACAGTGACATTATTATGACAAGTAAACTGGAAGAAATAATGTTCAAAATATAGCTAAATTACAAAGTAGATGTATCTATCTCACTGAAGTATATACAGTCATCTACTTTGTAGTTTAGCATCTTTTAATACCAATGAATATATGTCAAGTGGACATACAAGTTAACGTTTTTTAAGAAAAACTTATGTTATCTTGTCTATCTCATACCTTGGCAAAGCACCAACTTTCACAGCTTGCTTCAGATTCCGTAACCGATTCTTTTAATTCTTTTCAACACGCTACTTCTTTTCTGTTTGTCCCTTGGCAAAAGGATCCTCTCCTGGCTCTGCAAAGACCAAGACATAGAACACCATTAGCCAAACTTTTAATATGTATCGACTTTGAAGCTCTTTTGAACAGTGCTCAAAAACCAATTACTGGATGCTAAATAGAGTAGAATGCAGCGCTTCTTCGCTTAGTTCTTAACTTCTAAGATTATTTACTAGCCAAGCTTAAATACACAAGCAAAGGGTGCAACAAGATGATAAGAAAACAAACACGTAACAAAAACTACTAAAGAATAACACTTGCCTGCCATTCCAAGAAGGGTCACAACAAAGCTGTGCAAAAGCTATTAAGCTAGGATCAGATGAGAACGTATGGACCAGCTGATCAACTTTAAACAAACCTAGTTCACTATTCCCATTGTCACTGGTAGCACAAGATCGTAAACTTGCCAAATCACAAACCTGTCAAAAAGAAGAAAAAAAACTGTCATGCATAGGATGTTGCTATTAAGCTTGTTTCTGTTCAGTTTGATAAACCAAACTGAATTCCTTCTGCAATAATAAGATCACAGTTTTCCTTCTTGAACCTCTCTACCCCTTCTATTGCGATTTTTACAGGATCTGATTCCATATAGCTGTAGATGATAAACCAAATTACAACGTGAATGAGAAATAGATGTAAATTTAAGGAGTTAATGAAATTGAACCTTTCATACAGAAAAAAAAAATCGAGTTCGAAACTTCAATTGATTGTTTCTAGAAAACTCCTCATATCATAGCTAGCAAAGAAATCCAAAGGTTTCAGTAAGAAGGTGGCATTGTGAATGACATAATGGAGAAGACTAGGATCCAAAAGTATAACCTTCCATAGAATGGGATCTCAGCTTTAGTCGCATTTTGCTTCAACTAATCAAAAGCACCAGCTCTAAATGTCTGCACATACTAGTGCCGGCTTGAAACCCTTCTTCTTATGATAATATGCATATTTCATACAGCTTGTTGTCTTTCCAGAACCTACATAGTCAATGTGATAAAGAAACTATCAAAAACAGAATCACACTGATCAATGCGAAAACACAAGGGAGAGAGAAAGGGAAAAAAATATGCTACCTTGCAAACCAACGAACATTATAACGCTTGGTTTCCCCTTTTCTGGAGTGAAAGAAGGCTTCCTTGTATCCAACATTTTACGTAACTCATTGAACACGGCCTGACAAAAGAAGAGAAACTTTTATTATTGCATAGCAAAAGTTGCAGGATAACAAAAGCTTTATCAGAAAACTCAGAAACATAGAAGCAGAAAACCCAAAAGCTAAAAATTTAAATATTAGCAAACTGCAAGTCCAATAGAAAAAAAAAAGTATTGTGGTAAATTTTCCTTGACTATAATTCCCAAATGTCCAAACACAAATACAGAAATCAAAAACATAGCTTAGCCTACATTTTGATTATCACCATTTTAATGAGGTATCAACTAGTTAGGCAAACGTCACTAAGGATTTTCTTATATACTCGAATGAACAATAAGTGGAAACTTCACATTCAAGGGTGATTTACCGAATCCAACTTGCTGCTAACCAGGTGGACATTAAAACTTCATGGACCTAGCGCCTACCTAAACTGAGGCGCCTGCCAAATAGCACAGTTTAGAGGAGTACAAACTTAGTGTCAAGTGGTAACCCATTCTACTGATGACCCATCATTTCCTTTCTAAAGATTATCTATTTCTTATAAAAACCTGTTCTTGTGAAGCTTAATCTAAAATGTTACCAGGCAATCTTGAAGCTTCAACAAGTGTTAACCTCATAAGCTATTTTTCCCTCATAAGAAACTACTTGAATGGTATATATACATGTTTCCTAACATTATTCGAGTTATCTTCTAATCCAACTATGCATGCAACACAAAAGATCATCCTATACAAGTGTCGTCTCTCTTTTCGAAGACAAACCAAAATCATACATATCTACTGAAAACCCCAAAATTCACAATCCCAAGCAACAACTTCAACATGCCTCTAAGATCGATCGTCGTTGCTAGTGCATAATGTAACAATGTATACCAAAACAGCTAAACATAAAACAAGAATTCTTAATTTCCTCTCTAATTTTGCAGATTAAGGTCAATTTCAAGTATGTACCTGTTGGATGATCCTGCGTTTATTGTGCCCAGCAGCTACATCACCAAGATTAACAAGATCCATAGAAACATCGGCTTTTATCAAAGCGCGAGTGATTTCATTAAGACACTCAATCAATACTTCTCATTGATAACAGTTGCATTGTTCATCTGTGCAAGATCACGGCAGAGACTCCCGCCTAATTCACCTAACACCATTGTGAACGATGATCAAAATCAACTCAATTCAAGTTGGTCGAATTTGGGTTAGGGTTTTTATCTGAGAGAGATTTACAGGTTTGTGAACGATGATCAAACTGTCATGCTATTAAGCTTGTTTCTGTTCAGTTTATGCAACGGTGACATCAAGAGGTGCATAAACTAGTAAACCTGTGTCAACGTCAACAGTCTGCACCCAGCGAGCTTCTGTTGCAAGGACATACAAGTGCCTGAACACCTGCACAAAATGCGTCGTACAACAAGTTACCTACCGGGCTTACTATAAAACCAATAAGATATATCTCTTCAAGTAAATGATATGACTAGCTCCCTGATAGTCCTGAAAAAATGCCACTCACAAGGAAACTAATTTCTTAATATACCTGTAAGTGGCATCGACTGTCGTTTTTGGTCCAGTAGGCAAGCGGGGATAGAGGGTAATCAGCAAAGCATCAATTGAACTGTTTGAAGTTTAAAAGGTCCACATTCCTCCACCAAGGAACAAAAAACCAATAGCTAAACTAACCTGGAAAAAATATTGAAAATATAAACATGTTGGAGATAGAGAAATCATATCTCAACAAAAGTAATGTCTAAATACTAAATGATTGTATTTACACAATAAATAAAACATACAGCCATTTGAAAACCATAATTAGCATGTCCATCTGGAGCGCTTCAACCACGAAGAAACCTTAACAGGCGAAAAGTTTGGAGAAGACCAGATCCTGCCATAACCTAACAAGGTTCAAAAGCGTGGTCAGATTTTGAAGCAATAAAACTGATCAATCATATCAGAGAGCAATCTTCTAATTACCACTGATAGGGAAAGAACAATGAGGTGCAAGCATATTTCCAATGTGCCTCGATCTACATATAGTGATAAACCTTTAGGCAAAGTACTCACACTTTTTTGATCCACAAAGCTTAATCAAGAAAGGTAAATTGAATGATTAAGTTTAATCATCTCAAGGAACAAAGATGTAGAGCCACATCAGAGCAAAAAATAACCTCATTTAAGAAGTAGATATCATAATTATAGAGCAACTCCTATGCATTTCTATTTATGGTACCAGCATACCTCAACCCTGCCAACAACCACTTTACAACCCCAATCTTCACAATTTCAGGAATCTAGGATTGAATCCATTCTCCAGATGGCTGAACTCTGCATGCACCAAATCGACACTAAATAAACATTCATAGAGGGGTACTTCATTGTCGGTCCAAATAATAGTACCATACCTGCTCCACATTATCAAGTTCCGATCAATGACACGCATCATTATGAAATCAGGCCTTACATATTGCAAGTCAAAATGAGTCTGTGGGATAGAAAGCTTTGAAGCCGTAACCTCTGATTCTGTAGGAAGATAAGTGAAAAGATATGATTAAGGACATATTGCAGGGATTAGAATGCTAAGAAACTGCTTAAACTTTACTTGTCAACGTCTTACCTTCAGAAACATCAAAGCTAGAGCAATTATAGCACCAGTGCGATTACATCGACATTGGTGGTGTGCCATCCATCATCTAACCATACCAAGAGGGTTAAAAACAAGTCTCCCAAATTAACCTTGAACCGTCAGCACTATATTCCATTGTTGTGCAACAGAGACCGAGGGCATCATAATCCACTCTAGATCCCAAATTATTGTAAAGCCATGCTTTTATCTTTCCATCCACTGTTGTTGAGAAGATAAACTGTACATAACACCATTTGAAAGGGACAATAAGAACTAGCAAGGATTTCTATAAAAAGAAAAAAGAAATACAAGAGGCATAAAATAAAGTATGATTACTCAAACGGATTCTAACCTAAATGTTCTCCTTGTAATGAGGGCAGACAGAATAAACAGGAGCCTCATGATTCTTATGTAATGTCACCATCTGGAGAAAAAATATCTCTGTTCAAAGTTCTTCAAAGTTCCTCAAACCCTAAAATGAAATCTTTTTTTTTTATTATTTTTTTTAAAAAGGATAAAATTTTATTAGAGAAGAAACCAGGCTAACAGCCCATTACATGACTTCTGAGAACTAAAAGCCCAGAGTAAAAATTGAAAGCATCGATTTCAGTTCATCCATTATCTAGAGCTATTTTCCAGTTTAAGAGGATGTCCCTAAAGCTTGTGGAGCGGAACCAAGAATGTTGTTCACCCCAATTGTATATAATCCTCTTGATCTCTATGATGACCATCTCCTTGTTTACGCTAATCTTTTTGGCCATTACCCTTCTGTTTCTTTCTTTCCACAAAGCCCATACAATGGCAAATGGGAGGATGTACCATATCTTCTTAGCTAGATTTTTGCATCCGGAAGCATGCGAGAATTTAAATTGATTTTCCATCCCATCTTTATGTACCCAATCAGCCTCCAAGGGGAGAGTGAGGTCTTTGCCAAACACTTTTTGCGAATGGACACAATAAAAAGATGTGGTTTACTTCTTCCTCCTCCGAATTGCGTAGAAACAACAAAGAGAATCTTGTATCGACAACCTCTCTTGTTTAAATTGTCAACGGTAGGGATAGAATTATGTATTGCAAGCCATACCGGGAGTTGTGCCTTTGGGGGTACCTTTTTGTTCCATACATATTTGAAATCCTCTCCTCCTCCGTGTTGCTGTTGCATGAGCCAATCATAACCTTCTTTCACTGTGTAAGTGGATGAAATTGTGTCAGAGCAGGCTTCAAAGAGAGGTGGCTCACCAATCAATAAGAGAATATCTTCAATCTCAGCCTTAATCTCCTCATCCGGCTCCTGAGAGAGATGTAGACTCCATGTCCCATTGTGTACATGATCAGCTATTTTTGCGTTCTTGTCGGTGTGACTTTGAAAGCTTTCTTATGTGTTGTACGAAGGGGACATCGTTTTCCAGGGGTCTAACCAAAATTTTAAACATTTCCCATCACCAATTCTGACCTTGGAGTTCCACTGAAAAAGCCCATTTTCTTTTTCAATGCCTTTCCAGTATCCTCTCCCATGAGTGGATTTATAAATTTTGGGAAAAAGATCATTTTTATCAGTCTTTGTATTGTGCTGGATGAGCTTTCTCCATAGAGCCTCCTTCTCCTGAGAATATCTCCATCCCCATTTGGCAAGCATGGCTTTATTTGTGGCTCTGATATTTCTAATGCCTAATCCTCCAAGTTTCTTAGGTTTGCAAACTCTTTCCCAACCAATCCAACAGATCTTCCTTCTTTCAGCAGAAGCCCCCCAGAGGAAATCTCTCATATGCTTTATCATCTTTTTCTCTATTGAAACAGGCAATGGGATAAGAGACAGAAAGTATACAGGGAGGCTTGCCAGAGCACTGTTGATTAGCTCTATTCTGCCAGCTTTTGAAAGAAACCTTCTTCTCCAGAGATTAACAGTTTTAGCAAATGATTGGATAAATCTATTCACATATTAACAAATCGCTTTAGAAAAAAAACCCTAAAATCGATTCACATATGAAACCCTTAAAACAGACGATGAAAACAAACCCTAAAATCGAAACTGTTAAATGATAAAACACTTACCCAATACGTTAATTGATCCAGCTTATGTTTGAAACCCTGAAATTTGTTAATCTCTTAATCGATTCAGCTGATGATTCGAGTGTAAGGGGAGAAGAAGATTTTTTCTTCTGAGGAAAGAGAGACTAAGAAAATAAATGAAGAAGAGAAAAGTTCTTAGGTTGAATCGATCGAGTATAAGGGGATAAGGAGAGAAACATCCTACAATTGATTTGGTATGGGGTGGAAAAAACTGTCCCGTGTGTGATTCGCACGCTCAAAATCTGCAGGTGTTACGATCTTGGTGTGACCAAGCATGTGACTGGCACGCCTATAAAAAAATTCGTAACGACTCGACCTTGTTACGAATTTTTAAAAAATTCGTAACGGCTGGTGCCTGTTACGAATTTTTTATAACTGCCATTTGTAACGGAAAATTCGCAACGGCCCATAAGCCGTTACGAATGCCTGTTACGAATACGGGAATTTGGTGTAGTGTTATACCAAAAAAAGTCTGAATAGGACTTGATGTCATCACCCCAAAGAAATTGCTTGGTGAATTGTAAACAATGGTGTTAGAGCATGGCTCGGTTGAACCCACCAAGCGTTGGTATGTCAAGTTTGGTTGTCATATTTTAGTGAATCAAAACTCATGTTAAGAGTCGCTTGATTATGTACTAGAGTTAAACTTCGTATAGGTTAGCTTGAAAGTATTAGGATATGAGACATTACAAGTATTGCGAAGACTTGAAGATGCGAAGAAGCAAGGAGCTACAACGACAACAATCATCCTTCCACTTGAGGTTAGTGATATTTGACTTGAACTGTTTCATTCCCTAACGTATCTTTCAAGTCGTGCATATTGAAAACATAAGCTGAAGCATATTTGAACTCTAGATAGACATAGTATTAAGGAATACAATACGAGGTTTATTGCTTAACCATTAAAATTTGTAGATAAGACATCGCCATAATCATTTGAATGCTATTGTGATTATGTATGGGTATGAGGTTTCATCCTAGGGAACAATGTTTACATGTGTTCTAAGGAAGTAAGTTCATAAACTTGTTTGTGAACCGAAAAGGAAATTTCCAAGTGTTATTGGTTTTGTTATTCATTGCATATCTTATGAACAACCAATATGTGTGATAGAGTATAACCGCTCACAACTTGTTGTGTTCTTGGTAGAACTGTTCACAAAGGCCTAGCTTATGTATTGGTATAACTTTTACTAGTAAAACCGATCTTAAGTAATCACCTTTGGTATGATCGGATTTTGTATGTCTGACCTTGTAAGGGAAAGGGAACCGATCCTAGTAAAGGAAAGGGAACCGATCCTAGTAAGGGGTGCAGTACATCAAAGGGAACCGATCCTTGTATGGGGTGCAACAAGGTTTATAGCAGAAAGGGGAACCGATCCTATGGACATGTGTAACACATATAAGTTAGATACCATATATATGTGGGGAACCGATCCTAGTACCTAGTCAACCGAATTTTTGGGAAGCTAGTGTGACTATGCACAATACTCACATGGAGGTAGAACCGAAACTTATTTTGGTATAACCGTAAACCCATGATTGTGATTGAATGTTGGTTTGATCAATCACATAGTTCTTGAAAGTCAGATGAACCAATTCTAAACTTGTTTGGAAGTGTGGCAAATCGGTTTCAAGGTTGTAAGTGTGAAAGAGAACTTACAAAGTTAAGATGTCGACAAACTTTGAACACATGCTGTGAATGTTTATTTCTATAATTGTTCAAAGATATTCCTTAACGTCTAAGGGAAGAGAATCCCAGGATCGAAACATAAGTAAGTTAAGAATCTTTTAATTAAGGTTATTAATTTCATTTTGTAGGGAAATTACAGAATTAGTAATGTGCATTTACTAATTAGATTTTCCGAGAGATTTCGATCGTTATTTTTGGACATAACATTTCAAGGAATTATGGAAACCGAATTTGTGCTTTAATGAATATGTTGAGAATATTTTTCGGTTTCGGAAATTCCTTGGTGTCCAAACTTCCTTGTCTATAAATACACGAAGTTTGCCTTTCTACCAAACTAATCCTTCGTAACAACAGATTTACTCTTTTGTTGTTGTTACTGGTGTAGCTGCCAATTCGGAGAGGAGAGTAACCTAATTAGGCGAAATCTCTTACGGCCGCTCAATTTAAAGTCTTCTTTGGGATTGAGAAGCTCTAGCACGACCCGTTGGTGGGAAACTAGATAATTGCGGTTTATCTTTGTTTTCGATTGATTTGATTGACTAACGGTGGTTGCAATCTGATTGCACCTAGTTTGTTTATTCTTGAGAATCTTCTCTTATGATATAAGATTCACTCAAACTAGTTCAGAGTTTCGACAGGGATCTTTAGACCGTTGTTAGTTCTAAAGACGATCTTGTGATAATCCATTGTTAACAAACTCCGTTACATGCGTGATTGATCACAAGAGATTCAAGTGATTGTGTGCAGGTTTTTTGAAGATTTAAGAAGATTTGAAGACAAAGAATATATTGAAGATCTGACTTGGGTTTTATAATCTTTGGTGTGCACAATACTTGTTTTGGTAAAAGAGGATCCAATTAACAATCGGTTTATCCTTGTGGTAGATTGGATTGATTAATTGAGTAGATCGGCAACAATACGTTTCCTTGTGATTAAATGTATTGATTGTCTTAATCTTAAACGATTACCTTTGGGTGATTGAACATAAGATAGATCTAAAGAACCGACGAAGGAGTTTATGTTAAGATAAACAGAAGAGCCTTTGTCCGACTCATCTCACTTGGTTGAATAGAGTTGATACCAAATGATTTGTTGTTCCTTTCTTTTGTTTGGAATACAAACCAAAGGGATTGTTCCAAGTACGTGACTTATTCACAAGTCGTAGGCGTGGGAATACAGACGGAACTAAGTGAACTATAGGGTTAGTTACTTGGTCTCAACTATACGAAGTTAGGTGTAATTTTGTGTAGCGGCTTAATCTTGAGAGTATTCAATTCTGGACAAGGTCCCGGGGTTTTTCTGCATTTGCGGTTTCCTCTTTAACAAAATATTTCTGTGTCATTTACTTTTATTTTCCGCATTATAATTGTTTTATTATAATTAAAGTAAATCACACAAACGTTAATTCCTATTGTTTATGGGTGAAAACTACTCCTGCAGAATTTGGTAATTTGGGGTGTGGATGAGGAATGAATTTAAACCTTAAACAAATGCACTGCGCGGTGAGTGCTTGTAGATTCGAGAGATCAATGCATGCAAGTCCAGCCTAAACCAAGAAATGGCCGTTCCGGACTTGTTTCGGTCACAAAGTGAAGGAGATGGGGTTGATCTTAGGGAGGGAAGCGAAGAAGGTGTTGAGATTGTGAAGGTGTTGGCTTGCTTATGACTTGTAACAGAAAGGTGAGCAGGCTTGTGATTGATGCAAGCAAGCTCTGGGTGTTTGAATACGTTTTGTATTAACACTTGGTTTTTCTGTCTAAATGCGGACTTGTGTTGTTGTTTGAAATAGGGCGGAGAACCTATTTATACAAATCATTAATCCTTATTCACGTCTCTCGTGGGAAGTGGAGGAAGTGGAGTGATGGAGTAGTGGAGTTGTGCGTTGGTGATACACGACCAGCCTTGCCCACTTCTCCTGTTCATCTCTAACCGTCCATGACTTCCTAACACGTTCTTGTGATGGCGCGTTGCACGCTGCACGCTGTAAACCGCCAGACCAATACCCCGATATGTATCCCCGAGTTTGTGACATGATTGATGTCCGGAATGTATGGATCGTGGATCCACGAAAGATAGCATGTAATCTTTGAATTGAATAATCGTGTTATTCGGTAAGTCGATACTTGTGAAGTATCGTGTGTATTTTATGTGAGTCTTTGCATCATGGTGTGGTAAAGTGATGGGTAATGACGCCTCACTAACCAAATAACTCGACCAGGGTTGTATAACCAAGTCGTGGTGAAGTTGGACGGATGAGATGATCTTTGAGATACTCATCTGCGGCCGTTAATGAATATTAGGTTTTTTGAAGAGGTGCGCAAGCATCACTCTTGACTTGGTCGAAAACAAGCATGGAAAGGGATTTGGAGAGGACCGACTGGGCATGTGTGTAGACTTGACATGCCGGTGTGCACGTCCATACCTCACCGTCCCATGAAGGCGCGATCTAAGCCACTCAATTTGACCGGTAAATTTGAGTGGTTGAGATTGGTTTGCGGCAGAAATCCATTGCCTCAAAGGAGTTGGAAACTGCGTGACATCCCTAGTTTGGGCACGCGTTTCAAGACGACCCATCTTGGTCGGTCTTGGTCGATCATACCAGCGTGTAGGTGGTAGGCTGGTGTTCACACCTATACCTGACTATCCCATGAAAACGTGATCTAAGCCACTCAAATCATCCGGTGAAATTGAGCGGTCGAGATCAGTTTGTGGTTTGGGAGGCGTGGCCATGCTAGTTTGGACGCACGTTTTGGATTAACCAGGCATGATATGCCTTGGCCGAACATACGAGGAGGTATATGGGCCCACGGTGGTGATGCTGGTATGACCGGCCCTTGCTTAATCTAATCTGTGACCCTCCATTCGTCCGGAGAAGATGGACGCGCGTGATGGCTTGAAACCCTAATTTTGGCTTTCAAAGCCGTGCGCCATGCCCTCTTTGGGCGTATTTAATTTGTTGCAACCAAGTATGGTTGGTCTTGACCGATTGGTCAAGTGTGTAGGCGGCCCACGGTGATCGTGTTGACATGCTCTGGGCCCTTTGAGTCTACATCTACACCCTCCATCTATACCTGCGAAGATGGATGGTTGAGGCATTTTGCGACGCATGCAATATGCCGCAAACCCTAATTTAGGGTTTTCCATCCATAATGCTTGGTATGAACGGTTTCTTGGCAAGCTAGGGCCAATGACCGACCATGCGGGGTCGGTCGTGGGTATTCCATACCTGCTTGGGGGTGATGGAATGGATCTGGGGTCATCCAATCATGCTTATGGAGTTGGATGACTGCGATCGAATCATATCCGACCGATATGGTCATCAGGATACTCAATCGGGCTAGTATAACACAGCAAGAGGGGCTCAATCGGGCTAGTATAACACACCGAGAGTCAGCCTGTACGGGTATTTCGTACATGGTTTCATTATAGTGCTTGGAGGTTCGTGTTACTCTGTAAGAGTAACACTTAGTCGTCATGCCACACTGATAATGAGTACTGGAAATACAAGGCTGATATGAAATTCACAGGAAGGGATTGTTGCTACATGCTCCAACCTGGAGGAATTTCATGTATTCACAGAATGGGATTGTTGCTACATGCTCCATTCTTGGTGAATTAAGTGAGGAAGTATCCAACACTTATAAATGGCTTTATCTTTTACAAGATGTCGGCGCATGATTTTTAAGTTTTTACAAATTTAACCTTAAACGAAAATCCACCATCAACATTAAGTCCCCCGCCTAGCACATAATGGTTACACTATTGTGTGGTAGGCATGAGATGGTGACATACATATGTGAGAAAGACAAGATAAAAGGAGTTTACCAGGAAGAGTGTTGGCCGACCGCTAGTTTCCCACGCCGTCACGCTTGTATGGAATCCCTTGATGGGGTAGGTTTCTTTCTTTGGGTATTTGAATCAAGAGGAAACCAAATAAGGGAGGAATCCTTCTTCTATTGGGATTCTTCTAATTTTTGTTTATAAAAGAGACAAAACCCTTTTCTTTTTTCCTCACGAATTTTTTTTTGTTGTGAAGCAGCTCCGTCCGTGACCACCTGCTCCCTACCGACGCGCTGCGCCGCCGGTGTTGCCGGATTTGCTGCCGTGTGCCACCGCCCGTCCACGGTAAGTTTCGCTCCCCTTTTTTTTTTTTTTTTTTTTTTCAAAGGTAAAACCCTAGTTTGTTAGGTAAACACCTTTTGTAAGACATGTATATGCTTAGCTTTTTCCACCATTTGGCTTGAATCCGTAGACACGATTCCCATGAATAAAGAAAATCGTGTTATGATGCATGCGGATGAATGAATGCGGGCCGCCGTGTATGCCGGAACGTGGGTCTTACTCACATATGCTTGACTGAAATTTACATCGAACTTGAAATTTGTCTAGGACTTGAAACCAATACTGCATCGAAAGTTGTACCAGACTTGAATGGTGTTTGAAGAAGCCATTGTGTGCTCCGATGTGAATTGCGTCTTGTCGTGTGTGACTACATCTCTCCCCGTGCTTTCATACAAGTTTTAACTCATGTCTTTTATTTCATTGTGGAAGAAAAGAATCCTCGTTGAGATGTCTTAGAGATAATGTTGGTGCCAAGTCGGAAGTGTTGTGACTTCAAAGATATGCCGAACATCGACGATGAGTTGTTTACCTCGCCTTTTCCAAACATTAGAAGGCATCCTTCTCATAAGATAGTCTTGCTTTCCGATTCAGAAAATATGGAAGCTGATCCATTCTCTTCTTCAGCACTTGTGATGAGATTTTGTCTCCGGAGAAACGAATATCCGCCTTCTCCTATTGACTTCAAGACTTGCCATGCTCCACTGGGTTCTTATGAAGGATGGATGAGATGCATGTTGAGTAATAAGGGCATTAAGGACAATTTGACCAAAGCGCAGATCCTCAATGCGGTCATGGTATCTGCTACTCTCGAAATTAGGAAAGACATCGCGGGTTTGATTACCTTCATTTCTCGGTGGCGTATTTCTACTCACACAGCCATATCTAGATGGGGAGAGATGACTATTACTTTGGAGAGTGTGGCTGCATTAATGAACCTGCATGTTGCTGGAAGTCTCTCTTACGAGCTATCTGGTACGGAACAAAGTAACTATGGTGCTATACTTCAAAAAGTGGCAGAATTCGACAGTCTGGACAAGGAAGAGAAAAAGATGCGAGATGCTTTTACACCGGTGGGTGTCGGAGTGGTCTCCTCGAGACCAGAGCCGGATCAAGAGTTGGAAACGAGCTCGGTGTGATTGCGTTCTGTCTTTATGGCTATCCAGGGATATATTCGATGATGGTTCTGGAAAGAAGACCATTAGAAGTGACCTTGTTAAGATTGCTATAAGGCTGGCGAATGGTGAAGTTCTTCCTTTAGGCGCATTGTTCCTTGGATCACTGTATTCTCATCTGGACGCTTTAGCAATGGACATGCATGTTTCTAACGGGTACAAGAAGGTGGAGTCGCACGTTCACTTCGCTTTTATTCAGGCATTCTTATGGGAACACTTCAAAAGTTACGCTCCTACTCCTGGAAATTCGCTCAGTAACTTGTATGGTGGCTCGAGAATACTCCGTTGGAATAAAAGGCGTCCCAAAGGCGGTGCGAAACTTGTGGACGTATTTGACAATGTGTCTTCTCGTAGATTTCCGTCCATGGGGGCGGTCCACCCTTCCACTGTTCAACCAAAGACTTTTGCTATCGCCACGACGGTCCCGATGTTTGTGTTGTGTACCGATGTCGAAACTATGAAATCTGGAGAACTTATTTACCTGCAGTGCATTCCAGATATGTCCTGTCTCTATTTAACGGAGAATTTTCTTCGTGACTCCGCACAATATTGACAGGATGCTCGCCAAATGGGATTTGATCGGGTGTCCCATTTATTCGTTCACCAAGGGTTCCAAAAGAATCTCTCCGAATATTCTTAACGCTGGCATTTTTTAGAACGGGTGAGCCTTCCCCTTCGGCCTATTGGGAGAAGCTCGGTGGTAACCGATAAGTATAAGGAATTTTGGAAGAGGAAACCGTTGATTTTCCAGAATTCTCGGAGAGTGTTGTGACAGATCCCCGTGGTGAACCATCTTCGACGCTTTGGAGAAGCATTCCGGTTGAAGCCACTTCCATCCAAGCGGACCAGAGCTGAGGATTGCAGTCCCCAAGTAGGAGAGAGACCTAAGAGGCAAGCATGCGGTCCGGTAATCCTCAATTCCTCCAATATGCAGGTATTTAAACCTTTTCCCATCGGTTCTTTCATTTCTCCAGTGTAAATTCTTCTAAAAACGATCCTTGCTTGAAATCAGGGAATTTCGAAAGAGAATGTCTTCACAAGGTTGACGCGCATTCAAAATGAGAAGGCTAGTAATGTTGGCCTTCATCCGAGAAGTCTGGCGATCGATCTTCATGTCGAGAAGTCCAAGCGGCACGAGATCTTGAGTCAGTAATACCGATCTTTACACCGAGAAGTCCTGGGAAACCACTTCTTTTAGGACCATGTGAGGATGATGCAATCTCAGTTGGACAAGGCGCTTCCCTTAGTGACCTTGTTGACGGGGTCGTGATGGAAATTAGCACCTGAGAGCGAAATAGATGCTAGGAAGGAATATAAGAGAGGCGGTGCCTGCTATAGTCGAGGCGGCTCCTCTTGAGATCCATCCTGAACAGGTTCCAGTCAATATGGCTATTGTAGTGACTCCTTCTAAAAGGCCTCCGCAGAATCGACAAGGCTCCCGCGGTTGGTGGGTGATGCGGCACAGGGCTTTGTTCGATCCTCCTTTTACTATCCCTTATCCATGCCATGTGTTGGTTGGTGGATTCAACGTCTTAGGTTCAGTTCAAAGAGTTGTACACATCAATATGGGAGAAGCACGGTCACATTGCTACCACCACGAAACTCAAAAGTCGTCTTGCGTTGGTCAACCGTGTCCAAGAAGCTTTATCTACTATCCAAGGGATGAGCGTCACGACCGGTCGAACAGTTTCTGAGGAGATGGTTGAAGACTGGAAGTGCCATCGAGACGTGTTTGCGCAGATATGATTTCAATGCCCCTTGGTTCTTCAAAGGGTTCTCCAAGATTCAGGAGCTCCGAAATTACAGGATGAAGTCCCTTCCGCGGTGTGTTGCTCGCCGGGAAGAAGAGGTTGAGAAGTTGTCTAAGGAACCGGAGTCAAGCAGTGTGCTTCAAAGAATGAAAGTCTCTCTTGCCCGGAAGGACGAGTTGTTCTTTGAAGGACTTTCCTTGAAGTATTCGTGTTATATACTTGTCTTTTTAGATGCTTTTTCTTTTTGAGTGATAGTGAGGATTTTCTTTGACCTCCGGTTTTGAATTAATAGGTAATTGAATTGGTTTATTTTGAGATAGTTTTGTGGACAACCTTTTTGAAAGGGATTATGTTAAATGAAATTTGCATCTTGGTCATGAATGATTGCACATGAAATTGCAAATGTTATGTAAAATGGAGGTACGAATGGAAACAAACATGGCGTTTGATTTTGAGCCTCTTTCTCCACGTGCGGGATGCCAAGTCCCCAGTGAATTCTAAACTATCTTTCTTGTAAAATTGTTGAGTAGAACTTACTTGCTTTCGAAGCCTCACTTGTATCGAACCGGAGTAGCCTTTCTAAGAAAATCCTCCGCACCAATCTCTCGTAGTTATTGCTCCGGGACCAAGCTTCTCCGAACAATGCGCTTCAAAGCATTGCATGCGATGGTGGGGTGATGGAGGAACCGGTGGAAATGACAGTACCTCGGGTCCATTACTTCTTGATCGGAGGCGGACGCCATACCGGAGGTAGTTCCACCTCTCTATTTCGTACCCACATCTCCAAAGAACTCCAAAATCTTTTCCATCGGGAACGAAAAGTGTAGGTACTTCGAGTCCATCTTTTCCTGCGTTACTGGGCGTTGTGATGTCTCTACGTGGCTTTGATGTGGAGCACGTTCCGGAGATAAATTTGGAAGACTTGCGAGTGCCATCACATCCGCGGATCGCTTGCACAGGTAAAGGGGTGTGGAAGGTGTCGTAATATCATCTTTGAGTGATCGAATTGAACGCTCCCATCCTCTCGTATTCACGTATTTCTGGTCGATCTCTCCTTCCTCAAGCATTTCTTCACTTGGTTGGAAGGTCGATGCGGATTGGACAGAGTCTTAGGGCTTCAATGAGAGTTTTGAGATATAAATCTTCTAACAGGGCTCCATAGGCTGCGGAGCTCCCTTTCTTTATCCGGTAGACGTTTTAGTACTCCGGGCAAGTCCTTTCCTCTCGTGGAGATGCTTCGGTTCTTCATTGTTGACTGGACCATGTTGTTCATCTTTCTTGAATTTCCGCGTTACGCGCTCTTTTTGCCTCTCCTTTGGTAAAGGCGTGACTCGACCAAGGATTCAACGTTTCTTGCATTGCTCGAGTAGATGCACGCTTGAGCCCTTCTTGTAATTGTGATGTTATATCATTCAAAAGGCGGAATGTTTCGCTCTGTCTTCTGGTGATACCGGCTTGATTTGCCAAGACATCCTCCAACATTTCAGCTATGCTTCCCATGGTATCTGAACCGCTTGTGGTTTCCTGATGAGGATGCATCGTGAGCCGAAAACCGAAGAATTGAGAATTCAATTTTTTGCAACCGATAGATCAACCTCCCACCGTGGTCGCCAATTGTTTATGGGTGAAAACTACTCCTGCAGAATTTGGTAATTTGGGGTGTGGATGAGGAATGAATTTAAACCTTAAACAAATGCACTGCGCGGTGAGTGCTTGTAGATTCGAGAGATCAATCTGTGCAAGTCCGGCCTAAACCAAGAAATGGCCATTCCGGACTTGTTTCGGTCACAAAGTGAAGGAGATGGGGTTGATCTTAGGGAGGGAAGCGAAGAAGGTGTTGAGATTGTGAAGGTGTTGGCTTGCTTATGACTTGTAATGAAAAGGTGAGCAGGCTTGTGATTGATGCAAGCAAGCTCTGGGTGTTTGAATACGTTTTTGTATTAACACTTGGTTTTTCTGTCTCGTCTGGACTTGTGTTGTTGTTTGAAATAGGGCGGAGAACCTATTTATACAAGTCATTGATCCTTATTCACGTCTCTCGTGGGAAGTGGAGGAAGTGGAGTGATGGAGTAGTGGAGTTGTGCGTTGGTGATACACGACCAGCCTTGCCCACTTCTCTGTTCATCTCTAACCGTCCATGACTTCCTAACACGTTCTTGTGATGGCGTTGTTGCACGCCGCACGCCGTAAACCGCCGGACCAATACCCCAGTATGTATCCCCAGTTTGTGACATGATTGATGTCCTGGAATGTATGGATCGTGGATCCACGAAAGATAGCATGTAATCTTGAATTGAATAACTGTGTTATTCCAAAGAAGTCGATACTTGTGAAGTATCGTGTGTATTTTATGCGTGTCATCGCATCATGGTGTGGTAAAGTGATGGGTAATGACGCCTCACTAACCAAATAACTCCTGACCGGGGTTGTATAACCAAGTCGGTGAAGTTGGACGGATGAGATGATCTTTGAGATACTCATCTGCGAATCGTTAATGAATATTAGGTTTTTTGAAGAGGTGCGCAAGCATCACTCTTGACTTGGTCGAAAACAAGCATGGAAAGGGATTTGGAGAGGACCGACCGGGCATGTGTGTAGACAGCATGCCGGTGTGCACGTCCATACCTCACCGTCCCATGAAGGCGCGATCTAAGCCACTCAATCTGGACCAGGTAAAGTTGAGTGGTTGAGATCGGTTTGCAGTAAAATCCATTGCCTCAAAGGAGTTGGAAACCGCGTGACATCCCTAGTTTGGGCACGCGTTTCAAGACGACCCATCTTGGTCGGTCTTGGTCGATCATACCAGCGTGTAGGTGGTAGGCTGGTATTCACACCTATACCTGACTATCCCATGAAAACGTGATCTAAGCCACTCAAATCATCCGGTGAAATTGAGCGGTCGAGATCAGTTTGTGGTTTGGGAGGCGTGGCCATGCTAGTTTGGACGCACGTTTTGGATTAACCAGGCATGATATGCCTTGGCCGAACATACGAGGAGGTAGATGGGCCCACGGTGGTCATGCTGGTATGACCGGCCCTTGATTAATCTAATCTGTGACCCTCCATTCGTGCTGGAGAAGATGGACGCGCGTGATGGCTTGAAACCCTAATTTTGGCTTTCAAAGCCGTGCGCCATGCCCTCTTTGGGCGTACGAATTTGTTGCAACCAAGTATGGTTGGTCTTGACCGATTGGTCAAGTGTGTAGGCGGGCCCACGGTGATCGTGTTGACATGCTCTGGGCCCTTTGAGTCTACATCTACACCCTCCATCTATACCTGCGAAGATGGATGGTTGAGACTGTTTTGCGACACATGCAATATGCCGCAAACCCTAATTTAGGGTTTTCCATCCATAATGCTTGGTATGAACGGTTTCTTGGCAAGCTAGGCCGATGACCGACCATGCGGGGTCGGCCGTGGGTATTCCATACCGCTGGGGGTGATGAAATTGATCCGGGGTCATCCAATCATGCTTATGGAGTTGGATGATCGCGATCGAATCATATCCGGTGATATGGTCGATCGGATGCTCAATCGGGCTAGTATAACACACCGAGAGGGCTCAATCGGGCTAGTATAACACCGAGAGTCACCTGTATGGGTATTTCGTACATGGTTTCATTATAGTGCTTGGAGGTTCGTGTTACTGTAAGTAAGAGTAACACTCGATCGTCATGCCACACCGATAATGAGTCTTTGGAAATACAAGGCCGATATGAAATTCTGAGGAAGGGATTGTTGCTACATGCTCCAACCTGGAGGAATTTCATGTATTCACGAGAATGGGATTGTTGCTACATGCTCCATTCTTGGTGAATTAAGTGAGGAGTATCCAACACTTATAAATGGCTTTATCTTTTACAAGATGTCAGCGCATGATTTTTCTGGTTTTTTACAAATTTAACCTTAAACGAAAATCCACCATCAACACCTATTTACTTGATAAGCAATCCTATTGTGTTTGGTTAAGTCTGAACCTTTGTATCACGTAAACATACTTCGTTGTTGTATTGTCTCGATCTCGTATACATAGACGATCACACGAAGTGTGAACCCTATTAGTTGTATTGTCTCGACTTAGTCCATAGACAATCACTTTTGGAGAAAGGACTTATAGGTAGGAAAAGTTTTAGCTTGAGGTATATTTGGGTACCCTCGCCTTTTCAATTGGTATCGAAAAGTTAGGAAACACGAAAAGATCTAACATCGTGTTTGGTGCGATCCAACCTATAAGAATTGAATCTAATGAATGATTTAGTTAACGTAAAGTAAGACATCAAGAATTCTGAATTAACATTTGATGATGGCATCTATGATTCAATATCTGAAGAAATCATCTCTAGAGATTCTACGAGACAAGTTAATCTTGTTAATAATGTAGAAACCGATGACGACCGGAAAATACGTCTACAAGAAGGGTTAGATGAAATTTCCGATGATGATAACTCAGGTTTTGAACAAGAAGTAGAAGAGGATATCTCAGAATACTCTAAACTGCTGGAACCTTTGAAAAATCAAAAGCTGAGATCTTCATATTTTGTTGGTCTTTTGACTCCTCTTTGTCGAGAGAATAAGAAATTGAAGAAGGTTTTTCAAGGATATTATATTGGTTACCAAACCATTGATTATCTTCTTAAAGATCGTACGAACGATTTAAATTCTAAGAAATTAGAATGTGAAAATCTTCGAAGAGAACTGTTTTTGTCGGAAAAGAAACGTGTTGAATCGAAGCTATGTTTAATTCTCGACAAGTACGGGGGTCTTGAAGAAAAGCGGTGCAGTCTCTCTCAAACAAAATTGTTAGAGAAAGAGCGTGATGTTGCTCTTGAAAAAATTCACTTGTTGGAAGAAAAACTTGTTGAATCTGATGCAAGGATTAACTCTCAACAAAAGAGTTTTGAAGAGAAAGAAGGTGTATATCTCTCACGAGAAAAACGCCTTGAGGCCGATCTAGCCGGGGCTCTTGATAAAATCAAGACGTTGGAAGAAGAAAATTTGGAACTGAAAAAATCCAATGAAAGCTCAAACAAGTTAACCTCAATGTTAGAAGCAAGTAGAAATCATCGTGATACACGAGGATTGGGCTATAAGGGAATAGATGCTTCAAATATTAGCAACGAGGTAAAATTTGTTAAAGCTACAAATTCTTCTCAATCAAAGGCTTCCACTGATGACAAAGTTGCTCCTATTTCTTGTAAAGAAGAAAAGTCTGTCAAGCCTAAGAATAGTGTTCAACCAGCAGTAATCAAAGAGAGCACTTTTGCTAAGAAGAAGAACACTCATCGAGCTCCAATGCAAGAGGATCCACAAAAAGGTAACACTAAAACTCGTACTTCGTATATTTATACTAAGCATTATTATTATTGTGGTAATAAAGGACACTTGCAATGGGGATGCAAGGTTCGTAAGATGCAAGATGCTCTTTCTTTTGTATCAAATGAATTGGCTAAGTTTGCTCCTCATAAGAACTCAGATTGTTATTGTCCTAAGTTTAGGCAAAAGAATTACTATAATGATAGCTCAAATTTTGCATATCACTCGACAAGGTTATCCCATAAAAGACCTAATTATAGAAAGAGAGATGACGTTTTAAATGCAAAGACAAGATCTGATGTTCCAAATTGGAGAAAGGTTGTTTTGCAAAATATTCAAAAGGATAGCGATCCTAATGAAATGAAGGAGAAAGCTGCTCCTGCGAAACCCAACACTAAATGGGTACCGAAGTCCTCCATAGCCAAGAAGGTACCAAAAGTTAGTCACAAGAATGACTCTCAGCTGTCAATTGTTGGTAACAATAATTACAAGAGTCTTCTTGAAAGATTAAAGAAAGACATTATGTCTGAAATCTCTTGTACTAGTAAAGGTTGTGATAATGACACTCTTCATCACAAGTCAAAGAATAAAAACAAGAGATGGAACAAGAGAAAACAAACCAAGCAAGAGGTCAAGAATGATGATTCGGTCTTAGTCACTTGTGACGAATAAGACAAGGATCAACTAAACACAACCTAGTTGTGTTAGAATGTGCATGCTCACCTTGGTGCTCAATCTTTTGAAAGGTGAGGAAGCACATGAAAAACTGAGCACATGATCTCTCTATTAAATTACTAATTAACATCTTTAGGGGGATTTATTTTCTTCTATACTCATACCTTCTCTATCTATTTTTGAGCTTTTGATAGAAACGGTAATTTTGAGTTGATTATGTTGATATCCACTGATCATATATGTGTAGCTCTTGCTTTTGTGGTTAAAACGAGCCAAAAATCACTGAATTCGGACATCGTATGCAAAAGTTATGTCGAAAACAGTTTAGTGTTGTGATCTGTCACAAGTAATGCTTGGGAACCGATCCTAGTACCCTGTCATGGTGAGGGAACCGATCCTAGTACCATGTTATGGTAAGGGAACCGATCCTAGTGAGATGTCCCTTTATGAAGAAGTGTAAAACTGTTTTGCCCATAATTTCATCGTCCGAACTCGAAATGACCTCATTCTTTTTGCGTTGTTTTGATAATTTAATTTCCTACAAGATTGAAGTAATTGAAATACTTGATTTTATGTTGAATATTTATGGTGTATTGCAAATTGGTTTATGGGATGGTTGATCTCGGTTTTACTACCTTGATATTCGATCTCATATATTGTGAACCCACATGGTTTGGGTGACTTTTTGATTTAGAGGGATTAAGTTCTAGCCCTAGTAGGTAGGCTTTATCAAAGGATTATGAGGGGTTCTAATAGAAACAATATGTGAAAAAGTCACAATATGTTGAATCGGTTTGGTTTAGCCTAAAGCATATGTGTTTCGACGGTTTTCAACTTTTGCTTGCAATTGTTAAAACCGGTTTTCAACCTTTCTCTGGTAAAGGTTGAGGTGTGTTGTTATTCTTTTGTTCACTCATAAGGATGGCAACGTGGTGATATTTCGATATCAATTCTCCCTGGACGAAGATGCAATCATTATTGGAGAAGTGGATGCGAAATTTGAGGGAACAATCTTGTTAGTTAATTTTTTTCCTGTTTAAGAAAAGCCTGAGTTTATATTATATATATTTGTTGCTTTTGCTTAACAAAATTTCGGTTCAATTGATATTTATTCCATGATGTGTGTGTGGATATGCGTTTCAATTGGTTCCAGTTAAGAAAAACTATTGTTATCTTGCTTTATTGTGTGGTATCAATTGTTTAGGCTTACAAAATTTCGGTACAATTGATGTGTGTGTGTGATTCAATTGGTTCCGGTTAAGAAAAACTATTGTTATCTTGCTTTTGTATGGTATCAATTGTTTAGGCTTACAAAATTACGGTGCAATTGCGGTGCTTATAATGTCTATGTTGTTTCAATTTCTTACGGTTGAGGTGAATAATTATGCAAGTTGATTTATTTTGGTTTGTATGAGTTATTTATGGCTTAACGAAATAATATGTGTACGGGATGAGTTGTTTAGTCCAATTCGATTCCGGATAAGATAAACTAAGTTAATTCTGATCTTAGTTAGACTTATCGAAGTGAGGTTTCGGTTATTCAAGTCTAATCAAATGCCTAAACAGGAAATGCTAGTTAACTAACCTAGTACTTGTCTTGTTTAAAATTGAAAGGTCTAAGTTTATGGATAATTAGAACTTGATGAGAAAAATGGAGTTTGTCTTTATTTTGGTCTTATTGAATTAAGCGGTTGTTTTTGAACAATCGGTTTAGCAAAGGGACTAATATGCTTAGTTGTTTTTGGGTTGCTAAACTAAATTGGAAAAATTGTTTCGGGCAACTGTTTCCTTGGTAACATATCAAAATAAGACTACTTGTAGTTTCGGTTTTGATATTGGTTATCAGAACATGATGTGTGGAACCCTCGTGCCTAACTCTATAAGTTTGCAAGTCTATTCTGAGATTTGTAAGATTCTTTTCGTGTTGTCCTTTATTTTTTCGTTTCTTTGTCATTTTTGTGACAAAAAGGGGGAGAAATATATGGAGTAAACAGGTGATGTTGGCATTGATATTTATATTGATTGGCATCGCTAGGGAAAAGAACATTGGTACTTGAATGTTTTTATCTAACGAAATAGTGAAAGCACGGACTAATGGGGAGTAACATGTCATATTATTGGTATAACAAAGATGTGTGGATTAAATATCTACCTATCTTCCTTAGGGGGAGTAATAGCTTTGTTATTATAATGTCAACAACGACATTTTCAAGGATTGAATGTAAACAGTTTCACTGTGCTGTTGAATCGGGAATCAAGCGGATTGTAATGAATTATTGTAATTTGTTTATCCATATGATGTAAGAGTTTTGTCACTAAAATTGACAAAGGGGGGGGATTGTTAGAGCATGGCTCGGTTGAACCCACCAATCGTTCGTATGTCAAGTTTGGTTGTCATATTTTAGTGAATCAAAACTCATGTAAAGAGTCGCTTGATTATGTACTAGAGTTAAACTTCGTATAGGTTAGCTTGAAAGTATTAGGATATGAGAAATTACAAGTATTGCGAAGACTTGAAGATGTGAAGAAGCAAGGAGCTACAACGACAACAATCATCCTTCCACTTGAGGTTAGTGATATTTGACTTGAACTGTTTCATTCCCTAACGTATCTTTCAAGTCGTGCATATTGCAAACATAACTGCGAAGCATATTTGAACTCTAGATAGACATAGTATTAAGGAATACAATAAGAGGTGTATTGCTTAACCATTAAACTTTGTAGATAAGACATCTCCATAATCATTTGAATGTTATTGTGATTATGTATGGGTATGAGGTGAGGATTTCATCCTAGGGAACAATGTTTACATGTATTCTAAGGAAGTAAGTTCATAAACTTGTTTGTGAACCGAAAAGGGAATTACCAGGTGTTATTGGTTTTGTTATTCATTGCATATCTTATGAACAACCAATGTGTGTGATAGAGTATAACCGCTCACAACTTGTTGTGTTCTTGGTAGAACTGTTCACAAAGGCCTGACTTATGTATTGGTATAACATTTACTAGTAAAACCGATCTTAAGTAATCACCTATGGTATGATCGGATTTTGTATGTCTGACCTTGTAATGGAAAGGGAACCGATCCTAGTAAGGGGTGCAGTTAATCAAAGGGAACCGATCCTTGTATGGGGTGTAGCAAGGTTTATAGCAGAAAGGGGAACGGATCCTATGGACATGTGCAACACATATAAGTTAGATACCATGTATATGTGGGGAACCGATCCTAGTACCTAGTCAACCGAATTTTTGGGAAGCTAGTGTGACTATGCACAGTACTCACATGGAGGTAGAACCGAAACTTTTTTTGGTTGGTTTGATCAATCACATAGTTCTTGAAAGTCAGATGAACCAATTCTAAACTTGTTTGGAAGTGTGGCAAATCGGTTTCAAGGTTGTAAGTGTGAAAGAGAACTTACAAAGTTAAGATGTCGACAAACTTTGAACACGTGTTGTGAATGTTTATTTCTATAATTGTTCAAAGATATTCCTTAATGGCTAAGGGAAGAGAATCCCAGAATAGAAACATAAGTAAGTTAAGAATATTTTAATTAAGGTTATTAATTTCATTTTGTAGGGAAATTCTGAGAATTAGTAATGTGCATTTACTAATTAGATTTTCCGAGAGATTTCGATCGTTATTTTTGGACAGAGCATTTCCAGGAATTATGGAAACCGAATTTATGCTTTAATGAATATCTTGAGAATATTTTCGGTTTTGGAAATTCCTTGGTGTCCAAACTTCCTTGTCTATAAATACACGAAGTTTGCCTTTCTAGCAAACTAATCCTTCGTAACAACAGCTTTACTCTTTTGTTGTTGTTACTGGTGTAGCCGCCTATTCGGAGAGGAGAGTAACCTAATTAGGCAAAATCTCTTACGTCCGCTCAATTTAAAGTCTTCTTTGGGATTGAGAAGCTCTAGCGCGACCCATTGGTGGGAAACTAGATAATTGTGGTTTATCTTTGTTTTCGATTGATTTGATTGACTAACGGTGGTTGAAATCTGATTGCACCTAGTTTGTTTATTCTTGAGAATCTTCTCTTCTGATATAAGATTCACTCAAACTAGTTCAGAGTTTCGACAGGAATCTTTAGACCGTTGTTAGTTCTAAAGACGATCTTGTGATAATCCATTGTTAATAGACTCCGTTCTATGCGTGATTAATCACAAGAGATTCAAGTGATTGTGTGCAGGTTTTTATTGAAGATTTAAGAAGATTTGAAGACAAAGAAGATATTGAAGATCTGACTTGGGTTTTATAATCTTTGGTGTGCATAATACTTGTTTCGGTAAAAGAGGATCCAATTAATAATCGGTTTATCCTTGTGGTAGATTGGATTGATTAATTGAGTAGATCGGCATCAATACGTTTCCTTGTGATTAAAGGTATTGATTGGCTTAATCTTAAACGATTACCTTTGGGTGATTGAACATAAGATAGATCTAAGGACCCGACGAAGGATTTTTATGTTAAGATAAACAGAAGAGCCTTTGTCCGACTCATATCACTTGGTTGAATAAAGTTGATACCATACAGATTTGTTGTTCCTTTACTGTTTGGAATACGAACCAAAGGGATTGTTCCAAGTACGTGACTTATTCACAAGTCGGAGGCGTGGGAATACGTGATTTAAACTAAGTGAACTATAGGGTTAGTTACTTGGTCTCAACTATACGAAGTTAGGTGTAATTTTGTGTAGCGGCTTAATCCTAAGAGTATTCAATTCTGGACAAGGTCCCTGGGTTTTTCTGCATTTGCGGTTTCCTCGTTAACAAAATCTTGTTGTGTCATTTACTTTTATTTTCCGCATTATAATTATTTTATTATAATTAAATTAAACCACACAAACGTTAATTCCTATTTACTTGATAAGCAATCCTATTGTGTTTGGTTAAGTCCGAACCTTTGTATCAAGTAAACATACTTCGTTGTTGTATTGTCTCGATCTCGTATCCATAGACGATTACAAGAAGTGTGAACCGATTAGTTGTATTATCTCGACTCAGTCCATAGATAATCACTTTCGGAGAAAGGACTTATAGGTAGGAAAAGTTTTAGCTTGAGGTATATTTGGGTACCCTCGCCTTTTGAAGTGGTATGCCTGACTATACGTGAGGTCAACTCCATATTCCATTCGGAGTAAATCTATAACGTCAGAAGCAGTCGTAAATCATCTGACAATATATTCTTCATAAGTGATTTTCTCATCCTAACTTTTGATGGATCTGAACAAGCTAAACTACATGAATGCTCTGCAATATATCTCTTGCATTGAAATACATCATTTGATTTGGCGAGGAGAGAGGCGTGAAACCTCCAGCGACAATTTTCCTTCTCTTTGAACTTGCACTCCACGGTGTATCGTTCAAGGCCACTCTTAACTAATTTTTATTTGCGACCACTACATATTTCATACTTTGTAACATAGTCCTTAACTTCAGCAATACCACCTTCAAACAACTGCCCTACTCCAGCTAAGATGTTGACCCAAGCATCTGACTTATTCGGGACCTTTTTGATCAAACACGCATCATCAGTGACGTCTTCCACAACAACTACCTCATCGCTTGAAATACAACTTGATGATGACGAAGAAGCAGGAGCAGAAGAAGATGATAAAGAAATAGAATCAACACAAGTCCGTAACTGGATTTCAAACTTCAACAAATCAATCCTTGTGAGCTATAATAGTGAATGAAAAACCTCAAATCCAAATCGTGATTGATGACATTAGAAATCCCATCTACAGTGTAACCAAAAAGTATGAGGTCTTCGGGAATATAAGGCCACTTTTGTTTCACCACACTTATCATCTCCTTGAAAGTAGTTGATCCTGAAACAGGATGCAAGACGGTCTGATTGCAAAATTTGAACTCTGCAACTACCATCTTTGCAACAACCATAACATATAGTGGTGTTCATAAATTTGGATCAACAATCAAAGTTGATCCAATAAATATGTGTAAACAATCATAGTTAATCCAATAAATCTGTGTAAGCAATCATAGTTTTTTGAGTCAACAACCATAACATATAGTGGTGTTCAGAAATTTGGATCAACAATCACAGTTGATTTAATAAATATGTTTAAACAATCACAGTTGATCCAATAAATATGTGTAAACAATCACAGTCGATCCAATAAATCTGTTTAAAATATCTCATTTGATCCAATAAGAGGTAGTTAAAGCATAAATTTCAATGCAAACCAAAAAGAAAGCAGTCTAAACTACCCTAAGCTACATATAGTATTACGTCGCACCTCACTCGGGGGCTACGCCCCCTCGTGAAAGTTATATTCAATGTAGAATGTGAGAAACCTAAAATAAAAGCTACATTATCAACAAAATGAATGCATAATGATTACCTATAATCTACCAAAGAAATAAAAACACAAAATAAAAACATTTTGTGTTCAGAAATTTGGATCAACAACAACAGTTGACACAAATAAACTAAAAATCATCTCAGTTTTTGTATCAACAATCAAGGTTGATCGAAAATAATATCTACATTTCATCAAAAACATTATTAGTAGTGTCTAAATTTCATCACAAATAAGATTCTTCGACATTTCAGCATAAAAATAAAACCAAAGTTGATGAGCAGATCTAAGAAAAAAAAATATAAATAACAAATCAAAAAATTAAAACGTACCTGTTTAAGAGATGAATAAGGATCTCGAGATCAATCTATATCAATATCAACCAATCAATCTAACATAATAATCACGAAATCAATCTTCCCACATAAATCACGATCTCTGCAACAAAAACAAAAAACAAAAAACAAAATACTGAAATCAAAAGTAAGGACATATAAATCTATGAAACGAACATGCAATCATCAAAAACAACTTTATGAATCTTCAAAATAACATCAACACTACCAATTTGTTTCAGGAAAACGGATCTAGTGGTTTCTGTTGATTAATAATAATTGAAAAACGGAGACAAAATCTCTGATTCTGTTGATTAAGATGAAGAATAAGAAGGAGAAGAAGAAGAATTTCAATATCTGTTTGCAGCTCTCGTCGATTCACATCAAAAAAATTCAAATTTTTTTTCACGATTTCAGCTCTCGTCTGCAGCTGAAACTCTCTCTCTCTCTCTCTCTTTCAGTTTTTATTCTCGTTTATAACTGAAATTTGATTTTCTAATTGAATATATACTGGGGGTATATTTGGAAGTCCCTAATTTGTTATTGGGCCCCTGATGGGCTTGTACAAGGAGGGGGATATATTTATTGTGTGATGAGGATTTTGTAAAACCCATCAAAAGTAGGGAGATATATTCAATTACCACGTTATTTAACACAATAAAGTATATATATGCGATTATACTTACGTGTTGAGAGGGCAGAGAAGGCGGGTGTGCATAGGAAATGTGGATTAACTCTACCAGCCCATCTTCAAGGCACTGTAGTTAACGTGAAAACAAAAAGAAGTTATATCATTGATAAGCTGGAGCCTTGGACCCATGGATCATCTCATATATCAAATTGCACAGTCGATCGCCGACACTTTTATTGTGGAGAAATTAATGTTCAGTAACAATTAAAAACTAAAGCTTCATACATGGTAGTATGGTACACATATGACTTACGTTTAGATGTTCCTCTTTTGAAATTCCAAATTAGTAGATTACAGTATTCGGGTTATAAAGCAAAGAAATTCAAAATTATATATTTTTTTGGGAATTTGAATGACCCTGAAATATGATGATATGAAGTGTCTGGCGTCGTGCGTCTGGTGCCACCCAATGTTTCTATCTACATGTTTGGGTTGGCGGCTGATTGTCTTCTAGAAAGATTGAATGCATATGACAGACTTGCAAATAGTAAACAACAAAATGATTGTTTGCAAAAAGATCTGTTTGGATCAAAATAAATATTACCTGTGTTGGCAAATTTATCTTACCCGATAAGTATACTCATACACGAAAGGGTAGTGCCCATCTTACTTCCGTAAAAAGTATCCTTCTTGCCGTCTCCTCCCTCCTCCTCCTCATTTCTTCTCACCTCCAACACCACCACTACCTTTCCCTTTCTTTTTTTGTTATCGTCATTCTTAGGTGGAACAACCACAACATATCTCTTGAGTGTCTATTTTTATGTCCTTTTATAGATATCAGCACCATAATGTCCTGCAAAACCTCGAGTTCGATAGCTTGTCACGACTGACACATAAGAGAAAAAAAAGCATGACTATTTACCTTACTTGAAGTTGTAGATAGCCAGGCAGAATCATAAACTGGAATAATATTAGTTTTCCTAGCTTGAATTGGGTTAGCGTTAATACATCTAACATGATATGTTTTTCGATGCAAATAAATATATAGATGCACAAATGCTAACCAAGTTCAGCTAGGAATAGCAGTTTCTCCCCCTGTCGAGTTGAGCATGACAGAATGTGTCAACATCAGTCAGCAAAAACAAATATCCAAAAAAGATGGGTTTTCACTTTTGGTCCAATAAATGCATCTTCTCTTTTAGTCCTATGATGTGACATGGACATACTATTTCAAAAATTATGTATTGATCTGACCATTGTCGAAACCAAAACATGGAATCAAGTTATTCTCGTCTATAGTAGAAAGGATCATTCCAATAATGAATATTTCTTGCTCCTATGTGATGAACAAATTTATGGTGAATTAGCACCTGTGCATCCAATCTTGTGGTCAAATTTGAACTTGAGAAGGTATAATAAAAGGAATGGCAAACAAAAAGACATGTATGATATCTGATATCTCAATTGACAAATGAGAAACAGCAAACCCAAGGATGGCTTTGTTAGAGCACTGCTCGGTCGAACTCGCAAGCGTTGCTATCTCAAGCTTGTTTGTCAAGTTTAGTTGCCAAAACTATAAGTCTTGATTTCTAATCTACTTATAGCTAAGTCTCGGACTAGGATAGAAAGTGTAGTTGAGCTCTAGACTCCACGACGTTCATCATGCAAAGACGAAGAACTACTCAAGGAACTGGTGGAACTTCATCGACTAAAAGGTATATGGAGACTTGAACTTATCTATCACTCAAAAGTCTATCTACTTTATCTCCTATCTTGAGACAAAACTCGTATTGCTATATAGACTTCAATTATACACATTTGCTATTTCAAGCCGAGTTTATCTCGCTTATCTATTTCTCGAAATATGTGTTGGTAAGCTTTCGCTTTGGCCAAGTTCATCTTTACAAATGACGAAAGTCATGTTGGTCATTTCAATATCTTGAAAATCGCTTTGATGAAAAATAGTGTGTGAATAACCTCTATTTAACATCCTCTAAGAATGTTTCAATGATTGAAATGAGAGTTTAGAATATATAACCTTGAATGGATATAAACATTGTATGTGAAATCATACTTGTGTAAGTCCAAAATCCTTGAACTAAAGTATGCGTACTTTACTGGTTCAGGAAGTCCGGAAGCTAAGTCCGTGTACCCGTACGCAAACTGCCGGAAATTCACATCCCGTGAATTTCTGTTGGAGTTTGTGAACTGAAAACAAACTCAATCCGGGTACTTAAGTATGTGTAACGGAATGCATACTTGAGTGGGTTATTTTCTAAAAACGGTTTATTCGTGAACTAAGACATATATAAACTAAGGAATGCATATTTGAAAACCGTGGCTATAATGTTCATGAATCGATTCGAGTGAATCAAAATCTTTTTTGCTTCGATTGTGTCTTATATATTTCTATGAGATCTAAGCAATTGAACAACTATCTAACTAGTTCTTTTGAGTCATTTGAACTAGTTATGGTGAAGATGAATAAGGTTGATATGAAAGTGCTCATATGGCTAATCATTTGGTTAACTACTTTTGAACCAACTAGGTGTACACGTTTAGGTACGGTTACACAAACCTAAATGAACGTGCATTTCATTTGTGTATAACAAGCTAAGTTCGATCTAACGGTTTGAAAGATATTAGCTTGAATCTAATCAGGTTTTCATCTAACAGTGAATATTGAATGCTTTGTTACCAAGGTAACTTAGATTGCAAACCCTGATTTGGAGACTATATAAAGGAGAACTCTAGCAACTGGGAAACCTAATCCCCATACCTCCTGTGTGATACTAGTTTTACAAGCTAGAGTCGATTCTCCTTTAACCTTACGTTTCTAACAAGACCCCGTAGGTTATTGACTTGAAGACTTCATTGGGATTATGAAGCCAGACCCAACTATTTTCTCTGTAGTTGCGTGATCTGATCTTGTTGTTTCTATCGTGACTGAGTGCAATCGTAAGATTGGCTTGAGATTAATTTCTCTGATAGGCAAGATAGAAAAGTAGTCACAAACATCTTCGTCTCATCGTTTGTGATTCCACAATATCTTGTTTCTCTAGTCGATTAAGATTATTGTGAGGTGATTGATATTTCTAAGCTGTTTTTCGGGAATATAAGTCTGGTATATCAATTGGTTCCTGTTCACCTTGATTTATCAAAAGACGGAACAAAACTCGTAGCTACTTCTGTGGGAGACAGATTTATCTATTCATGTAGACTTTTCTGTGTGATACAAATTTGTTTATTAAAGTCTTCGACTTTGGGTCGTAGCAACTCTTAGTTGTGGGTGAGATCAGCTAAGGGAATCAAGTGCGTAGTATCCTACTAGGATCAGAGACGTAAGGAGCGCAACTGTACCTTGGATCAGTGTGAGATTGATTGGGGTTCAACTACAGTCCAGACCGAAGTTAGTTTGTAGTAGGCTAGTGTCTGTAGCGGCTTAATACAGTGTGTGTTCAATCTGGACTAGGTCCCGGGGTTTTTCTGCACTTGCGGTTTCCTCGTTAACAAAACTTCTGGTGTCTGTGTTATTTCTTTTCCGCATTATATTTTGTTATATATTTGAAATATCACAAGTTGTGCATTGAATCGATCAATTGGTAAATCCAACCTTTGGTTGATGATTAAAATTGATTGATCCTTGAACATTGGTCTTTGGTACCGTTCAAGTTAATTTCTCTTGTATTCAATTAGACTCGCACATTTATATTTGCTTGAGTAAGTATTGATCGAGAAATTGAGATATAACTTTTTGATATACTTTTTATTAAGATTTAGTCTGACTGTCTAGTTGATTCTCTTAAAAGTATATTGGAGTTAGTCCATACAGATTGCTAAGCGAAATATTGGCTGAGGTTGTTGTACCCCCACTTTTTCAATTGGTATTAGAGCAGGCAAACACGTTTAAAGACCTTATAAGTCTGTGCTTGTAGCAATCTGACTCTATGGACATAAGTGTTATCTCAATAAATGCACCACCAAATCCAGGGATTCCAGAATTTTCTTCCATGTCTGATTTAATTAAATCAGTAAAAGAAATTCTATCTAAACCTCCACCAGGTTTAAAATCCCTTGAAGTTGTTTCAGGAATTGAAAAGAAACTTGAAAGCCTAACTTCTGATGTTGATATTTTTCTCCAGAATGAACAAGAATTGCTTGACAGGCTAAATCAAGTTATGAAGAATAATATTCATGTTGAGGTCAACATTGATTTACTAATCAGTAAGAGCAATGCTCCTCCTTTGTGTAATTCAATTGTTTGTAACAAATGAAACGAATTACAAAAAGAGTTTAAGTCTCAGACATCTGAGTACATCACCTCAAAGCATGAATTGATTCATTACTCAATCCCAGATACTTCCTATCAAGATCATCAAGATAGTAGTATTGTCTTCTTATATGAAGAACCTAGGATGTCTCTTTTTGTCAAAAGAGTTTCCCTTCGCAGTACTAAAAACTATCTGCAGAAACTATTTTTTATAAGTTGGAAAACGAGAAATCATAAACGCAAGGGTTCTCCTGAAATTCCTTATTAGACTTATAAAAACAATTCCATGGGTGTTTCTCAACACTACAAGATGTACGAGCAGCTGGAAAGAAACACTCTCTTGGTGTCATGGTGTGAGAGGCTTTTTTTTCTTATAAGTTCTTAAAAGAACTGCTCATGAGAGTTTCGTTGAGCTTTGCTTCAAACTCTTATCCCCATTTTGTCCAGTCAAAATATGTAAAAACAAACATGCCCTTATCTGCACACGTACGGTTCACTTACTTCGTGCCTGACCCATGTTCCAGAACTAATTGATCCCAGTACCGGAATTAGTTTTACCAGTTCAGAACTGTTCGGTCGGTTGCACATAAAAAGAGAGAAAGTTTTCTTGTTCTTTTCACCTTCGTCTTCTCTTCAACAGTTCATGAACAAAGGAGAAATACTCTGGTTCTCAAACTCTTCATCATATTTTTATTGTTTTTTAACCATTTTTTTGTTTGGTTTTTACCTTTGAACCCAAAAGAAGATTTGGCTCGTTGGGTCAAGAACCTTTTTCAGTCTTGTCATCGTTTTGGAACTTCACCATCAACAATAGTTCACGGACTAAGTAAGTAGTTCATCCTCTCTGTTATGATTTTCTCAAAAATGACTTATAGGAAAAGGCTAAGTCGTGGTGAAAGTTCGGATACTTATCCTTATTCTACTAGTAGAAGGATTGATAGTGATAATGAGTTTGATGATGATGAAATTGGTTTAGACGCTCTACAACCCTTTTATGATCCTGCTCTTCAAATTAGCTTTACTAGTCTTCTTGCTAGGGATAAATATGTCAAGTTTCTTAAAGGAAATTTTGTCATAGAAACGGTTTATGATCGTACTGTTAAAGAACTTAAGTTTCACCAGTTCATGAACCAACACGAATGGGGATATATTCATGATGGTCTTGGGTCGTCATATCCTGAGATGACTTGCCAGTCTTATGCTAACCTGCATGCTGCTAACAAAATTAGTTGTTGCTTCAAGACAATGGTTGGTGGGATATCGTTTGAGGTAAATCGTGGAGTGATTGCATAATTGTTGAATTTATCACTTGATCGCTCATTTGCAATTCCTCAACCTGAGCATCTTAGACCAACTCAGGGTCAGCTTTCTGGAATACTTCTAAATAAAAGTGAATCATGGTCTGGGGGCAAGTTGTCTGTTGACAACATTAGCTTTCATTTGAAAGTTTTCAGTAAATTGGTTGTTGCAAATTGATTCCCAGTACGGTTGATAAAAATATATGGAGCAGGACCCTAGCAGAGATGGTATGCTATCTTATCTCTGGTGAAGAAATTGATTTCTGTGGCCTGATTATTCGTAAAATGATTCATATGGTTTCACAGAAAAAGAATCTTGGGTTTCCATGTCTCATCAGCCGAATTTGCATTCAATTTAAGGTTCCTCCTATTGGTACTTGCACTGGTCATGCTACTCCTCTATCCCAGACAGACATCAACAAGATGAAGAAACCGGTCATTTCTGAAGGCAATCTTCTTAATGGAAGAATTGAGTGCTTACAGGAACAACTGAGCTATGTATTTGGAATTCATCCTAAACTAACTGAACCTGTATTCAAGATTGCTAAGAAATATAATCGCAATCAAGCTTAGTTTCTTTATTTTGTTTTAGTTCTTGTTAAACTTCTATTATTGGATGTTATTCTAAGAGTTGTAATAACTTTATGTTTAGCCTTGAATGGTTACCTTTCAATTAAAATTGCTAAAAGTATTACATCCATGAGAAGTTTAACATATGTCAAAAGTTAAGTCTTTCATATGTCGCAAGTATTGATAAAAGATTGAATGAACTTCTGACAAACAAAAGTTAACCCTTTTATGTCATTATGCAAATATTGATGGAAGAAAGGATGAGCTTTTGTTTACAAAGATTAAGTCTATTGTATGTCATTGGGCAAATAGTGATGAATAAGATAGAATGAATCTTTGCTTATTCCGCAGTATTGATCTTCCCCGATCCATATTTTTTATGTATATACTGTGCGGCTCCGTAAGTTCTCTTATGTTGAGCATTTCCGATTAAATTAATCGTGGGTTCTCTTGTGGTTAATTTAATTGAGTTGTTGGATACAAATTCATGTTTCATGTGATTTTTTATGTCCAAATAAATCCTTCTTTTCTTGTGAAAGTAAGGTCGCTCTTGTTGTTCTTTCGGGAATGACATTTTATGGGGGAGAGTTCTTAATTGAACTTGTGCTTAATTGCCAAATCTTTGTGGGGAGTGCGACTATGGAATATTCCCACTGAGGCTAGGAATTAAGCCCCACAACCCAAAGCGGCGAAGAACAAATAGAATTTGCTACAAAAACCAGCTAAAGGGGGTATTCCTGCGTATGAGAACATAGTAATGGAAAAGGTAATAGCCAAAATAGGATTCGTTTTGGATGGAGCACCCAAATCCGCTATATATTTGACACGGGTTTGCCGTAATGCTGGAACTATGGCGAATGCATTTATGGTCATTGATGCATAAATAAAGAGACCAATTAGTAGTTATTGAATTCCTTCTATGGTTCCACATGAGAGACCAGTACAAATATAACCTACATGTCCGATCGAAGTATGAGCTAGAAGTCTTTTGACTTTCGTTTGGGCCATGGCGGCCAGTGCTCCTAAGATCATATAAGCAATGCTGGGGTTATCTTGTATCTTTATAAACTCCTTGATGAATGCATTTAGTTTCGGCTATATGATTGCATCTAAAAAAGTTTATATGTGCTTTCTTTTCGTCATGAAGTGTCTCTATGGAAATTTCATTAGGATCTCACTAGTTTTCATACTTTTACCAATTTTATTGACAAAAAGGGAGAGAATTAATGTGTAGTTCACACTACAAATACATATGGTTTTCGGATCATTATGTAAGGGGGAGTGGTTTTCATGTGAGATGAAGTATTGACTAAGGGGGAGTGATAGTATTGTTGTCAAAGTTGTGATACAATTGAACTTTGATGTTGTGTAATAATACTATGACACTGTGTAACAATGATTGAGAGCTTTTAATTTCTCATTTTTATGGCTACGGATCTTCAACAACGATGATGCTGATTTGAATATATTTGGAATCATTGGAGTACTTGGAAGTGACGAAGATTTCGAGTAATGTTGAAGAACCAAGAAGATCATGCATGTGGAAGAGAAGATGCAAAGTTTATTTATTTTGTATTCCATATGTATTGATAGATTTGTCACTAAAATTGACAAAGGGGGAGATTTTTAGAGCATTGCTCGGTCGAACTCGCAAGCGTTGCTATCTCAAGCTTGTTTGTCAAGTTTAGTTGCCAAAACTATAAGTCTTAATTTCTAGTCTACTTATAGCTAAGTCTCGGACTAGGATAAAAAGTGTAGTTGAGCTCTAGACTCCACGGCGTTCATCATGCAAAGACGAAGAACTACTCAAGGAACTGGTGGAACTTCATCGACTAAAAGGTATGTGGAGACTTGAACTTATCTATCACTCAAAAGTCTATCTACTTTATCTCCTATCTTGAGACAAAAGTCATATTGCTATATAGACTTCGATTATACACATTTTCTATTTCGAGCCGAGTATATCTCGCTTATCTATTTCTCGAAATGTGTTGGTAAGCTTTCGCTTTGGCCAAGTTCATCTTTACAAGTGACGAAAGTCATGTTGGTTATTTCAATATCTTGAAATTCGCTTTGATGAAAAATAGTGTGTGAATAACCTCTATTTAACATCCTCTAAGAATGTTTCAATGATTGAAATGAGAGTTTAGAATATATAACCTTGAATGGATATAAACATTGTATGTTAACTCATACTTGTGTAAGTCCAAAATCCTTGAACTAAAGTATGCGTACTTTAGTGGTTCAGGAAGCCCGGAAGCTAAGTCCGCGTACATCTGACGCTGCAGACGCCGGAAGTTCACATCCGTGAATTTCTGCTGGAGTTTGTGAACTGAAAACAAACTCAATCTGGGTACTTAAGTATGCGTACCGGTATGCATACTTGAGTGGGCGATTTTCTAAAAACGGTTTATTCGTGAACTAAGACATATATAAACTAAGGAATGCATATTTGCAAACCGTGGCTATAATGTTCATGAATCGATTCGAGTGAATCAAAATCGTTTTTGCTTCGATTGTGTCTTATATACTTCAATGAGATCTAAGCAATTGAACAACTCTCTAACTAGTTCTTTTGAGTCATTTGAACTAGTTATGGTGAAGATGAATAAGGTTAATATGAAAGTGCTCATATGGATAACCATTTGGTTAACTACTGTTGAACCAACTAGGTGAACACATTTTGGTACGGTTACACAAACCTAAATGAATGTGCATTTCATTTGTGTATAACAAGCTAAGTTCGACCTAACGGTTGAAAGATATTAGCTTGAATCTAATCAGGTTTTCATCTAACGGTGAATATTGAATGCTTTGTTACCAAGGTAACTTAGATTGCAAACCCTGATTTGGAGACTATATAAAGGAAAACTCTAGCAACTGGGAAACCTAATCCCCACACCTCCTGTGTGATACTAGTTGTATAAGCTAGAGTCGATTCTCCTTTAACCTTACGTTTCTAACGAGACCCCGTAGGTTAACGACTTGAAGACTTCATTGGGATTATGAAGCCAGACCCAACTATTTTCTCTGTAGTTGCGTGATCTGATCTTGTTGTTTCTATCGTGACTGAGTGCAATTGTAAGATTGGATTGAGATTAATTTCTCTGATAGGCAAGATAGAAAAGTAGTCACAAACATCTTTGTTTCATCGTTTGTGATTCCACAATATCTTGTTTCGCTAGTCGATTAAGATGAGGTGATTGATATTTCTAAGCTGTTTTTCGGGAATATAAGTCTGGTATATCAATTGGTTCCTGTTCACCTTGATTTATCAAAAACTAACAAAACTCGTAGCTACTTGTGGGAGACAGATTTATCTATTCATGTAGACTTTTCTGTGTGATACAAATTTGTTTATTAGAGTCTTCGACTTTGGGTCGTAGCAACTCTTAGTTGTGGGTGAGATCAGCTAAGGGAATCAAGTGCGTAGTATCCTACTAGGATCAGAGACGTAAGGAGCGCAACCGTACCTTGGATCGGTGTGAGATTGATTGGGGTTCAACTACAGTCCAGGCATCGAAGTTAGTTTGTAGTAGGCTAGTGTCTCGTAGCGGCTTAATATAGTGTGTGTTCAATCTGGACTAGGTCCCGGGGTTTTTCTGCACTTGCGGTTTCCTCGTTAACAAAACTTCTGGTGTCTGTGTTATTTCTTTTCCGCATTATATTTTGTTATATATTTGAAATATCACAAGTTGTGCATTGAATCGATCAATTGGTAAATCCAACCTTTTATTGATGATTGAAATTGATTGATCCTTGAACATTGGTCTTTGGTACCGTTCAAGTTAATTTCTCTTGTATTCAATTAGACTCGCAGATTCTATTTGCTTGAGTAAGTATTGAATCGAGAAATCGAGATATAACTCTTTGATATACTTTTTATTAAGATTTAGTCTGATTATCTAGTTGATTCTCTTAAAAGTATATTGGAGTTAGTTCATACAGATTGCTAAGAGAAATATTGGGTGAGGTTGTTGTACCCCCACTTTTTCAGGCTTACCTATGGATCAAAGCCCTGAAAAAAAAACTTAGATGTAATAGTTTCAGCAGTGAACATTATGGTCTTACCTAGCAGCCATATGAGTTGTATGAAATCCACCAAAGTGATTAAAGACCCTGTACTAAAGCTGCAAAATGTAAAATAAAAAACACCGTAACCCTGATCAAAACAGAGAATAACATGGATTAAATAAAATAAACCTCAAACCCGAACCAAAAAAAAAGATGATAACAAAAATGATAATTACCTGTTGCGGCATGGGATTTCTTTCGCTTCTAACAAAACCCAAAATTTAAAGATCATATATATAGAAACTTCAAAATTCTTAATACAGTTATTTCCCACAAATCTAAAACACAAATCAGAATAACAAAAAAAATCAGAAAAGCATAAAAAGAGCGATAAGAATTAACCAAAAAAAAAAACTAAAATCCCAACCTGTGTACATATTCCGCAATCAGAACACCCAAACATTAGATAAAGAAAAAAATATCAAAATAAAATCAAAATCGAATTACAGTGAAAAGGAAATTCAACAAAAAACGGAAAGAAAGAAGCAATAGCAATGAAACATGTAATCAAAATCAATAAGAAACAAAACTTTGAGTCATAACACACTCTGATTAGCAGATGTTGAAAGACGATTGAATAGGAGATTCCACTTCATGAGCTGGTTTTCGGATCACTTTGGAATATAAATTCAACAAACATAAAAGCTTGAAGCAAATTAATTCAAGTTCGCAAAATTCACTCACGAAAATTGATCCCTCAAGAAAGGACAAAACGAATCTTAGAGAAGACACTCTTCATTATTTTTACATTTAGATGTTTCACCACAAAGGCAATAACACAAATCTGTCGAAGTTTGCAGTTCTAGAATGCAGACTAACTTACATACATTGTGTACAAAGCTACCTTGTGTGGAAATAGGAATATGAGCATATGACTTCGGGTGAAATCATCTGAGCATAACTGAATCACTGGAACATATTCGATGTCAACATGGTTTTTTTCTTTCCCAACCACATGATCTCTATTGCAACCAAAGAAGTATGCAAAAAGCTTTTTCGCGTCATCTGTTGCAGATATTATAATAAGTTTCAAACTATCATCCCTGTTGAGAAATAAGCCTTCAATTAAGGCCAACACAAATCAGTGTTATAAGCTTCTTTCATGAGCCTCATCTGCAATGATGCATGAAACCCAAGTCAGTTTCACATCATTCATGTAATATTACAATAAGCAGTGATTTGTCATGAATATTACCTTGGAGTTGAATTTCTCCAGGTGATTTCAACATGACTAATAGAATTATTATCATAACACCCATTACTTTCTTCCTCAATCCTTTGCGCCGGTAAATCAACAACGATTTTAGATTGAGGAAAGAGAGAGTTATCATTGCGACTGCAAATACCTAAAATTTCCTCCACAAAAATTACCTGGGATCTCAACAGTATAGCAGGATTAATTATACAGAAACACAGAAAATTGAATTCGGTAAATTCAACAATATCAACAATGGTAAAAAAAAAAAAAAAGTTTGTTCGTAATTAAGAAATATGGTTATGCCAGAGACTGAATATAAATTACGAGTTTGTCCGTAATTAAGAATCAGGATAATCGTTCCAAATTGTTGTTAGGGTTTTTATTTATGTGTATACCATCTTATTTTATTCCTTCATCTTTCCGATTCTGCTTTGCCTCCTAAAGCACGAAGTAAAAACCTGAAAAAAAAATCAATAAAACGTCAGGAATTCCAACAGAGAATAAGGAAAAACCGCAAAAAAGAAGCACAGGAAGCAAAAAGCTAGGCGTTTTGCACAAGAGACGGATATAATTTGGGAGGAAGTAATTTTACTTTAGTGAAACCGGGTCTTGTTTTCGGATCGGACACTCGAAAATACGGACTCCATTACTTTTGAATACGGTGAGTCTTTCGTAGTCGTCTAATGATTACTCCATCCGGAGCTTCCCGACCTTCAGATCGGGTCTATATTAAACTTCGTTCGTCTGATAGCTTTTTTCATCATGGAGACAAACACCATATCTTTTTATAACAATGATTATTAATTTGATTGACTAACGATATAGTTGAACCTTGATTGCACCTAGTTTGTTTATTCTGTGATCCTTCTCTTCTGATATAAGGTCACTCTAACTAGATCAAGGATCAACAATTTAAGACCTGATCTTTATTGATTGAACATTTTGAAGATAGGACTCTTGATCATCCATTATTAACAAACTTCGTTTTGTACGTGATCAATTGCAAGGGAATAAAGTTGTTTGTGCAGGTACATTGAAGACTGAAGATTTGAAGACTTGAATATTTTCTTTATTGTATTCTGATATTTGTGATTATAGTTCGTGCACACTTGATTGACCGGGATCCGAAAGTTTGTTTCTCTTTGATAAAATTTTATAACTTGTTGTAAAGATCGATGACCTATCATTTGGTAATTCTCTTCATAATCTGAATTCGATAGATTGTGGACTAAGATTGATTATCTTTGATAGTACATATCTTGGTTAATATAATTAATATAAAGGAGTTTATATTGATTAACCAGAAGAGCCTTTATAAGAACGCGCAATTGGGGGATATCAAAACTAATTGGGGGATATAGGTACATGACAAAATAGGGATCCAAATAGCAAAGCTGGGTCACCCCTTATGTATTTATCTTTTTAATTCCTAATCTAGCCCTCACTAATCATGTTTAGTGGTTAATAATAATTAGTAAAAATCTTAAGTATTTGGGGGATAGATTAGTGTGTGTTTTTATTTTAATTTGTGTGAGTGAGGAGTAGAAGGAGAGAAAAAAATTGAGTGGATTTTTTTTTTTTGAAAATGGAAGATGATTGTGATGCGAGAATTGCAAAGAATTTGAATCTTTAGCTCAACTACAACAACAATCATATCTTCAATCTTGGTGTATGATAACAACTCACAATTGGAGTTATATGATGAACCAACACCCTTGGATCATGATTTTCGTGACCATGAAGTGTTTTATGAAGAACCAACCCAAGAAAGTAAACATGTTCAACATACAAGCAACCCCAACACACACGTGTAATGCTTCAAAGAGGTCGAAAATTTGATTTTTCTTTTGAAACCGCCATTTTTTTGTCTCAAACAGACTTAGTACCAAGCATGCTCGTTGTATGAATACGACGCCGGAACTAATGCCACCGGCGTGGTATTCATACTCCTTGCCATGCCAGTACAAGGTATCCCCCATTTAAGAAACTTTGTCGGCGTGGTATTCAAACCAACTATGCATGCCGGTATGCAGTTATGATTTTTACCTACCACCAAATATTCCATGGAATATTCAAACCGACATGGTTCACTCCTAACTGACCATGCCGGTACTTCCAGAAAAGCATCCAGGAGTTTAAGATTTTTGAACTCCAATACTGGCGTGGTATATAAAATATCGGGCATGCCGGTAGTTGGTCTCGGCATGCTTTTAAAATTACCGCCAAGCCGGGAATTGGTTCCGGCTGGAAAACTCACATATCGAGAATGTCGGCTCCTGTTACCGGCTTTGTACCTTGTTTAGCGAGAATGCCGGTTTTGTCTCTTCCGGCAATTGTGTTCAAGAACATCCAATGCCGGTACTGTGTATAATTGTCTCCTCCTTTCAAGTGTATTTCTAAAATGCCGGAACATTATTATTCAATGCCGGAACTGTGGTCGAGCACACCGGAAATGGTACCCGACATGGTATTTTTTTTTTTGAACTACTTCAATTTTCTTTTCATTTATTCCTTAGATTGTGACATACATTGATCCAACAAATTCCAAACCGCTTGGTCCGGATACGTCCGAATACTATAAGATGCCTCCGGTATGTTACCAAACAATACTTTTCACCTAGTTTTTAGAACGTTATGTGGGGATTGCTTGTAATGAACCTTATAATCTTCCATTGTTGTCCTAATGTAGGGAATTAAATCTCCAGCGGAAGCAATTGCTTGGGCAAAAGAGACGGCTCTTAAGAACAAGTGTGTGTTGGTGAGGAATACCCAAGGTTCAAATAGGCGTTTTGAGATGGTTTGCGAGAGAAGTGGGAAATACAAGGCGAAGAATAGCCATAAGAGAAAGGGTTATGTATATGAAAAGAAGACTAATAGGGTATACAAGACTCATACGAGGAAGGATAATTGCCCCTTTAAGCTTGTATTCTATTTAAGAGACAAAGAAAAGGAATGGGATTGTACGGTGTGGTTTGGCCAACATAACCACCCGGATCCGAAAGATTTTAATGGTCACTCCATAGTTGCAAAGCTAAAACCTCGTGAATTCGAGGATGTAAAGATAATGACCAAAGCATGTATCAAACCAAGAGTGATTCTTAGAACCTTCAAGGAAAAGGATGATCAGAACGTTTCTTCTCTAAGTACAATTTATAGCGCACAAGCAACCATTAGAAAGGTGGAATGGGAAGGGAGGAGCGTTATGCAAGAATTTGAGAAGATAGTTTGGGATCACAACTACACGCGTATCATTAAAAGAGGACCGGACGAAAAGCCCCTTCAAATATTCATTGCGCATCCTTTGCTTTCACAATTGGCTCATACATGTTGTGGTGTTCTTATGATGGATTGCACCTACAAGACAAACAAATACAACATGTCGTTGTTCAACATCGTGGGGAAAACATCGGACAAGGTAACATTCACATTGGCTTGGTGTTTAATGGAAAACGAGAGGGATTACAATTATCATTGGGCATTACGACAATTGAAATTATTGTTCCCGGAAAATCAATTTCCGAGGGTCATCGTAACCGATCAAGATGACGCACTAATGGGTGTTATATCTGATGTATTTCCGGATGCACAAAATTTCCTATGTACGTATCATATAGGTCAAAATGTGACAAAACATTGTCATGCTTTGTTTGAACCCTCTAAGGCGGATATTAAGAAGAGAATGATTGCTCAACTAGAGGAAGATGTTCGCAAGAAGAAACTATCACCCGAAAAAGAAGAAGATGAAAGAGGAAAGATTAAAGAACGAGTGGACAAAGAACACGATGAAAATCATAAAAAGTGGTTGGAATTTCTAAAGGATTGGGATAAAGTTTATTGGTCTCTTACCGAGGATATATATGAAAAGAGATTGAATATGTTTAGTGCTAAATATAACGAAGTGTATCCAAGCGCTGTCTCATATTGTCGGGATAAATTGTTGGATAAGTACAAGGAAAAATTTGTGCGTGCATGGACAAACCGGTATAGGCACTTCAAAACTGAAGCAACTAGTGCAGCGGAATCCGCTCATGGTAGATTTAAAGATCTCATCCAGTCCGGGCAAGGCAACGTGGTTACGGTCACCGAGGCAATGGAGCAATACTTTAAGGATGATATCGATAGGATCAAGAAGGCTTTTGAGAAAATCTCAATGGAAAGGATGACTCAATTTCTTCAATATACTAAGTTGCTCCAAGGAATAGAGTTCAACGTCTCTCATTGGGCAATAAAACATATGATGAGAGAAATGGCATATGAGAAAAATTATGGAAAACCAGGTGATGTGTGTATTTGTCCGGACATGTCTTCATTGGGGCTTCCGTGTCGTCATATGCTTGTGAAGTACAAAGAAGTTATACCTATTGAGGTTATTGATCCGTTTTGGAGGCAACTATCTTTTGACCCTACCCCTACGGAAGCTCCCGGACAATCACCATGGGATACAAATGAAGCAAAGGAATTCTACGAAGCTTACTCACGTGGCAACTCGGCTAGCCGACAAGTATTGTTGAGCCAACTAAGGCTAATTACTCGCCCATGGATCAAACCAAGTGAAGAGCCGGGAAAGGGAGATCCGATAGGTAGACCACAAACTAAAGTTTCAAGGAGAAAACAAAGGAAAGAATTCAAAGAAATGACTCGACGTGAAGAAGAACTCGCGGCAACCAAGAAATGAGATCTATCCGCAAGTGAGATTTCGGAACTCCGATTCGCGGAAGCGCCGGTTCCAATTAAAAGGGGTAGACCGAGGAAGGAACCGTTAACAAGTCAACAACAAGCGACGGTTTCCGTATCCACACCAAAAACCGATGGATCGGAGGTTCCAAAGAAAAGGGGGAGGCCACCGAAGGTACCAACGTCAAGCTTGCAAGAACAACAAGTTGAGCATTCCGAAGCCACACCCATAGTCGATGTATCGGAGGTTCCAAAGAAAAGGGGTAGGCCGCCAAAGGTACCAACATTGAGCTACCAAGAACAACAAGGTGAGCATTCCGAAGCCACACCCATAGTCGATGTATCGGAGGTTCCAAAGAAAAGGGGTAGGCCGCCAAAGGTACCAACATTGAGCTACCAAGAACAACAAGGTGAGCATTCCGAAGCCACACCCATAGTCGATGTATCGGAGGTTCCAAAGAAAAGGGGGTAGGCCGCCAAAGGTACCAAAATTGAGCTACCAAGACCAACAAGGTGAGCCAAGCCATTGATCTAGGTTCCAAAGAAACCAAAACAAGGTGAGAACAACAATTGAGCCGAAGCCACACCCATAGTCGATGTATCGGAAGTTCCAAAGAAAAGGGGTAGGGGTAGGCCAAGGAAGTATAATCTCCCGTCACATACCGAAGACATTTGGAGTGTAGAGATTGCAGAGGATGGTTTGGATATAATTAAGCTAAAAGTTGGTAATATGACGATGTATAAGGATTCGCAAACGGGTAGGACTTATAGACACTACCATACGAAGATAGAGTCTTACATAGACCAACTTCCTGAGGCTATTCGTGAGTTTATTGTGTATACGGATGATGTCGATGGAGATGGAAATTGTGGCTATCATGCTGTGACCAAACAATTAGGAATCTTTTACACGGCGGTTAGTAGAGGTATGACACCATGCAAATATGCTAGAACGAGGATGGCCGAACAACTTGTGAACAAGAGGAGCTTTTATGAGCAATTGCTTGGTGAAGGCGAGAGGTTTGATGATATGTATGCTCGAGTATTAGGGCCCGAGCAAGAGATGAAGTTTCTTCCTTCTGAATATTGGATGAGAATGCCGCTTTGTGGGCATCTAGTGGCGGATACATTTAGATGTGTTGTTCATTATTTTACGCCCACCTTAGAAGTAACATTTACACCAAAGTGGAAAAAATGCGAGGGATCCCTTAAGAAGAGAAGAGTTGTTTTGGCGTTCGTGAATGGAAATCATTTCGTTATTCCAAAACTCAAGGACAATTGTCCATTGCCACCTGTTTGTGGGATGGTTAAAAACAAGGACCTAGATCCAAATATCTGGAAAGGATGGATGGCATTGTATGAGGAGAATCACCAATTTTGGGATGCGTTGGCCTTATCAAAGAAACCTCTTGAAGAGGAGGAGAGGCAACTTCATACGTGTGGAAGCAATGATGAGTAATTTGGATATATGTGGTTCCGACATACGCAACCTTTTGTTTTTTTTTGGAAGTTTGAATTGTAATCATTAAACCATATGCTATGTACGTGCCGGCATGATTTAATTCAAACTTTGCAATGCCGGAACTTATCCGGCTTAGAAATACTTTTCTCTTTTATGTCGGCAACTAACCATAAGTACACAGAGATATTAGTTTAAGTTCCGGCATTAAAAATAACTTCACGACAATGCCGGAACTGTAACAAGATCAATTATTTGTAAGGGAAAGATAGAGTACCGGCACTACATTCAAAATCGTATCAATGCCGGAATTCTAAATTTCTTTATTCTTGAAAGAAAACAGATTTCCGGCATGGTTGTTACAATTTCGACCATCTTAGGTTTTGAAAAAGAAAAACACAATGTTTCATATAGATTAACCAATATATTATGTTCTAAGCCAAAAACAAATGAAATCAACATCTCAAAAATTTAGCAAGACACATAAAATAACATAAGCAAAGACTAGATTGTTTAACAAACCATATGTAAAGTTAAGATGTTCCAAACCGAAAACAAATGAAACAAAGATTTCAAAGTTTAGAAAGACACACACATAAACATAAACCGACAATAGATTGTTCAAAGACATATCTAATACTATAAAAGAAACATTAACAAACATCTTAGATCACTCGGTCCTTGGCTTCTTGTGAACCCTCTTTTTCTTTGGAGTCCACAAGTCCTTTGCATTTGGATCTTCAATTTTGTCTATCTTCTCATCAACTGTCTTCATTTCTTTGATGCGTGTCGGGGTAAGCACCTCTCCTTTCTTGATCTTGCATTTAAAACCAGTTTCCCAATTTTCCTAGCCGCGAACTCCACGGAATCCCTTGTTGTTATATATTTCCATTAGTACGTTATCTTTTATAAGTTTATAGGTATACATTCAAACGATAGGAAGTGAACCAGAATTACGTACCAACAAAAGGAGAGTCTTTTGAAGTACGGGTACAATAGGTTCTTCAAGAGTTTCTGCTTGTGGAGGCACTGTTTATTTGGTCGGGCGTACAATATAAGGATGTGAGTACCTCCAATGACCTCTGAGGAATCTTGGTTCCGACTCATAACCGTTTTCCGCAAATTCCCAACCAGCCCTGTCCAGTTGTTGTTGTTCTTCCCTTTCATTCCAATGTGCAACTACAGGAGTTGGTTTGTAAACTACCAGCGTATGCTGTTCACAGGAGTTGGTTTGTAAACTACCAGCCATGTTGATACGCATTGAGGTAAGACATGAGAGAATTTGGCATCGATTCACCCTTAAGTGTTTTCTGTTTGTACCCAAGTTGGCGCATCACACGGAGAGGGTTATGCATAACAAATCCTTTTGGATGAAACAATGGTCCGTTGTAAAACGCTACATTGTCATGCCTTGGAAAGTGAACTCCTCTTTCGTTCTTATATGGGTCAAACACAACATCTTGGACAGCGATAGAGTCCAAAGCCTCCCTCATGGTGAGTAACCGAGTTCTGTTGTTGGGCTTCGGTTTATTGTCGAAAACGTATTTCTTGGCTATAGGAGTCCGTGGATCCAAACCATACGTTGATGACTCCAAATATTTGTACTCATTGAACAATGTTAGGAAGTGTTCATAAGCCCACACCTACGCAAATGAAAGATCGTTCCAATGAAATGTATGTATAAGAAAAGAACTAATTGGAAAACAAAATAACTAGTTCACATTACCTGTAATACAATGAAATTCCCATTAAATTGACGGCAAGTCGCCTTAGAAGATCTACGCATCTCCGCCAAAAAATGTGCCAAGAAAGCAGTGCCCCATGAGTACTCATGAACCTCCTCCAAGGGATCCAAGTATTGTAAGTTGTTCATATGCACCAAGTTACCATTAGAGTCGGGGAATATTGCGATGCCCAAGAGGAACAACGGAGATAAGATAGCGCTAGTTTCTCTGAATTTGTTCGGCATTCAATTCCTTGCCCATCGTATTCCCAAACAACTGTTTGAGCTTAACGACTTTAATAGTCTTTGTCATGGTATTCTTTTTCACGTACATATTTGCTTTTGTCGTTTCCTCATCCCAACCAAACAACTTTTTAGTCAGATCATATATCTTGGACCATTCTAGGCTCTTACCGTCGTCATCTTTGTTAACGGCTTTTCCTCGGATCTCTAAACCCAATATTCTTTGGACATCTTCAGGGATAATGGTCATCTCGCCAAAAGGAAAATGCATGGTATCAGTCGAAGCATAAAACCTCTCCAAGAAGCAATTTTCCGTCACTTGATCAGTGACCACATAGTATTCTACCGCGGGATACAACCCAGATGCTCTTACTGCCGCTTGAACCTCAAGACACTCCCCGTCCAAATCCCATATATCCATTTGTTGATGGCGGCAAACACGGAAAGCTTTCTTGTGGTCCTATAAAAACACACCAAACAAACTTCAATTCACCTGATCATATATAAACAATATAATAACAAGATGCAAACGTCTTACATAAGTTGAATAGATCTAACGAGCCCAAGAGTCCTTGTAGTCAAATAAAAGTTTGGGATCTCTCGGCTGACCCCAGTGTTTGCCATCACTGTATTTTGGAATCATGTCATATAGTTTTGGGAGGTGCTTTGGTGGCTTCTTTTCATCTTTGTCATCGTCTTCAACTCCGGGTTGTCCTAAGCCATGTGAGGATGAGCCACCTGCTGCATCAAGAGGTACATAATTCTCCCACTGAGCAGCATCATCGCTGCTTGCGTCTCCCTCCTCCGAGGGATTGTCCCGGATCGTGAGCTTACGACGTTCCGGATCATATCTACTACGTCGAGATCGAGAAGACTTAGGTTTTTCTTCATCAACAACTTTTCCCTTTCCTTTCTTCATTTTTGGAGCTTTTGACCTACTAACAAAATGAGTTTTAAAAAAAATAAGGAAACAGATTTCCGGCATGGTAAATGAACATAACGAGTATGCCGACACTAATCCGGCATTGTATACTAAATGAGTTTTACGCCGGTTTATCAGTTCCGGCATCTTATGTAAATGAAATACCATGCCGGTATCAAGAGAATTGTCTACAGAGATTTAAAAAAATAAGGAAACAAATACCGACATGGTCGATGAACATAACGAGTATGCCGGCACTTATCCCGACATTGTATACTAAATGAGTTCCATGCCGGTTTACCAGTTCCGGCATCGTATGTAAATGAAATCCCATGCCGGTATTAAGAGAATTGTCTACAGAGATTTAACAAAATAGGGTAAACAATACCGGCATGGCTAGTGAACATTACGATTTTTCAGGGTTTTTCTAATAACTTGCATGCAATAAAAGGGGGATATAAACTAAATTGGAATTTCAATTCAATTCAATATTGGAAGTTCAATTCACTCAATTCAATTTCAATTTCACTATAATTTCACTATAATAATCATGCAAGTTTCAATTTGTGTTTTTTATATTATGAAATAAACCCTAAGAATGCTTCAATAAACATAGACATCACTTACCTCATCATCTTTGTTATTTCCTCATCATCACTTATATCTTGTTCAATAGATGCTTCTGATTTCGATTTACCACGAGGATTAGGTTTTGGTTTTTTCAGGAGGTTTGCGAGGACCCATTCTTCTTGGGGTTTGAAGAATTGAATGAGTTTGGTTTGGAAGATGAAACCAAATAATGGAGTTTAAGGGTTTTACAAGTTCTCTTGGAATTGCTAAGTGAAAACAAGGAAAATAGAAAGATGGAACCGTTTCCATTGTATGTAGTAATGGAGTTTGTAACCGTCAAATAAAGAACCAAATAAATGGAATGGGGAAGTTTTTGGCGGTTACAATGGGGGATAATTAGTGCGACAGTTACAATGGGAAAGAATAAGGAGTTAGAGTTAGTTGATTCTTTTTTTAATTATAAAAGGTAACAAGCCTCAGAATTCCGGCACCACATACATGCTACATTTAACGCCGGAACACTGTCTTGCTACATTTAACGTCGGAACACTATCTTGACACTCAATTGTGACGATATTGTATTATGTTAACGAGCCACCACAAGGTTTTAAGCAAACAAACCGACCCAAAATGGCCTTCATATTAATAGTAAGGAAATAAACTAAAAAACATTAAACACATAAACAACGTAACACATAAAATGAAACATCTCAAGCCAATTGCAACTAACATCAGTTCTCGGAACGAGATTCAAGAAACAAAGCAGCTTCAAAATGCCTAAAAGGCTCTTTGAACCACTTGAAATATGCTTCCTGAGCTTCATACCTATTCCCTCTATATCTTGCAAGAAACTCGTTGTATTTGCGACATAATTTGATGAGTGCAGTTGTTCAATTGCGTACAACAAGATCACTGCATTCTATTATGCGTTTCTTACAGTCCAACAAGTTATTCATGGAAGAACCAGTCCTAACTAGACCCCAAAAAAGATCCGAAGGGCGGTGATCTTCCGGCAAATCCGATACTATGTAGTAGTTTTTAATCCACTGGGTTTCTTCCTCAACATCCACTTCTATCTTAGCTTGTTTTTGACGTTTATCCGCTTCCTCAACATCCGCTTCAATCTTAGCTAGTTTTTGACGATAATGTTCAAGCTTTGCTTCCTCTTTTTCTTCTCTTTTCCTCTTAATTATCTCTTCTTCCATTGCGGCAATTGACTTGGTGGTTTCTTCCTTCCTTCTTAGTTTTTCTAGTATTGTGGCAATTGAGTTGGTGGTGGTTGATGATTGATTTCCTATCGCAGTGCACAATATGTTCCTCATACGTTTTTCTTTTTCGAGGGAATTGATGAACTTGGTAGTTGGTGATTGATAATCCATCAGAGAGATGTCTTGGAGCTAACGTTTTTTTTTTTTTTTGAGGTATCAAGTGCAATGGGTGTATCCATTCGTTTAAATAGATGAGGACATAACGGCTCTTTTCCACTTTATTCTTCCGGCATTGTCAGTAAATTATATACCACGCAGGAAAATCTCTTTATATAGAGAAAAACGTCAACGGCTAGTATGTTTGAAAATCACCAAAACCGGCATTAAAATAATCGTAAAATAGAATGCCGGCATCAAGTTCCGGCACGTTTTATCATAAGACGACAATGCCGGTATAAACTAATTTCTTTACAGAGATTGGGCCAAATATGCAACCAAATCCGGCATGGTTTTGAAAAAACTTTTAAATGCCGGTACTCCGATCCGACACTCAATCTATAATAACGACTATGCCGGCATTTGTTAAATTCAAAAAAAAAAACGGATAGTTTTTTGAAAAATAAGACCGTTGGGGATTCATTTCTATATAATACCCCCCATTCCTTTGGAAAAATCTACACAAACCACGCACCAAATAACAAAAATCATTCTCTCAAGATACCAAGCATGGTTAAAGCTTAAGAAGGGATGGGGGATTCATCATCTACCTCTATTTGCAAAGTAAGTAGATTTACTAACAATATAATGTTCAATACTATGACGCATAACTAATATAATTTTCTCTTACAGAGTCATCATTGCAAGTGTCAAATTTGCAAGTCACCTTCTCATCTAGCCATGGATTGTCCTTTTATTTATTCAAAGTGTAGAAGCTTTGATGGCACACGCCGGTTTTGGATTGCAAAAACTGATGACGCTGAAAATGGAAGAATGTTTCTAAGGTGTTTGAATCACCCAAAGTGCGATGAGTTTCAATGGTTTGACAAAGCTGTTGAACTAGCAGAGTCAAGAGAAAACCACAAGGGCCAATGCAAGCCTATTGATAGATGATATATGAAGGGAAAGGAATATGTTGAAAGAGAAGATGAACCAATTAAGATGGTCCTCGACACCGAGATTCCAGACGATGTCTTCGAAGATATACGCGAAAGATTCAAAGGCTCCGCAATTGTTGAAAAGGGATGGAAATAGATTATGAGATCCTCTATAACCAAATTTAATCCATTCCATGTTGTTTAGTATGTTTTAATTTAATTTTCTAATCCAATGTAATAGATTACTTAGGAATGAATTAAGAAAGCGTTCGTGAAGAACTATCACAGCAGAGTTCCGGCATTGAATCAATCAAGATTAGAGTGCCGGTTTTGTAACCAAAATGAAATTTTTAAAAAAATACAATTCCGGCATGGATTTAGATAACGCATCCACACCGGTACCTTCGTATATCTATGCAGGAACATGGAATTTTTAATCTTCATATACCGGTATGGTTATATAGAATAATTTCTTTGCCGGTACTTTTAACCGGCATGGATTTAGATAATGCTTTCATGCCGGTACCTACCTATATCTATACAGGAACATGGAATTTTTAATCTTCCTATTCCGGTATGGTTTTGTAGAACAATTTTTGTGCTAGGTAACAGTGACCGGCATAGAATCGTTATAATCTTTCATGCCGGAACCTGTACCGGCGTCCTAGTAACCTTTTCCATGCTGGCAAGTTTTGTAAATAAAACTTGCAAATATAACAATTCACTACAAATTTAAATTTAAACATGTTCAACCTAACAAAAACAAACTGGATCGTGCTTAAATGTTCTTAACCCACGAATCATAAACCAAAAGCAAACCAAACTACTAAAGAGTAAACCATGAGTTACAAACGAAAACAAGTTAGAAATTGCTCAAGACGTAACAACCACCATCCAAATGAAAGAAACACAACTGAAGAGCTAATCACTCGGTCCTTTGCTTCTTTTGGGCCACTCTATTCCTCGTTTCCCCGAACAAATCTCTTGCACTACGGTCGGTTTCTTCAATTTTATCAAGCTTTTCCACGACTTCCTTCATCTCTTCAAGGGATAGCACCTCTCCTCCCGAGTACTTGCAACCTAACATCTTCTTCAACTTTCCAAGCCGACGCCGCTAGTTTCATACATACAACACATAATTAGTATATATATGCTAATATAAAATTATGTGTACATTAAATGAGTAAGCAATTAACAATACTTACTAGCAATCCAACGGTCTTATTAAGTTGGCTCGTCGTAGGTGGTGCCGCTATAGGAGTTGGAACGGGAGGGTTTTTCTGGGGTGGAACTTGGACATCTTCAGGCCGCACAACAAGTGGATGTGACCATTCCAAATAATCACGAATGTAGGTTGGGTCAGCTTCATCACCGTTGTTCGCAACCTCCCAATTAGTAGTATCTACCAAACGACGTGGTTCCCTATCCCTCAAAGTGTGTTGGTTCGGGAGTTGGATCATACTCTACCCTCAACCTTGTGGAACTTGACATGCAACGAGAATAATCAAGAAGGTACCTTTCAGTAGAGGTTGTCATGATACTAGGTAATTGCTTGAATCCAATTTGCCGCATCACACGTCGAGGATCAGCCATAACGTATCCCTTTGGGTGGAACAAAGGACCTTGGTATAATGCAACGTTATAAAACCAAGTGTATTGACGTTTCTCTCTAGCCTCCTTGTAGGGGTCGAACACAACATCCTTGGTAGTCATCGCGTCAAGAGCCAATCTCATTTCTATCAGTCGACCATTGTTACTAGGGCTTCGGATGGGCGTTGAACTCGTATTTCTTTGCTCTAGGCTCCTGGGGGTCAATAACGGGCTTAAACTTCAAGAAGGGGTGGTCCTTGAACAATGTTGGGAAATGTTCATAAGCCCACACCTATACAAATTTGAAATGATACATATAAAAGTCAGTAAATTTTGTTTCTAAATACATAATAAGGATACACGTGAACAATATAAATAAGAACACAAGTTTAAAAAAAAAGTACCTGGAGTAGAGTGAAATTCCCAATGAATTGGTTTGTAACCGCCTTAGAGGCCCTTCTCATCTTCGCCATCAAATGTGCCATTGCCACGGTGCCCCATAAATAGGTAAAGACCTCGTCCAACGGATCCAAAATCGAAGGAAGTTTGCACTAACCCCGTTGCTACTAGTGTCGTGGAATACCCGAGTGCCCAAGATGTATAACAGTACACAATGTCAGTATAACGAATCTGTGTGCGGGGTCCCATCCATCCCGCACACTTCTTTTCTTTGTGTTTTCAAACTTCTTCTTAAAAGCGGTCAGTTTGAATGTCTTTGTCCTACTAACCTTAGATACATAGAAGCTTTCCACGGACTCTTTGTAGTCCCAACCAAACAACTTGTTAGTAAGCTCGTGCAACTTCGTCCATTCTAGCTCATGGTCACCTCGTTCTGCAATTGATTTGCCGGTAATATCCAAGCCTAGAATGTTCTGAGCATCATCTGGCATCAAGGTCATCTCTCCAAACGGGAAGTGCATGGTATCCGTTTCACCATGATACCTTTCGACGAAGCAATTGACTGTGACAATATCTGGCTTCACATAATTTTCAATCAAAGGATATAGACCAGATTACTTTACTATTGATTGGACATCATCATGCTCTAGAGACAAATCCCAATCAGCCGCGGCTTGGTTTCGGCAAACACGCACGGCCTTCTTATGATCCTACAATTAAGAGATAATACGATTAAGAGATCTTAAGAGATTTTGCATAAATACAATACATATGCACGAGATAGATTTTCTTACATAGGTCTGATATATAGTACGAGCCCATGAGTGCTTGTAGCCAAATAGAACCCGCTGATCAAAAGAAGCTGCGCCCCAAATTTTACCACGTTCAAGGTCGGGTATCATGTCATCAACATGAGGAAGGTGCGAACCTTTAACTTTTACTTTGCCTTTCCCCTTGCCTTGTGTGGGTTGTTGACTTGGACCACCTTGTTCAACTACTCCTTGGCTTTGGTTTGCTAATTGAGTTGGATCAATCTCATTGTCTTCCTCCTCACTTTCCTCTTCATCTTGCTCATCTTCCTCATCTTCCTCCTCTACAGCTGCAGTAGGTTCACGGATTACAAGAATACTACGATCACGACCACTCTCCCAAATATCCCCTCTTGTCTCAAAACCCAAACGCTTTTTGTTATTCCCTCGAGGAGGCAGAGACTGAGGAGTATCAAGACCATCCTTCCTTTTTTTCTTAGTTGCAGCAGCTTTAGCTTTTCCTTTGTTAGCCTCCTTTGCTTTGGCTTCCTTTGCTTTAGATCTATTTCAAAAGAAGCATGAAATTAATATATTAGACAACCACTAACTTTCATTTCTAATACCGGCATACAATAACAAAGAACATACCATGCCGTGAGCTAGTTCCGGCATACACGTATAATAAACATCCATGCCTGATTAAAGTACCGGCATACATAAATAAATGTATAGGATGCCATAAATAAATGTTGGAAATTATTCGAAAACTTAACACGACTACCGGCATACCCGCATAACAAGAATCAACGCCGGGTTAAAGTACCGGCCTGCAAAATAAAATGTCGAAGATGCCGGAAGAAATTCTAAAATTCCTGGATACCAAAACTAGAGTTCCGGCATGAATTCTAAAATACAGTTTATGCCGGTACAACTCACTAAACCCTATTATTTTCTGTATATTAGAATTTAAATACCGGCGTGGTCTTCAACCTAGATTGAGTGCCGGTACCTATTTACGGTGTGGTATTCATACTAAATCGAATGCCGAGACTTCTACCGGCGTGGTATTCATCCTAGATTGGATGCCGGTTTCAACTACCGTGCGGTATTCATACTAAATTGAATGCCGGAACTTCAGAAACTCAAAATTTGCAGTTAGGGTTTCGCGATTTTGACCTAAACCCATAGCTACAAATCGAGTGAAACACTAATTAAACAGTTCAAAATGACTAACCTTCTCACATAAGCCATCTTTGCTAGTAGTTCATTGTCCGATAACTCTGCTTCTTTGTCTTCTTCCTCTTGAGCAATCAAACCAAGTCTTTTTTTCAATTTCTGTTGAATAATCGTTCTTGAGTTCGATTGACTTGGATTCGATTGACTTGGGTTCGATTGGGAAGTTGTTTTCTTCCGTGGAGGCATGGTTATGATTCGGGTAGGTTAATCGACGAAGAAATTTTTGATTTAACGATTAATCGTCGATGAAGAACAAATGAAGAACGATGAAGAAGATGAAATTTTTTTCGGAACCCTAACCCTCACACGACTATGCCGGTACACAAATGGGGGATAACTGATTTTGTGTTTGGTTTTGATTTTAAGTTTTTTATTTTTTGGGGAGGGTATAACAGTCTTTTCATAAGTTTTTTTTTTTATTAATCTAAGGTTGTTTTAGTATTTTCATACCCAAAAAACACCCCTTAACAGACACCTAAGGTTGGGGGAAGTAATTCATATCCCCCAATTAGTTTTGATATCCCACAATTGCGTGTTCCTTTATAACTCAAGTTATCATTGATTAACTTGTTAACATAGGAGATTGATTGAGTGGTTACCGAAAACAAATCATTTATTGTTCCGGAATACGATCCAAAAGGTTGAGTGCTAAAATTCTTCACATGCAGAAGGTGAAGTGACTTAAGATAGTAGATTGTATTTTAGGATTCACGCGAATAAACCAGATTGGTAGTAGACACAGGGATACTTAAGGAACTAAGTAAGTTGGAGTTAGATTACATGGTTTCAACTATATGAAGTTGGTATTAGTCTTCGTATAACGGCTTTATTCTGAAAGTATTCAAAACTAGACTAGGTTACGTGGTTTTTCTGCATTTTTCGGTTTCCTTGTTAATTAACAAAATCTTGTTGTGTGCTTTTACTTTTCTTTCTGCATTATAATTATTATTTTAGTTATAATAAGGTAATTGCATTTTATGTTAACTAAACACTTAGTTTGATCCCATAGTTAGTTCGGTTATGGACTTTGAATATATACCAAGTGGACATCTTATAGTTGTTATCTTATTGACACCACCTGTCTATATTAGATCATGTAAGGTGTGTCTTGAAGCGGGTTGGTATGAAAATATTGTGGTGAACTTGGTACCCTCGTCATTTCAATACGTTACTGTCTCATATTGGCTTATCTCATATGATTGTGTGACTTTCTAATTTAGCATATTTCATATCTAATTTTCACGCTTACTTTATCAAATAATCACAAGAAGATGATTGATTAAAACTCGTGTGTGTTTATGTTTTATAAGTTGTATATTTAACATACATATGAGTTTCAGCTTTAGATTTTTACTTTGTTGCAAGTAATAGCTAAGATCTATCGATCTTTTTCAGGTAAAGGTTGTCTTTTTGTTATTTATTTTGTCTTGCAGTGAATAACAAAATAATGGAAAGAGTTCTACACCGAACTAGTGCTTAAATTTTATATTTTCGTGGGGTATGTGGTTGTGGAAACCGAGTAAAGAATTATTTCTAATAATCTCTCTTCTGATAAGTAACTAGATCGACTTTAATCTTAGTTTGACTTGTCGAAGTGAGGTAACCATTATTCTGTTAATCGTTTTCCTGATAAGAAACTAGTGACATATCCTATTTTTATTATTTTTTTATCGAAATAAGGTATGATTATCTAACTCCTTGATGATCCATCAATTCTCAAAGAATGGATCGTGCAAGGGATTTTCCATACTAAAATGTAAGGATCAGTGTTGGCAAGATTTTTTTTCTTTTCCTTCTAGGGTTTTGGTTTTTTTGCTGCAATTACTTTTGATGGTTGTCTGAGATTTTTACTAGAGTATTTGTAAGTGCATGTTGTTTTCCTCGTCTCTTGTTTCTGGAAACTTCTGATTATTATTTCTTAAGAAACCGAGAATGTTTTTCAAGTTTTTTTTCTTGAAAAATCTTAACGTTCGCTTTTGCGATGATATGGGGACTTGGGATTGTTTTCAAGACATGCAAAATAGACTTTTTATTTGGGTTTAGATATCTCCGTACGGGCATTTCAGGCTTGGTTTATAGAAGGATTCGTGGAAAGATGATGTTTTTATAGGAATGCCATCAAAAACTTTTGGAAAGATGATGGTTTAATTGTATTTTGTATTCTCTTTATATTAGAAATTGTATCAATCTTGTAATGGTAAATGATCTTCAAATTTTATTAGAATCATATTAATCAATCTATTGCATGAGGGTAAACCCTCTTTTCCGAAAAAAATAAAAAGGAAAAGAAAATATCTTTGAGCCCTGCCCATGGAGATTGATCATTCTCCTACTCTAAAATAGATTCGTACAACACTGTAAAAGTTTCACGGTATATTAATAATTTTGCTATTCTCTTGTCTTTTTTTTTATTTCAATAAATTATTGATTCATCCACTGAAGATAAAACAAGAATTATTTTTGATAATCTCTTTCCTGATAAGTAACTAGATCGATATCGATCTTTGTTTAACTTATCGAAGTGAGGTAAAGATTATTTTTGTTAATCATTTTCCTGATAAGAAACTAGTTATCTCGCCTAGTTTTGCTTACCGAAATAAGGTATAATTATTTTATGTATAATCGGTCCATGATAAGAAAACTAGTTACCGAACCTAGTTAGGCTTATCAAAAAGGTACAATTACTTTGTATAATTGGATCTTGATAAGTAACTAATCTAATTCCAATCTTAGTTGGACTTATCAAAACAAAGAAAGATTACTTCGGGTAATTATTCCTTGGTAAGAGGCTAAACCAAATTACTTAGGTAGTTTCGGTTTTAGTGTTGCTTATCCGAAGTGATATGTTAGACCTCCTTCTCTTATCTCTAGGTTGTATCGAGTTCTTATGGACTTGAGGGTCCTTTCAAAATAATTGTTGTATTCTTTCATATCTTTGTCACTTTTGCGACAAAAAATTGGAAGAAATATATGGAGTATAGAGTGACTTACAATCACGGGGAAGGATATATGTGCTGAAAAGTATATATCTAAACGGAAAATAGTAAAGCACTGGTTAAGGTGGAGAAAACATAACTGGTTGTGTAGTAGTACATACTACAAAAGGGAATAAAAATATGTTCTGATTAAATAAATACCTAGATTTCCCTTTGGCGAAGTAAAGCTTTTTGTTATTCAAATGTTTCAACAACTGTATTTATTGTTTGAATATTTGCAGGTCTTTGTGTTGTTGAAACTCGAAATCAAGCGTACGGAGACTGAGTTAAGAGATTGTTATGTAATGTAATGTTTTGTATTTTAATTCTTGTATTCTCCCTATTTAAAGAGTTTTGTCACTAAAATTGACAAAGTGGGAGATTATTAAGTATTGCTCGGTTGAACTCACCAGGCATTGATATGTCAAGTTTGATTGGCATACTTTAGCTCCAAAACTCGAAGCTGCTTGATTAGATTACTAGAATCATCTTTGTTAGGTTATACTAGGAACAATGTTAGAAATCTTGAGACAAGATCGTGTTACTCTGAAGAATTCGAAGACGTATCGGTATCAACGTACACATCATCCTTTTGTTCGAGGTTAGTAACATAAACTTGACTTGTTTCCATTTATATCCACGTTTCTTTCAAGTCGTTTATATTGAAAACATAACATATAAAGTATATTTATGTATCTCTAATATTAGTGACTTGTTCATTCTTTTATGATCAAAGTGCCAATGAAGTATACACGGGTTGTTTTATACAACTTTGGTATATTGGATTTCGAAGCATAACGTTTATCTTTTGAACTTCATAATTGCGAGATAACAATATTTGGTAATTCCTTATTAGGTTAGTGTGTTGAACTTTCGGTTGATTCCACGCCTATAAAACTATATTTAACTGCATGAGTTTAAGGAAGTAGACTTGCAAAACTTGTTCCGTAGTTGAAAAGAACCAGAAGATTTATTCTAGATCCCTTAAACACGGAACTATAGCAGGACCAATCCCAAGGATCTATAGCAGGACTGATCCCTACTTGGAAATCTATAAAATGACCGATCCCTTACTTGGGTATTTATATCAGGACCGACCTTAGGTTAACCAATTATAAAGCGTATTTCCAATTTATCTATTACTTTAGGGTTTGCATAGATATCGGAACATGTTTTGGGTAACATTGAAATTTCATTAATGTTGAAATAATCATGTGTTGAACTCTTATTGCTTAATGTTCAAGTATTTTCCTTGATGCTCAAGGTGATATCTCAAACACAAATATTCCATAATTTCTTTTGGTGTTCAGAATTTATATGTCTTTAATTTTCTTGTATTAAAACATATCTCTTGATATTATACTTGTATACTAGCTAATACTTGGCTATCATCCGTGAGAGATTTTGGTATATTAGTTGGACAAAAGTTGAAATCTTAGTAAAAAGCCGAAAATTGGAATTTACTTACCTTTGCATATTTTCGGGTTTAGAAATTCCTTGGTGTCAAACTACCTTGGTCATTATAAATTGTGAAGTTTTTTATTCTTGAAAATTTATCCCATAATACACGTACTTGATTTTGTAGTGGGTGTGAGGTTACCACTAGTAGTATTCTCGTAATAATTATTTAAATTCTCTCATGTGCGCTTCATTCAAAGAGTTATTTGGAATCAAGAATATCTAGTAGCACCGATGGTGGAAACTAGAATCATATTGTTATTTAAATTTTTGATTATTCATTTGATCGACTAGCGGTATAGTGGAACCTTGGTATTACCTAGTTTGTTTATTTTGTGATCCTTCTCTTATGATATATAAGGTCACTCAAACTAGATCAAGGACCAGCGATTTCAGATATGATCTTTATTGATTGAAAATCTGAAGACAGGACTTGTGATCATCCACTATTAACAAAATCTGCTTTGTGAGTGATTGATCATAAGGGAATTAAGTTTGTGCAGGTACTTTGAAGACTAGAAGATTTTCTTATTGGTATTCTGATCTTTATTATACTTCGTCAACACTTAATTTACTAGCATCCGACAAGCTCTTTTATCTTGATAGACTAATTATAGTTTGTTGTATAGATCAAAAATTCATCCTCGGTATTTCTCTTTAGGAATTGAATTTGATAAATTGTGAATTAATATTGATTATCTTTGATAGTCTTTATATCTTAGTTGATCTAACCGACAAAGAGGAGTTTATATTAATTAAATGGAAGAAATTTTGTAACTCAACTTATCTTTGATTAACTTGTTGATCTGGGAGATTGATAAAGCGGTTACCGAAAATAAATTAGTCTTTTATTGTTTCGGAATACGACCTAAAGGAGTCGAGTGCTAGAAGTCTTCACAGCAGGTGAAGCGACTTGAGATAGTGGACCCTATCTTAGGATTCACGTGTGTAGATCAGATTGGTCGTGAGTGCAGGGATATTAAAGGAACTGAGTAACTTGTAGTTAGTTTACTTGGTCTCAGCTATACGAAAGTGGTAGTAGTCTTTGGATATGGGCTTAATTCTAAGAGTATTCAAAACTGGACTAGGTCCCCTTGTTTTTATGTATTTGCGGCTTCCTCGTTAACAAAATCTTGTGTGTCATGTGATTTACTTTACTTTCGCATTATATTAATTTATTTTATGATAGAGTAAATACGCTAGTATGTTACTCAAACACTTGGTTTGATCCCATATTTGGTTCGGTTTCATACTCTTACTATATACCAAGTGTATAACTTGTGGTTGTCATCTTGTTGATATTTTCTATCTACATTAGATCACACAAGGTGTGTATTGAATATGTGAATATTAAAAAGATCATGGTGCACTTGGCACCCTCGTCATTTCATAGTGTGCACACAACTCATATTGATAAATTCGTGGGTGCACATTCTTCTTTGTATTGCAAGGAAAACTTTCCACGTGTTTACATGATCAATCTCTATTGAATGGTTGAGCTTATTTGGTGCTAAAGTAATTCGTAAACATGGAAACTAGTTTACAAACCCATATTTAATTGTAAGCTATCTATCCTTTTTCGTCATTATATAAGACTCTATGCATACTTGAATCTCAATCCTGGCACGTTGTATCCTAGTTGCAGCCATGGTTGTCTTTTAAAGACCTAGGTTTTCTTATATAGTTATATTAGATTACGACTTTTAAAGTCTTCACCAAGGTATTTGTGAAGCCCGATCAAATTATCTTTTATATTTTAGTTCTTGATATCCTGAATCGTATCTTGATAATTGCAGTACTTTTCTATTCTAGAGTTCGTCTCTTCTGATATCTGACCATTTAAGAACTATAGATCAGGGATTAAGATTGATAGAAATTACAAAGTTCTATTCATCTCAGACGTTGTGATACCACAAGTTTCATATATGTTATATTGATTTTGTAAGACATAATCAACTTGAAGCTCTATAACCTTTTGAGGAGAGTAAGATATCCTATTTGTTGAGGCTTGCTTGATTTTTTCGTTGTCCTTTAATACTCGTGATAAGCAAACAGATTTCCGTTACCTTGATTGTATATATTTCTTAAGGAAACAAATGGGTTATTTGTTAAGGCTGAATAGTTAAAAGTCTCCATTGCAGCTGTAATCATGTGCATAGGGTCTTACAAGATCCAAGAGACAAAATGAGACAACTTGAGCTGAATTGCTCGGAGGTTCGATTCAGCCTCAAAATACAGTCCAGTTTGAAGTATGATAGTAGACTAGTATCTGTAACAGCTTAATACATACAGTGTTCAAACTGGACGAAGTCCCAGGGTTATTTTATGCAAAATTGTAATTTCCTCGTTAACAAAATTTCTAGTGTCTTTTTTTTCCTCGCATTATATTGTTTATCCTTAAAAACCTAAACAGTTTTTAAGCTCAAACTGTATAGAACATACAAGACTTGTTTTGTGAATCCGATTCTTAAAATATAGATTACAAGACTTGCTCTTGTGCATTGTTCTGTTATATACCAAGTTGTTCTTAGATATTGGCTTTTGAGATCCTCCAAGGAAATTGTTTTACAATCAGGCATCAGAATCTTTTTTATTGATCTATACTGATTGTACAAAAAATTGTCCATACGGGTGTTGATGGTGGTTTTTAGCTCAAGGTTGAAATCGTAAAACCTTGCATCTAATGTGACGTCACTCTGTAAGGAAAAGGTGTCGTGAGTGCTAACCTCTCCACTGGAATATTTATTGAGTCGTTGAATATACTTACATGAAATTTATCCAGACTGGCGAATGTAGCAACCATCCCAGATGTTCTGTAAATTTCGGCGCCCCGCCTATATTCACTTAATATAAGTTCCTTTGAATGCCTTCTATGCTACGTTCTCCGGCTGAACCCTTAATGTTGATATGGCATGACGATTTGTGTTCACTCGCAGCAGAGTAGCACGAATTTCCAAGTATCAAGGATAAGGTCTTTGCATAAGGTATTCAATCAAAAAAAGCATGCTGCTCTCTGGCAATGAACTTAAAAGAACTCTATGTCAACACATAGAATTCAATCAATTGACCTGACTAACTTGCAGAAGTTAGGGTTTTTGCGCCTCGCGTAGTATATTAGACCTTGCTTATTGAAATTAAACCTAGGCAACTAGGTGTTTGAGGGTGAAAATGGTTTCTGCCGATTTTGGTAATTTCGGGTGTGTGGGTGAGAAGCGAATTTAGACCCTAAACAATGTACTTGCACGGAGTACTTTAGATTCGAGAGATCAACTGTACAAATCCAGCCTAAACCAAGAAATGGTCGTTCCAGACTTGCTTCGATCACAAAGAGGAGGAGAATGGGTTGGTTTTGGGGAGGGAAGCGAAGAAAGTGTTGAGACCAGGTTGATTCTGGAAGAGTAGTGGTTTCACGACTTGTATCAGAAAATGGGAAGCTAACAGATGGGAGAGCTTAGCCAAACGTTTTTCTGAGTGTTGTATGATCCTTGACCGAACTTGTCTTCCTTTGTGGAAATAGGTAAGACCTATTTATACAAGTCGGAGTGAAACGTACTCTGGTCTCATTAAGGAATGGAATAATGGGTGAGTAAATGGGAGGAGGTGGTAACCGTTAACGCATGGAATTTATGTTCCATAAAAGAAAAGCGTTTCACCATTAATTCCCTATTTACTTAACCGCTCCATCCTTATTACACTTTCTTATTACGGGCGTAGTGTACGCTGCACGCTGTAAACCACCAAACCAAAACCCAAAGAAGATCCCCCAGTTTGTGGTTTGATGTCTCGAACGTTTTTGTGAAAACATGTAACATGGTTGTTGCCGGCAAGTCGAGCTTGGGAGACTTGCTAGCTTGGTGACCTTAGACGGTCGAGATTTTATATCTTAAGCGGAAAGGTAGTCGTTGATCGTTGCACGCTTCCGTTTTTGATAGCTGTGTAGGGAATGCTAGCATGGTGGCGCGACTAGGTTGGCATGCCATTGGCATGGCATGTCTTGGTGCGGTTTGGCGTGGCCAAACTAGGGTTTTGGGTCAAAGGTTACCATGCGTTGTCTGGTAACCTTGGACGGCTAGGATTTTATCCTGGGATTGAAGGGAGACCGTTGATGGCCGCACGCATTCGTTTTAGAAACCCTAATTAGCGCCCTTTACTAGAATCGCTATAGAATTCTCGTACGAACTCGGATTTTTACGGTCCGCCCCTCAAATCGACCGGAAAAGAATTTCCTATCTCCTTCGGCGGGGATATTTAGGTTTTGAACTCGTTCGGGAGGTGAAAATAGCCCGACAGTAAAACTCAGGAAGAATTCAGGAGGGATGTTGCGGGCCCGAGGAGGCATAGTTTAAGCGCGGCCAAAATTAGGGTTTTGGCATTGGGCCTAACGTTACCATGCATTGGCTGGCGACCTTGGACGGCTAAGATTTGCATCTAAGGTGGAAGGGTGGTCGTTGATTGTTGCACGCCTTCGTTTTAGTGGCCGCATAGGGAAGGCCAGCGTAGTGGCGTGGCAAGGTTGGCATGGCATGCCTTGGCGCGGTTTGGCGTGGCCAAACTAGGGTTTCGGCCCAAAGGTTACCATGCGTTGTCTGGTAACCTTGGATGGCTAGGATTTGATCCTGGGATTGAAGGGGAACCGTTGATTTTCGCACGCCTTCGTTTTAGTAGCCGCATAGGGAAGGCCAGCTTGGTGGCGCGGCTAGGTTGGCATGCCGTGGGCATGGCATGCCTTGGCACGGTTTGGGCGCGGCCAAACTTAGGATTTCGGACCACAGGTTACCATGCGTTGTTGTTTGGTATGGCTAGGATTTGATCCCGGGATTGAAGGGGGACCGTTGATTGTCGCACGCCTTCGTTTTAGTAGCCGCATAGGGAAGGCCGGCATGGTGGCGCGCTTAGGTTATGGTGGGCATGGCATGCCTTGGCGTGGTTTAGGCGTGGCCAAACTTAGGATTTCGGGCCAAAGGTTACCATGCGTTGTCTGGTAACCTTGGATGGCTAGGATTTGATCCTGGGATTGAAGGGGGACCGTTGATTGTCGTACGCCTTCGTTTTAGTAGCCGCATAGAGAAGGCCATTATGGTGGCGCGACTAGGTTGGCATGCCGTGGGCATGGCATGCCTTGGCGCGGTTTGGGCGTGGCCAAACTTAGGATTTCGGGCCAAAGGTTACCATGCGTTGTCTAGTAACCTTGGATGGCTAGGATTTGATCCTGGGATTGAAGGGGAACCGTTGATTGTCGCACGCCTTCATTTTAGTAGCCGCATAGGGAAGGCCAGCATGGTGGCGCGGCTAGGTTGGCATGCCGTGGGCATGGCATGCCTTGGAGCGGTTTGGGCGTGGCCAAACTTAGGATTTCGGGCCAGAGGTTACCATGCGTTGTCTGGTAACCTTGGATGGCTAGGAATTTGATCCTCGGATTGAAGGGGGGTCGTTGATTGTCGCACGCCTTCGTTTTAGTAGCCGCATAGTGGCGCGACTAGTTTGGCATGCCGTGGGCATGGCATGTCTTGGCGCGGTTTGGGCGTGGCCAAACTTAGGATTTCGGGCCAGAGGTTACCATGCGTTGTCTGGTAACCTTGGATGGCTAGGATTTGATCCTGGGATTGAAGGGGAACTGTTGATTATCGCATGCCTTCGTTTTAGTAGCCGCATAGGGAAGGCCGGTAAGGTGGCGCGACTAGGTTGGCATGCCGTGGGCATGGCATGCCTTGGCGTGGTGGTGCTGCTGGGCACGGAGGTGCGGGTGGCATGGCTGGCATGCCTTGGCGCGGTGGTGCTGCTGGCCACGGAGGTGCGGGTGGCATGGCTGGCATGCCTTGGTGCGATAGCATGAGCATTTTAGGGTTTTGTACAGGTGATGTCAATCAATGTTAGGGGTTCTGCCGTGGAACATGATACATAGAAAGAAAAGGTACCCCGGTAATTCTTACGTAAGCATCTTTAGTTGATTCGATAAATGTGTTAATGGTCAATAAATGCGCTAGAGGTTATGGTGACGTCATGTCAGGTGCATAGTTTTACGATTTTAACCCTAAGCTAAAAACCACCATCAACACTAGGTAATTAAATCGCCATGGATTAGCAGGTTGTTGATGGTGGATTTTCATTTAAGGTTAAAATCGTAAAAAACCAGAAAAATCATGCGCTGACATCTTGTAAAAAGATAGAGCCATCAATAAGTGTTGGATACTCCATCACTTAATTCACCAAGAATGGAGCATGTGGCAACAATCCCATTCTGTGAATACATGAAATTCATCCAGGTTGGAGCATGTAGCAACAATCCCATATACCCTGTGGATTTCTAGCATTATTAATTAATGCGCAAGGAGCCTTATATTTCTTGTACTCATTATCAGTGCGGCATGACGACTGAGTATTGCTCTCAGCAGAGCAACACGAACCTCCAAGCATTATAATGAAAGCATGTACGAAATACCCGTACAGGCTGACTCTCGGTGTGTTATACTAGCCCGATTGAGCCCCTCTCGGTGTGTTATACTAGCCCGATTGAGCATTCGGATTGACCGTATCAATCCGAATATGATCACAGTCATCCAACTCCACAAGCATGATTGGATGACCCAGATCAATTCCATCACCCCTAAGCAGGTACGGAATACCCACTTCCGACCCCGCATGGTCGGCCATTGGCCTAGCTTGCCAAAAACGTCCATACCAGAGCAAGTGTGGACGGAAAACCCTAAATTAGGGTTTGCGGCATATTACATGTGTCGCAAAACAGTCTCAACCATCCATCTTCGCGGTATAGATGGAGGGTGTAGATGTAGACTCAAAGGGCCCGAGCATGTCAACACGATCACTATGGGCCGCCTACACACTTGACCAATCGGTCAAGACCAACCATGTTTGGTCGTAACAAAATCGTCGCCCAAACAAGAGATGACGACGGCTTTAGAACCCGGAATTAGGGTTTTGAGCATCATGAGCGTCCATCTTCTCCGGCACGAATGGAGGGACCGAGATTAGATTAAACAGGTCCGGTCATACCAGCATGACCACCGTGGGCCCATCTATCTCTTCACGTGATCGGCCAAGGCATACCATGCCTGGCTATCCCAAACCGTCCACCCAAACTTGCGTGGTTACACTTCCCAAATTGCAACCGATCTCGACCACTCAACTTCACCAGGGACGATTTGAGTGGCTTAGATCACGTTTTCATGGGATAGTCGGTATAGGTGTGAACACCAGCCTACCACCTACACGCAGAGTATGATCGACCAAGACCGACCAAGATTGGTCGTCTTGGAACGCGTGCCCAAACTAGGAATGTCACGCGGTTTCCAACTCCTTTGCGGCAATGGATTTCTGCCGCAAACCGATCTCAACCACTCAACTTCGCCGGTCAAATTGAGTAGCCTAGATCGCGCCTTCATGGGACAGTGAGGTATGGACGTGTACATTCGGCATCTTTGTCTACACACATGCCCGGTCGGTCCTCTCCAAAACCCTTCCCATGCTTGGTTTCGACCAAGCTGAAGAGTGATGCTTGCGCACCTCTTCAAAAACCCTAATTCATTAACGGTCGCAGATGAGCGTCTCAAAGATCATCTCATTCGTCCAACTTCACCAGCTTGGTTATACAACCCTGGTCAGGAGTTAATTGGTCAGTGAGGCGTCATTACCCATCACTTTACCACACCATGATGCGACTCGCATAAAATACACACGATACTTCACAAGTATCAACTTCCCGAATAGCGCGAGTTATTCAATTCAGCATTACATGCTACCTTTCGTGGATCCACGATCCACACATTCCAGACATCAATCATGTCACAAACTGGGGGGATACATACTGTGGTATTGGTCTGGCGGTTTACAGCGTGCAGCGTGCAACGCGCCATCACAAGAACGTGTTAGGAAGTCGTGGACGGTTAGAGATGAACAGGAGAAGAGGGGTCGTGTGGCACCAACGCACAACTCCACTACTCCATCACTCCACTTCCTCCACTTCCCACGAGAGACGTGAATAAGGCTTAATGACTTGTATAAATAGGTTCTCCTCCCTATTTCCAACAACAACACAAGTCCAGACGAAACAGAGGCAAGTGTTAATACAAAACGTATGCCGACACCCAGAGCCTGCTTATATCAATCGTAAGCCTGCTCATCCTTCTGTTACAAGTCATTCAAAGCCAACACCTTCACAATCTCAACACCTTCTTCGCTTCCCTCCCTAAGATCAACCCCATCTCCTTCACTTTGTGACCGAAACAAGTCTTGAACGACCATTTCTTGGTTTAGGCCGGACTTGCACAGATTGACTTCCGAATCTACAAGCACTCACCACGCAGTGCATTTGTTTAGGGTTTAGATTCATTCCTCACTCACACACCCCAAATTACCAAATTCGGCAGGAGTAGTTTTCACCCATAAACAATTTCACCCATAAACAATTGGCGACCACAGCGGGAGGTTGATATGTCAGTTATAAAGTCAATTTCCTCGAAATCCGATTCAATTTCAAAAGGGTAGATCTTAGAACCAGTTCAATCAACAACTCACTTCAAGATGGTGGAACTCAGGTCTGGATCAGCAATCAATTCTGACGGAGCTAGTGTGGATAACACTCCCGGTGTCGATGTACCTGTCAGTGGAGCTACCGTAGCCAATACATCTCGAGGAGCCGTTACTTCTATCACCAACACTAGCGGAACATGAGACATTCCAGCAGGTGTAACGCCTCCCATCACTAGAGCCAGAGCAGCCGCAAATCCCGGCATCTCTTCAAGTGTAACGCCTCCAGTGGTCACCAGAACAACAACTTTCACTCCTCCATCCAGGACGAGGAGTCGGAGGCACAAGAGGAGGACCACCGTCTATTACCATTGCAGACTTGATGGAGAAGCAGGAAATTCTTGCTAAAACTCAAACGGATATGGCCGCAACTCAGAAAGAGGTACTCACTTTCCTTAAAACTTTGACTGAACGATTGCCGCAAGATTCACGGCAACCCTTGGAGTCGGCAAGAGATGCATTCAATACACCCGGAGCGGGCGTTTCCACTCGGACCCACATGAATGAAGAAACTCGTGTTGCTCCTGAGCGCCAAAGGGAGAGGGACCAGCCTTCCAACTTCATTACACGCGAGGACCTGGAACGACTTCTCCAAAATCGAGGAAAAGGGGACCGAACGGATGTACACCAACATCAGCCACCATACCCTCAAGATGTGCAACGAATTCCTCTTCCAAGAGGTTACACCTCTCCCCAGTTCTCACTCTACGGACAGTCATCGGTAATGCTCGTGAACACGTTTCTCGATTCTTGGAATCCTTGGGGGAACATGAATACAATCATGTTCTACGCCTAAAAAGAATTCTCGAAATCACTTACGGGAGGGCGTACACTGTACAACAACATCGCGCCTAACATCATATCCAATTGGAGCGAGATGGTCGGTGCTTTCTACGAAAGTATTTCTTCGTGTCTCGAACAAATCACCTTTTCGGATCCTGGGAAGAATTCTCCGGTGGAACAACGAGCATCCTAACGACTTCGTCAAAAGGTTGTAACCAAGCGCTGGATTGTCACAACCCGAATGTCACCGAACGACAATTGGTGGAGTCGTGCATCAACGGGATGATACCCATATACCGCGCTACGTTAGAGAATCGGGCTTTCAAACGTTCTCGAACTCCATGAAGCTACCAAACGTTCAGCAACAACTGCACCAGCATTGCTAGAAAGAACCAGAGTTATTCAAAGTGAGTATTCACGTGAAAGTAAAGGGAGCAGACGTCTCACGAACAAGCAATACAATACTGGTCCTTCTGTGAGTGTAGTGGGCGGAGGAGAAAAAAGGAAAGCTCCAGTGACGGAACAACAAACCAAGCGGACATCCCCGGCACACAAGACTTCGTCTCGGAAAGGAGCGGACAAAGCTCCTGCACGAGACACCGAAGATACAGGATTTCCTTTCCCCATGAATGAAGTGATAGAACTCTTTGAAGCATGGATCCAAGATGATGCCGTCAAGCTACCTCCTATCAGGCGTCCTCCAACTGAGAAAGATATGGCAGATCCCAAATACTGTTGTTACCACAGATTCGTTCATCATCCAACCAAAGATTGTAATAGGTTGAAACAAATATTCAGGGAAAAGATAGAGACAGGAGAACTCCATCTTGGAAACGAAGGTGTTCGTAGAGACCCTCTCCCTATCAGGAACTGCATGATTTCTGGGGATTCTGTCTGCAAGACTGTACAATCTATGATGGAGCACTTGTGTGAAATCTTATACTTCTCCAAAGGACAACGTCAGGACATATTTACGGCCCTCAACCACGTTGTGTCAGGCAGGCGTTTGTATCCAGGAGCAGTCCAGGAACCCCAGTCTTTCCTGAAGGATGCGAGCAAGGGAAGCTGGGGACTCCTAACTTTCACTCGTTTGAGAGACGTTGAGTTCGATAGCGCGTTGATTGATACGGTTTCCCAATTTAACATCATTACTGTCAAGACCTTGAAAGCGGCAAAGATTTCAAAGCAGGAAGCTACTCGTCACCCAACTGTGGTTAAAGATTCAGCAGGAGAACTCAGAGATGCATATGGATACATTGATCTTGAAGTCAAATTGGGTGATGCCTCGACGCAAGCAAAGTTCTACATAGTCAAAGATCACCCCAACTACGACATGATCCTAGGGCGCTCTTGGATGCATGACAACGAAGCCATACTAGAAGTCTGTCCTCTACCGGTTTCGACACCTGAAAGAATCTCCAACACGCCCTCTGGACCTCCTGACTGTCTGTTGCCGCACCAGCAGCTTGCCAATGCGGCACAACTTCCCGGAGAGAGCCTGTCAACACACACTGAAAGGTTCCGATCTCAAGTAAGTCTCGTCACGCAACCCTCTTTACAACCTACCGCCCCTCATTCTGACAAGTCCCGGGACCGGCTCCAACCAACAAACCAACCCCGGCTAGGAGATGTGAATGGGAACCCGGCCCTTTCAAACGTTTTATCAAGAGCGTAGAGGCTGTCTTGGTCAAAGACGATAAGGCCAAGGTCCAAGTATCTGCACGCCCAAACCCATTTGGAATTGGAGACACAGTGACGAAGACGACTACATTCAAGGTTGGGAGCATGACGGTGAAAATGATCACTCCACCTGACCCACCCACCGAAGGATAAGAGGAACCGTACCTGGTAGCAGATGTTATCCTAGGCGGCTACTGCAAGCTCATCAACGCTGATAAACTAGAAGGCATAACGATTCACTCACAATGGCTCAAACCCTACCGCACTTAAGACGATGTGCTACCACTTTCCAGCGTCCTCCACCCTTTAAAACGCTGTGCTATTTTTTCCAGCGTGTTTCCTTTTACAATTTCATGACATACTTGTATTTCCCCAGAAAATGATTGCAATACTTGCATTCATAGTTAGAGCTTTCAGTTTTCAATTTTCAATTTAATTGAAGCATTATTTCCATTTGAGAACCTCTCTACCCCTAAAAACACAAAGTCCTGAGTCAGCCTAAATCAACCCATTAGAGCAAGAGAGGAAACCTTAAGCAAACATCTCATAAGAAGAAGAAGAAAGTGTGCACAAAAGGAAAATGATTTGAGCCATCTGCCCCAGCAAAGACAGGAAGATCTTGCATCAGGAGCACAGGTCCATGGATATTTCATTATGGCATTATTTTTTATCACAAAGAGTTATGTGTAGAGGTGCACCCTTGCGCCTGAGAAGGTTCAGTTCCAGTCTTGACAAGGGTTATATAAAAAAAAAAAAAAAAAAAACTTTTATTCAAAACAAACAAATAGAAGAAAACCTTGAACTCGGCTGCCACCGAGTACAAGGAAGATGTTCGAGCGAACAGAATATACTTGGAAAGAAGAAAAATAGAAGAGGTTTTAGTCGTCAAGAGGGTAGGCCTCGCCTGCACTACCGTTGGGTCCTTCTCCATCACCTGTTGATGCACCTCCCTTCGGATCTACCTCAACTTCTACATGAGACATCTCCGCAGCAGCGCACTCCATCCAACATCATTAGCGGGAGCATCAAAGGGCACAACAACACTAGGAGTCATACCGATTGCTTTCAAATGTTCAGGTTCCTCTGTGTCGGAGTCAAGAATTATCACGCCGTCCTGGATTGGGTAATCACACTTATCTTCATTCAGAGGATATTTATGCTCAACCCTCCGCCTCTTCAACCGCGCTGCATATCTCTCTGCCCTTGTGCTTACCAAGACTTGCAACGCTTCCACGCGCCTCCATCGGCTCCTCCATGTCAATCGCTTGGTGAAAGAGCATGAGATGCGTCCCCGGCAATACGCAGTGCGGGATGGACATCCCCCGTATAGCACGGCCGACTTCACGAAGTGGAAGATCAATCCTAGCCATTACTTCTTCATGCGCATAGGTTTCGGGCTTGTCAACTTCGAAGCTTCTTTCTGGAGAAACAACAGAATGATCATTCCCCGCTTCCATGATAAACTGCAAAGGAGAAGAGGTTATGAGAACACCAGATCAATCAATTGATCAGTCAATCAGGAGATCAGATATGTGCGGAGCAGTACCTGAGATACAAAATAAACGACTGCGTGAGATGATTCTTTATAATCTCGCAAGTCGACAGAATCATAGAAGAAAAGAAGTCTTTACTTACCACCTATAAAGGCTACCAATTCGGGATAACAATCAACTATGCTTATCAGATACATCTGAGGAAAGCTGTGTGTGATGAAAGGGAGTACACCTGACCCAAGAAAGGGACCAAGCTCGGATATACACAAGGGGAACCAAAGCGACTCACCAGGTCAAGGCCTACTTCCTTCACAACTTCAATCAAGACCAACCAGGTTCCGTGGCAACGCCCGACAATGTCGCCTATCCGGTAAATATACATTCACCTTAGCTTGGTCATTTCAATGTACAAAATTTGTCACCATCTTATGCCTACCCCACAATAGTGTAACCATTATGTGCTAGGCATGGGACTTAATGTTGATGGTGGATTTTCATTTAAGGTTAAAATCGTAAAAAATCAGAAAAATCATGCGCTGACATCTTGTAAAAAGATAAAGCCATCAATAAGTGTTGGATACTCCATCACTTAATTCACCAAGAATGGAGCATGTGGCAACAATCCCATTCTGTGAATACATGAAATTCATCCAGGTTGGAGCATGTAGCAACAATCCCATATACCCTGTGAATTTCTAGCATTATTAATTAATGCGCAAGCAGCCTTGTATTTCCTGTACTCATTATCAGTGCGGCATGACGACTGAGTGTTGCTCTCAGCAGAGCAACACGAACCTCCAAGCATTATAATGAAAGCATGTACGAAATACCCGTACAGGCTGACTCTCGGTGTGTTATACTAGCCCGATTGAGCCCCTCTCGGTGTGTTATACTAGCCCGATTGAGCATTCGGATTGGCCAGTATCAATCCGAATATGATGTGATCATCCAACTCCACAAGCATGATTGGATGACCCGGATCAATTCCATCACCCCTAAGCGGTATGGAATACCCACCGCCGACCCCGCATGGTCGGCCATTGGCCTAGCTTTCCAAAAACGTCCATACCAGAGCAAGTGTGGATGGAAAACCTAAATTAGGGTTTGCGGCATATTACATGTGTCGCAAGCAGTCTCAACCATCCATCTTCGCAGGTATAGATGGAGGGTGTAGATGTAGACTCAATGGGCCCCGAGCATGTCAACACGATCACCGTGGGCCGCCTACACACTTGACCAATCGGTCAAGACCAACCATGTTTGGTCGTAACAAAATCGTCGCCCAAACAAGAGATGACGCACGGCTTTAGAACCCAGAATTAGGGTTTTGAGCATCATGAGCGTCCATCTTCTCCGGCACGAATGGAGGGCCCGAGATTAGATTAAACAGGTCCGGTCATACCAGCATGACCACCGTGGGCCCATCTATCTCTTCACGTGATCGGCCAAGGCATACCATGCCTGGCTATCCCAAACCGTCCGCCCAAACTTGCGTGGTTACACTTCCCAAATTGCAAACTGATCTCGACCACTCAACTTCACCGGACGATTTGAGTGGCTTAGATCACGTTTTCATGGGATAGTCAGGTATAGGTGTGAACACCAGCCTACCACCTACACGCCGGTATGATCGACCAAGACCGACCAAGATTGGTCGTCTTGGAACGCGTGCCCAAACTAGGAATGTCACGCGGTTTCCAACTCCTTTGCGGCAATGGATTTGCATGGCAACCGATCTCAACCACTCAACTTCGCCGGTCAAATTGAGTGGCCTAGATCGCGCCTTCATGGGACAGTGAGGTATGGACGTGTACACCGGCATCTTTGTCTACACACATGCCCGGTCGGTCCTCTCCAAAACCCTTCCCATGCTTGGTTTAAAACCAAGTCAAGAGTGATGCTTGCGCACCTCTTCAAAACCCTAATTCATTAACGGTCATAGATGAGCGTCTCAAAGATCATCTCATCCGTCCAACTTCACCAGACTTGGTTATACAACCACAGTCAGAGTTAATTGGTTAGTGAGGCGTCATTACCCATCACTTTACCACACCATGATGCACGATGCGCATAAAATACACGATACTTCACAAGTATCAACTTCCCGAATAAATAAGCAGTTATTCAATTGAAGATTACATGCTACCTTTCGTGGATCCACGATCCACACATTCCGAACATCAATCATGTCACAAACCTGGGGATACATACCGGGGTATTGGTCTGGCGGTTTACGGCGTGCGCGTGCAACGCGCCATCACAAGAACGTGTTAGGAAGTCGTGGACGGTTAGAGATGAACAGGAGAAGAGGGCAAGACTGGTCGTGTGGCACCAACGCACAACTCCACTACTCCATCACTCCACTTCCTCCACTTCCCACGAGAGACATGAATAAGGCTTAATGACTTGTATAAATAGGTTCTCCTCCCTATTTCCAACAACAACACAAGTCCAGACGAAACAGAGGCAAGTGTTAATACAAAACGTATTCCAACACCCAGAGCCTGCTTATATCAATCGTAAGCCTGCTCATCCTTCTGTTACAAGTCATTCAAAGCCAACACCTTCACAATCTCAACACCTTCTTCGCTTCCCTCCCTAAGATCAACCCCATCTCCTTCACTTTGTGACCGAAACAAGTCTGGAACGGCCATTTCTTGGTTTAGGCCGGACTTGCACAGATTGACTTCCGAATCTACAAGCACTCACCGCGCAGTGCATTTGTTTAGGGTTTAGATTCATTCCCCACTTACACACCCCAAATTACCAAATTCGGCAGAGTAGTTTTCACCCATAAACACGGGTGCAAAACCTTGCTCGGAATCGAGAATACGAGGGAGCCGCTGCAAACAAAGGGAGGCGTGGCCATGCCTTAGGCCAACCGGGTACCACTTTCCATTGGCCACACCCTTCTTAAACCGGCCATATTTATCTCGACCAATCGTGTCGCCTCAAATTAGCCACGCGCACATAAGTTGTGGCTGGGCCCATACTTGCCGGCCCCACTTGCCATCGACCAATCAGATCGCTCTAAAGCCGCCACACTCTCACCAGAAGTATAGCCACGCCCATGCTTGGTCGACCCTATTTTAATCGGCCAATCAGGTCGCTCTAAAGCCGCCAAACTTTCACTAAAAGTGTAGTCGCGCCTTATGTTTGGCCGGCCCCTTTCCTCGGCCAATCAAGTCGCTCCAAACTTACCACCATACATTAAAGGCCAAACGCACCCTGCCTCGCCACCATACTAACTAGCAAGCCAAACACGCCTTACCAAAACAACATATTGATCGGCATGCCAACATGCCACTCTATCGCGGTAGCATGCCACTTTAGCCTTGGCCATGCCGCCAAGAACTAATTCTTACCACGGCGCCAAATCCCAGCCTTGGCCACGCCGCCAAGCCCTAATTCTTACCACGGTGCCAAATCATAGCCTTGGCCATGCTACAATGCCACGTGCGTGGCCATGCCACAACGCCACTGGCATGCCGCTATGCCACGACTACTAGCATGCCCCTATGCCGCGGCTACGCTATTAGCATGCCGCTATGCCATGGCTACGCCACTGGCATGCCGCTATGCCATGGCTCCACCAGGCCCTACTATGCCAATGGCGCCACTTCGCTATACAACAAGATGCAGCCATAATCAATGGCCACTCTTCCTCATGAGATGCAATCTCAGCCATCCAAGTTCGCCACTGAACTGACGGACTTGCGGCAAGTCCCATGCAACCCGCTACGTCAGGCGCCACTATGCTAATGACGCCACTTTGTTACACAACAAAGATGTGGCCATAATCAACGACTACCCTTCCTCATGAGATGTAATCTCAGTCATTCAAGTTCGCCACCAAACTGACGGACTTGTGGGAAGTGTTAGGCGGCCGACCAAGGCAAGCCTAATAGAATCACATGCTATTTTCCCAATAGCAAAGTCTCTTGACTTTGACTTGCCACACATAGCAACCTGCTACACGTTTTCCACGAAAACACTCGAGACATCAAACATGTCACAAACTGGGGGATACTCATCAGGGTATTGGTCTGGCGGTTTACAACGTGCGGCATGCAATGCGCCCGTTACAAGAAAGTGTCATGAAGTAGGACAATTAGTGGTGGTGAAAAGTAACAGTGTAAACAATTCATTTCCTTCATCATGGAAGCGTAATGACTGACGGTTACACGAATTCACTTCCCTCATCATGGAAGCATAACGTCTGACGGTTACACGTTACTCTATTCTTCCACCACTTAATCGTTTCCACTTCCTACGAGACCAGGGTACGTTTCAATATGACTTGTATAAATAGGCTTCACCTATTTTCACTAAACAACAATTTTTGGTCGGCAGCAATACAATATCTAGAAATCACCTGGTATCTTTTCATTCTGCTAACCAGTTCTACTTCCGATACAAGTCATAAAACAAACCACACCTTCGAATCAACGATTCTTGTCTCAACACTCTCTTCGCTTCCCTCCATAAGACCGGCCCTTCTCCTTTACTTTGTGACCGAAGCAAGCCTGGAACGACCATTTCTTGGTTTAGGCCAGGATTGTACAGATTGATCTCTCGAATCAAAAGTACTCCCGTGCAGTGCATTTTTTAGGGCTTAGATTCGTTTCTCACCCACACACCCGAAATTACCAAAATCAGCAGAAATAGTAATCACCCTCAAATAATTGGCGACCACAGTGGGAGATTAATCTCTCGGTTGCAATACCAATTTCCAAATTCCAATTTCATTTTTTCAATCCCAATTTCAAGATGGTAGAGCTCAGGTCCGGTCAAGCAACAAAACCCGAAAACACTAGCGCCGAAATTATTCTCGTACCAACGTTCCTTCCAAAGAGCGTTAATACACCACCTATCAAAGCCAGCAGCGGAGAATGTTCTTTCAGGCATTACACCTTCGGTTACCAGAGCCAGAGCCGCTCCATGAAAAGGTTCCTTCAGGTGTCACACCTCCAGTCACCATAGTCTTGGCCACCGCTGCCCCCACACCCCCAACGTTTCTTCAAACGTGATATCTCCAACCTTCACCAGAGTCGCTGCTACTCCATCAGTACGAGAGACCGGGGGAGCCAGAGTGAGCCGATCCCATGTTACCATTGATAATTTGATGGAAAGACAGGATGTTCTTGCTAGGGCTCAGACGGACATGGCTTCGATTCAGAAAGAGGTGCTTCTTTTCCTCAAGACACTAACGGAGCGGCTACCACAGGAACCGCGCCAACCAGAGCCAACGAGGAACACCTTCAATACTCCTGGCACTGATGCCTCAGCAAGGCACACCTTTGTAGATGAAGAGACTCCTTTGGGGGATCCAACTGAGAGGAATCAGCCGTCCAATTTTGTCACACGAGAGGATTTGGAACGACTTCTTCGAAACCGAGACAAAAGTGATTCTGCAGACATGCATCAACATCAACCCCCGTATCCTCGTGAAGTACAAAGAATTCCTCTCCCGAGAGGATACTCTTATCCTCAATTATCCTTATATGACGGCACCGGTAATGCGCGTGAACATGTCTCTCGTTTTTTGGAATCCCTGTGCGAGCACGAATACAACCATGTTCACCGTTTGAGGGAGTTTTCAAAGTCACCCAAACAACATACCCAACTGGGGTGACATGGTTACGGCTTTCTATAAGAAGTACTTCTTTGTGTCTGAGCAAATTACCTTCTCAGATTTAGGGAGGATGTTTCAATGAAACAATGAACATCCAAATGATTATGTCAAAAGATTCAGGATTCAAGCACTGGACTGTCACGACCCAAATGTGATCGAACATCAATTAGTAGATTCTTACATCAATGGTATGGTTCCCATCTACCGTGCCTTACTGAAAAATCTGCGATTCCAGACGTTCTCTGAACTTCATGAGGCAGCTAAACGGTCGGCCACAACAACACCAGCATTGTTGGAAAGAACCAGGCCAACCAAGGTTGAAGACGCACGCAAAACTCGAGGAAACAGACGCTTTATCAACAAGCAATATAACACTGGCCCTTCTGTGAGCGTGGTAAGTGAAAGAGGAAAAAAGAAGGCTCCAGCAACAGAACAACAATCCAAGCGTGAAACGCCAGCACATCAGGCGGCTCCACCGCGGAAGAATGCAGCTAAGGCTCCCGCGCAATATCAAGGAGCCGGAGAAAGAGCCTTGGATTTCCATTCCCAATCGAGGAAGTAATTGAACTCTTAGAGGCATGGATCCAAGATGACGCCATCAGATTGCCCCCTACTAGGCGCCCACCAACTGAAGAGGAAATGGCAAATCCTAAGTATTGCCGCTACCACATTTGTCCATCACCCGACCAGTGGATCGCAATAAGTTAAAGCGTATTTTCAAAGAAAATGTGGAGGCGGGGAACTTCAACTGGGCAATGAGGGAGTTCACAGAGATCCTCTTCCAGTCAGGAGTTACATGCTCTCTGGGGACTCTGTTCACAAAACCGTGCAATCCATCATGGAGCATGTATGCGAGATTCTCTATTTCTCCAAGGTGCAACGTCAAGATATATTTACAGCCCTCAATCGAGTTATGTCGGGCAAACGACTTTTTCCTACTGAAGAAACTACGCCAGAACCCAAAACTCTCTCGGGAGACGGTGCTGGAAAATACAACTGGGGATTGCTGACCACGGTTCAATTGAAGGACGCCGAGCTCGACAACATATTGATTGACGCGGCCTCTAACTTCAACATCGTTACCATCAAAACTCTGAGAGCTGCGGGAATTTCGAAGCAGGAGGCTACACGTTCCCCAATCATGGTCAAAATTTTGAAAGGAGAAGCAATAGACGCATATGCTACACCAACCTTGAAATTAAGGTAGGAGACGCTCTAACACATGGAAAATTCCACATTGTCAAAGAACTCTCAAATTACGACATGATTCTGGGGCGCCCATGGGTACACGGCAACAAAGCAAAATTAGGAGTATCCTCACTGCCGGTGTCGATACCCGAAAAAATTCCCACAAACCGTCCAACTTTGAAGATTACATGTTGCCGTATCAACAACTTACCGATGTAACTCAATTATCTGGAGAAAGCCCATTGGCGTTCATCCGCAGATTCCAAACGCAAGTAAGTCTGGTTAAACAACCCTTTCTGCACCCAATCACTTCTCCTCTCGACAAGCATGGGGACTCGGTCCAATCACCAACCCGCGCGTCATTAAGAGATGTGAATGGAACGCTGGGCCTTTCAAGTGCTTTGTCAAAAATTTGGAAGCTGCCGCAGTCAAAAATGACGAGCTCAAAAATCAAGTGGTTGCACAACTCCCAAACCCGTTTCAAATTGGAGATATGGTAGCCAAGACGACCTCATTTTAAGTTGGAGATGTAACAGTGAGGATAGCCGCTCAACCTGATTCGCCTAAAGAAAAGGAAGACGAGCCGTATCTGGTGGCAGATGTTATCTTGGGTGGTTACTGCAAACTCATCAATGCCGACAAGTTGGAAGATATGATGATTCATTCGCGATGGATCAAGCCTTTCAATACCTAAAACGCTGTGCTACTTTCCCCTCCAACGTTCTCCTTTCAATATTTCCTTCAGCAATTTCCCCCTTTCATGCGATGTTTTTAACTTCTCTAAAGTGATTGCAATGCTTGCATTCATGATTAGAGTTTTCAATTTCAATTAAAGAACATCTTCCCTTAAAAAATTTTCCTGGAACATCTTAAAGGAAAAATACCAAGTAAACCCAAACTCTCACAGAGTCATTACCTGTCGATTGAAAACCAGAGAAATCAAACCCCCACAAAATGTCTTATTCATAAAATACCGAAGAAAAGAATAATGCAAGAAAGAAGATCATAAAGCATCGACGCATACACTTTCCCTCAAGAATCTTTAGCCACGGCTTTCACCTGACGGATTTCTATATTTCTCTCATGACATGTTATCCAGCTTGTGGCAGCTCGCACTTCTACGCACTCAGGCGGCATGCCACGGAAGCCTTAGATAATTTGCAAGGGAAAATCCAATAAAAAGAAATGGTTCTTCGCAAAATGGGTTTTGCTAGGTATCTTCCAGAAGGTTTTATTTATTCAATCAAAGATATGAAAGCAACATAAATGAAGGAATGATACTCGGTGAGACATGGCTTCGCAATCGCAAAAAAAAAAAAAAAATCAAGTACCAAAAACATCTACGAGCTACGAAAAGATTGTTTTTCTCTACTAAGGAAATCGCAAAATGGAAAAAAACCAGTTGTCCATGACGAACACCTTGGTCAATGACGCATGCATCGTAGCTTTTTCAAGCACTTGCCCCAACACCTTTTCCGACAAAGACAAACATTCCATCCAGAAGCTATCTCAATTAGCGGCTTGACATCCCATCCCAGAAACCGTTGCAGCTTCAGCATCCCATACAGAAACCGTTTCATCTTCAACATTCCATCCACAAACCGTTCCAGCTTCAACATTCCATCCAGAAGTCGTTTCAGCAGCAGCTTCAACATTCCATCCGGAAGCCGTTTCAGCAGCATCATTAACATCCCATCCGGAATCCGCTTCAACAGCAGTTCCAGCATATATCCCCATAGCTTTCCCAACAACTCCAACATATGCTTCCACCACCTCACCATCTGCCTCGACAATATCCTTAGTGGTCGCTTCGATTTCCTCAACAACAGTTTCGACATCCACTTCAGAAGCTGCTTTAGTCTCGCAAACCACAGCCTCTTGGGAATGCTCTGGTTCGTCCACCTCAGAATCGAGGATTACAATACCATTGTGGACATGGTAATTAAACTGGCTCTCGTCTAGAAGTTTCTTGGACTCAGTCCTTCGCCGTTTTAATCGAGAGTCGAATCGTTCATCCCTGGCACTGGGTTGTGGAGAAGCTTCATCACGTTGATATTTCCCGACTTGCTGGGAACTTCATCACGTCTCCACTTCTCCTCCATGTCAATCATATCCGTGAAATCCTGGGCGCGCACCCGCATGATGCGTAGATGGGTGAGGGACATGCCTTGTATAATCCGGCTGGCTGCATGGAATAAAGGGTTGATTTGGTTTAATATCTCCTCATGTGAAGAAAACATGGGTTCGTCGACTTCAAAAATTTTCTCCGAAGAGTCAGAGGTATGATCACCACCGGAAGACCCCATTGTGCAATACAATTTTTTTTTTTACATTATGTCTGCATCGGCAATCTACATGATGAAGAACACAAAATGGAGAACTACGAGAAAAGACACGAGACGATACCTGTGAAGAATATGGGTGTAATTCTATGATGATCTACACGAAAGAAATAATAATTGGCTCACCTGGACTGCTGATGGAAAGAGGCTTGCCGCTAGAGAGGAAAAACCAATGATACGAAAATAAAAGGGTGGACAACGCCTTTTATATACATTGTATTTTGAAGTTTGAGTAGAAAAATGTTTCTTCTTTTGGGTCATGCACGCCATTCCGTGACTTAGCCAAAGGAGCGCCTTCTTCACCGCTCAAAGCAGCGCAATCACCGCCCGCTCCACAACCTAGCAAGTAACGCCATGACTCCAGCACTCCGTGATTAAAGCCGCACTATCTCCGTTCATTTTGCGAAAGACGCCGGCTCCATCTTCACTGTTTGGTAGCCAAAGTTCAAAGTGTTATTTCCGCCATTCCACGGACATCACCAAAGCGGCGCCATCTTAGCCGTTCAAAGCAGCGCCATTTCCACTAGCCAAAGCGGCGCCATCTTGGTCGTTCAATGCAACACCATCCACCATGCCACGAACATAGCCAAGCCAGAAACACCACGCCCATGCCAAAAGTCCACGTCCAAACCAGCAGCGCCATCCACCGTTCCAAGCTTGCAGCGCCACTCCAAGTTAGCCGCGCCATCCACTTTCCGTAGCCAGCCAAAGCAGCGCCATCTTAGCCGTTCGAAGCAGCGCCATCTCCACCATCCAAGGAGGCGCCATCCTGGCCGTTCAAAGCAGCACCATCTCCATACGTTCCGTGACCTAGCCAGCTAGCGCTATTCACCGATTCACGGACCAAATTGCAGTGCCATCTGTGCCAATCAATAGCCAAAGCTGCAGCGCTGATGCCAATACCCCATGGCCAAGCCAAATTTATGCAACACCACCAATACAGGGATCACGGATTCCTCATGCCTTCCGCTAAAGGTTAGTTGAATTTCCTCGGTAATCTCTTCACGTCTTGTCCTTTCGATTTTACTCTTGTCTGTCACCATCTCATGCTTACCCCCGCAACAACGCCATACGTTACGGCCTAAGCGAGGACTTAATGTTGATGGTGGTTTTTAGCTCAGGGTTGAAATCGTAAAACCTTGCATCTGATGTGACGTCACTCTGTAAGGAAACGGTGCCGTGAGTGCTAACCTCTCCACCGACATATTTATTGAGCCTTTCAATGTACTTACATGAAATTTATCCAGATCAAGCGAATGTAGCAACCATCCCAGATGTTACAGTAAATTTCGGCGCCCGCCTATATTCACTTAAGTTCCTTTGAATGCCTTTTATGCTATGTTCTCCGGCTGAACACTTAATGTTGATTTGGCATGATAATTTGTGTTCACTCGCAGCAGAGTAGCATGAATTTCCAAGTATCAAGGATAAGGTCTTTGCATAAGGTATTCAATCAGAAAAAGCATGCTGCTCTCTGGCAATGAACTTAAAAGAACTCTATGTCAACACATATAATTCAATCAATTGACCAGACTAACTTGCTGAAGTTAGGGTTTTTGCGCCTCGCGCAGTATATCATACCTTTCTTATCGAAATTAAACCTAGGCAAACTAGGTAATTAATCCGCCATGGATTAGCAGGTGCAAAACCTTGCTCAGAATCAGAAAACAGGGAGCCGCAACAACAAAGGGAGGCGTGTACATGCCTTAGGCCAACTGGCGCCACTTGCCATTGGCCACGCCCCTTCCTGAACCGGCCCTATTTCTCTCGACCAATCGTGTCGCCTCAAATTATCCACGCGCACATAAGTTGTGGCTGGGCCCATACTTGCCATCCCCACTTGCCATCGACCAATCAGATCGGTCTAAAGCCGCCACACTCTCACCAGAAGTGTAGCCACGCCCATGCTTGGCCGACCCTCTTTTAATCGACCAATCAGGTTGCTCCAAAGCCGCCACACTTTCACCAGAAGCGTAGCCGCGCCTTATGTTTGGCCGGACCCTTTCCTCGGCCAATCAAGTCGCTCCAAACTTGCCACCATACATTAAAGGCCAAACGCACCCGCCACCATACTAACTGGCAAGCCAAACACGCCTTACCACAACAACATATTGATCGACATGCCACTCTGCCGCGGTAGCATGTCACTTTAGCCTTGGCCATGTCGCCAATCCCTAATTCTTACCACGACGCCAAATCCTAGCCTTGGCAACGCCGCCAAGCCCTAATTCTTAACACGGCGCCAAATCCTAGCCTTGGCCACGTCTCCAAGCCCTAATTCTTACCAAGGTGCCAAATCATAGCCTTGGCCATGCTACAATGCCACAGGCGTGGCCATGCCACAACGCCACTGGCATGCCGCTATGCCACGACTACTAGCATGCCGCTATGCCACGGGTACGCCATTAGCATGCCGCTATGCCACGACTACTAGCATGCCGCTATGCCACAGCTACGCCATTAGCATGCCGCTATGCCATGGCTACGCCATGTCATGCCGCTATGCCCATGGCTCCACCAGGCGCTACTATGCCAATGGCGCCACTTCGCTATACAACAAGATGCGTCCATAATCAATGGCCACTCTTCCTCATGAGATGCAATCTCAGCCATCCAAGTTCGCCACTGAACTGACGGACTTGCGGCAAGTCCCAGGCAACCCGCTAAGCCACGGATACGTCAGGCGCCACTATGCTAATGACGCCACTTTGTTACACAACAAATATGTGGCCATAATCAACGGCTACCCTTCCTCATGAGATGTAATCTCAGCCTTTCAAGTTCGCCACCAAACTGACGGACTTGCGGAAAGTTTTAGGCGGCCGACCAAGGCAAGCCTAATAGCATCACATGCTATTTTCCTATGGCAAAGTCTATTGACTTTAACTTGCCACACATAGCAACCTGTTACACGTTTTCCACGAAAACACTCGAGACATCAAACATGTCACAAACCGGGGATACTCATCGGGTATTGGTCCGCGGTTTACGGCGTGCGGCGTGCAATGCGCCGTTACAAGAAAGTGTCATGAAGTAGGACAATTAGTAGTGGTGAAAAGTAACAAATGTAAAAATTCATTTCCTTCATCATGGAAGCGTAATGACTGTGATTCACGAATTAACTTCCCTCATCATGGAAGCATAACGTCGACGGTTACACGTTACTCTATTCTTCCACCACTTAATTGTTTCCACTTCCTACGAGACCAGGGTACGTTTCAATATGACTTGTATAAATAGGCTTCACCTATTTTCACCAAACAACAAGTTTTGGTCGGCAACAATACAATATCTAGAAATCACCTGGTATCTTTCCATTTTGCTAACCGGTTCTACTTCCGATACAAGTCATAAAACAAACCACACCTTAATAATCAACGATTCTGGTCTCAACACTCTCTTCGCTTCCCTCCCTAATACCAACCCTTCTCCTTTACTTTGTGACTCGAATCAAAAGCCTGCAAAGGCATTGTTTAGGAACCGACACACCCCATTTCTTGGTTTAGGACAAAAAAGTTGGTGGTGTACTTGGTACCCTTTCCTTTTTAGATTTTATGAAGTTTAGGTCCGTAGTTAGGGGTCCAAGCTTTGGTAGCGTTTTGAAAATGGTTTTTGAAATGCTTTAAAACGCCTTATTATACTCGCTAGTATTACATTGTCTTAATAAATATACTTCATTAAATAAATAATAAATTTGTTAATTAAGAAACATAATAACTTTTAAAATTTTTTTATCCAATTCCATTTTCTAAATATATTTTTATTAAATAAATAATAATTATATTAATAATTATATCAATAGAAATTAGGGATAACCAGGGTGGTGTTTGAGAGTGGTGCGATAGTGATGGTGGTGGAAAAGTAATTGATCTCTCGTAGTGAAAAAATGTTTAATCAAAAGTACTCATGTTTATTGTATGTTTATTGGTCCATGGCTGTGGGATAAAGGGTCTCACTACATGCATTGTTTAGGGTTTAGATTCAAAAAAAATAAAAATGGTTAAAATTGACATAATCTTTCTAACTTATTTCAATTGTCACCCACACACCCTAATGAAAATTACCAAAAAATCATTTATCTTGCATAATAACCATTATATTAATTTTCCATGGTAGACATTGCATCAAAAACGATAATCACCCTCAAACAACTAATGTCTAAATTGGCCAACATTTATTAAGTTCAATGGTGTAAAGGAAAAAAGTTGTCGTGTGGTTGGAAATGGTGATGGAAGCTATTTAAAGACAACAAAAAAGTTGGTGGTGTACTTGGTACCCTTTCCTTTTTAGATTTTATGAAGTTTAGGTCCGTAGTTAGGGGTCCAAGCCTGGTAGCGTTTTGAAAATGGTTTTTGAAATGCTTTAAAACGCCTTATTATACTCGCTAGTATTACATGTCATTACTTCTATAATTTTGATCATTGTGATATGATCCATGTAGTAAAAGTACTTTGTGTTCAATTATTTTAACGAGAATATTTGATATGAATTTTTGTTCTCAACTTTTAAGTCATCACACTAGTAGTTTTACTATAAACTTGTAACCAGTTATTTTATTTCTCTTTAGCCCATTTGATTCTTCCAAGGCATTAAGTTGTTAAATTCACCTTCTAGTTCAAAGTTTTCCAATTTGAACTTCTTTAGAAAATATAACCAACAATACCCACAAAAGTGAACGAAGTCCACCAATTTTGAATTAAAAAAAATCAAAGTCAGGGTGAGAAAGAGAGAATACCTTGAAATGATACGGGAATGAACCACCTTGAACACCGTTGCAAAGGAAGGGCAATTGGGCGCGATTTTGGCAGATTAAGTTGGGATAATGAATAAAATCCTAAGTGAGAGTAGATTTGTTACTACGTCTTTCAATGTTATATAATTGCTTGTTATTGCATGTGTGGGTTTTCCATTAGTGGTATTGAATCCATTAAACCTCTCATAAGTAAATTGAATTTCGTTCCAATCCTCTTCATCATTCGGGGAAGTTACCAACTAGCCATATACCTCAAATTTCTTCGAGCTCCCTCTATGATTCCTATCTCTATATAGGATTGATTGGTTGGTCCACAAACACCAGCGAAAAGCCACTCAAAATCTTCACCTTGTATATTGTCACTTGGTGTGATTGAATGAACACCAACCGCATATTTAGTTACATTTAACTTATCATCATCCTGCAAACACATAAGTCCATCAAGTGTACTTTGAGACGAAAAGTCACTTTGCTGAAGCAACTACCATACAAAACATTACTGAAAAACCAGACATGATTTAATTAACGTTCTGTGAAGCAATTTTATACTAAGCATTTTAACAATTTCATATTTGAAAATAGTTGTTACAAACCGTTTCCCAATCTAGACCCAGATTAATTATTCATGCAAAAATAAGTAAACTAATCAAGTCAAGATAATTGGGAGTTAGGGATCAATATTTGTGCACACACTGTCCTGTAAGTATCTTATCCCACAATAATAATTGAAAAAACTTATACACATGTCACTGGCCTCCTAAAATTATGTCCCTTGAATAAAAATGCTAAGATGAGTAAAAATTATGCGATGATATTCAGGTGAAAGAAATAAAAGGTTTAAGTTAATTGTACCGTAAACACTTTTATAAGAAGAAATAAAAAGTTTAGATAAGTTAATCATACAAGGCATGCATCAATAATTCTTAATGAACTGCATCAAAAACCACTCCAAAACCTTATTCGACGTGTATCCCATGTGGCAGAGAGAAGTAGAAAAAAACATCTGAAATCTCTTTCAGGTTTCGAAAAGTTGTCAGTTGGATTTGAGACGTCGATATAAATTTTTTAAGTCCAAATATTTTGTGGCCATTGATTTCAAATATGGGTTCAATTTTTTTTTTTACCATATTTTACCTCTTTCACTTTCTCCTTTTAACATAATTTTTTTTCAACCGAAGAAGAAGAAAAGAAAATGAAGGGTGTAAAAAGGTAGGTTGTTTCTCATCTAGTTAGATCTTTTTTGAGATAAATTAGGGAAATTTAATCTTTTTTTGTTGAAATATATATTAGTCACCTATTTTTCCTTAGATCAATGTACTTCTTTGAAGAATTGTGACAGGAAATAGTTTTTATGGAAGAACCAGTAACAACTATATATGTTTCTCAAGTGTTTATTCTAACAATTTGTTCACTTCATCGATTACTATCTCTCAAAATCTCTCATTTTTGGACCTTTATACCATGATCGATATATATATGTTGGAACAATAACAATTTATTTGTTTCAATTAATATATATTGTTTATGCACACATAAGTTGAAAGAATTGATGCTATATATTAGACTGGCTAATAGTATATGATTGATGTTAGCTGGTTAAAATTGTAGGTTGCTTTGTAAGGGAACGAAGTTCCCGTTAGCTTGGATTGTTTGAAATCTTATGATGAACACATACATTTAAGTTAATTAGATTTAACACTTACACCTTGTTTGTTAGCAGCTGACTCGGCGTCTGGATCTGAGTCAACCCCTGACTCGCTCCGAGTCAGCAATCAGATTGTTTGTTTTCAACTTTTGGCAGCCCCTGACTCGCGATCTGACTCAGAGGCAACCCCTGACTCGGGCACTATTGAGTCAGGCATAGAAATACCCCTGAGTCGCTGGCTATTACCTCTGAGTCGTGTATACTGACTGTAATACCCTTTCATCGTTTAGAAAATTTTCAATTCCTTTCATTTCCTTCTTATTTCTCCTTATCATCACATCAAAATGGAGGAACTATAAACCCTAGATATCTCTCATCTCTTTCATCTGGTCTCCTTCATCTCTTTCATTGATCTCTTCATATCTCTCAACTGATCTCTATTGTTTTTGTGAAGACCCAATAAAAGAAAGCTGTTCTTCAGGATTTTGGTTTCATCAATTGTAGGTATAAATTCTCCTGTATTTGGTAATATTGTATTACTGCGTGGTTTTGATTGTAATGGGGTTCTAGGGTTTTTCCTTGTTGTGAAATCTAGTCAATTGTTAGGGTTTAGATTATGATATCATCTTATGTCTATGTATTCTATTGGGTGTTCTGCTTGTGTTAGAGCTAGTAGGTGTTGTAGCATTAGTTAGTATACCTTTGCAGCATCGTAAATTTGATTAAAACCCATGTTTATTTTTCTTGCTTTTGTTGGAATTTATCAATTGACTCATAAGTGTTTTCTGATTTGAGTAAATTTATCTATAGATGTAATTGCACACAAGGTATTTGATGAAATGTTTGAAGAGCATCCGGGAACCACCTTATATGTTAATAACACACATATTGAAGCTAATTTCTTACTACTACTAAATTGAATATCTCTATATATGTCTCTCTGCAAGGTATGTAGATATGGAATGATCTGTGATATTTGCATACTAGTGATTCCAACCACGTATTCTGCATTTCCTTGAAGATTGTATATATAGTTTTACCTCAGCTGTCATTTTGAGATTTGGAAATTATGCTTTGCGACTTAATTTTTATCATGTAGACTGTAGATGCCATGAAATGTTGTAAATGTAATTATACTTTGGTTTCTTGATGTTATTGTACTTTGGTGAGGGTCAAGACTATGCTATTATGAAACAAGAAGTTAGCAACTTCAAGTTGGTTCTGGTTTCCTATGCCCGTAATACTTCTGAACTTTATTTTTGTGAGTAAGTGACACATTTCAGATGGTCCTTTCTAATGCAGTATAGAATTTGATCGGGATGATGAGTGGTTTCCCACTTGCGAAGTTTCTCTACGCATCAAAGTTTTTGAATTTGCTTCAGTAATGTCTTGACTTTGTATGCGTATGCTATGTTGGTTCAGGTTTTATTCTCTACCAATGCTTCTTGTGAGCATTTTGTTTTTTGTACGGGCACTAAATACTTCAAATCCAAGTGACCGTGATATAATTTTAGGATGTATTTACTTTGATCATTTCAATTAGTTCAAGTGCTAACAGTACCCCTTTGGTTGTTTGAGTGTAATGGAATATGAAGAGCACGAAAAACAAGCATGGAGTGTTGATTTTGTACATACAAAGCCTTCAATGCTTGTGTCTGGTAGTGATGATTGCAAGGTACAAACACTTATCTGTTTGAAGTCTTTGGACTATTTGGATTCCCCCGAGAGGTATTCTCCTATTCCCATTTCTTTAAAGCAGTTGATAAATGCAACACTTCATTTATCTAGACTGATGACTCAAAATGCGCCTCATAAATCGTTTCCTTTAATCAATCATATTTTGTTACGTAGTAAGTTGTTTACAAACTAGATGGGTGTAAGCCATATATGGTGACTATTTGTTTTTGATATTATTGGTTAGTTCAGCTGATTATCAAATTTATTATTATGACTTGAGAAACGTCAGCACTCCACTACATGTTTTCAGTGGCCATAGAAAAGTTGTTTCATATGTAAAATTCTTGTCTAACAACGAACTGGCATCAACATCTACTGACAATACATTACGGTTGTGGGATGTAAAGGAAAATGTGGCGGTTAGTTTTTGTTGCTTTGAGTATTGTTCTCCTGTATTTCTTACTGTGGTCATATTTACATACTGAATTTTCAACTCAGACAGAGGCCACACTAATGAGAAGAACTTCTTGGAAGGTAAGGATAAAATTGTTTCACAATCAGGTCTTGAAGTCTTTGTTAGCTCAATACTACTGTAACCTTGTTGGCTTGTTCCTGTTCTACGCATTATTCTTATAATATAGGAATTTCATCTGCAGGCTATCTCAAAACCTGCTGCAGGGCATAGGTTTGGTTCATCTGAATTAGCTCCCTTTTTCCTATTGATGTCTCTGTAGTGCTGAGGGGGTCTTATTGGTCTCATACTCCACCTTTCGGAACAGTTCCCATTATGTACAACTTACAGTTCAATTTCTACTGAACATACAAATGTAAATGCATGTATTTGTTTGTACTTCAAGGCTGTAAACGAAGTGAGTAAAGAAAATCATACAAGTTAGCCCATGCTACACAAGGGTATTTTTGTCCAAATAAATTGATCAATTGAGTCGTGTCCGACTCAAAAAACAAACATATTTTCCGAGTCGACCTTAGTGAGTCGATCCAGATGAGTCGGGTGATTTCGGTCGAGATCCAGACGACTCGGACCAGCACGACTCAGATGAGTCAGCTGCAAACAAACAAGGTGTTACTTAATTGGAATGTATATCATCTTGCGATTGCAACATTGAACTTATCAGGTGATCTTTTTCATGGTATCTTTCATTCAGTAAAATAACCTTAGTGATTCTCGTTATCTATTTGTCATTCTTTTGTTTACAAATTAATTACTGTCTTACATCAATAACAAAGAGATTTAGGATCAACAAGTCATTTTAGCACTAATTTTAGATATTCATTTTCAAATCTTTCACTACCTTGATTTGAGATTTAATACTTCAAATTTGTCTGAAAAAAATTTCAGATACTCTAGCTCATTTGATATTCTAACTAAATAATGCCACATACATTAATCCTACGTTGTTGCAGTAAACTCAACAAATATCTCTCATTTTCTTATCCGGCGGGATGAAGAACCAATTATTAAAGAGGAATCAAAAGATGCTTTCAGAGAGAGAAGATTTTGGGAATATGAAATAAAATAAGATAAACGGTCATGCTCATAGCAGACAAGATTTTAGAAGCACTGACAAAATTCAGCGATTTTTCTTCTTTTTGACTGCCACGTAAAAATTCACATCAGATACGATTTTAAAGTAGTTTTTTGTGCTGTCGTTAAGAATTACCGGTATACATACCTATTTTTTTAGTCATTTACACTAGTATAATGATAACTATAATAAAGCCTGGCGAAATTGGGGTATACCCAAACTAATTGGGGTATACCCAATAAGACAAAATAGGGTCATTTTGAAGTAAAACCAAGCCACCCCTTAACCTTGTATTTTCAAAATGGCAAAATTGCCCTCGTTTAATTAACACTAAAATTTTGATTAGATTAATTAATTAAATTTAAATTGATTGAATAGATTAAAACTTATGAATTTTAAGTTATGAAATTTTGTTTTTGATTGAACTTTTGTGGGATGATTTTTGATGATTTTTTTTTTTTTTTGAGAATATCTCTTGCAACGAAAATGAAGCACACAACCGAAATACTTCTAAAAAGGGGATTGCAAATCTGTTATATGAAATCATACTCAAAATCAAAGAATAAATCAACACTTTCGCCCGAAAGTATGAAAATCGGCAAGGTCGACTAATGAAGATCATCTTAGGCCAAAAGTGGCCTAAGCATGATCTTCATCGTCGACCTCGCCGACCAAAAGTGGCCGACAAGCTCTTCATCGTCGACCTCGCCCAGGCCAAAAGTGGCCTAAGCAAGATCTTCATCGTAGACCTTGCCGACTTTTGTTTTTTGACATACGAGGAGATGACATAAAAAATTTATTGGTAAGCAAAGGTATTCAAAAATACCCTTCCTACATTTTGGCCTAGCGAGGTATTCAAAAATACCCTTCCTACATGTATTTGGCCGGCAAGGTATTCAAAAAATACCCATAACCGTTGAAAAATTTCTGATCGCCGCCATGGTTTGTTATGAAAAGTCGGCAAGATATGCATGTTACGACCTTGCCGACCAAAAACACAGTAAATCATAATTTTCGATTTCTAACCTAATATAACAATCAAATCACACAACACAATGATGGGTTTGAGTTTAAACATCATTTATAGTCTTCTTTTATTTGGTAGAGTCAACAATTTTTTTGGAAAATCAAAGTTGAAGATTTTTATATGGCTTTGGTTGATGGAAGATGAAGATGAAGATGAAGAAGAAAAGAAGAGAAGAAGAAGAGAAGAAGATGAAATGAAGAGAATAAAAAATGATTTAGGGTAATTAAAATTATTAATGGGTAAAGGTAGTTTTGTAACTTACCCATTAGGCCTCCCCCTAAAACCCACAAAAATTGTCCCTTTAAAATTGGGTATACCCCAATTAGTTTGAGTATACCCCAATCTTGCCAGGTAATAAAGGATGAAAAAGAAAGAGATTTTAAATAGTGAAGAGATCGACCTGATGCTTTAGAATTACCGCCTTTGTCTCTCCCGCCTTTGTCTCAAATCAGAGTTTTTAAACCCATGTGCTTGATCAGAAGGAGGGAAATTTAAAACAAAGATTCAAATATTTAAAAACTTTAAAAAATGAAAATTTTAAATGAATGAAAAAAAACAGCGGGACAAGATCTAAATTCCCGCCAACTCAATTCCTTTTCCCGCTAGAAACTTAGATCTAGTTTTCCCCAAATATTTCAAACCACTAATTCAACCCGCCAGTACATTTATTGAGGCCCACGATTATTCAACCAAAAGTACAATCCTTACACCAAAATCACTATTCAATCCACTTTCAATAGGTTTTACTAAATACCATCATTCTTTAATTACTCGTTGACCCTTCAAAACCACAGAAAACGTTATCTTTACCGTTAACGTTAGGCTCAGATTTTCACGGCGAGAATCCCTGAAATACTCTTTAGTTGTCACTTCTCTCTACTAAGATCAACACAACTTCTCTCTCCTCTAGGGTTTCTCTCCAAAGGAAAAAAAAAAAAAACAAAAAACCCAAATCTCTTGATTTTAACATCAATCCATGGCTACTACTGAAACCCTAAAGAAGGTTGATGAGGAGGTACTGACACCTCCTTCTGATACAGAAATGGCGGAGAAAGACGAGGAAAGTGGGGGAGAAGAGGAAGAAGAGAAAGAGAATACTAAGCCTAAAATTGAGGAATCAAAGAAACGGAGAGGAAGTAGAAAGAAAAGTGAGGAGGAAGTAGATGAGGAAGGAGAAGAGGAGGATGTGAAGGAGAAAAGTACAAGTAATAAGAAGAGAAGAGGAAGTTCTAGTTCGAATGAAGCACCAGTGACACCAATTGATAGGCCTTCTAGAGAAAGGAAAACTGTAGAGAGGTATTCAGCTCCTTCTATTGAAAGAAGTGCTACACCTAAAAGCTTGTCCATTGAGCAGGTATACTAATCTTGTTGGACTTTTTTTTGTGTTATTAAACTTAGCTTTTTTCTTTTAATTTCTTTTGAATCTGTTGATTTGATCTGGTTTTTAGTTGTGAATGCGCATTAGTTAATTTAGGAATATTTTCATTTGATTTTTGTGAAATTTTATGTAATTTTTGGGAAATTGGATACATTGTGTGAAATTTCAATTTGATTTACCTAAAATTTCAGGGTCCTGGAACTCAATTGAAGGACATACCAAATGGTAAACATCTTTAATGGATCCCCTTTTTATTCTTCTTTTTTTTTCATGTTCTCGTTCTATTAATCTCTAAAAAAAAGTATTTTTGTGCAAAATCTTGAAATTTTTAAGGGATATATGCTGTAAAGTAACTATGGAAAAGTAAGATATGAAAATTGGGATTTCCGAATTGTGAGATTCCAAATTATCAATGTCGAAATTGTGTGTTATATTTGAGAAAGCAAGATCTCAAATCTAGTCCAAACAGTACACTCAACTATGAATCTTACGATGGCATGATAGCATCCATCAAGGATAGTCGAAAGGGTTTGCTGTACTATTCTGTGGGCAGAGGAGTGTTTAAAAATTTGCTGGCTTTACTATACTTTTTGTTCCTCATTGCTTATTAATCGCAGTTTTTTATACCCATCTGTGAGGTTCATCTTAACATTCATCACATCTGGGAGTCATAGTTATCCACAAGTAAAGTTCTAGTATTTGATTTGTTTGACTAGTTATTAGTTATTACTAAACTGACCAGTTCTTTGGAACTGTTTCAGTTGCTTTCAAGTTATCAAAGAGAAAACCTGATGATAGCCTGCAGATGCTTCATGCAATTCTGTTTGGGAAGAAAGCAAAGGTTTGTTTCTATTTCTAATGACTTTTGATAGCCTAAGCAGTACTTGCTTGATTGTTTTTGTTTTTAGTGCATTCTTGTGGTTCTTTAATGACTTCAAGATCATCATGTTTATTTGTTTTTCTGAAGGAAATCATCGTACTTTCTTTTTGGCAGGTGCATCTTTTGAAGAGAAATATAAACCAGTTTTCTGGCTTTGTGTGGGTGGAAAATGAGGTATAACACAATCTCTGTTTATGAATTAATATGCCCCTGCAGTCTGGATCTTTTTCTCATGAACACCTTGGAAAAGTATGGCATCTGCTTATTGTAGCCGGGTCTTATCTTTTCTACAGGAAAAACACCGGGGAAAGTTAAAGGAAAAGCTTGACAAATATGTTAAAGAAAAGTTAATGGATTTCTGTGATATACTTGATATTCCAATCATTAGGACGAAAATAAAGAAGGTTAGTCAGTAACACATAATATTCTTACTGTTCTCTTTGCTGTTTGAATTATAAACAGCTATTTATCAGTCTTTGCTATGCTTTCAGGAAGAGCTCGTAGAAAAACTTGTTGAGTTTTTGGAATCTCCACATGCTACAACAGAAGTTTCACTTGCTGAAAAGAAACAGGTTTGACATAATCACCTTGTCTTACTTAATATGTTGGGATTCATTGAAGTTTTGCTAAGTGCTGATTGTGTTACTATGTTAGTTGGAGGAAGCAAAAAAGAAAAAGAAGAGGTCCAAAGCAAGTGGAGAGACACAAACCAAGGTAGGTTCTCACTGTAAGAATCATCAACTCAAATAATTATTATTAGCTTCCTCTTTCTTGACCACATGATGCAATTAATTTAGAACACTTCTGGTCTTTCGAATGCATGACTCTTCATTTCTGCTTTTTCCAAGAGATGGAAATTTGTTGATAGACACCTGGGAATTTGATGGGAAACCACTTAGTTACCCTCACTGTTACTGTTGATGGATTCATTGGTCTTCAACCAAGAAATCCCTTTCCTACTTCAAGGAAAGCTGGTTTCATTTTGATAAAAATAGTAGCAGCGGTAATACATGAATGTCTATCCTTCTCTATGTTGTCTTGTTCTTACAGTGAATAACTGGTACCATGCATTTTGTGATATTGTGTAGTGTTCGAGCACATGTATGTTGTATGCATTTCTTACAGGTCCCAAGGGATATGTTTCTTCGTTTTTCTTTTTCTTTTGATGTTTTGTGTGGATGCTATCTCTCCTGCGCCTCTGTTAACGATTTGCTTTGTTGTCTCTAACAGAAACGGAAACAAAGCACCGAAGTTAAAAAGAAGAAAGAGAAAGAGAGTTCCTCGAAAGTGGGGGAAAAGGAAGAAGATGTAGATGAAGCTGACTCTGCGGAAACTGGAGGTGAGTCCGATGAGGATTCAGAGCAGAAGGAAGCAAGTGATCAAGGAGATAGTGAATCAGAGGAAGCAGAGAAAGAAAAGGAGCAAGAGAGCAAACGAGGTTCTGGTAAGAAGAAAACGAAAGAAGGATCTGAGATGAAGCCTGAGGTTGATAAGGGTACTCCTGCAAAAACTGGAAAAAGCCCTGCAAAATCTTCGGAAAACAAAAAGACGCCGGCTTCCAAGAAAAGTCTTAAGGTTGATGATAATCCTTCTGAATCAGCTAAAGCCAAGATTTTGACGAGTAAAAAGAAGAAAGAGGATGAGAAGAAAAGCCAGAAGAATCAGGATGCCAAAAATGAAACAAGCAATAAAAAGTCCAAGACTAAGACTGTTGGAAAGTCTTCTGGCAAGGAACAAGGTAATATTTCCTTTTCATTATTTTAATTGTTTGCACTGTTAATTTGTTAAATGCATTTTCCGTGTTCTCTGTATATAAATAGCAAAGTCGAAGTAGGATCCAAATACAAAGCTCTGGTGTCAAACAACTCTAGCTTTTTACTCATCTGATCGACCATGTCTCTATTCTGAGGTTTGCAGGCGGCATGTTTGAAGTTTGGATAAATCTTAAATGCATAATGCTTAAATGTTTTGGTTTTTGCTGTTTTTTCAGTGTTTAGCTGTGGGTATTTTTGTTGTGGGTTTCATGTGCACACACTACTTGTGGTGATTAAAGACATGATTCATAATATTAGAGTTTCAATTCCTCATGTCCATTTCAAGGTTTTAAATATGAGTCTATTTCTGGAAAGAGCTAAGGTTTAAATTATCTTTTGTTTGAAGCGGAGGTTTAAAATATATTCTTAGATACTTCTATATAGTTTACTTTAGTGTCCTTGTTTGAGAAAGGTGCTTGTGCGTCCATAATTGTTAATCCTCTCATCTGATGATTTGGAACTATTTGTTTTCTGAACTAGGTAAGGGCAAAGCAAGTGCTAAGCCAAAGACAGAACCCAGCAGAGAAGAGATGCATGCTGCAGTGAGTAATATACTGAAAGAAGTGGACTTCAACACCGTGAGTATTTGCTTAGGAGAATATTCATTTTTTTCCCAGTTAATGCTGTATTTACTAGTTTTGCTATTAACAAAATCTACTGTTCACAATGCAGGCAACTTTATCTGATATTCTCAGACAACTAGGTAATGACTGTTTAGAAATCCTGAAAAAAATTGCCACTTTCTTATTTTGCTAGTGTTTTTGAATTGTAACTTAAATTTGTGATGATCAACTTGAAAGATCACTGTCTTCTCCTTTTTACAGGGACCCATTTTGGTATTGATCTAATGCACAAAAAGGCAGAGGTGAAGGGCATAATCGAAGATGTGATAAACAACATGACAGATGAAGAGGAGGAAGAGGGAGCTGAAGATGAGAATGCTGCGAAGGAGGGTTCAGAAGATGAGGCAGGCAAAGATAACAGCGATTCTTAGTTTCTACAGCTAGTAGTACAACAGGCTTGTAAGCCTTCTTTTTCCCTTTTTCTTTTCTTTAGCATTTGTACAATAGATGTTCACTTATCTCTTGCTTCGCGAGATAATTGATTGCCCTTATATTTTTTTTTTCCTTAACTGGGTTTGCTTGTACAATAGTCATGCATGTATTTTTTAGTTTATTCAGTAAATTTCCTTTTTCTCTTTTCTTTCTTTCTGTTAATCTGTATTATGTATTAATGCTCACTGCTGTTACGTAATTTTAGTTTTGAGTATTTTGAATTCACAACCAAGCCCGGGAAAATAGCTGCACTGTCTGCCTGACCTGAAATTTGCCATAATTTTCTAAAATGTGCCATGTGAGTTGCGAGTCTTGTGACCTAAAATCTCTCCCTCCAGACCCAGAATTGGCAGTCTCCATTTCCGAAAACAACAAGTAGTAGAACCCAAGATAACCAAATTTCTGGTACAAAAATTCTAGTTTTATATTATTTTTATTAAATAAAAACCATTTGCAAATAAAATGGCACAAAACCCCCTTTTCCTTTTAAAATGTTTGAATTTAGTTTTTATTACTTTTGAAAATGGCATACATGTTTTTCTACCTTTGTTTTTTCTTCTTCTTCTTTTTTTCACCACCGTCATCACCAGCAGCAGTTCCGCCCCCACCAAACCAGTGAGAAAAGATAGATACGCGGAAACAACACCCCGTCTCCTCCGCCAACACCTCTTTATCTTTTTATGTTCACCTATAGTACTTCCGTCACTAGTACTTCCGTCACCCATATCCGCCACTAACAACATCCTCGTCTCCACCAACACCTCATTCTCTTTCTATGTCCCGATTTTATATCAACAACACCTCCTTCTGCCCCATCGCCTCCTCCTCCTTGTCTTTTCTTCCCCACCACTATATATGTCCAGATCCGCCACCGACACCACCTTCTCCTCCTCCTCATTCTATCCTCTACAAACATCACCAATACCTCCAGATCATCATCGTCGCAAATCATCATCAAAAAATCATGATACATCATCATTGTCAAAACTAGAGTTTTATGTTGGTGAAATGTCAGAAAAATGATGAAACCAAATTTGGTTTCATCATATTTTTCAAAAACTAAACAACGTTGAAACCAATTTTTTGTGTTGGTGAAATATCAGAAAAATGATGAAACCAAATTTGGTTTCATCAAATTTTACAAAAACAACGTTGAAACCAAAGTAGTTAACATCGTGTATCAGTATCGTATCGGCCGGGTCTGATACACCTATACAAAAGATAATATCGGTTTTTAATGGTGATACATCATTAAGAATAAAATATAAAATATTTATAAATATTCCAATCTAAAAGGAAATTAGTGCCGTATGATGCATTAATTCTCAAGATCAAAAGCTTCACAGTACAAATTAAAGGGTACAAAAGATGAAGATGATTAGGAGGAAGGGTTTTGTTTATAAATTTTCAAATCTAAATAATTTATTCTACCAAATTACCCTACCGATATTATCAGTGTATCAGTGAACCTGACATATCGGTTTATACCTGCCGATACGAGCGTTTTTACTGTTCAATCCTTGTATCGGCAATACTTTAGATATCATAAACGTTTTACCCGATACACGATAAAAACCTATAATATCGGCCGATACAACCGTTATTGACTACCTTGATGGTGAAACAATATGTTTATGTTGAAACCAAATTTGGTTTCATCTAAATTTTTCCTAGTTTATTCAATTTGGTGCATTTGGTTTCTTAGTAGAAGTTGCGTTGATGAAATACAAATTTCATGTTGAAATCAAATTTGGTTTCATCATTTTTCTGCCTAATTTTTATTGTTGAACCAAGGCATTTAATATCGCGTATCGGTCTCGTATCGGCCTGGTCCGGTATACCTATACAAAACATAATATCGGTTTTTATCGGTGATACATCATTAGAATTAGAATTTGAAATATTTATAAAACCATAGTAAATAATAATAAGAATCATGCATATATCTCAAATTTCCAAAATACAAGGTGATTTATTAGCCAACATTGTGATTGTTGTCCCATTATGCCGCTAAATCTTTCTTATTATCCTTCACTTTTATCTTTTACATTTCCCTGCCTTGCAATCGAAATATGGTTTCCATCTTATATCCTACCATATAGCCATTAATTTTATATCATAAATATATTAGGACTTTTTACTTTCTCTAATTGACGTTGTACTTGTTTGTAAAGACTAGATGCATGTTGATGGAAATTTATTCACTGAAACCGATATTATCGGTGTATAAGTAAAACCAATATATCGGCTAGTACCGGCCTGTACAACCGATAATATCGTTTCGTCTTTGTATCGTCGATATTTTCAATGTCGTATACGTATTTTCCGAAACCTGATAAAAACCTGTAATGTCGTCTTGTACAATCGATATTGACTACCTTGGTTGAAACCAATAATGTTGGTGATATTAGTAGTGGTGTTGCTAGTTGGTGGTAGTGCTGGTGAGTGGTGGTGGGTATTGGTGGTGGAGATGAAACCAGTTAGAGGTGCTCGTCGGTGGTGGTGTTGGTGGTAGTTGGTGTTCGTTCTCGTTGCTAGTGGTGGTGATTCATGGTGCTAGTTGTTGGTGGTGGTTGGTGCTGCTGCTAGTTGGTATTTGTGTTGCTACTAGTGGTGGTGAAGTTGGATGCTGCTGGTGGCGCTGGCTGGTGGTTGAGTGGAGCTGCTGATCGGTGGTGGTGAAACCAGAGAGAGTGAAAAAGAGAGTACATTTTTTTTAGAAAAAAAAAAAATCTAGATATGGAATTTGGTGATCACCTGGGGTGGGGTTGATTAATTAGGTTTGTTGGGCATAATACAACCCACAAGGGTATTTCAGACAGATTAAATCAAATGAGTTTTTTTGCGGATAATTTGTTCTGTTGGATTTTTTGTATATAAATAATGACACATTTGGGGTTATAACGGGCCTGGTTTCCGAAACAAAAATTCTAGGTTTACCAGGAGAATTCCCGTGACTCACAGTCATGTGTGATAAATAAGTTGGTAAACATCACTCCAACAAAACTTCTGGGTGGCACACCAGAACTGTAAGACTCGGAAAATCCACGATATTTTCTCCCAATCAACGTAGAAACATTGTTTCTGGGATCTACTCTGTGACCCAAAGGTAACCCATTGTCTCTTAATTTTCATTCCAAAATTAATATTGTTACACTAAATTCATATCGGCCAAAAGCATTTGCTCCATTAATTACTTAAAATATAAATTGCTAGCTAATCCATTTTTGGTGACCCGTTTGGTGTTATGTGCCTATCCCAGTTTATTATTTATGTATTTGCATAATTATTATTATTTGGTTTTTAGAATTTCGTTAGGATTAAAATTGAAACCAATCCAACATATGGAATTGGTGTTATAATCGATGTGTTCTAGTTTGTAGGCATAATTTCTATTTGAAGTTACGAGTCAGTTGGTTTAATTGGAACCCACAATTGGGGATATGAAAACTAATTGGGGGATATGAATTACTTCCCCCAACCCATGATTTCGGCTAAGGGGTGACCATTGGTTATGAAAATACTAAAATACCCTTCCCACAAAATAAAAATCAAAAACTTAAAATCAAAAATCAAAATCATATCCCCATTTCCATCTCCACTTCTTATTAATCTTATTTAGGGGTGGAGCTTTGAAACCCAAATATTTCCCATTCACTTTCAAATTCTAAACTCTCCCCACTCTATATCAAATTCTCTTCTCCTCACTTTGGAAACCAATTTTTTTTTATTCGGAAGTGATGAAGATCATCTTCGAAAGTGATGATGACTATGCTGGAATTGATGAAGACCATGCGGTATCATGATACCGGCATAGTCTTCATATCAACCAACCATCTTAGCAGATGGGTGATTAATACCGGAAAAAAAATTCAAAACGGAAGTGATGAAGACCATCCGGAATTGATGAAGACCATATCCGGAACATGATACCGGCATGCTCGAGAATTTCCTACCAATGCCGGTAGTCAAGTGAAAAAAAAATCAACATTCGGATACTTTTCATCTCGTTAGGCATAGAATTTAAGCAAAATACTATCTTAGGAACATGTACCAAAAGATGCTCGAAAACTAGATTACCATGCCGGTACATGTTCAAACCAGAAAAAAATCAACATTAAGATCAAGATCAAAATGAGAGAAAAAAATAATTTATGAACATTTCCAACAATTGCCCACATGGGTTTTTGGTTGAATACCATCCTAGGCACCAAGCTTTTGGTTGCAACAATGGTGGATTCAAAGAAGAAAAATCAATTTTTCAACCTCTTATTAGCAGTAATTCTCTCATCACAATCATATTCAATTTTAAAAAAAAAAATTCCACTCAATTGTGAGTTGTTATCATTAATCGAAGATTGAAGATATGATTGTTGTTGTAATTGAGTTAAAGATTCAGAAGCTGCAAGTCTCTCATCACAATCATCTTCCATTTTCAAAAAAAAAATAAATTCTACTCAAATTTTTTTCCCTCATTCTACTCTCAACTAACCCACACAAATTCAAACAAACATAAATACACAAATTATATCCCCCAAATCATTAATATTTTACTAATCAGGATTAATTACTAATTATGATTAGGGAGGGTTAGATTAGGAATTAATAATTTAATTATATAAGGGGTAACCCAGCTAGGATATTTGGATCCCTATTTTGTCATTTAGCCATATCCCCCAATTAGTTTTCATATCCCCCAATTACGCGTTCTTTAATTGTGTTTTAGATAATGGTATGTGTCGCTTGAGTCTTATGCAGTTTCTTTACCTTATTTGTAGGAAGTTAAAAAATGCAGTTATGTAATTTCTTTCATTTTCTCTATACATATCTTGTATAATCAGATGATGAAATCGGAGAATTATTATTCAAACAAATTTTTAGTATTTTCTAACAAAGGTATTAGTGTCCGAGGTCTGGCGTCCCTCAAACGATACTACAACTATTTTCTATTAGTCCATCAACAAAATAGGTAGAAAGAAGGATCAAGTCTCTATTATTTCCGTTTCTTCTTCTCGTTCTTCTTCCCATAAGCCATCTACAAGGTTTGTTACGCAAGATCGTAAAAAAGTGGTATCTAGATCCAGAAACGGATGCAAATAACAAGTTAAATCAGATAGAGTTAGAAGTAAAAAAGATATCAACAAAGCAAAATCAGTTGAGTTGGAAGACAAAAACATATCAACATGACATGATCAAGGATATGGAATATCTGTTTAAAGCCTTAAAAAATCGATTTGATATAATAACTGAAGATAAGGAATGTGAGGATGGATCTAATGCCATTAAAATAAATCGTAATGTTCATTCAGATGCAAGTAGGTGTTCCACATCAAAAGGTTTTTCTACATCAAATCAAAATTTTCGGAATTCAACGGCAGTGAAGATCCAACAAGTTGGATTTGTAGGACGTAATAATTTTCAATTTCCACCAAACTCCTGAAGAAGAAAAAGTTCCAATAGCATCGATCTTTCAATTTGAAAGATGATGCTCAACTATGGTTTTAGATACAGAAAAAAGAAACTCCTGTTATTACGTGTGGGGACTTTAAGAAGTGTGCTCTTAGCATGTATAATGCTACTCAATATCAAGATTTCTTCGGTGATTTAACCAAGTTGCAACAAACTGGCTCTATAAGAGAGTATCAAATCAAGTTTGAAATATTACTAATTCATGCCGGTAAGTTGTCACAAACTCAACAAGTAGGTTGTTTTGTAAGTGGTTTAAGAGAGAGTATAATCTTGCAAGCCACAATGTCTGTCTGCTGCAAAAGGATTTGCAAGGTTGTACATATATGGCAATGAATAAGCCATGACCATTATCAATGATACTGAAGCAGTAGTGTCAAATCCTTATTCAATTGCTCATGTGATTAAGAAACTCTTACAAAACGAGTTTAAGGTACGTGTGACAAAGGTCTATGTTTTAACTGCAATGAAAGATTCAAACTAGGGCATCTTGTAAGAACTTTTTTTATTAAAGGTATCTACGATGAAAGTGAATATACAGAGACATGAATTTGAAAATTTCTTGAGGACAAGAGCTATTTCAAGGAGGAAAGAATGATATGTGCTGATCCTAGTTTATTATGTATTTGCTTAATTATTTAGTTTTTAGAATTTCATTAGGATTAAAATTGTTAAGCTAATCCAACGTGTGAAATTGCTGTTAGAGTCAGTCTGTCATAATTTGTAGGTGTATTTTCTATTTGAAGTTACAAGTCAGTTGGTTTAGTTGTGTTTTAGATAAGGGTATGGGTCAGTTGAGTCATATGCAATTTATTTACCTTATTCGTATGAAGTTAAGAGATGCAGTTACGGAAATTCTATCATATGTATAAATATCTTGTTGTAGTAGGGTAAAAACTGATTCTGGAGAAAAAAGTAAAAGTGGGTAGGTTGATGAGAAACGAGTCTAGACCCTAAACAAGTGTACTGCACAAGAGTACTTTAGATTCGAGAGATCAATCTGTATAATTCTGGCTTAAACAAAAAAATGCCCGTTCCAGTCTTGCTTCGGTCACAAAATGAACGAGAATGGCTGATCTTAGGGAGGAAAGCAGAGAAGGTGTTGAGATCAGAGAGATAGATTCTGTAAGGTGTGATTGTTTATGACTTATCTTATAAAAATAGATATTGTTGCCAAAGATGGTAAGCTGTAAGTTCTCTGGATATTTGTGTTGATCATTATTCAATAGATTTAAAATCTATTTATATCAAGTCATAGTCGAACACTCTGATCTTATAGGAAGTAGGAGTTATAGAGTAATGAAGTAGTGGAGATCGTGTGAAGGTGGTAGAAACCGTGTCCCTATTTCTAGGGGGGGACTGGACGGTTTGCTCACACACTACTCCTTTATTTGCCAATTCTCCGCTTTTCCCGTCACTTTCTCATGATGGGCGTTTTGTACACCTCACACCGTAGGCCGCCAGACCAATACCCTGATGAACATTCCCCATTTGTGACATTATTGATGTCTCAGGTAAAATATGAACGAAATCGTCTTTCATGAATAACTTTTCTTGCATGAATAGGATGACCTGTATTACTAGGTCGACAAGTTGTGTTGTATGTAACATGATCATTTCATCACCTCTTCTTGATTTAAAAGTAGTTGTGAGAAGTGGATAAAAAGGCGTGATTGTTTAATCAACTAAATAGGTGGTGTTGATCGTGCATATAAGTCATGGACCAATCACGTATGAGTTATGCTACATATAGGTAGTGGAAAGACAAGTCTTTCTTTCCTGGGGAAACACTAAGAGACATGCTGCTCTTCAGTTGGTTGTCATTAGGTTTTTATTCAAAACCGATACATGTAATGTATCATTAATAATAAACGGTTTAAATCTGCCGCAAAACCCTTAAAGTTAATGTTTAAAGATTAACACGTGCGACTCGCACGGTTAGTCTTAAATAATTTTAAGAAGCATGAGCGGCCTTCTTTGGTCGACTATATATTGGCTGAAAAGGTAGACGGGCCGGCGGTGATTACGATGAAACTTGTTCTGTCGTGTAGGGGAAGGAGCTAAGCTAACTCAACTGACCGGCCAAGTTGGATAGTTGTGACTGATTCGCGACAGGCCTAGGCAGTCAGGATTCAATCCCTTAACAGACGAGCTCGACTAGTGCTCTTTAGCCAATCACCAGGAACGAAGCATGTAGCTACTAGCGATCCGATTGGCCAGAGTAATAGACGACAGCCAGAGTAATAAGAGGAGGTAGGCTTGCCAAAATTGACCGCCCAAGTTGATTGGTTATGCCTATTTTGCGACTGTTTTGGGAGGTCTTGATCAAATTTAAAATCAAATCCTATCCACTCGACTAGCCTACTTTGACCGGCCATTAGAAGTGGCGCATGTAGGCTACGAGTACTCTGATTGGTCGGGATAATAGGTGGGTGACTGGTGGTCACGATGACACCTTGTTTACCGGGCGTGTAAGGATTTAGGTTCACCAAATCAACCGGTCAGGTTGGGTGGCCGTGATTAGTTTGCGACTAACTTGGACAAACAAGGTTTAATCCTTAAGAAAATTAAGAAGCTCGACCAACCTACTTTGGTCGAAGATTTAGGTCGGAGCATGTAGGCTAGGAACGATCTGATTGGTCGGTTAAAAAGAGGAGCATGTGGTAGCTACCATGGAGCATGGCCGGCCGGCCATGGGAGGCGTGAGATAGGGCCAATCAATCGGCCAAGTGGTGCAGCCGTGCTCCTCCCCGTGACTGGCCTAGTCAGTCACAATTTCTTTTTTCTTTGATTTTCCAACTCCTGCTAGGATTTTTATCCCACATGCCCTTGATAGGCTATTTTATAGCTTGCCTAGGTTTGGTTTTCGACCGATAGGAATCGAGATATTCTACATGCTTTATTTTTAGGGAAAAAAAATAAAATTTTGCGAGTTGACGTGAAATTAGGTCAAATAATCAAATTTTGTGTATTGACACAAAATTAAGTAAATTAGATGGATTTCGTACATTCAAAAAAATCATTAACTTTTTGTCTACTCTTACATGTAGCACACTTGCGGTGTCTTTCATGCATATCTTAATTTAGACATTCCAGGAAATTCATGTTATTCATCTGGGAATGGACATGAATTTTAATGTCAATATTAAGAGTTCAGCTGGGAACACAACATAAAATAAATACTCAGCAGGCTCTACATTCATGAATAATGAAACTAGGAGCTTGAGTTTTAATACAATAAAAATTATAGAATACCTGAGAGTATTGCAACATGCACCAATATTATTCTAATAATTTTCATACATGTAGGTACCGAGTCATACGGTAAATATAAATTGTGTATGCACACATATATTTTCTGGATTCATCCGGGTGAAGCTCATTAATACTAATTTACACATATAAGAGAGAGGCATAAGCACTCATTAGGTTTTAGCACATCGCTCAAATTCTTTGCAGAATGAAGGCACAAAAATAGAGTTTTACGGTTTTCTCCCTAAGCTAAAAACTATCATCAACACTTGTATAACCAAATGAATAAAATCATAGAATTATTATGCAAACAAATTGGTAGTCTTTTCTAATAAAAATATTAGTATCTTTTTAATGATACTGGAGGTAAGGCGTCCCTTAAACGATAATGAAGATGCGTCAACTCTAACCGACAATCATACATTCATAATTTGGTGATCGTAGTCCTTAATTTTGGAACTCAATCGTTGTTATTAGTCCAATCTATGATCTCTGGCAAGATTTCGGGTGATGTATAGTTAGCGTTTCTGATTTTATTCTATGTCGGTTAAGGAATAAGGCAGTTAGAAGTGAATCAGAGAGAAGAAAGAAATTTAGAAGTATGACTTTAAATAATGAAAACGGGCAGCTAGCCTAGCTAGTCATCCGCGTTCCTCAAAGGTTTGATGCGCTCAAGGAGGTTCCAGGTTTGAGTCCCCGATGACGCTATATTTCAGAATTTGAATAGAAGGTAAAGTTAGCGTCCCACTTGCGACATAATCACTCCCTATCCGCTTCGTCTCCCTTGGATGGTTCCTCATGAGGCTCGCTGGTAGTCTAGCAAGACAACCTGTTCAACTTCAACTAATGTAGTATGCTGTTGGAGCTCAACTTGTTGGTAGGCTTCTAACTAGTTTCTTGTAAAAATAATCTTTATCCACTAATAAAAAGATTATGTTTTAAAAAATAAATAAAAAATATTATAATTTTTATTTTTTTACATTAGTAGCCTTTCTGTCTATTTATAGATTGTATGAACATGGGGATTACGTGTAAATAACTTTCATCTTGAGTAAGCACGTGACGACTAAGACCCAATTATGTAATACCCGGTATTTTTAGTTACCCTTTCGGGTCGGGTTTTACCGACTTAGATAACCTTGTTATATATTTGCGTTTTTGTTGAGTCACTTTGTTTGTCTTAGGCTAGGTTGTGAAACTTGAACTTAATTATTTAGAAATGATTCTTCTTATTGTTAGTTAAGAAAGCATTGTATGGATTAGTCACCTAATTATAATTCTGATGAAAAATAAAAGTTAGGAAAATTGAAGAGACTATTAAATAATTAAACAAATAATAAGATAATTATTTTTTTTATTATTAATACTAGATTTGATTTGATCTAAGATAATCAAACAAAGCTCTTGGTTGGTAACTTAGCGACAAGCTGGGCTCCAACTCCTCTTTGAATAGCAATGCCTAATCTATAAAAAATGAGTCTACCTACGCCACTACTAGCGTCATTGCTAAATAAACAATGCTTCAGACGCTTGAAAAACGCTAAAGTATCCTCACCAAGTTCTCCTAAGGTAGAAAAAGCCAGAACACCCAACCCATACCCATGTGCAGCACACTTGTCCGAATATTTGGTATGTTTACGTGAAACAACACCAGAAATAGCCTTACCAGGGACAAAGGAGCGGACACCATCACCAGTGAACGGAGAGACACATGTAACATCCATGCAAACATCTTTCCCATCTTCCCAGTTGAGAACAAGGATATCAGCGGGCTTCAGGTCCTTGCCATCATCTGACCGAAGACCAAGAGAAACCTCCTTACGCGCGGGCACATTGCCTTTGTAACAAATATCAAAGACAACATCACGAACGACATCATGACGAAACTTATATCCAATATCCTTAGCACAATGAAGCGCATGATCTCCAAAAGCGTCCATAGGTTTGTTGCAACTTGGGCATAAACTATTGTCAACAAACAGAGGGATACCAAGATGATAAAAAAGCACAGCTCTAAATTGTCGAGGTCCGAGGCATTGATTAAGCCCACTAATGGGCACAACCAAAAGATAATCTTGGGCATGCTTGACACGGTTGCATTTCCATAGTGCGGAATCTCTTGAAGACATATGAAATTGGTCGGGATTTGCTTCTTACCGCATCAAAATAAACTACGCCGGGGAATGCATGGAAGGGGGCGAGAATCATCGACGCGATAAGTAGACGATAATCCACATACTTGGGTAAAGGTCTGAAGAGCCAACTGATAAGCTGAACCTCTATCTGTTGAAAATAAATCACCAAGGATCACTTTCTGCACTGAAGTAGTCTGGCTCTGAGAAGCAAGAAAACAGTAAGCACGAGTGTCAGCCATGGTATAAATGCCAAGTCCACCATCTTTAATAGGCAAGGTAGCTAATCTCTTCTGTAAAGGACCAAAACCCGCACCATCTCCAGTAATAAGAAGCCTCAAATACTGATATAACTTGTCATCATAAAGATCGGTAGCTGGTTGTAGAGCAGCAGGATTGGTAGTTCGCATTGCAAAATAAAGTCTAGACACACCAGCACAGTTGCGAAGTAAAAGCATCTCACTTTGAGGATCCTTAAGTTTTTTGATCGCATCCATTAATTAAACAGTTTTTGTGTAAAATTGTTCAACAACATGTTGCTTTGGTGAAGTCCAAATCCAAACTCACAGGCCTACCCAAAACCTTAACACCCTTAGAAGGTCTACCAATATCTGAGGGGAAAACACCATCTGCTGTACTTCTGGGATCGAGGGAAGGCCAAAAAACTTCCGTTTCTTTATATTGAGGTGTAACCCCCTGCACGGTCCTTGAGTTTCAATTATACGCAAAGCCTTAGCTACCTCTAAAGTATCCCCAATAATTGTACCATCATCCAGGTACCATGCATGCAAATCAAGAGTGCAACGAGAAGCAATGGAATTCACTAAGGGGTGAAGAGTCAAAGAAAATAGCAAGGGAATGAGTGGGTCACCTTGTTGCACCCCAAGAGCAGAATAGAAAATATATTGGGCATAATACAACTTAGCCGGACGCAAGTAGCAAAATTCTACCCAACGAGAAATACCTGGACAATGAAGGCAGACCTCTTTGATGAGCTGAGTTCTTCTCACCATGTTGATTAATATAAAAATAAAAATACAAATAAATATTTAAGAAGTAAATCCTAAATATGAGATGTAATATTAATAATAATGTTAGTATAAGTTTTACTAGAAATTGAGAGAAATGTATTAGAGAAGTTAGAAAACTAAAAGGAGAAGAAGGAGATGAAGCTAATGTTCCTTTTAGAGGAGAAGGTTATGAAAATCAGTAAAGGATCAATCTAATTGAGGTAGAATGTTAAATTCCCTTTCTCTTTGTCTTTCTTTGTTATACTTGATTTTAATTCTTATATTATCAGGATTCTGAAATTTATCTTCGTAATATTGTGAATCCGATTGATAATCATCCTTTAAATATTAATAGACAACATGATTAGGTACATATGGTTAAAATTTGAAGTTAATCCACCGTAAATTCACTGTTGAATGTTTGTTTGAATCTAGGTGATAGTTTCTGAATTTCTGGACAGTTACGTTTTGCTATGATTTTGGTGTGTTTAAGCAACCTAAATGATTTTAAAATGATTTGTAATCTTGACAAAAGTTGTATCCATGTATGATATATTTCATTGTGATTTGGAATTTCTCAATTTCAAGTTATTATGAATTTTCCATGAATTGTTTGGTAATAACATGTAATTTGCCCAGTTTTTAGGTTGTCATTATAAATTCAACATAGTTTGTTTGAACCATTGGTTTACTGTTAAATTTTGATATGTTGTATTGATTCATGTATGTCCTTGTAAAGTTTGAAGATGATCTGATAAATTTATTACCATAAAACATATAATGTAATATGGCTGCAATTAACTTGTTTGCATAAATGCTTGAAAGAAATTCATGTTGTTAAGCCATGGTTGCTTGTGTTGTTTGTGAAAATGATTTATAAAAGGAAATAAGTTCACGTTTTACCATTATATGGAACATGTTTCATGCTAACGACGGGTAATGATCCCCGAGAGTTAAATGGGTGATGATCCCCGTGGGAACTTGTGTTTCCCGACCATCGATGGCGGATGTCCGTGACAGTAAACGATAGGTGGATGTACGAGCCAAGGTTTTCGTACCATGAATGAAATGGGTAATGATCCCCGAGAGCAGATGGGTATGATCCTCATAGGAACTTTTATTACTGAACATCGATTTAGACTGTCCGTGCCGATAAACGATAGGTGGGTGTACGAGCCAAAGTTTTCGTACCATGAAATCATGGTTTCTCTGTGACTATATTAATACGTGAATATATGTGTTGAATCATTGATGAATGACTTGTTGACAATTATTTTGGTATTGTAAACTCATGGTTTCTCTGTCACTATATTAATACGTGGATAAATGTGTTGAATCATTTATGAATGACTTGCTGACAATTATTTTGGTATTGTAAACTTATGGTTTCTATGTGACTATATTAATACGTGAATAGATATGTTGAATTATTGATGAATGACTTGTTGACAATTATTTTGGTATTAAAAACTCATGGTTTGTTGGTGACAATATTAATTTGTGAATCATGTTTTGAAATCTAGATTAAATGATTTGTTGGAAATATAATTGGTGTTATAAATTCATGTGTGAAATCTAATTGTATGAATTGTTGAAAACATTATTGGTATTATGAACTCAAGTGTTGAAATCTAATTTGATATGTTATCGACAAAAATATTGGTATTGTGAACTCATGATTGGACAAGTGAATTGGTTGTTTGGTGAAAATAATACTTGTCTGGTAATCTTGTTGGTTGAAAAATATATATCATTTATTAGTCGAAATTATGTCGTATTCTCATGTTTTTTTCTTTAATATTTGATTCGTTGATATTGTTATGCATGTTTTGAGATCGGGAATGCATTCTACCGAGCTGTCATCTCACCCCAATTGACACTCCTTGCAGATTTATTGAAGTTTGAAGTGGAACTAAGAAGTTAGCTTATTATTGATTGTATCATATTCTTGTATTTCTTGAAATGTAATTTGAAATAATATGTTTGTTTGAAAATATTTTTAAAGATGATTAGCGAATTCATATGTTTAAACTCATGTTAGAAAGGCTAAATTACGTTTGTTGTAATAAATAAATTAGAATAGTTACATGCATAAGTCTCTTTCCGACCTATAACGCTTCGAGTTCGGATTTCCATATGGGTTTGACCCTGGTCCGGAACTCGGGGGTGTTACAAATTAACTTTCTCGTCTTGCACTTGTTCGAATCTGTGACAACTCTCCGTTATGACTATCTCGATTTCCAGGTCTTTACTTAGCTGACAATATAGAGGTTCTTATCAGCTTCGTTACTGGACCCAGGTCTTCCGCGTCTGTCTTCGTGTCTCTATTGTGTTTGGAAAATGGTAGTTAAGGTCTTCAACATCTGACCTTGAGCCTTATTTCACGTCTCAGCTGTCAGTTCTCGGGTAGATGCTATATTTTTTCATCTACATATTTGCGCCAAGTTAGTTAAAGTAAGTTTGTAGACTTCTTTTATTAAACTTTAGTTCATTTTGCTTTGATAGCTCATAACTTTTGAAAGCTCATAGCTTTATCGGTGCCGACCTATGTCAGCTTATTCTTTGCTGACATTTGATGGGATACCTGGTTATCTTACTTAGCTGTCTACTCTACCTTTTTAAATTCCTTCTGGGTATCTTGGACTTTTTTAAGGTTGTACACCTGTTCCCTTTCCTTCCCAAAAGAAAAGTATCTTTTTAAAGATATTATGAATCAGATTTTTTTAACGATCTTGTGATTTGTCTTGTCGTGTCAGACTAGGTATTTAATATCGGATCAAAGACTTGGTTACTTTTCGTAACTTTATATTCTACTATGCTGTCGAGCTTTTTTTCCTCTGTTATCCAGTTAACCAATCTCGTGATACTCAAATATTCTTATAAAATATTTTTTATACTATTGCTAATTATTAACATAATTTTTAATTATTGGAGTTGTAAGAGCACTGCTCGTTCGAACTCGCAAGTTCTGGTATCTCAAGCTTGTTGTCAATGTTAGATGCACAAAACTATATCTTGATTTGTAGTCTACTAAATTCAAGTCTCGGAATAGGATTAAAGTATGGTAGTTGACTATTAGACATTAGTGAATAATCCTCGAAGATTGAAGTTGAAGATCAAACGAAAGCATTTGGATAACTTCATCAACAAAGAGGTATGGGAAGACCGAACCATTCTATTTACTCAAAAATATTACTATTATATCTATACGAGACTCGTATGACTTCTAGAAGTCATAGGCACCCGTACGAGCGTAGTCATCTACTATCAGCAGCTGTACTTTTGCGCAAACAATTCATCACGTCAACTAATTTCATATGTGGAGAATGCCCCATACCACCAGTTGCATCCGAACGTTGATGCCTTTCTTCATCCACTTCAAGTAATTTTCTTAGTAGTTTCTCGAATAAGTCTTCCTCCATGCCTAGACGTTGTTTAATTTCTTGAAGTATAAATAGTTCCATGTGTGAAATAATCATTCATCATTTTTCGCATCATGCCATACTCGATCTCGGGTAAGTACACTCAGTGTCTGCACTTGTTTAGGCACCGATTGCCGAATAATACGAAGAAATTCTTCCAAAATATAAACGTGTAAACATTAATTGAGCTTTTTATTCTTCATCACTTAAAGTATCCAAATGTATTTCCTATGTAAGTCTCACATAAACATGCGTTAGACTCATATTGTACCTTTGCAAATAACAATTATAATTTCAATTTCTTTATACCATACATGAAATATAAGTTAATGACCATTAAATAACAATGTAATATATAATAGTTTATAAATATTTCACTTAACATAAATCAAGAGATACATCACAAAACAATTAATAACCATGGATTTTTAACTACATCTATATCCTAATGTTGCATGTGACTTGTGTATATAATATACATAATCAACTTAACAAAAATTTCATGATTATCAAAATAAAATTTAACTCCAAACCCTAACATTAGAATGACTTACCTTTGATGATTTTTGCGGATGGAAGTCGAAATTGAAGAATGCAGTAGGCCACCTATCAGTATGGAACAAACCCTTTTAATGTCAAATGACGAATCAAGCTAAATCACCATCAAATCAAATGGGGGTAACAAAAGTATGTGAGGGATGAGAGAGAAAGAAAAGAGTGAGTGAAGAATAAGAAGAGCCAAACCCGCGCTTCTCCTAAGAGTTTATACTCAGGAAACGGGAACTTAGTTTCCACAGATCAAGGTAAATGCTTTGACTTTTGGCACTATTTACAAGGAAACTTAGTTTTCGTGCGGTCAAGATAAGCGATGCCGCTCACCCATAGTGAGGTGCACCTTCATGCTCATTCTGCTTAACTTCAATTAAGTTATAGCGAAACGAAATGCTCAACCATAGTGCTTGACCTAAAGGATTCAATATGAGCAGAAGAAAGCTCAAGGTTTCAGTGAGTTTCTTGGGAAAAAAAGTTTTAGCAGGAGGAAAAAGTTTTTTCTTAGAAAAAGGTCTTTTGGACTTTTATAACAATCTTTTTTCATCACAATTCATCGTAAACTATTTTTTGACCGTGAAAATAAAAAACAAATTCTTGATCAAAATGGTAAAAATCTAAGGACGGTACCATTTTGGCAATCATTACCCAAACACAAATAAAAAACATACTCCCTACATTTCAAAAAAAGAAAAGAAAAAGTCTTGTTTGGTTTTGTACAAGAAATTAGAAAAACTAATCATTTGAATTATTTTTCATGTTTTTTTTTAGTTTATCCTTAAGAAAAAAGAGGTCCCTTTGATATTGGAAAGAAAAAATCTAGAAAGAGAAATAGTCCGTAAACTTGTTAAAAGAGACATGTGGTCTTTACTGTAGGCAAAGAAGCTAGTAAAGTTACAAATTTTACTTTCCATCTAAAAAAACTGGCCTATTTTGTGACATAAAAAAACAACAACCATCCATGTCTTTTTTGAAACGGAATAAGTAGTTAAAATATCAAATTTCCTTTTAAACTTTTTCTGATAAATTCTTTTCCCTCATATTTTTTTATTCTTTTACTTCACTTAGGATTTTTTATTTTATGTTTCAAAAAAACGAAAAATACTCTATATTATATTGAGTCCTGTTAATAGGAAGGAAAGAATGGATGCGAGGAGGGAAATAATTTGGTCAAACTCTTATCAAGCAAAGGTCAAAGTCAAACTACAGAAAAATAAAAATAGATTTACTAAATTCCAATCCTATCCTAAGCATATTGGATGCTCTTTAGATTCGTGCTTTTGATTCGAAGCAGGATTATATCTTTAAATTTCAAAATAGAATTTGTCTGCATCATCATCGGGTAATCTTATTTCCTTCGATGTTCTCTCTGATAAAATTCATGCCCGATCAACTATGCTTGAGGTCCAATGTGTTTGTTGTAACTCGATGAATCTCTATACGGGATAGGAGTTGTCTAAATAATACATCAAAAACAACACAAACAGAACTTGTTTAGTTCACGTGTAACTGTGGTCAATATAGAATGCCTTCTTAATGATGTAAACCATGATCACCCCATTTTATACCCCACTATAAATAAACCTAATTGATTTCTAATGTTTTTCGTTTTTTTTTGATCGGATTGATCTCCAATGTTTTAATGATGGAAATTGAGACAAAAAAATCAAAGAAAGATCAATAGAGCCTTAACCATAATCCTCAAAGTAACACTTAATAACCAATATATAAAACTGATTTTGGACACACAAAAGTTCTCAAGAGATATTGATTTCATGACTTGTCTAGTTCTTTTCCTACATGACTACTACTGGTTTGGTGGTAGATGAAAGAAGATAAAGATCCCGTTGATTTTGGGTTTTAGAATTATGTTTGATCACAAATTGTAGATCATTTGTCGGCTTGGAAGAAGGTTTTAGGTTTAGGAATACATAAGAAGATTAGTTGGGCAAAAATTGTAGTTACTTTTTAGGGATATTTCAGATATTTTATGCGAATTTTAAAAATTCAATCCCTCATTATTTTGGAATCCCTCCTCTTAATATTTCCCTCCTCAAATCCATTCTTTCCCTCTATTAACAGGAATCATTACATTGCACTCCCTTATCCTTAATGCAACTTTCTCCTTTTCTATGACATAAAAAAAATTGAGACCAATATACATCTTAAAAAAACAAAACAAGAAAAGTTTCAAACTTATGATCAACATCGAGGAAGATCTTTTGGTGGTGGAGGAAGCTTCGTCCATGGGTATGGTCCGTCCTCAACTAAGAATGCAGTTGCTAGACCCATTGGCATGTGGAGATCCATATGACAATGCATTAACCATACACCTGAACAATATAACATAAAAATAAGTATGTTAGACATGATTTATCCACATTATACATAATTTTCATACTCAAGAAGGAGAAATTACTCGGTTCTTAGAATCCATATTGACAAACAGTAGAACCTCTGTAAATTAATACTCGCTAAAATAATAAAATTTCTTAGTCCCTTCTTAAGCCTATAATGCTAAAATAATAATTTCGACAGTACAATAATTTAATACGCTTCAAAAATCTCCATTAAGTCTTTATACGTCCCAAATATTATATAAAATTAATAATTATTAATAAGAAAATTAGTAAGTTTTTTGTACGTACATATCAAACTTTAGGAAAATATGAATAAATATTTTCTTGTTTTTCTTTGAAGTTCAAATATGTAATTGTATTTCATCCCTAATACTTCGTAATGCACTCATAAGACCCGTAGTGGACCAACCAACAATTTTAAATGGTTTAATTACGGTTATTGACCAACAATTTTCAATGGATGAATATCTAATTTTCTGCAGTCAATAGTCAATAGTAGAATACTTCAAATTCCAAATCGTTCAAATTAAATGAATCAAATTCAATAAATAGAAAATATTTTCTAAATTAATATATTATTATTAATTTATTTTTAAAATAATAAATTATTAATTTATCGATAATTTAATATTTCTTTAAAATTTAGTGATCCCAAGCCTATTAAATTATAGAAGTTTACCTGTATCGTAATATTTTTGTTTTCTTGGATAGGCTTGGGCTGAAGGTGGGTAACATAAATAGTTGCATCTATCGTCTGTGTTGTGTTCTAACGGAGGAGGGAAATTGATTTCTCCCCTCTCTTTTACTTATCATAACCTGGCTAAATTGGGGCCTATACCACTTAATTGGGGCCTATCAAAATTTCATTCCCATACCACCAAATTACTATAGGCACTCAAACTTCTAACAAATACTAATTTACCCCCACATTAATTCCTAAAACTCTCTCATATAAATTCTAATCTTTCCATTTTCAGTAAATCCAAAAACTAAAAAACCTAAACCTATTTTTTTTTTCTATTTCCATCATAAACTTTCCAAATTCTCAAAACCCTAATCAAAAAAAATATTTCATCTTCTTCTCAGATGATCTTCGATCCAACCAAGAAGAAGGTAAATCTCCATCAACCCATTCTATGATTCTTCTTATCTTATTGATTTACATGTTTAAATCTTCGTTTTTGACAAATCAAAACTCTGATTACACCCAGAATCGGTTTTTATTGACCTATCGAATAAACCGATTGCGGGTTTTGTTCTCGACCATGAAGAGCATGCATGATGTCGGTTTACATGATGATTAACATAACCCGATTCTGAGGTAGAAATGAAATATGAAAATTCATCACCAGAATCGGTTTATATATGTAATATGTATAATCCGATTAATATAGTCTTTTCATCTTCCTCTCCGCAATCGGGTTTTATACATGTACCAGAATCGGATTACTTATGTTTGTATATGTACCGATTTCTTACTTGATTTTTGTTTATCTTTTGTGTAGAATGGACTTCGGACACCTACCATTTTACAATCGAGAGTTTACCTTGGAGGATATTATGATGAAACCACAAAGAGTTCCAGTATGAGGAGAAACATTATTTCAGCTGGTAGGAATGCCCACCAAGAATTGGAAGGTATGTTTGAAGAAATGGTTGAATTTATGGCCATGGATGATGCAGAAGTTGCTGCTCTTGATGATGCTTTGCTTTTGGTGGTCTGCACTGCTCCCGATCTTTGGTCTTGGTGGTGCTATAGCTGCTCGATGCTAGTCTTCTTTGCAAATGCTCCGATCTTTTCTTCTTCTTGTTGCAAATGCTCCTGGTGCTCCTTAAATTTTCTAGTTTAACTTTTAAATACTAAAACTTAAAGTTTATAAGACTTGTGGTTGTTTTAAGTCTTTTGGGATGGTTGATGTTTGTATTTTGGATGATATTTGTGTGGTTGATGTTTTTATTTTGGATGATCTTGTGTTGAACTTAATGTTTAAAATTTTTCTAGCCTGACATGCCAACAATCGGTTTACTCGATATGGCCACATAAACCGATTGTGCAAGCCATTCTTCCTGGATGTTTTTAAGCCAAGCTAGAATCGGGATCACATATGGAAATATATAACCCGATTTGTGTCGGTGAAAATTTAAAATTTAAACTGTCTTTAATCGGTTTACATTGGTCGCAAGAAAGACCGATTCCTTGTGCCATGTAGATACAATCGGGTTTTACAATCCTTCTAAAAGACCGATTATTTCAAATTATTTCACATTTTTCGAAAAAAATAGCCATTTGGGACTTTCTCTATAAATAAAGACCTCACCCTTGGACCCCATTTCCCCCAAAATTGATCATTTTATTCCCCCTCACTCCATATACTCCACAACTACTCATTTCATACCTATACATACAAGAAACGGCATCATTCGACTCCGCGGAAGATTTGGCAATCACCAAAGCTTGGTATGCGGAAAAACAACTTAGACGTCAATCCTCCGAAAGGGTGGATTCCACAACCTTTTGGGTTAGGGTACACAACAAATTTTTCCAAGAGTTTGGGAATCCTAACGCAAGAAATGTTCAACAAGTGCACGCTAGGCACCTAGTAATCGAAAATGCGATACTTGCTTTTTTAGCTCTCCAACCTCGGATTTTTAACACTCGCCTCTTCACCTTGTCCATTGCACAATTTGTAAGTAATTTTGTGGTTTATTTTACGTAACCCATGTTGTTTAATCTTTCAATGAAACACCACTAACAAATATAAGTTTGTTTTTGTGTTTTTGTAGCAATAAGTCGTGAAAGCGCGCTACTTGGTGGAAAAGGGGAAGCATTCGCATTCGCATTCGATGCAAGCTATCACTTCTTGGCAGAAAGAATCCCGGAGGATAACCCGGACTACTTGGATGCTGTATCGTCTTCGTCGGAGAAAGATTGATGACTTTAGAAGTTTTTGTACAGGTTTTGTGGGTAGATCTCTATGTAAACCCTCACGAGACTATAACTCGTCCACTAGGGTCGCCTAGGGGTTTAAAGGCTTGATGCATGTGCTAAATGCATCCTACAATAATGAAAATGAATGAAAAAGAATTTCTTATGAAAGTAAATAATCGGTTTATATATGTCACATAAACCCCGATTATCCTAATCGGATTTTACATATGCCAAAGTCAACCGATTTTGGAAGTCCTCGATAACTCAAACACCAACCCGAGAATCGGTTTATGAGTGCATGAACGTAAACCGATTCTAGGTGTCTTATTCACGAAAAAAAATCAAAAAATTTAAGTTGTTTGATTTTTTGATGAAATCTCTAACATTAGTTAATTTAACATCCAAAACAAAATTAACCCTAATACGATTAATTAGTACTAATTAATCAGGGGTAAAATAGGAAGTTAGGTAATTATTTTGATAAGGGGTGGTGTGTAGGTGATTTCTAATGACCTTTTTTGTCATCTAGCTATAGGCCTCAATTAAGTGGTATAGGCCCCAATTTAGCCAGGTTATCATAAGGCAAAAGGGGAGTACAAATCTCCATTGCAGTAGACAATGTGATCATCTAAACGACGCTATAAAGATCATAAAACTGTTTATGTCAAGGGTATTTTAGGCATTTACCTGGATTGTTGGCCCGAAATCTGATGACAGCCCATCCTCCAGTTGGAACAGCAACAGTGTTCCTTTCTTGTGGGTTAACATAGTTGAAGTTCTTTTTGTCTCTCTTTTGATTATATGTCCCAAATCCTTGTGCCAAAACATGGAAATTGAAGCCATGAATATGCATAACATGACTCTCAATACTGAGGATATTCGTATTCTGAAAAACAATCTCGACCTTGGAGTTAAACTTCAACCTCTTAACTTTTGTGTTCTTCAGGGTCATCCATAAAGATTGATTGTTGTCGGTAGCATAATTGAATTTCAGTGGTGGTTGATCGGGGAAATCTTCTGTGTAAACTCCTTTTGCACCCGTAACGAATGCTTCCAACAACGATAAACTGCTAGGCAATTGGAACGACTGGTTGTTCATACTCGCTGAGAACAGAATATTCGGTCCAAATGGGTTAGCAACGCAAGCATTTGGTATCTGACAAGTGCTAATCCCCACTCCGACGGTTATCAACATTTTCACATCTACATTACGCGGAACCTTAACAAAAAATGGGCCATTCTTTAAACCAGTCAAATTGGTGTGGAATCTGTGAGCTGTTTGGGTGTCGTTAAAAGCTGGTAGGATTGGCATTTTGGGCGTAGAAGCAGATGAAATTGAAGTGGTAGCACCTCTGTACCGGAGTATCCCTGTGGTGGCAATTGGTGAGAATGGGGCAGGTAACATGGCACTAACATAGGGATGAGCTGCCATATAGTAATCCGCAATTGGTTGATCAGTCTTTAAGAGGACATCGGTTGTTTGGCCTGGACCCAAGACGACTACATCCGTGTGATAAGGTTCAGTGTAACTGGCATCTATTGCGACGACTGTGAATTTGTGACCAGCAATTTTGAAGAAAAATTGATTATTCAGGGCAGCGTTGATGAGCCGAAGCAGATACGTCTTTCCTTTCACCACATTCAACTTATATGTATCTGTTGGATTGCCAATACCATTAGTCATTCAAATCAGCAAAAGTAAATAGTGAACTAATGTGGTGTAATTAAAAGTGTAACTTTATGTGCTTACGCTTTTTTGAACACGGCGAGAGATCACCAAGGCGTCCATTTATTGAAAAAGCGTCCGAGACATTTGGGACGCCGCCAATTGCCATGCCTATCCGCTCGACGTCCATCACGTTAGCATTCCACCACTCCCCTAACATAATCGGGACTTCTTTATACGGTGTAGGGAATGGGTAGCTTCGACCAGCCCTTGGACGAATTATGAGAGCACCGTACACAGTCGCTCGCATAAAAGATGTATGTGCATGCCACCATAAGGTTCCTTCTTGTTTAGTGACTTTAAATTTGTAGGTGTACTTGTTGCCTGGTTGTATTGGACATTGGGTTGCATAACCTGGTCCATCTGCCCATGCAGTAAGTAGTTGAAATACTCCATGCCTGAACCAAAAACATAAACACTGTATTGTAAATCCACCTCTTAAGTCAACAATTCAAAATTTTGTGCCACAGCAGAGTCCATATCAGCACACATGCAGATGACGTGGCACTAATGACAGTTGCAAATGTTTTTGTATCATAATTAAATTATTGGTTAATTATATACAAATGTCTCCTGTATTTCCTAAAAGAAAACGAATTTTTTTTTGTTTGTTTTTACTTGCAGAACTAAATTATTGGTTAAGTCAATAATGGAGTTTTAGATTCAGAAACGTTTGATGATGGAGTTCACCACTAATCGGATTTACTCACCAGTGAATGCTGACATTGTAGGGAGATTTATTAACAACATGAATGACGAGTGTATCGCCTTCGGTAACCTGTAGTGTTGGGCCTGGGAGGCTACCATTTACTGCTATTATAGTTTGTTCTTGGCACATTCGGCGGACACTCAAGTTACCCACCTGAAATTTTAAATTTATTCAACAATTAATTAGCATCTTATATGCAGTAAGGCAAAATGAGATTAGCAGTTGATAAAAATTGCAATGAAGGGAAACTGAGATTACAAGTTAATGGAGTTGAGGAATGTACATGGAAAGTGTGCTCGACGACATTAGAATATGATGCAGAAACCTTCCAAGAAGAAGAAGCAGTAGCAGCAGCAAAAGTAATAACAAGAGTGTAAGCAAATAACAAGAGACGGTTTCCCATGCTGAAGAAGAAGAAGAAGAATGGATAGATGCATTGTAAATATATTTATATATATACAAGCAAATATTGAATGGAGGAGTTCAAACCATTACAGCCATGGTGATACCAATTATGAGCTTATTATTTAAATAAAGTGGGGGAGAATCTAATTCATATAATACTATAGTATATATACGAGTTTTTTTTTTTTTTAATCTTGGGTCGTGCTAGTTTGTTGTTCCTCTTGTCCAATATAAGACAATCTGTGACCTGATCTCATTGAATTTTTCCATTAGATCAAAATTATTAAGGAATAATTACATACTCACGGAAAAATTATCGGAGTACTAACAAAATGTTGAGATTATTAGTCCCACATTGTATTGGCAATTTAAGATCTTGCGGTTTATAATTCTATGGGCCTCTCCACTTATTGCCAATTGGTTTTGAGTTGGATGCCCATATTCTAACATGATATCAGAGCAGGCTATTTGCGACGAGTCTTTGACCGATTCGCGTCACCGATTTAATTGTCCACGTGTTAGACCCATCGAGGCGTACACGTCCGATTTTATTAGTGGTCCACATTATATGGCGTGTTAGTTTATAATCCTACGGACCTCTCCACTCATTGCCAATGTGTGTATTCTAACACAAACACTTGTGCCAAAATGACAGTGTCTAGATAAGACACATAAAACGGCTAGGATGGCTTGAGCACCATAAGATAATAAAATATCCGTAGCAAGTGTTGGGTCTAGACGGACTAGACTTATTATGAATTACGAGATATATCTCATCTCATGTCTTGCATTTAATGAGAATCCCGAGTTTACTGACTTGGATACGTTTATGTATTCGATAGCAATTTTGTCACAGAGGTTGAACGGCAACATTCAGTGTTTAGCGATGAAGAAGAGACCAGCGACCAGGGCCGGCCCTGACACTGAAGATGCCCAAAGCAGACAATAAAGGTACCGCCCCTCTCACTATTTGGCCAAGTCAACGAAGTTTGACCACAATTGGAAACTTTGCTGCATTTATCTTTTTAGGGCTCGTGGGCCAATAGGCACAATAGACTAGACTAATTACTGTATATATATATAAGGCGATGGTATGTATTCTTTGATATAATTATTAGTCATTACTCATTAGTGATTTTTGATTAAAAAAAAAGTACTTTTTGACGACATCCACAACGATAAAAAATGAACCAATTGACCACATCTGGATATGTTACTTTATTTACCATAAGTATGTGGAGTGTATAAGCATATAAGCATATAAGCAAATGAAGTTAAATAGCTATAGTCAAGTTAAAAGGAAAGTGTGTCTCACCTGGGTGTAAACAAGGAAAAAAAAAACGAAAAAAAAAAAAGCAATTAAGTTACAAACGTTAAAAGTGTTTATCTTCCATTTTGGATCTTTAATCCGTTAATACACTAGTACTCACGATTATGAGTCTTTGACTTTGTTTTCCAAAATCCAAATAGTCCAACGTGTTATTATTGACAAAAAATTTGTTTTTTTATGAAAAAAATGATCATTGATGTAATTATAGAGCTTTGGGGGGGCCGGCCCTGGCTTTGACCATTTGCTCTTACGTTGCAAAGTGGCTACATAAGTTTGGATTTTGCTTGGTTTTTCCCTGGCACCCTTTACAAGCTTGTAAATTGCTGGTTCCCTCTGGGTATATCAACCACATGTTGAGTGGCACGACCTCTAACACCTACAAAATTAAGTTTGCTGGGTGTTATGGAGGGAGAGAAGTATGCAAACTTTCGGGGAAACTACCTATTCAAAACTGATTTGGAGTTGGGAATTGAAGTTAGATCATTTTTTACTTGACCAGCTGCATCTGGACATAGATACACCTCAATTTCTCTCAAGCTGTTTTTAGCCGGAACACAATATTCTTATAATTAGCTCGTATTTCTAGTTTTCTTGTTTTCACTTGTGCTAAGCTTATCTTCTAAGCTGGCTTCTTTTAGAGCATATCCTACGGATTGAACAAACATGAAATTTGTCCATTTTGCTCCCATTATGGACTCAACAAACATGAAAAACGGATGGGCAAACTAACAACGCGCGCTTGATGGAAAACCGGGCGGTTGTAGCAAACACGTTGGCGTTTGAACCAAAAACGCTGGCGTGTGTCCCAGAATCGCCCGTTTTTCCTTCACACGCCAGCGTCTGTGGTGAACCCTTAGTGTTTTACCCAAAACCGCCAACGGCTACTTTGCAATCTCATCATCCAACGATTTGTTATTCCTTTTGTTTTCCTCTAAATTCACCTCATCTCCAAACTTAAAACTCACACCTTATTCATCTCTACCTCAAAATTTCACAATTTCATACCATCTCAATAATCACTTTTCCTTTATTTCAAACACAATTATTCATATCAACTTAATCTACCGTTTTTTTTTTTTTTTTTTTTTTTTTAAATTTCATTTCTAACAAATATGGCATCCTCATCGTAACGTTCACAATAACGAACACAACAACGATCACAACAACAAACACAACAACAAACACAACAAAATAGACAACAAGATACACCACAATCACAACCAAGAAATACAAGAATTCATGGTGTCAAGTATACGATGGATGAGGACAAGTCAATTTGTAGGAATTATGTGTTATATACATTAGATCAAATCAATGGTATTCATCAAGAAAAAAATAATTTATGAAAAGATTTTACAAAAATTTTGTGAAGAAACCGGTAACATCAATAGACGTGATGCCGAAGGGTTGTCTCATCGTTTTCACACAATTTCAGCATCCGTTAGTGAATATGTAGCCTTGATCATTCAAATGTGGTGTAGCAAAAGAAGTGGTGAAGGTGAACCAGAAGTGGAATGAAGATGTCGGGAAGAGTGGCAAAGATCCCACAAAATGAGTTTCCAACATGAAACTTGTTTCACCATTTTGAGGGTGCTTAAAAAATTTAATCCATACCTGGAAGGTAATCAAGTGCCCGCAAGATCACCACATGGTCCAATCTCGCATGATTTTCAGAATGGTGGGCCCGCTTCCTTACCTGAAGGAACTCTAATATAGACGTTAACACTAACGTCAAGAGAAGAAGAGGAGGGGGTCAGAAAGCTGGAAAAGCAGCGAGAGACACAACCCAACGAGCATTATTAGAAGAGGTTCAAACGAGTTCAACTATGTTGAGCACAAAGAATTCGAGTTAAAAATAGAAGCAGATAGATCCAGGGACCGTGGCATTGCTACAAAGCAACAACGAAAAAGTCGTCTTTCGTGAGAACAATACTACATGGATTGTAAGCTAAACAAGCTAATCTCCTTAAACACTTCAACAATGAATGCACGACAACTTGATGTATGGACTAAACAAATGTATATGACGGAACAACAATCCCTCAACAAACTGGACATGATGAGAATGTGGAAGAAGACGAAGATGATGCTTGGGGAAGAAAACAAAGATGAATAAAGTCTTGATAAGCTGATTTTAATTCTTTTTAATGTAGTTAAGTTTAATTTAAATATAATCGTTTAGTTAAAATTACTTTTTATATAATTGCCTTGATTTTATTTTAAGTGTAATCGTTTAGTTAAAAACATACAACTTTAAACTAAATAACACGTTAGTAAAAATAACAACACTAAATTGAAAAATAACATCTATCTGCCTCTGTCTCGCCCCGCGTATCGTCATTGCTCCTTTTAAAATCCAAAGGTGATTATTTAGATCTTCTCTTAGTTGTCCATAGATTCCCGATTTTGTATTATGTCAGTGGAAAGTCTATATTCTCTTGACGGACGCCCATGCTGCACCACAAGATTCGGCCTCAAATCTTCATCTAGAAAACTAGTCGAGGTTGGGTCACGTCTGGTTTCTTCAATGACCATGCTATGCAGAATGATACAAGCCAGCATAATTTTGTTCATTTCTTGAAGATCAAAAAAGCGTGCCGGCCCAGCTATGATGGTGAACTTCCTCTTCAGTATGCCAAAAGCGCGTTTAACATCCTTTCTGCATTTCATTTGTTGGGTGTTAAAGTACTTCATTTCCCTCGAAGACGTCGGTCCAAAGCCTATCTGACTATAAGCTTGAACCATATTTGACCATTCTGGATAAATTTTGTCTGCTAGATAATAACCTTGAGCGTAGTGATGACCTTTGATGGTGAAATTACAATATGGCGCGATCCCATGCTTAAGATCTTCAAACAATGGTGACTTATACAAAATGTTGAGATCGTTATTTGAACCCGGGAGTCAAAAAAAAAACATGCCAACACCAGCAATCACAAGTAGATGAAGCTTCCAAAATTACAGTTGGTTTTGGATAATGACCCCTTATATTGGCCTGCCCATTCAACCGGACACGCATGCCACGTCCAGTGCATGCAGTCAAGACTACCTAACATTCCTGGAAAACCCCTCGCGGTGTTTCTGCAATTATTCTTTGAACATCTTCCTGAGTAGGCTTTCTTAAAAAGGTTGGACCAAAATGCTCGACTATTGTTTCGCAGAACAATTTGAGATACCTAAAGGCGGTTGTTTTCCCAATACGGATGTAATCATCCGTGGAATCCGCTGGTACCCCGCAACATAGTATACGGAGGGCCGCAGTAGCCTTTTTTTCGGGACTAAAGCCTCGTACATGTCGCGCATCATACTGATAATTAAATAAATGTTGTACCTGACAAAGCTCGACAATAATCCTTTGCGTCAAGTTGCGGCCATGCAGAATAGTCGCCGAAAATCCTCATCGGAATAGACATAATCATGATTAAAATAATCATGAATCATCTTGTCGTGGTAAAAATGTCGATGTCGCCATGTCCATATTCTAGTCGTAACTTCATATGGCTCTAAAGGCTTTGGTATGATCCCGGTTTGTAATTGCAACATAAAATTTCTACTCCTTCTATCTTGAATTACATCTTCATCCATTTGACGCAAAAACTCCATACAAATTTCTTCCTCTTCTGCATACAACATTTCATCCATCTCCATATCTTCCTCAGAAGAATCAAAATCGGGAATCATGGCTGAAAATCGAAAGCAATTGAAATTAAGAAAAGATTGATCGGATAAAGATTGTTGTGAATTTGAGAGATCAAAGTCGAGTTGTATTTATGGAGATAGAAACTAGCCTTTCCGGTGACCATTTAAAAGTAGCCATTGGCGATCTTGGTTCAAACGCCAGCGTTTTACCTACGCACGCCAGCGGCAACACTTCGTCCTGGCGCTTGTCGTTCAACCGCCCACTTCTTTTCCATAGTGCACATTCGCGTTTGACCATCCACCTGGCTCAACAAAAAATTTATTTTGTACATTGCCATAGGAATTGCCCTTAGTACTATATATTGTTTCTTTTTAATATACCGCTCCCATCTAATTAAAAAAAACTGGCAACTCAAGGTATTCACATAATTATCTGCTATAATCGAGAAGGACAACTTATTAGAAAAGAACAGACCTTTAACTGAAAACGCTTTCCTTCTTTAAGGTATTCAAGTCTCTTTACATAATTATCTGCTATAATCGAGAAGGACAACTTATTAGAAAAACTAAGGGGTGTCTAAAAGGTTTAAAAGACCTTTAATGTAAAAACCTGCCGACCAAAACGTTTTCCTTCTTTAACTATACATGTGAAATAAAAAAAAAACAAAAAAAAAAAACGAAGGCAACCAAACGGGGTATTTTTTAATATTTTGAGTGTCTCTTTACTCATATTGGCTCCTTTAAGTTATTAGTTATTAGATCTCAGAACTAATAACTCCCAAACCACTTTTCACCAAGTATCATCTATTCCCGTATTTCTTTTCTAGTTTTAGTTTAGTTTTATTATTACATTTTCAAAACAATTTTTTTGATCCAAATCGAACTCATAAGACGGGTTAAAGACTAAATAATTTCCAAAATTTTAATTTCAATTAATTAAATAGATGTTTAGCCATTTAGAAAAAAAGGTTAAGAGGTGGCTTGTTTCCTAATTGGGAAAGTTTCAAATGTTTTCACTTTAGTTTTCTAGGACCAGTTTTATTATTTTCTCTAAATAAAGGCTGGTTTTTAAATAGATGTTTGAAAAAGTGGTTTCCTAATGGGAAAGTGGACCATTTCTTAACTTTACTTTTTTTTTGATGACAAGTATCATGGGGACCATTTCAAGTATTCACAAGTGTCATGGGACCATTTTATGGGCTAGATGGAGGTGCTTAGCACTTTTTTATTCAAAAAAAGTGTCAAAAGTTAACAGGACCACTTTCAATGATTAGTTCTCTTAATTTCCTCAATTTTCTCTAAAAACAAAACCAGCCTATTAATTAGTAACGGAGGGAGTATTATTTATTTTTTCGGTAAATAGGTTCGTTTCTTTGTTTTTTCAAGTTTGGTTTAGTGTTTTATTTGGTTGTGTTGTGCAAATTTGTTTTCTTCATCTTTCATGAGAAGGGATCAAGTCATATTTTCAATTTTAGTTAGTTTCATCCAAATTGCAGCAACGGCTGATAGACGCATTTATGTGTCTAATATGATCTCAATTGTATGTATTGTTAGTGCTCGATATGTATTTATTATGACTTTTTATGTCTTTGTAGGTGTTTTTGGAGAAATAAACTTTTGCGGAGAATTTGGCTCGAAAAGTGGAATTTGCACTATCGGGAGAAAATTGCTAAAGGCACCCCAAAAGTATGTTGGAGACACCTCATAAAATGACATTGGCACACGGAGGAAATACTAAACGGACCCCATCAATGGATAAGGGGAACCCAAATTATTATTGGCACCCAGTCAGTTGGATAAGGGGTACCTTCTTCTTCATTTAAATTTTCGAATTTGGCGGGTAAATGTAACAGCAAAGGTTGAAAATTAGGGTTCGAAACTTGGATGATTTTTAATGAGACTCAAGTGCTGATTATTTTTGGGATGACTTGGATGAACAAAACAGAGAAGGTATGGTCGTTAGATTTGGTGAAATTTGGCTAGAATATCGGATTAGACCAAAACAGGGGAAAAAGGATATTCCGGAGATATTTTTGTTAGTTACGAATAAATAAAGAAAGTATGATCTCTGTCGATTTGATATTGTTCTTGAGATATTCTGGGACGTTTGATTTTACTTGGAAGACGCGTAAAATAAGATTTGAATGAGATTCGAGAAAACAGGGACAAGCTTTGGGTATTTGGTTTAATTCTGGTAACTATGTGGAAGAATGGGAAAAATATCTCCTTTTGTATTCTACGGATTCAATTATTTCAATAACAGAGGATAGTTTGGTTTAAAAATAGAAGCAGAATACGTGCAGAAGCGAAGCAGGAGAGATTTTCCCCGTGACTTGACTTGGAAGGAAAGAAGAGATTTCGAGGAGAGTTGGGAGAGATTAAACTGGCCTATGGTGTATAAATAGATGTCCGGGAGGTCATACAAGGGAAAGAAGGATTTTGGGGAAGTTTGGGAGAACACGGAGCTGAGAAATTGAAGTTGCAGGAATTGGGTTTCTGCTGGTGTAGAGGAAGAACATGAAGAACATACCACGCTCAAGAGCAGTTGTTCATTCTACAACACATATATTTATCGTTTCCTTTAACAGTTCGATTGCAACAATTATAAACGTTGCGAATCTCTGTATTAGCATTTTTTAATCTTTTAAACACCATTTGAGCTATGTATCAATCTTTTGAGTGTGTTTTGAGCATGAGGAGTTAAACCCCATCACTGGGACAATAGAGGAAGCCATTTTTCATCACTGTAGTAATGATATCAATTCTTTTATGAATTTTTGCACTAATTTAAATTGAATCATGATTTTTATTAATTAGTTGTGATTTAGTTTGATGGATTATGCTTAGCTTAAGTGTTTTGATAGTCCATGCTTACCATTTAACGTTTTACAAAATCTACCTTGGCAAAAATTCAGAGTCAACAATTGTTATTTTTGGAGCTATAATTGTCTAAGAATTGAAATACGAACCACATGAATATGTATCTTGGTGGAATCCCGAATCCCAGTATCTCACAACCTTGTTACAATCTTTTGTTAATTTGCTAGTTATTTTTATAATTAAAATCTAAAATCAAATCTCTATAAGTCTGAGAAACGGATCTTTACTACCACTTTCTACAACTTGTTAAAATCACATCAACGACATCAACTCCGACAAATCCGAATAGATTGATTTCCATATCTGATCTCGGCTATCTTTATAATTCATTTTTATTTGTTTTAGGCCTAATGTTGTATCTTTTGCTGCCAGCAACTTTCCCCTTTTTTTTTGTTTTTGTTTTTGTTTTAGTGTTAGTGTTAGTATCTGTTTCGTCTCTAGTAGACTAAATCTAACTTTTTTCCTGATCTCTGGCCTTTTCTTCTATATGGCTGAAGACCCATTAGGGAAAAACATGTTTTTCTTTGGAAAGATGCAAAAGTAGAAACAAGAACATTATCATCAACTCTACTTAATGAAACAATAACAACAAGAACATTATCATCAACTCTACTTAATGAAATAAAGATGTCAACAAGATCAAGATCATCAACACCTTCATCAAATGAAACCATTGTTACCAAGCCTTTCAAGCCGATTCAGTCCGATTTGACCAATCCAAACAACTAAAGACCGATTCAGATGACCTTTGCTACATTAGGAATTGTTATTGTTACTTGGATTTAGGTAGATATTGTTACCCCGAAAATATATCATGTTACTTAACTATACACGAACTTGAAAATATTGGGTTGGTTTTTACCAAGTTACTTCTTTATGCAGTCACACAGATTGATTTTGTGGCAATATCAATTATGCCCTTTAATGAGTCTTGGACCTCTTGGAATTTGGAAATGGTTCTGGTGTTTGGAAGGATATGATTATTCAAGAATTGGTGGAGATATTATAGAATTGATGAATGTAGGATGAACTCGAAAATTTTCTGTAATACTTCATGTTATCAACATATTGAATGAGTTTCGCCTCTTTTCCGGAAAAAAAAAATCCCTTTAATGTTCAAAATCATCGAGATTATTTTTTGAACAAATTACTTAATGGAACGAGGATTTTTGACAAAGATGAAACTAACACATTCAATATTGGACCCCTGTTAGCCTTGGTGGACGGGTAGGGCCATTCAATTAAAGTGTGAGTTTCGATTTTTGGTGTGTCCAGAAATCTTAGTCCCTTCAGAACTTTCTTTTTTAAATCAGCCTTCTTCCAAAAATGAGATTTTAAAGAATCCACATTTGGGGGATACCCACAAACTAGGGAATACTCATGGTTAAGTGGAGCTGGATTTTTGTCATAAAGGGAAGTTTTAGTGATGAAAATACTATATTACCCTTTATCTTATTAAATTTTAAAAAAACCTAAAATCTAACGAATCTAAGAATGTAAATGAAAATTAGGGGATGCTCATGGTTAAGTGGGGCTGGATCCTCTTCTTCCTCAAAAGCCAAACAAAAATCTGAAAAACAAGCTAAGCACAATAAAAGAAAACATGTATGTATGACGAGTTCAATGCCGACATTGACAGTCGGTATTGTATGCATTATGAATGCGTTGCCAACGGTGGTATCAATTCTCAAGTGTGAAATACACCTTGTCGACTATCCATTGATTACAGTCGGCATGCTCAAAAAAATTGATCAATGCCGACTGTCAACAATTGGGATAAAACTTATTTACGCCTCTATACGGACACACATCCGAAGTTTCTTCCAAATATCAAGAGACAATCGACATAGTTGGTGAATATTTTACTCCATCCCGAATGCGCAACCAACAATCCGCATTATCTTCATCATTTAGACTATGCTGACTATCTCTGGTAAATTGGGGGTATTGGGTGTCGGCATTGATAACTTATGAATATAATGCTGATTCTCTAGAATCGATATTATCGCCATCATTTATCTATGCCGATTGCGGGAATGTTTCTTCTTTTTTCTCACGAATCAAAACCAATAAATGACATTTAAACCGATTCGGAGTATTTGTGTGTCTCTTCAATTTTTTTTTATAACAATAAACAAAGAATAACATATGTCCAGCCCTATGGTCCTTACATAGAGAAGGCATGAGGGGGTACAGACCAAGCCATATGACTAACATTAGTTTTAGCCCATTTAGCTAGATATTGAGCAACCCCGTTTGCAAAACGGTTAACAAATACAGAAGATATAAACTCCGGGATCAGGGTTTTTATATCCTGTAGAAGATAATGGGTTCTTTGATCTCCCATGAAGGTTTTCTTATTATTTTGCTCCAAAATAGCTAATGCGTCACTTTCAATAGTGACGCATTAGCAATATTCATTCCACGTCGAAGTCCTAGAATTTCAGAGCAAGTTCAGCGTGCATATGAGGAAGCCGCAGAGACATCAAGAAAGAAAAAGGGAAAATCAGTTGCACCATATCAGGTATGTGTACTTATGAAACGTAGTTCACAAATTGCCATGTTTCTGAATTATGTTTATGAATTCTGAACATGTTTCTTCTGAATTCAGAAAGTAGTTCACTATATATCTTAATCATGTTATCTCTGTTGCGGTTCCGAGTGCCGATGTTTCCGAATTACACTTTTAGATGATGACCATTGATGCATCGGTATGCCATCTGTTGATTCTGTTCTGCATTTCTGTAGCAAACACACACTCTTTCTGTGTTGTTGGGAATGTGTAATATATTAAGTGGTGTATTTATTTCTGAATTTGTTGGCGCTGTAATGTATTAAGTAGTTTCTTAATGAGAAGTTTGTAGCGTACTACATGTTTATGTACAAACTCATCTTTTGAGATAGCAAAATAGGTTCATCTTTTAGTTTAGGATTAACTAAAAATTGATATGAATTTAGACTTCTGAGATTACGTCGACTAGCGAACTTTGTGTTATTGTTTCATGATTAGAACTATTGTTCCACCTGATAGCTCCGCTGGCCACATTTTTATTAACAGAAACGACGCCGAGCAAACAGTTATTTTCCTGACATAAATGCCGTGGGAGGTATAGTCATTGGTTCCACTAGAGACAACAACAACAATAAGTCAATAGATGATAGTGATAGCAGCTCTGATGATGGCGAACACTACGAGATGCATGAGCAAGTTAAGGGGACCCTGTCCACCAGATTCAGAAATATTTGTCAAAGATCCAGGTTCCCGAACCGAGATAGTATGGATGAACCGTGACCAAGTACTACTACAGGAGATTCGACATCTACAACATATACTTCCCAAACTGACAGAGGTATAATCAACTAAGTGTGTTGATTTAATGTTTCTTTCATGAAAATTTAAAGTTTAATTGAGTCAACTAGATTATATATTCTATTCGCATTTCACTTTGTTGCCAATTTATGTACATATTCATATGCAATAGAATGAAAAATGCAGGGACAACAGCCAATGCAATCCTTCGTCGAAGTCCACGACTTAGCGACCTTGCACAACATCCACAATCTTCGCAAGCATGATCTGAAATAACACTCCGTAGAAGCCCAAGAATCACAGAGAGAGTCCAACAAGCAAATGCGCAGAATACAATTCGTAAGAGTCTTAACCAATCGATAACTGCACAAACTAAGAAATGATGATTTACAATGCCATATAATTTTGTTACCATGCAACTCTTTTTATTTACGAAAGGTAGGGTATTTCCGGCAAGTGAAATCCCATTGACCCCTATGGAAGTTTTCCATTTTTGCAGTAAAACTGATTGTTCCCAAAGCTATTAAAATGAAGTTATAATGAAAATTTTAAAAACTTGATAGATGAATCTGTTGTTGAACTCCCACCTATAAGCATAACTTGATAATATAGTTTTCTTGAATGTGTGAACTAGCCATTATAATAAAAGGTATGTATAGATCTTGACCTGTTTGTGTTTATGTGCAGCAACTTCACAAGGAGTTCAAGTCGGGAGAGGGAGAGGTCGTCCACCTCGAAGTGTTGTAGGAAGATCCTCATTCTTGAATTGTGCGAGAGGGACCACCTATAAAGTTGGATTCCAGAAGTTCCATTTGCCTCCATCACGGACATGTCCAAAGTGCCAAGCGATGATTTTTTATCGTGAACCGAAAGGATTTTGTTGTTCAGATGGAAAAGTTGTCTTACCATTTGTTCCACCCCCTATTGAGCTTTTGGGGTTGTTTGTGATCAAACGGAAGTAGGGGAAAACTTTCGGAGGTACATGCGACGTTACAATCAGTTTTTCTCATTAACATCAATTGGGGTGAATTATGACAGAAAATTAGCTGATAATAGATAAGGTGTGTATACATTTCGTGTTCAAGGTGATATCTACCATAGAATAGGCAGTATTCTACCTCACGTGGTTGAAAATAAAACGGATCCTCCAAGTACAGGTCGTCCCAGATATATACATATATATATTTATGATACAAATAACGAGATTAATTGGAGAACGAAAGAAGGTGGTGACGATCTAAACATGGAGGTGATGGAGAAGTTAAGGATAATTCTAGATACACATAATAGGTTCGTGCATGTAATCAGGCCGCTTGCATACGAGAAGACATCCAAAGGTGCAGGATGGTGATTAAAGAGCAACCTGTGACCGAGAAGTAGTACACGCTTCCAACTGCTTCACAAGTCGCCACAATTGTAGTTGAAGGAGATGGGTTTGAAAATCTGGAGAGAGAGACATTGTAGTCCGAACAACGGAAGGAAAGCTGTTATTTATCAATGAAACATCGGGTTATTATGATCCTCTCCAATATCCACTTATGCTACCATATGTGAGTTATGGATGGGATAAGAATAGTATGGATGAGAACAACAGACAGTTTACATGCCTTGATTACTACTCCTACATGCTACAGGTATATATGATATAAATGTTTAACAACTACACTTTACAATTGAACTTATACATATTATGTTGACACAAATAATATAAATAATTTATATACTTGTTGCCGCTATTGTTTGACAGATTCGAAGTAATGACGCGTCGCTTCTTCTTCGAGGTGGAAGACTACTACAACAATATGATGTGGATAACTGGGTGAAGATTGATTCGTCTAGACTTAGATGGTTATGGGATCATCAAGAGGAGATAAGAGATGATTTGCATCAAGGTCTACAAGATGCACGAATGGTCGGCGAAACCAGTGCAAGTAAGTTAATAGATAATCACTTTCTTTTTTGGCCTAGTGCCGATTAAGCCTAGCTACATTCATTTTATTGTTCATTAAGCCTAGAGAAATGTTATAGGATAATGACAAACAATTAAAAGGAAAGTACTTCCTTGAAATATGAAATATGTTTTTTTTTCATGACAGGGAATCTTGGTCAAAGGAAAGTGCTTCCTTCCTCATACATGCGCAGCCCCCGTGACATGTACCAGCGGTATCAGGATGCAATGGCACTGGTGCAAAAGTATGTGAAGCCTGATTTGTTCATTACAATAACTTGCAACCGACTTTGGGATGAGATCGTGTCCAACCTGGGGATGGGTCAATGTGCAACGGGTAGACCTGATCTAACTACAAGGGTGTTCCGTGCAAAGCTTGAAGAGATAAAGGTAGATCTTTTTACAAAGTCAATAGTGCATGTTGTTGATTTTCAAAAAAGAGGTCTACCTCATGTTCATATGTTAATTATTTTGAGTGAGGAAGACAAATTACAAGGTCCCGATGATTATGATAAGATAATGAGAGCAAAAATACCTAACCCTAACGAAGAGCCAGAACTACATGAGTATGTGAAAAAGTGGATGATTCACGGTCCATGTGGTAGTAAGTGCATGAGGGATGGTAAATGTAAGAGAAAATTTCCGAAAGAGTTTTCTGAGTGTACCGTGCAAGGAAAAGATGCATACCCTGTTTACAGGAGACGTAATGATGGACGACGCATACGCAAGAGTGAGATTTTTGAAGTAGATAATATGATGGTTGTTGTTGATGGTGGTTTTCAGTTCAAGGCTAAAATTGTAAAACCCTGTATTTAATGCGCTGTCATCCTGCAGAGGAATAAAGGCCATTCAAAAATAATGAGTGTCCAGACCTCTTTACTTACATATGTATTGAGCAATTCAACATATTTACGAAGTTTATTCAGAATGGTGCGTGAAGCAATAACCCCTGATATTTTGTAAACTTTAACCTATTGCATTATTCACTAATGCATTCACCTGACTAGTGTTTCCCTATGCTATGTTCTCATCTAAACTCTCAATATTGGCATGACATGACGATTAATGTTCACTCGCAGCGGAGTAGCATAAATCTCCCAAAGTGTTAGTATTGAGACCTGCATGAAAACACTCACATAGGCTACACCACCCTCTGACAAAGAGATCATCGCGTTCACACACTTTTTAATTAAAAGTTAGCATGATCGAACACATTTTAATTCCTTAAGGAAAATATAGACTGTCCGTATCACTCTTAAAAAACGATCAAGGCCGAACGATTTGGCCGCATAATTTAATATGCCTAGTCTACTCCTAGCGGAACTAGGCGATCACAGGATGACCACCGGCGGGCCCACTAATACCCCAACCAGTCGGACTCCATCTAGCACACTACAACGTCGTCGAACGCTAACCCCAAATATGGGTGATCGCGTTGTTGAAGAAGAAAGCTCAAATGAGCTAAGACCGGCCAAAACGGTCTCAGAGACATCACGACCGTCCAACTTGGCTAGCTTAGTTGGACGGCTTAGATTTTCCTTCGAACGATCAAAGAAGTGCTGGCGTGTTCACCGGCGACCCAGCTACACCATGGTCGACCGACTTTCTCACGGTAGGCCAAGAGCGTATAGAATCGTTCACCCAAAGTAGGGTGAACACGCTGCTTTAGAAACCCTAAATTGTGTTTGCAGCAACGAGACACTGTCGCAAATCGATCATGATCGTCCATCTTTGTCAGCCAAAGTAAGTGGCTTAGATTCAATTCCAGGCAGCCCAAAAGATATCAGCGCGCTCATTGGCGCCCTGCCTTTGCATAGGGCCGATAGGCCAGATAAAATTAACCCCCAGCGCTTTCAATCGATCATCCAAAATAGGGTTGGTCGCACAACCCCTAAACCCTAAAATTACATTAATGGCAATAAACAATTGTCGCAAATCATCTCATCCATCCAACTTCGCTAGCCTAGTTGGATGATGTAGATTTATTTTCAGAAAACCAACAAGGTAGCATTGTGATCACTGGCCACCCCTCCTCCACAGGGAGCGATCGACCAAGTGGTAGCTCTCCCATAGGGTCCTCAAACGATCATCCAAAGGTGGTCGGTCATGCTACTTTTAAGACGCTCAATTCATGACTGATTCGATCGAGCTCTAAAACAACGATGCTTCTAGCACATCGACTATTTTCAGGTGCTTATTTAAAAGCGATGCTTTATACATCGATTATAAGCAATGTTATGAAAAATATTTATTTCATGAATAACTTATCATTTAACCTAAAAGCACTATGTGCTGATTTTAGCGGCAAGTCTCATGACTTGACCCATTCACTCGAGACATCAAACATGTAACGAACTAGGGGATGCTCACTGGGTATTAGTCTGGGTGTTTACAGCGTGTGGCATGTAACACGCCCATTACGAGAAAGTGTCAAGAAAGGACGGACGGTTAACAATAATGAGAGTAGTGGGTGAAAGTGTGACCAGTCTTCCCTCATTACGGAAACACGATGATCACCACTTTCTACACAATTCCACTTCTCCACTACTCAACTTGCTCCACTTCCTATGAGATCAGGGTGCGCTCAATGACTTGTATAAATAGGTTTTCAACCTATTCCAAACAACAAGTGTTATCAACACAAGTAGCCATAAACCATTTTCTGATACAAGTCGTAAAACAACCACACCTTCATAATTCAACATTCTGATCTCAAACACTTTCTCCGCTTCCCTCCCTAAGATCAACCCTTCTCCTTCATCTTATGACCGAATTGAATCTGGAACGACCATTTCTTGGTTTAGGCCAGAGTCTTACAGATTGATCTCTCGAATCTAAAAGTACTCCCGTGCAGTGCATTTGTTTAGGGTTTGAATTCGTTTCTCATCAACACACCCCAAATTTACCAAAAAGAGCAGAATCAGTTTTTACCCCAAAATAACTGGCGACCACATTGGGAGATTAATCTCTTGGTTGCAAGATCAATTTTCAATTTCATTTTCAATTTTATCGAATTCAAGATGGTAGATCTTAGGTCTGGATCAGCGACAAATCCCGATGTTGCTGGCGCTGACAACACCCCTGGTGTCCACATTCCTGCCGGTGACACCAATGTACCGCCTACCAGCACGATCAACGCATCTCGTGGCACTACATCCTCAACCACCAACACCAGCGGCGCAGGAAACGTTCCCTTAGGCGTGACACCTCCAATCACCAGAGCCAGAGCCGCTGCCGCCACCCCCAATGTTTCTTCGAGCGTAACGTTCCCGGTTGTTACTAGAGCTACTGTCACTCCCCCATCAAGAAGAGATATTGGAGGAACCAGAGGAGGCCAACCCCTTGTCACCATTATTGATTTGATGGAAAGACAAGAAGTTCTCGCTAAGGATCAGACGGACATGGCTACAACTCAGAAAGAGGTACTTACTTTCCTCAAGACACTGACAGAGCGCCTACCACAAGAGCCGCGTCAGCCCATGGAAACAATAAGGAGTACTTTCAACACTCTTAGCGCAAGCACTTCAACATGGCGTGCATTCATAGATGAGGAAGTTCGTGTTGCTCCTGAGCGCTCAAGATAAAGGAATTAGCCATCCAATTTCATCACACGTGAGGATCTAGAATGACTTCTCCAAAATCGAGGCAAGGAAAACCCGGTAGACCTGCATCAGCATCAACCTCCTTATCCTCTTGATGTGCAAAGAGTTCCTCTCCCGAGAGGATACGCTTTTCCTCAATTTTCCCTTTATGATGGTACTGGTAATGCTCGTGAACACATCTCTCGTTTTATGGAGTCATTAGGAGAGCACGAATACAACCATGTCCTCTGCCTGAAAGAGTTCTCGAAGTCACTTACGGGAGAGCGTACACCTGGTACAACAACATCGCACCAAACAGCATATCCAACTGGTGTGAGATGGTAACCGCTTTCTACAATAAGTATTTATTCGTATCCGAGCGAATCACCTTTTCAGACTTGGAGAGAATGTTCCAACGAAACAACAAGCATCCAAATGATTATGTCAAGAGATACAGGATTCAGGCGCTGGATTGTCACGATCCAAACGTGACTGAACAACAGTTGGTAAAGTCATGCATCAACGACATGGTGCCCATATACCGCGCGCTTCTGGAGAACTTGTGTTTCCAAACTTTTTCTGAACTTCATGAAGCCGCTAAACGCTCGACCACGACAGCACCGGCATTACTGGAGAGGACCAGATCCGCCAGAAACGAAGATGCACGCGAGACTCGAGGAAGCAGACGTCTCATCAATAAACAATACAATACTAGACCCTATGTAAGTGTAGTGGGTGAAGGAGGAAAGAGAAAAGCTCCAGCGGTGGAACAACAACCCAAACGCGCAGCACCAACGTATTAGGCAGCTCCATCACGGAAGGCACTGGCTAAAACGCCTTCGCAACAACAAGAGGTTGGAGATGCTGCTCCAGACTTCCCGTTCCCAATAGAGGAAGTAATTGAGCTCCTGGAAGCATGGATTCAGGATGATTCCATCAAACTACCTCCTGTCAGACGCCCACCAACTGAGGAAGAGATGGCAAATCCAAAATATTGCCGTTACCACAGGTTCGTCAATCATCCCACCAATGAATGCAATAAGTTGAAGCGCATTTTCAAAGAAAAATAGATGCGGGAGAACTTCAACTAGGCACCGAGGGAGTTCACAGAGACCTTTTCCCAGCCAGAAGATGCACACTTTCCGGGACTCCGCTCACAAAATCGTGCAATCTATGATGGAGCGTGTATGTGAAATTCTTTATTTCTCCAAGGCACAGCGTCAAGATATGTTTGCAGCTTTCAATCGCATTGTGTCAGGCAAGCGCCTGTTTTCAGTCGGGGAAGCTAATCCTAAGCCCCAACCCCTTTTATAATGAGCTGTTGGAAAATGCAACTGGGGACTGCTCACCACCGCCCACCTGAAGGGTGTTGAGTTCGAAAACACCTTGATTGACGCGACCTCAGACTTCAACGTCGTCACCATCAAGACCCTGATAACCGCAAAGATTCCAAAGCAGGAAACCGTTCTCTGTCCAACCATAGGACCAGAAGGAGAGTCTAGAGACGCTTACGGGTACATAAACCTCGAAATCAAGGTGGGAGACGCGCTAACACGCGGCAAATTTCATATTGTGAAAGAATGCCCGAATTATGATATGATGCTGGGGAGCTCGTGGGTGCATGACAACAAGGCAAAGCTAGGAGTGTGTCATTTTCCAGTGTCTATACCTGATAGGATTTCCAACAAGCCGTCCAACCCCGAAGATTATTTGTTGCCATATCGACAACTTGCCAATGTGACACAGCTACCTGGAGAGAGCCCATCGACATACATTCGAAGGTTCCGAACCCAAGTAAGTCTTATTGTACAACCCTTTCTACAATTAGTCAATTCACCTTATGTCAAGGGCCGGGGACTTGACCCGATCGTCAACTCAGTCGTTACTAGGAGATGTGAATGGGTTGCTGGGCCTTTCGAATGTTTCATTAAAAATCTATAAGATGTCTCAATCAAAGATAACGATTCTGAGACTCAAGTAGTCGTGCAACGCCCAAACCCGTTTCAGATTGGAGATGTGGTAGTGAAAGTTACTATTAGCCTGACTCACCTACAAAAGGAAAAGATGAGCCATACCTAGTGGCAGATGTTGTCTTAGGGGGTTATTGCAAGATCATCAATGCATACGAACTGTAAGGTGTGACAATTCACTCACGATGGCTCAAGCCTTTCAATACCTAAAACGCTGTGCTACTTTTTCCTCCAGCGTTCTCTTTAGTATTTTTCCCCGCAATTTCCCTTTTCATACAATATTTGTAATTCCTTCAAAATGATTGCACTGCTTGCATTCATAATTAGGGTTTCAATTTATCAGTTAATCTAAGTATTTTTTCCCTTAGAAATTTCTTTACTCCTGAATCATGACACAAAATCGAAGCAAGCCTAAACCCTCATCATTACCCATCAATCCAAACCAGAAAAACAAAACCCTAAAAAGAAACATCTCATATCTTTCAAAAAACACTGAAGGGATACGTGCAGAAAGAAAAGGGGCAAGGGAATCGTCAAACAACCAGTATATGGTTGTTAAGGCAAGCGATTCGTACTCTGAAGAACAACCTACTTCAACGATAAGGCGACCTCTTGATCACCACATCATTACGTGCAACACGCTATCAATTGGAGGTGGACAGGTTCGTGGCCAATCTTTAGTTTCCATTATTGCATCCCTTCGTTATTTTTAGGGTTACATGCAATTATCATGGAGGCGGTGTACGGTCACATAAAAATGCATCACCGCTTATATGTGTGTCGTGTTCTCATTAACCGCACGACTCAATGGAATGGAGAGATCTTGTAACCTTGCTGGGGAGCGCTACAACTAGAGTCTCAAGACGTTGTGGATAAAAGGACCATCATTTAATTTAGGCTCAACCACAAAGCTACTAAGTATAAGAAGAAAATGTCTACAAACTATGGAAAAGTGTTTATCTACGAATAAAAGTAACAAAAGGGATATTTAGTCACTAGCAAGATCAACAATGCCTTCATCAGAACCGCCATTGGAAGCTGCTTCAACACCTTCGTCACAAGGTGCTACTACGTCCTCTCCGGAAGCCGCTTCGACCTCTCTTTTGAACACTACTTCAACATCTTCTTTGCAAGCCGCCACCATATCCTCCCCAAGAGCAGCCGCGACTTGTTTTTTAGAAGCTGCATCAACATGCCTTTCGGAAATTGTTTTACCATTCTCTCCAGAAGACACTTCAGGATCTTTCTCGGAAACTGCTCCAGCAGCCTCTGGGTGTTCAGGTTCGTCCACATCAGAGTCGAGAATGATGATGCCATTATGGATAGGGTAATCATGCTTTTTTTCGCTGGGATATCGCTTATGCTCGATCCTTCGCCTCTTTAGCCGAGCTGCAAACCTTTCAGCTCTCGTACTCGTCGGCTGAGATGCTTCGTCATGCCTCAATTTCTCCTCCATGCTGACTGAAGCCAAAATGGCCTGAGTACGCTCTCGAACGATGCGTAAGTGCAGAAGAGACATGCCCTGTATGACACGACCTTCTTCGCGAAACGAAGAATCTATTTTGGCCATCACCTCCTCGAACGCATTAGCCTTGGGTTTGTCGACTTCAAAGATCTTTCCTGGAGAAGTAAAAGAGCGATCATCACCAGCAGTTCCCATCATATACTGCAAAAAGGCATTATGATTATATCAACAACATGTATAAAAAAATCATCATCAATCAAAAATCAAATCGCATGATGAACATGGAGCAATACCTGGAACGAAAAAGAAAATCAATTCTGCAATGGGAGAAAGGCTCCAACGTCTTCTTCTTTTTATTCCACAAATCAGCAAGATCCCGGGAAGAAAATGAGTCTCTACTTGCCATGTATAAAGGCTCCAGATGCGGGATAACAATCAAATAGATACTTATCTATCTGAAGACAACAGACGTGCGCTGAAAGGAAACGTATCTTGCTCAAGGGACGAGCCAGGCCAGGCTCTATCCTGGTAATGTGCACTAAAACTCTTCTTGTGAATTTATTTTACTGTCACCATCTAGTTCTTACCCCGAAATAGCGTTACCACTACGTGCTAAGCAGGGGACTTAATGTTGATGGTGGTTTTCAGTTCAAGGCTAAAATTGTAAAACCCTGTATTTAATTCGTTGTCATCCTGCAGAGGAATAAAGGCCGTTTAAAATTAATGAGTGTCCATATCTCTTTACTTACATATGTATTGAGTAATTCAACATATTTATGAAGTTTATTCAGAATGGTGCGTGAAGCAATAACCCCTGATATTCTGTCAACTTTAACCTATTGCATTATTCACTAATGCATTCACCTTCCTAGTGTTTACCTATGCTATGTTCTCAAATTGAACTCTCAATATTGGCATGACATGACGATTAATGTTCACTCTCGGCGGAGTAGCATACATAAATCTCCGAAGTGTCGTATTGATACATGTATGAAAACACTCACGTAGGCTACACCACCCTCTGACGAAGAGATCAGCGCGTTCACACACTTTTTAATTAAAAGTTAGCGCGATCGAACACATTATAATTCCTTAAGGAAAAAAGTAGGGTGAACACGCTGCTTTAGAAACCCTAAATTGCGTTTACAACAACGAGACACTGTCGCAAATCAATCACGATCGTCCATCTTTGCCAGCCAAATTAAGTGGCTTAGATTCAATTCCATGCAGCCCAAAAGATGTCAGCGCGCTCACTGGCGCCCCGCCTTTGCATAGGCCGATCGGCATGATCAAATTAATGCCCAACGCTTTCAATCGATCAGCCAAAATAGGGTTGGCCGCACGGCCCCTAAACCCTAAAATTACATTAATGGAAATAAACAACTGCCGCAAATCATCTCTTCCATCCAACTTCGCTAGCCTAGTTGGATGGTGTAGATTTATTTTCAGAAAACCAACAAGGTAGCATTGTGATCACTAGCTACCCCTCCTCCACAGGGAGCGATCGACCAAGTGGTATCTCGCCCATAGGGTCCTCAAACGATCACCCAAAGGTGGCCGGTCGTGCCACTTTTAAGACGCTCAATTCGTGACTGATTCGATCGAGCTCAACTTCTCCACTACAGAAACACGATGATCACCACTTTATGCACAATTCCACTTCTCCACTACTCAACTTGCTCCACTTCCTATGAGATCAGGGTGCGCTCAATGACTTGTATAAATAGGTTTTCAACGTCTCAATTTTTTTTTTTTTTTTTTTTTTTGGTATCTCAATCACTCTATTTCACTCTAGCATTGGTAACAACTTGATTCGTGAGCCCCACCTAATCACTTAGAGAAACATAGTTTAAAAACAAAATAAAATAAAAACATAAGTGAAAAGGACTCAACGAGATATGGTGAAACTATCATGTTATTTCTAATACCTGAGCTCTGTGCTTTTATGAATAGACTCTTTAGATGTTTCCACCTAATCAGATTGGTTCCTCAACTCCTACAACCAAAATACTTCCATCCACTTAGATTGGTTAGTGCCCTCCTTAATAAGCATAAATTTCTAGGCTCGGAGTTTATTTATTGTAACAAAAAGGTAACAAAAGTTTCTACCCCACCCCCAAACTTAAATCTAACATTGTCCTCAATGTTTCTAATTAAAGAACAGTACCAAAAATATAAGTAACATGAGGAAATAGTAAAGAGAGAATTCGGAAAGATAGTACTTGGGTGAAGTGTAACCAAAAACCTACAAAAATAATATACAACATACAAACCTCCTCGATGGTCAATCAAGGTAGACAGGGTCCTCTAGAGGGACCTCCTCAACATCACCTGTAGGAAAAGGCTCTAAAAAGGGCTTCAATCGCTGACCGTTAACCTTTGAAGAACTACTACCATCGGTGTCTCAATCTCAATAGCGCCATGAGGAAAAACAAGACGGACCACAAAAGGACCGGTCCACCAGAGAGCGCAACTTCCCGGGGAATAGATGCAAACGAGTGTCATACAGAAGAAATTTTTGACCTGGAGAAAATGACTTTCGTAAAATATTCTTATCATGCACAAGTTTCATTTTGTTCTTATACTCCTTAGCACTATCGTATGCATCTCTACGAATCTCGTCCAACTCATTGAGCTAGAGCTTTCGTGAGCTCTGCCTTATCAAGTGAAAAGTTTAAGTTCTTAATAGCCCAATAGGCTCTATGCTCTAACTCGACGGGGAAGGTGACATGCCTTGCCAAACACTAAACGATAAGGTGACATTCCAATGGGTGTCTTAAACGCGATGCAGTAAGCCCATAAGGCATCGGTAAGCCTCGACGACTAGTCTTTCCTATTAGGATTAACTGTTTTCTCTAGAATACGCTTAATTTCCCTATTGGAGACCTCTGCGACCATTAGTACGTGGGTGATATGGGGTAGCTACTTTGTGGGTAATACCATATTGTTTCATTAAAAGAGCAAACGGTCTATTACAAAAGTGTGAACCTCCATCACTAATTATAGCTCGCGGCGTACCAAAACGTGTAAGTATGTTCTCTTTCAAAACTGGACTACGACCCCGTGGTCATTTGTTTTACACGGAACCGCCTCAACCCACTTAGACACATAGTCTACGGCTGACAAGTATGTAAAGATAACCTAAAGAATTAGGAAATGGACCCATAAAATCAATGCCCCACACATCAAACACCTCAATCACTAAAATAGGGTTCAAAGGCATCATATTTCTACGGGAAATAGTTCCTAACTTCTGGCAACGCTCACAAGAAACACAATGACTATGGGAGTCTTTAAACAACGAAGGCCAGTAAAAACCAAGCTGCAATATCTTAGCGGTTAGTCTTCTTAGCACTAAAATGACCCCCACATGCATGTTCATGACAAAAGGAGATAATATTGGTCTGGTCACTCTCGGGTATACATCTCCTAATAACTGTCCGGACAATACTTAAACAGAGATAAGGATCATCCCAAAATAAATGCTTAACCTCGGCTAAAAACCTAGAACGATCTTGCTTACCCCAATGTTGAGGCATTCGGCCAGTAACAAGATAATTCACTATATTCGCATACCAAGGTGATTGGGAAACAGAGAACAATTGTTCATCAGGAAAGCTATCCCTTATAGGAAGGGAATCATTAGGGGAACTAACAACTAGCCTAGACAAGTGGTCTGCTACTACATTTTCGGTACCCTTTTTGTCTCTAATATCTGGACAAAATTCTTGTAACAAAAGGATCCACCTAATCAATCTAAGTTTGATATCCTTCTTAGACAAAAGGTATTTCAAAGCAGCATGATCAGTATAGATTACGATCTTAGAACCTAATAGGTAGGATCTAAACTTATCCAAGGAAAACATGATGGCTAACAGTTCCTTCTCGGTAGTCGTATAGTTCATTGGGCATCATTCAGAGTTTTGCTAGCATAGTAAATCACATGAAGTAATTTGTTTTCTCGCTGACCTAGCACAACACCTATAGCATAATATGAAGCATCACACATAATTTCAAAGGGTAGGTTCCAGTTAGGTGCCTCGACTATCGGGGCAGTAGTGAGTAAATTCTTAAGCTTCTCAAAAGCCTCTAAACAAGCATCATCAAAGACAAACTTAACATCTTTTGCAAGTAAATTGCAAAGAGGTCTAGAAATCAAGCTAAAATCCATAATGAATCGACGGTAAAAAACCTTCATGCCCTAGGAATGACGTAATATCTTTTACGGTTTTTGGGACCTGTAAAGTCTTAATAAGGTCAACTTTGGCTTTATCTACCTCTATACCCTTTGAAGAAACGATGTGCCCTAACACAATTCCTGATTTAACCATGAAATGGCATTTTTCCCAATTAAGCACTAAATTCTTTTCCTTACACCTAGTCAACACTAATGTCAAATGATGCAAGCACTCATCAAAAGATGAACCAAACACTCGAAAAATCATCCATAAAGACCTCTAGAAACCGTTCTACCATATCGGAAAATATGCTCATCATACAATCCGAAAAGTCGGGGCATTACATAGCCGAAAGGCATGCGCCTATACACAAAGGTACCAAAGGGATGGGTAAAAGTGGTTTTCTCTTGGTCTTTTGGGGCAATAACGATCCGATTATAACCGGAGTAGCCATCTAAGAAGCAATAATGACTATGTCGACTAGTCTCTCTAGCATTTGGTCGATAAAAGGAAGGGGAAAGTGATCCTTCCTTGTGACCTTGTTCAATTTCCTATAGTCGATACTGAGACACGCCATCCCGTGGTCACTAAGGTTGGGATTAACTCATTATTATCATTACGGACTACGGTGATACCGATTTCTTGGGGACAACCCGAACGGGGCTGACCCACTTATCGTCCGAAATTGGGTAGATAATACCCGCATCTAACAACTTAAGAACCTCTTTTCGAACTACCTCTTTCATGTTAGGGTTCAATCGACGTTGCATCTCCCTCCGATGCATACACACAGTAGGACTTATACCCTTAATGTCTGCTATAGTCCACCCTAAAGCTTCCTTATTGTATTGAAGTACTTTTACTAGCCTACTTTCCTGATCACTATCCAAATAGGAAGCTACAATCACAGGTAAAGTCTCAGATGGGCCTAAAACACATACTTTAGAGTGTCGAGTAGTGGTTTTAGGTCCAACTTAGGAGGCTCTTCTAAAGAAGGAATTAAGGTAGTATCAGAAACTGGTAATGGTTCGAACCTAGCTTTCCATCTATCAGTGTCTAACACATGAATAAAATCTAATAGAGCATTCACTTGTGCAATAGTGCTATCGTCATCAAAATCTAAACCAAAATGGGATATACAACTTTCTAATGGGTCTTCAGACAAAATGTTTGGTAATGACTCCTGAACTAAGGCTTCTATCATGTTCACCTCTTCAACACATGTGTCATCTAGCTCATAAGGTAGCTTACTAACATTAAAAATGTTCATCTCCATAGTCATATTACCAAAAGATAAATTCATCACACCATTTCGACAATTAATGATCGCATTAGACGTGGCTAAAAATGGGCGACCTAATATCACAGGTATCTGGTTCTCGGGTGGTCGGGGACAGGTTGGGTATCTAGGACCACGAAATCCACTGGATAAATAAACTTGTCGACCTCAATAAGAACCTCAATAAGAACATCCTCAATAACACCTCGAGGAATTTTAATAGAGACCTAAGTCGCCTAACCTATTGCAATGTCATCTCGAGTAGGTTTCATTTCACCAAGTCCTAGTTTGTAGATCATAACAATTTTAGTACACATGGTACGCCCAACATATAACAAGAAGTTCATAGACATAGCTCCTAAGTCAAGTAAAGTTTTTCTATTTCTCCTAAGAACCGGTGTTTACCTATTGTACAAGAAATGGTAGGGGAACAATCCCTCCCGCAAATGCACCAATATATTCCCTTTTACGTCTCTCGCCTTACCCAACCCAAGACTTCAGGATTTCCTCGGGTCTTTGTACTTTGGAGTTGTGGTGTTATTCAACGGGTGTAAGCAAGGATCCCATACCTTTGGATGATGGAACTTACGTGACTAGCTAAAAAGGCTTTCTTATGGGCGCTAAGTTTTCCAGATTGAGAATTACACCAAGATATTGCGATATTTCCATATTTGCTCTCTTCCGCTATTTATTGGCGTATATCACATATCCTTAAGGAACTTGGCATAAGACTTGAAACTAAAATTAGCCAATCCAATTGGCCTAAATTGATCCACTCTTTTTGCCCCCTTTACTTTTTTGGTAATAAGAACAAAAAATTAGAGTTAAGTCCTTTAGGAATAAACCTACATCTCCAACAATGGAATTTGCCTAATTGCATCTAATAAAGGAAGGTTTATGGTAACTTGCTTAAAAACCTCCAATATGTCATTAAAGTTCGATTCCTCCTTTGTTGGTACTATTTGCCTAATTGCATCTAATAAAGGAAGGTTTATGTAACTTGCTTAAAAACCTCCAATATGTCATTAAAGTTCGATTCCTCCTTTGTTGGTACTAGTTGGGGAAACGGGGCTCTAGGCACAAAATCGGACCTCTCAGAACCGAATTGGCATCATCGAAATTTTATCGGTCTCCTCGGCTAGTGGTGGTCCCGAGGGTGAGATCCGAGGGTGAACTACATTATGTTCACTATCGGGCATGGTTACCTGATTGTCTACTACTCTACCACTCCTAAGGGTTCTAATAGCATTCAACTGATTTGATGTTTTTGCACCTACTTCCTGAACTCCTCTAGGATTGGGATTAGTATGACTAGGTAACCTTTCGTTATCTCTTTCACTTAAGGTCTTAGCTATTTGGCCCACTTGAAGTTCTAACTTAGCAAGGCTTTGAGCATTAGTTTGAAAGTTCTGCTTGGTTTCCTATTGAAAACTAACATGGCTCTGTGCTAACATTTCCTGAGTTTTTACTCACATCTTAATAGATTCCTCTAAGCTAGTCATTTTATTTTCTGGGCCTGAAGAATTCTTAGTGTAACCAAAACCTGGGGGAGCATTAGAATTACTAAACTGACCTTGACTTTGGCCCTTAGACCACGAAAAGTTCGGATGGTTTCTCCAACCAGGATTATAGGTTTCTGAATATGGGTCAAACTTGTGACGGTTATCAAATCTAGTGTTATTATAGAGAGCATTGGCTTGCTCTTCATTATTCTGGCCTTCCAAAAAGGCTCCAATCTACCACTAGTGTAACCCACTTCTAAAGCTTCTAACCTTTTCGCTATTGTAGCAATCTTGGCATCTGATACATAGCTTCCTTCTACCCTATTAACGTTTCCTCTGCCTAGAAGAATTGTTTTCTGGGGTTCCCTATTATTTTCCCATTGTTGGGTCTTTTCGGCGATTTCATGCAAATATGTCATCGCCTCATCAACTGTTTGGTTTTCAAACCCACCTGTACACATAGATTCTCTGTGGTTGTAGTGGAATAATCTAAACCCCTCATAAAGGATCCGAACTAACCTAACCTTTTCGAGACCATGATGAGGAAATTGGGCTAATAGATCATTGAACCTTTCCAAATACCTATACAAGGATTCTCCCTCCTGTTGAGAAAACGTGCAGATTTGCGTACTAATAGACGATGTTTTGTGCCTAGGGAAAAACTTGTTCAAAAAGGCAGATGTAAGTTGTTCATATGTTCAATTGAACCAGAAGCCAAACTATATAGCCACGATTTCGCTTTATCTTTTAAGGAAAAAGGGAATAACCTGAGTTTCAAAGCATCATCATCAAGGTTTCTAATCTTTAGGGTACTACAAATTTCCTCAAAGTCCCTAACATGGAAATAGGGGTTTTCATTTTCTTTCCCTAAGAAGATTGGGAGCAAATCAGAAGGTCCCAGGTTTAAGTTCATAAGTTGCTTCCGTTTCGGCTAACCCGATACACGAGGGACGCAGTATCCTAGTCGGGTTCAACAAGGCTTTCAAAGTTGCCATTTCTGGCACTATCGGAATATTAGGGATTGTCTCCCCAAACGGACGTTCAAAAACGGACTCTTCAAAAATCGGACTTTCTAAATTGAGGTAATCGAGATTCTTAGAACTACAAGGTTTCTCTTTAACAAATATACCTAGGGAGTCTCTTTTACGTTCAGGCATACAAAAGAATTAAGAAGGGGATTCTATGCAATCACAAATCAAGACCGACTCAACCAAAGCAAACCTAGAGATTTCTAGCAAACAAAAAGCATGATGGCTCCACTTAGATTGTTTCTAGACCAGCTTCTAATCCTTCGAAAGGGAATTCGTTACAATTTAAGCAAACCCCTCTGGAATCAATTCGATTCAAAGTAAGTTGAATAGAGGCGAGGAAGCTCGGTGGAGCTTTGATACCCAAGGCCTCACGGGAATTACAATGCGGCGCAGTCACGCATTCAACTCACAGAATCCTTCATGAACTTCGAAGTGTGCTTAAAAGAGTAACCAATATTTTTCGAATGACTTTCCTATTAAGCTCGTTACCCTATTGGTCTTGTTCTAGTCAAAATTTTAAGGCTTAGGTTCGCGTAGGTTACGTGTTCCTAAGGCGGGCAAGAAGAGAACGGTGATGAAATCCGAACCCTTATCTTGTATGGCCAGGCCTTGCCCTTTACTAGAAAATTAAAGCGGCCGTTTTCAAGTCCTCGGCATATATGCAAACGAAGGAATCCAAGAAATCGGCCGACGGGGATTCACGAGTGTTCGGGAACCGACCTCCGTTCTAGACGGGGGATGAATCGGTTGTAGTCGACTCGGCCCGCGACTCCTATGTCAGTGTACGAACCCAAGGTGCAGAGACAATATCGTAATTGTCCTCATTCTCTGCAAACATTTTATATTTAAAGTACCCTTCCGTAGGGTACAAAATAAAAAATAATGTCAAAAGTCCAAAAGTCAAAAGTCCAAAAAGAAAAGAAAAAAAAATTACAAAAATAATAAACCCGAATACAATTTTTTTTTCTTTTCTAAAAATAAACAAACCATAAAAACAAAATAACTAAAATAAAATCGTCTTCTTTTCCGTTCTTTTTGCTTTGATCTTTCGCTCCAAGTCTTTACGAAATCACCGAACTCCTTGGCTCAATTTTCTTTATGATCCAGAACCTGTAGACAAAAGATAAATACCCAAAAACGTAAAAAAGAACAAAAAAAATAAAAAAAATAAAAAAAAATAAATCTAAAACCCTAAAAACAAGTCCGCGTCGGCGGCGCCAAAAATTGATGTGGTTTTGAAAGTTGTTTGTAAAGTGGTAAGAAAGATGTCGTTCTCTCGAACTTGTGAAGGATTTTTTTAGACTTAAATTCAAAACTAAAATATAAAAATCACTAATAATTATAGCAAACACTGAAAAATTTGATATCAATATTAAAAGAACACTGAGGCTAAGATTTCACTATTTTTCCAAGTTCAAAGCGATTTAACCAAATATTTATATTCATGCAATTTTCTCGTTCAATTTGATTCTAAACTATTGCGACAAGTAGATTCTCAAAATAACAAGTGTAAATCCGAAGCATAGAACATCAAAAACCTTGGTCCAAGTATGCTCTATCAAAAGAATTCACAATTGTTTAACAAAAATCATTCAAACAATTATCGATCAAGGAAAAATAATCATAAAAATAATTGCAATAAATAGATAAATAAGAATATACCACTTCTTGTCGGAAAAATAGCTTCCTCTATCGCCTCAGCAATGGGGTTTAGATCCTCATATTAATCATGGTCTCAAAATATGTGTTTATGGCTCAAAAGATGATTAAAAGAGTGAAAAGTAATAACACAGACTGTTTGGAACGGTGTATCGGCGTTACAAAACAGCTGTTACAATTGAACTGTTACAGAAACTGTTGTAAACACTATTGCTTTGTCGCTGATTTTAAGACCCCAAAAACGACTGTCCTGAATGGCCTTTGTTCTTCGTGTTCTTCCTTGTGCACCAGCAGCAACAATTTCCCGCAACTCCTCCTCGTTGATCTCTCGTGGTGTTCTAAACTTCCCTAACTTCTTCTAAACTTCAATACCCCCTCTGGGACTCGAGCACACCTTTTATATACCTCCAAACCCTCCAAAACCCGATTAAATCTCTCATTCTTTTCTTTGCTGCCAAGGTACGAAATTTCCTCCCAAACTCTTCCTTACGCGTTTCTGAGATTCCCAAATCCTCCCAAACTCTTCCTTAGATAGATACGTATCTTTGGAAAGAATATCTCGCCTTTAGTCTCCCTGGAATTCCAAAAATAAATCATGCAGGGACCGTGTAAACTCATTCCCCTGTTTTGCTCCAACTCGATTTCTAGCCACTTTGGGTTCCATACAACAACCACAGCCCGTTTAGGCCTAAGAAGTAAAACCAATCAAATTGACCATTTAGTCTCGATAGAACTCGATCAAAATCTCAACCCTAATCCAGCAGGCGTGTTGGTTTCTTTTCCCGCCAAAAATAATAATTCAAATGTAGAAGATGGTCGCCCCCTATCCTCGGTTGGGGTGCGAATAGCAGGGTGTCTTGGGGTGACCTGAAGGTGCCCCTTAGTAATTTGGGTACCCCTTATCCATAGGGGAGTCCGAATAAAGGTGTCCTCCGAGCGCTTTTTCCAACTTTTAGCCGATTTTTTCCCAAAAATGTTTATTGGCCAAAAATACCTACACACGCATAAAACACCATAATAAGTACAAAAATGAGCACTATCAATATAAAGAATCGAGACAAATTAGACACAAAAATGTGTCTATCAAGTAATTTCCACTAATTATTACAGACCAAGCCATATAACTAACATTAGTTTTAGCCCATTGAGCTAGATATTGAGCAAATCCATTTGCAAAATGGTTAACAAATACCGAAGATATAAACTTAAACTTGGGATCAGGGTTTTTATATCCTGTAGAAGATAATGGGTTCTTTGATCTCCCATGAAGGTCTTCTTATTATTTTGCTCCAAAAAATCTAATGCGTCACTTTCAATAGTGATTCGATCAAGTCTCTTCTCCAAAGCCACCATTAAAGCATTTCTGATTGCTCGAGTCTCTGCTTCTTCTCGAAAAACAAACCAAGTAAGTTGACTGAGCATGAAGAAATATATGGTTTGAATCTCTAAATATGAAACAAATTTCTCCATTTGAAGAATTTGGGTTCCAAGCAACATCGGTATTTATCTTGGTCATATGCCTTGTAACAATGGGTTTTAATAGAGCTGGGCATCATTGACTTTGCTCTTGCTAGAAATAACAACTGGTTCTTTTGATTTCACATTATGGACTAAATCATTTCGGTTTGTCCTGATGGACCACATCAAGAACGCTATCAATGTGAAGTGATCAGCTCTATCAGATGCATCTTTATAAGGATGGAGCTGAAGCCAAAATCTAACCCACTGGTGAAAGGTATAATTTTGAAACTGAGTAGTTTGTATATTTCCAAGTCTCCAAACTCTAGTAAGACAACTGCATGTTAATAGAGTATGCGTAATTCTTTCAGATTTAAATTTGCATTTTGGACAACTAAAATCAGAAATGTGGATGCGTTTGTGAAGAATTTCATTGACTAGAAGAGCTCCTTTCAAAGATTTCCAAACAAATAGCCGAATTCTTGTTGGTAGATTACATTTCCACATATCCATCCATAATTCAGAGTTAGAGTTGTTGCCACTAACATTTAGGGAAGAATCACCGATTTAGTATTGAAGTTACCATTCCACACCATTCTATCTTTAGAGGGTACAATAGTGAGAGGGATTTTGTGGCTCTTCATTTGACCGTCACTAGAGTATCATTTCTCATAAATCGTTAGAAGAACCTTCTTTTATTCTTCTATCAATCTATTTTATACTTAACAATTAAAACAAAAATCAAAATCACTCAACATGTTAAGCTTAATCTTAACTTGTATTTCTATTAACTTGTTAATTTAAATTATCACTAATCTAATTAACTAATTAATCAAGATTAATTTAATCATTACCAAAATTATTCGAATTAGGGCAATTAATTTAATCATTAACACTAATTAATTTAACTTACATCTAAACTCTTCTTCTTCTCTCTCAAATTCTCTCTCCAAAATAAAAAAGAAAACTTTAGCCTTCATCAACCTTTTACTCAGATTTGGTCCTTTTTGGACCAGATCTGAGCAAGTTTTTTTTTTTTCATTTAAGTTTTAGTCATTAATTAATAATCAAATAAAGCATGTTTCCTATTGTTTTTATGTCTTTTGTCATATTTCTTCGCTATTTGGGGCAATTTTTTTCTTCGTCATTTTGGGCGATTGTCTATTCGCTTGCAGGCGATTTCTTCAAATCTTCATGGTTGGATCGTGGCTTGCTATTCTCGATTCAAAAACATCAATCATTCAACACGATATCACTTTGAATTTTTATCTAATCTAAGAGATTTAGGGCATCCGAGTTCGTTTGATTATACAAGATTACTGGCAAAGTACTCCTTTCTTTTAGGAGCATCTCCTATCAAAGAAGAAAAAAATCGATTAAATGGCCGAATTGATTTCGGATAATACCATCATTCTTTTCGACTGCATAAACAAGAATTGGGTATCTTTACGGTTTATGGCTCTTTCTCTTTGCGATATACTTGTAATTGATATCTTTAATTGTATTAAGGGCATAATTATCTTGTAATTTGATGTTTTTTTTATTCTTGTAAGCGATCACGTATTCAGTATTTTGATTTGAATGAATTGAAATATGTTGATTGATGAAAAAAAACAAAAATAAAGTTATTCGAATTAGGGGTTTTCAAATTACTTCATAATTTATTTATTTTTTTGTCTTTGTGTATTCTATGATTTGTAGAGTATCCAAAAACTACCCAAAAACCTGTGTGCCTCATAAGGTGGGCCCAAGTCACCTTTTAAATGGGCCCCTTGTTAATTCCTAGAGTTCACATGACGGTTTTTAAGAAGTTCAGGGGCCGGTTCGCCCGTGACCACTCATTTTAAATATCCATAGCTGTATGCATTAGATGAAAAAACTTCAACTAATGATTTCTCTAACAATAGTTCTAGGTATACCGAAATAAAAATTCCGCAATATACTCCGTGTGAGAGAAGAGATAAGTCCAAAACTCCTTTTCAGAAGAGAGAAGAAAACACATCATGGACCTGAGCTGAGACAACAACAAAATTAGGATTCAAATATCAAGATAATGTCAATGCTAGCATGACATGAAAAGGTCCTTCATTCCACCTCTTAAGATAGATTCAAGGATGGAATTACCTGGAGATTTTCTAAAAAGGAC